>OX371203.1:0-600000 GCA_947310845.1 Yponomeuta plumbellus
GCCAATCTCCCAAGGATGGCCAATGACGTAATGCTGGCGGCGAAGGAGAGGCTGGAGTCCTCGGGCAACCTTAAACGGGAGACCCGGGAGTTTGTCGTGGGCTCGCTCGGCGACTTGTACCAGATGGTACTTAGGCTGAGCGAGTCCAGGCAGACTCTATGCCTGAGGATGGAGACCGCCAGGGCGGAGTTCGCCGCGGCCGCAACCCGAAAGGAGGAGGCTCACGCGGCCTGCTTGGAGAAGCTGGCCGCGGGCGCGGTGCTGCCCACCATAGCGAAGGACCTGGGCGAGATAAAGAGAGAGGTTCTGGCGGCGCGAGACCTGATCTCGTATGACGTCTTGGGAGAGCTGCGGGACAAGGAGGCTCCACCGGCTCCGGGGGCGTTTTCATCCCTTACCAAAGGGATGGAAGCGCTCACGGAACGGTGTGAAACCCTCAGCAAGGAGTTAAGCGGTGTGGCGGGGACAGCCAACACCAAAGCGGGCGTGGAGTGGGCGGAGGAGGTGAGAGGGGAGCTCCGCGGGCTTCGCGAGCGGCTAGACAGACAGCAGCCGGCACCGCTCGCGGGGTCCGCCTCGGCTCCCCCCACCGGCCCGAACCGCCCTGGCATCGGACCCGCCACAGCCGCAGTCCCGCGGCCCTCCCAGCGGGATCGGGTCTCGCCAAGAACCTACGCAGAGGCAGCTTCCTCACCGCGCCACCCGATGGTGGTGGAGTCGACCGATCCCAACAAGACTGCCGAAGACACGATAGCAGAGATTAAAGGGAGGGTCGACGTCATCACCCTCGGGATAGGAGTAAACGCGGTTAGGAAGCTGCGCAATCAAAAGGTGCTGCTCTCTTGCGACACCAGCGAGGGCAGGGAGGCTTTCAAGAGGGAGTTGTCGGGGGCCGGTGGCCTCTTTACAGTCACCGAGCCCGCCGACAAGCGCCCCCTGATTCGCCTCGCTGGGGTCGCGAGAGACATCCCCGACGAGCAGGTGATGGCCGCCATCGAGTCCCAGAACAGGGACTTGATGGCGGGCATCGCCCTCAAAAAAGAGGACGCCCGGGTCCTGAGACGCACAAATGGCAGAAATAAGGCACTCTGCAACATCATTTTAGAGGTGACCCCCGAAATCTGGCGGCGCGTGGAGGGAGCGAGGATGAGAATAGGATACCAGGTCGTGCTGGCGGTGGACCAGTCCCCATTGGTACAGTGTTACCGCTGCATGGGCTACGGGCACACGGCGCGAATTTGTCGCGCCGAAGCCAGGTGTGGCCAGTGCAGCGGGGAGCACCAGACCAGGGACTGTCCCCCGTCGGCGCGGGCTGAGGAGCCACGGTGCTGCCACTGCGCCAAGGCACCAGGAGTGGAATCCTCGCACCCTGCATACGCCGCCGATTGCCCTGAGCGCATCCGTTGCGATACTATAGCGCGGCAGGCCATCAAATACTGCTGATACGGGCACCTTGGCCACACCACAGTCTCAGGGCGCACCGGGTGTTGGGGTGGCCGACAATGACCGAGACCCCGTGGGGCGACAGCGGGGAGCGCGGCGGGGCACAATACGGCTGATGCAAATCAACATCGGCCGTTGCCGCGCCGCGTTCCACGAGGCCGTCCAAGTGGCCGTCGAGGGTGGCTACTCGGCCGTACTGATCCAGGAACCATACACTGGGTCGGTGGGCCGAGTGGACACCCGGTACACTTGTATACAAAAGAAGGCCACCGCGGACAAACCGGTCAAGTCGGCCATCCTAATAATCAACCCGGCCCTCTCTGTCGTCCAGGACGCCACCACAATCACGGAGAACGTCGTGGCGGTGGTGGTGGAATGGCAACGGCAGAAGATCGGCCTGGTCTCGGTGTACCTTGAGGGAGATAAAGACCTCAACCCCTATCTACGCGACATCCAGGCCTTCATGGACCGCATGGGCACCAGCGCAGTCCTTCTCGGCGGGGATATCAATGCCAAAAGCCTCTGGTGGGGCTGCGAGCGCGAGGACCAGAGGGGAACTCTGTTCTCCGTGTTCGCAGCCCAGGTGGATCTGCAGGTTCTCAACGAGGGGAGAGCGCCGACGTTCTACATCTGGCGGGGGGATAAGCTGTTTACCAGCATTGTAGACGTAACCCTCGCCACGTCGGCGCTCTTACACCGAGTATGCGGCTGGAGAGTCCGTCCGGACCTCGTCCCCTCCGCTCCCGATCATCGGGCGATCACGCTCGAGGTGGGGGCGGGGCCCGAGACGGAACCAGCCAAACCTAGCGGATCCACCAGGCGATACCACGCCGGGAAGGCTGACTGGGATACTTTTCGGGCCTCGTTCGTCGACCGTCTAGGAGACTGGACGGTCGACGAAATCGAGGCCATCGAGACGCCTAGCGGTCTTGAGGAGGCCATTGGAAGGTACACTGCGGCGATCCATGGCGCGTGCGAGGATTCGATCCCTCTGCTGGCTCCACCAAAGGCACCTAAACGGGTGATTTGGTGGAGCCCTGAGCTACAGGCCAAAAAGCGAAAGCTCATAACGCTGAGGGGTCGAATCCGGCACGCAAATCGCCGCAGGAAGGATACGGTGGTTGCGGAGTATCTGGTGGCCAAGGAAGACTACAAGGCCGCCATTGAGGCGGCCAAGACCGCCAGCTGGGTAGAATTCTGCACAAAGCAGGAGCATGAGAGCGTGTGGGACGGCATATACAGGGTGCTAAGATGCGCCGCTCGTCGGAAGGAGGACACCCTCCTCAGCGGCGCGGATGGACGCACCCTGGACGCCGAAGGTTCCACAGCTCTCATAGCGGACACATTCTACCCGGCTGACGATCTTCAAAGTGAGTCCGACACCCATGCCCGTGTCAGACAGACAGTTGCCCGCATGGAGGATGAAGCCAGTACCAAGCCGCGGGAGTTTATTCCCTTCTCCCAACACGAGCTCTCGGGCGTCTTGAAGGGCATTCACCCCAAAAAGGCGCCCGGGGGGGACGGCCTCACGGCCGACATCTGCAGTGCGGCCATCCGGGCAAAAAATGATGTATTTGTTGCCCTGATGAACGCCTGCCTCTCTCTAGGATACTTCCCCAAGGATTGGAAGGCCGCTGTAGTCAAAATCCTGCCTAAGCCCAACAGAGATGACTACACGCGGCCTAAGTCATACAGGCCAATTGGGCTCCTGTCCGTCCTGGGGAAGATCCTGGAGAAGATGATGGCCGGGAGGCTGCTCTGGCAGCTCGGGTTGGGCGGAGGACTGAGCCCGCGCCAATATGGCTTCATGCCGCAACGCAGCACGGAGGATGCCTTGTATGACGCTGTACAGCTCATCAGAGATCACGTCGGGCAAAAACGCATTGTCGGAGTAGTCTCCCTCGATATCGAGGGGGCCTTCGACAATGCGTGGTGGCCGGGAATAAAACACCAGATCCTGGCCACAGGATGCGACCAGTCTGTCTACCGACTTCTGTGCAGCTACCTGAGCGAAAGACAGGTCACAGTCAGGTACGCTGGAGCACAAGTAGACAGACCTACTTCTAAAGGTTGCATCCAAGGCTCGACGTGCGGTCCCCTGCTGTGGAACCTGTTACTCGACCCTTTGCTCCGGCGAGGTGGGGACCTCGAAGCTCACCTGCAGGCGTTCGCGGATGATATTTTAATTATCGCCGCGGCGCAGACTGCGGGTGAGCTTGGAAGGATCCTGAACACCGCGCTGGAAGCCGTGTCAGAGTGGGGAGAGGCGGCTAAGATGAGGTTCGCCGCTCGGAAGACCCAAGCTATGGTGGTCACCAGGAAGCGCGATGTAATCCCACCCAAACTGAGTCTTGGAGGGGAGGACATCGCGTTCTCGGACGAGATCACCGTACTGGGTCTAACGATCGACAAGAACCTCAATTTTCATAGCCACCTCAACAGGGTCTGCGGCAAAGCCATGGCTAGGTTCCAGATGGTGTCTAGAGCGGCCAGGGCGACTTGGGGCTTAAATGCCGATATCGTCCGGCTGCTCTACACTACCGTCATAGAGCCGACCATCCTCTATGCGGCCAACGTCTGGGCACCTGTCGCGCAGCGCGCGGGCGTCAGGGCCGTACTCGACAGAGTGACCAGGGCCTTTGCGATCCGCATTGCGAAGGCCCATCGCACCACCTCCCTCACAGCAGCCGTCCTACTGGCGAGGATCCTTCCCCTCGACTTAAGGGCCGAGGAGGCCCTTCAACTCTACGAGTTGAAAAGGGGAAGGCCCCTCGCCTCGCTCCCGGGCCGGGACGTCGAGAGCCGCTGCAGCCCGTTCACGCTGGCACACCCCGCTCGCAGGACTCCGGTCGAATTCGAGGAGGTGGCCAGCGTGGAGGAACTCAGCAAGGTGCCCGACGACTGGCCCCGGGCCTACACGGACGGTAGCAAGATCGAGGGTAAGGTGGGGGGAGCGGTCACTCTGTGGAGAGACGGCGCTGAAGTCCGCACCAGGGGGTTCAGGCTCGAGGGATTCGCCTCCGTCTTCCAAGCGGAGATGGTGGCGATTTCCAAGGCTCTCGACCTCGTTGCCGGGGGACCCGTTCCCATCAGGGCGAGTATCCTGAGCGACTCCAGATCTGCTCTGGAGTTGCTCAGGAGCACCTCGCCCACACACCCGCTGGCCGTGAAGATCCACGGCCAGCTGGCGGACATAGAGCAAAACGGGGGCCTGATCCGGTTCTACTGGATCAAGGCCCACGTCGGGATCCCCGGCAACGAACGAGCGGACGAGTTGGCCAAGAGGGCGGCGCTGTCCCGCAAAGACGCGGCAGCCTACGACCTGTATCCCGTCTCACACGCAAAACTGCAGGTGAGACGGGAGACGGTGGCAAAGTGGCAGACCAGATACAGTGAGTCTGCCACAGGCCGCGTCACCTCACTGTTCTTCCCGGACGTGGCATCGGCCCACAAAGTCCTTGGCAAATTCACAATGTGCAATGCCAAGGCGCAGCTCCTGACGGGGCACGGCGGCTTTCGAGCGTACCTCCACAGGTTCAAGCTCGCGGGGAGTCCGTCCTGCATCTGTGATGACGAGACTCCCGAAACGCTGGAGCACCTGCTGGAGGAGTGCCCCCGTTTCGGAGCTGCAAGGGCCGATTGCGAGATACTCCTGGGAGAGGCGGTGAGGTGCGAGGCATTCGCCGCCTTTATGGCCAACTCCAAGAGTCGAGAAGCCTTCCTCGCCTTCGCCCTGGGCGTGACGCGCGCGGCCTCAAAGGCGAATGGGAGCCGGGTCTAACCCGGGCGACCCAAATACCGTTGTATACAAATTGTACAAATTTAATTTGGCCGAGCGAGAGGGGTATATTTAAGCTGCCATTCATTATGGGACCCCGGCGCCTTGCTTGTGACTACTCGATGGAGTAGACAGAGATAAGGCGCCGGGGAACACACCTAAATTTAATGATACGTTAATATTAAGGCAATTTTAATTCATGTTAATGCAACCAATTTTATTTCATTTTTTATGATATTTACACTGTTTTAATACTATTCAATTTTAAACTAATTTTAAGTTTTAACTTGCTGACATTTTACCTTTGTAAAGCCCCGGCGCCTTGCTTGTGACTACTCTATGGAGTAGACAGAGATAAGGCGCCGGGGAATGCATTTTATTGTAATGAAATTAAATTTAAGAATTAAATTTTAATTTATCTCATAATGTAATTGAATTGATTATAATGAACGTTATTCAACATTGAATAAAAGGTTAGTTAGGTTTGACACCTTGTAAATGGGTTTAAAAAAAAAAAAAAAAATATATATATAAAAAAAAAAAGGGAAAAAAAAAAAAATATATATATATATATACATATTTATATATATATATAGAAACGAAAAGAAAGGAAAACAAGTATACCCTACATATTAACCCAAGTAAACCCATTAGAATAAGACATAGTAAGACATGCAATAGCACTTTTATAGACCATTAAGGAAATTAAAGAAAATTTACAATACAGAAAGGACTAAAGGTTGCTACAAAATAAATAGTAGCAGTACCTAACTAACTTTAAAAAAAAAAAAAAAAAAAAACCTAACCTAACCTAACCTAACCTAACCTAACCTAACCTAACCTAACCTAACCTAACCTAACCTAACCTAACCTAACCTAACCTAACCTAACCTAACCTAACCTAACCTAACCTAACCTAACCTAACCTAACCTAACCTAACCTAACCTAACCTAACCTAACCAAAAAAAAAACAACTTTTGTTCAGTTTACCTCTCACCCACTTGTGTCGCACCTTCCTACAAGCGTCTCGCCTTCAGCTCCTTGTATCTGAAACAAAAATAAAAGTAGATTCAATAGTTTTCCTTCAATTTTGCAAAAACACTTACAAATTTTCTAAATTAACTTTTTTCGGCCTTTTTCTTTAATTTCTTTTTCTAAATCCGTCGGACCTCTTCCGCATCTACTACACTTCTCTTCGTGGGCCTCCCCCGCGTCGATTGACACCTCTTTTGTGCCGATACGACGAAATTTTGGTTTTTCTCCATACATACGTCTCGTAAAAAATCCACCTAAGCGGCGTGTATTTTCAGTACAACAAAAAACAACTTTTGTTCAGTTTACCTCTCACCCACTTGTGTCGCACCTTCCTACAAGCGTCTCGCCTTCAGCTCCTTGTATCTGAAACAAAAATAAAAGTAGATTCAATAGTTTTCCTTCAATTTTGCAAAAACACTTACAAATTTTCTAAATTAACTTTTTTCGGCCTTTTTCTTTAATTTCTTTTTCTAAATCCGTCGGACCTCTTCCGCATCTACTACACTTCTCTTCGTGGGCCTCCCCCGCGTCGATTGACACCTCTTTTGTGCCGATACGACGAAATTTTGGTTTTTCTCCATACATACGTCTCGTAAAAAATCCACCTAAGCGGCGTGTATTTTCAGTACAACAAAAAACAACTTTTGTTCAGTTTACCTCTCACCCACTTGTGTCGCACCTTCCTACAAGCGTCTCGCCTTCAGCTCCTTGTATCTGAAACAAAAATAAAAGTAGATTCAATAGTTTTCCTTCAATTTTGCAAAAACACTTACAAATTTTCTAAATTAACTTTTTTCGGCCTTTTTCTTTAATTTCTTTTTCTAAATCCGTCGGACCTCTTCCGCATCTACTACACTTCTCTTCGTGGGCCTCCCCCGCGTCGATTGACACCTCTTTTGTGCCGATACGACGAAATTTTGGTTTTTCTCCATACATACGTCTCGTAAAAAATCCACCTAAGCGGCGTGTATTTTCAGTACAACAAAAAACAACTTTTGTTCAGTTTACCTCTCACCCACTTGTGTCGCACCTTCCTACAAGCGTCTCGCCTTCAGCTCCTTGTATCTGAAACAAAAATAAAAGTAGATTCAATAGTTTTCCTTCAATTTTGCAAAAACACTTACAAATTTTCTAAATTAACTTTTTTCGGCCTTTTTCTTTAATTTCTTTTTCTAAATCCGTCGGACCTCTTCCGCATCTACTACACTTCTCTTCGTGGGCCTCCCCCGCGTCGATTGACACCTCTTTTGTGCCGATACGACGAAATTTTGGTTTTTCTCCATACATACGTCTCGTAAAAAATCCACCTAAGCGGCGTGTATTTTCAGTACAACAAAAAACAACTTTTGTTCAGTTTACCTCTCACCCACTTGTGTCGCACCTTCCTACAAGCGTCTCGCCTTCAGCTCCTTGTATCTGAAACAAAAATAAAAGTAGCTTCAATAGTTTTCTCTCAATTTAGCAAAAACCCTTACAAATTTTCTAAATTCACTTTTTTCGGCCTTTTTATTTAATTTCTTTTTCTAAATCCGTCGGACCTCTTCCGCATCTACTACACTTCTCTTCGTGGGCCTCCCCCGATTTTTGCCGCCACCCTCCCCGCCGCCCCGCCCCACCGACCCTTTGTCGATACCCTTGGGTCATTGACTTTTCTGGGGAATTAATTTTACATTTTTTTAGCGTTTCTGGCCACAACTTTAGAATGTTAAGAACGCCGCTTGGGCTGACGCCCCACTCCCACACCGGCGACGACCCGGACTCGCCTGGTTCGATGCCCCCGCTCCGTTACGGCAGCCAAGCCGCCACACCCACTGCTACGCCTGCCAAACCCGCTGCTAAGCCCGCTAAACCCGTCCCGCTACAGATGGGCTATTTTGAGGACCCGGAGAGCGAGATCTTCTCCCTCTTTGAGGTTATCCGAGAAGCCGTGGGCCGCTCGGGTAACCTCAAGAGAGGAATCAAGGCCGATATCCTCACAAGCGTGGACAGGATTGAGCACCTTCTCACTCTTTCGCCGCTGCCATCTGCCCCGCCTGCCCCGCCTGTCCCCCCTGCTGACACCGAGGGACTCAAGGCAACCATCCGCGAGTGCATTCGAGAGGAGTTGAGGGCGATCACGGTGCCTGCGCCGACCGCTCAGGCGCCTCTGCCGACTCCTACTCCGCCTCCTCCGAGCCAGTCCTCATACGCTAAGGTTGCCTCGACTCCCTCGGTCCCGCTGCGGCCACCTCCTTATAAACCGTCTATTATAGTCTCTGCAAAGGACTCCAGCACCACCTCTGAGACTCTTTCTGCCTGGCAGAAGAGTATCTCTTTCCGAGACACAAACTTTGCCCCTCTTAGTGTCAAGCCCATCTCCAAAAATAAACTCCGGGTCGAATTCGACAAGACCGAACACATGGAAACTACCCTAAATAAAATAAGCCCATCTTCTACTATCGAGGCGGAGCCATCGAAAAAGTTGCAGCCCATGGTAATAATCAAGGGTATTCCCGACTCAATTTCCCCCGAGACTCTAACCACCATTCTGCGCACTCAAAACGACGCAATTAAAAACAACGGGCCTGAGGAACTCCAGCTTAAGTTCAAACGCGGAAACAGGAACCCGAAACTGTATAATGCGGCCTACACCACCAGCCCTGCTCTTTGGCGGTCCATCACTGACGCTGGAAAGCTCAATGTGGACCACCAAAGGGTCCACGTCGAGAGTTATATACCGGTCTTACAATGTTACCGCTGCCTCCAGTATGGCCACACCAAGAAGTGGTGCAAAGAAACCACCTCCACCTGCTCGCACTGCTCATCCACCCAGCACAGTTACAAGGACTGCCCTGTTAAGGAAGACACCTCTAAGCTATCCTGCTACAACTGCAACGCACACAACAAGAACCATAATATCTCCGACAAAGATACCGCCCACAGTGCCACGTCAGCTAATTGCCCCCGCTACATAAGTACGAGCAAATCCGTCCGCTCACGTACCGATTACGGCGAGTAGCTTTATCGTAACTCAATATAGCCCACAGTCTAAATCATCTAGGACCTGTATGGAGCTGTAGGGCGCGTCCTTCACCTACCGACGCTGCTCCCGGTCGCGGATGTCGCCGACGATACAATAATCGGTTTAAGATACCCCCGACCGACAAGAGCAGTTGCGATGAACCCACGCGCGTGTGCGCCCACAGCCCTATGCAGATCTAATTTAAGCATAAGTAATCCTGAAAAAATCTCTTAAAATCCTTAAAATCTATATTATTATAAAATGTAAACATTATATATAATTATATAAATACATATATATACACACTACAAAATTAATAACAATTTAACAATCTTAATCGTTTCCAATTACTTGATCCCCTTACAACTTATCAAACTTTAACCAAATAACTAATCATTAACTAAATACAATAAATATTAATAAACTTAATAATGCACTTTATATTATATATATGTATAATGTAAAAGATGCTGTAAACATGATAACTGCCAAAATCTCCCTGTAAATACTCTACTTAACAACAAAAACTCCAAATCCCAAATCCCTTTTTAATAAAATCAATTCTAATACGCACTTTGTACAAAGTTGCACAAAATCAAAATTATAATCTGTAACACTCTGTCATAACCCCCCAATATAATCACTCTGTGTGCTCGCGGAGTATTCCATTAGCACTGCGAGCACACAAGGAACCTCAACTTCTTTTAAAAAAAAAAAAAAAACCTAACCTAACCTAACCTAACCTAACCTAACCTAACCTAACCTAACCTAACCTAACCTAACCTAACCTAACCTAACCTAACCTAACCTAACCTAACCTAACCTAACCTAACCTAACCTAACCTAACCTAACCTAACCTAACCTAACCTAACCTAACCTAACCTAACCTAACCTAACCTAACCTAACCTAACCTAACCCAGTACTAAATCAATAGACCCAGCCATCTAAATCGCTCCGCGGAAAATAATCCAAACTGCCGCCTAAAAAGGAGCTACGCGCCTGAAAGTGTCGAAAAGTGAGGGAAATAGTGCAAGGAACAAGTGACATTGGAGGTGTCACCCTATCCCATCGGGTTCCCGGTTCACAGTGCAGAGAACCCGACCACCTGTTTTCACCCAGTGAACCAGTGAACGCGACGACCGCGAGTGCTTAGTGTGACCAAAGTGAGCCCCCTTAACACGGGAAAGAAGACGCCATCCCGATCGGAGCACCCAGACACCCCCTGGAGCCGAAACATCCGCGCCCCATCTCTTGGGGTGACCCGCTTGGTGCGCGCCACTGAAACCTATACCACCACACGCGGCAGACATCAAGGAACACCGCGCCGAAAACCGCATCCCGATTGGACCACCCAGAGCCGGGAAAGAGCCGCCCTAAGTCCTGAAAAACGCGAGCCATACAAAGGTCAGTGATATTAATGGTCATCCTGCTTTCCATAGTCATCGAGTGAAACGACAGGTCACCAAACACTCGGCGGCTGACTCTGGCAGCTATAAATAAACTGACCTAGTTTTCAAGAACGGCGAGCGAACGCGCGCGCTCAGCGGTTTTCGCGTTTAAAGCGGTGCACTCCACGGTAAAGGCAAACGCTTCGAAGCAGGGCTCACCAAAACTTTAACATCTAGTTCGTCTCACGCGGAAGCAACTGCGACCGCGTTCCGACGTGCGCTGAGCAACCGAGAAGCAAGCCAAGCCAGGCTTGTTCTGACATTGCCTCACGTCGAAAAAGTTCCGGGTGTTCCGCCAGCTTCACCAAGTCACGTCCTGAGGACCCACACCAACCCGAATTAGGGCCCCCTCCATTCGCCCCGCTCCCCTTCCCTTCATACACTACCATCCAGGGCCTTCAACAACAAAAGGCTCGAAGGCGCAAGTACTCGTCTACAGCAACGCAGACCAACAGCGAGTGCCTTATACAGTATAGCACGGAAAAAAAAAAAAAAAAAAAAAAAAAAAAAAAAAAAAAAAAAAAAAAAAAAAAAAAAAAAAAAAAAAAAAAAAATAGATTAAGTTAATTTAAGTTAGCTAAGATTAGATAAGTAGGTACGTAGTAATAGTCAAACTCCATTTGCGCCCCAGTTCTCCACTCACTCCTAAGTAAACATAGCCACCCCGTTCCACGCTTGACGTAGCCTAATAATAGTTCGGGTGACCCCCGCTGACCGAGTCGACTGCGACCAATATAGCCCTCCATCACCAAACAAAGGTCAAGTTCGATCAAAAGATCGGAAACAGTGTTGTGTTGACCTAGTTATCGCTCACAGCTAGCGCGCTTATGTGTATGTGGTATTGGTCGTGGTGAGCTTGCATTTCGAAGCGAACACTGCAAGGCGGGGATCACCGGAACGGTAGGAAAGGGCAAAAGACATCAACGCGTGGCTCGGGCTTTCAAAAACCCATCGCATATTATAAAACCTGTATACACAATAAGTTTATTAGCTCAATTTACTCTTAAGTAGGTATATAAGAAAAAAAAAAAAAAAAAAAAAATGTCTAGCTCAAGCACCGCAAGCTCGAGCAAGTCTGCCACGGAAACCGCCCCAAAACCAACGCGTTCGCTGCGGGAAAAGGTGCTAACCAAGGCCGCAGTGGCAAGATCGTCCACCTCAGAAAAGTTTGGACAGCCGCCCTCGCAGACGAAGATGCCAAAAGCGCCCCAGCCGCCGCGGAGGAGGAAGCAAGCTGGCAAAGGCAAGCCTGTGCCACAGCCCGAAACTTCCTCCGCGGGGAGCTGCGCGTCCGTTGCCGACGCTCCGGGCGCGCAGGTCGCCGCGAGGGAGAGCGGGCCGTCGGCCAGCGAGTGCTCTGCTCAGACTCCGCCGGCACCCGAACCTGCGTCGGCCGGCGACTTAATCGATAGGGTGATCGACTGGGAGTTATGCGGGGTTTCCCCCCCTCGTCCGATAGTATCGGACGAAGAGAGCTCGGTCGCCTCATCGATTGAGTCGTCGGCGACAACGGCGGCGGCCAAACGCGTCAGCATCCTCTACTCGTCGCCGAGGAGAGGAACCGGAGTGCTGATGGACACCGCGACGAGGGTGGCAAACGACCTGCTGCAGAAAGGGAAGGATGCACTGGAGGCTGCGGGCAACATGAAGCGGGAATGCAAGGCAACCGCTATCGAGTGCCTGCAGGGCCTGTACGAGACAGTGCTGTCCCTTTCGGACTCTAGGGCTAGACACAAATACAATCTAGAAAAAGAAACCTCCCGCCATGCCCAGGAACTCGTCCGAGTTGAGAGAGGGCACATAAAGGAGCTAGCCGGACTGCGACAAAACCTTATAAATGAAATGTGCCAAGCGCGGAAGGACATCTCCGAAACCCTGCTCGAAACCAAAGCCGTTCGGAACTGGCTCGGGCACGAGATGGACGAACCACTCCGGCGCATCAATGAACTCCACAAGGAACTTTCATCGCTGGGCACAAAGTTGCACAAAGAGAGCGACAAGAAACCGGAGACGTTCACCGCCTCAGACGATTCCAAATGGCGCACCATCGAGGCGAGCGTCGCAAAACTGGGCACGAACATCGGCTCCGTCTCAAACCAGCTTGACGGTCTCCGGCGAACAGTCGAGGGTCTCGCAGCGGCACCGGCTGCCTCCACAGCACCGCCCCCTCAACCCGAAAACTCAGAGCTTCAAAGCACAATTACCGAGTTCGCGTCAGAGATGAAGACGCTTAGGGCAGCCGTACAACAACTCCTCAGCAAACCTACAAACTCTCCCCCCCCACCAGAGCCCACCCTGGACTTGGCTGCACATCTCGAGCCACTGACGGAACGGCTCCAAATTGTCTCCTCGGACCTCCGCGAACTGCGAGAGAAGAAAACCGAGGTTCCCGCGCTCCCAGCGCAGAACCTAGAGGCAGAACTCGCGATGGCGGAGGTCAAGCAAACTTTGGCCACAATAAAAAAAGGCGTATCCGAGCTGAACACCCAGGAAAAGCCACCGCTGGGTCCAATGACGTTTGCCCAGGCAGCGGCGAAACCGCAACCACCGAAACAACCGAACCACACGTTAATCATCTCATCGAAGGACCCCAAACATACGGGCCAAAACGTGATCGACAAGATTACTGCAGCCCTGGACTTAAAAAATACCGGGGCCAAAGTGAATAAGGTTCGGAAAGCTCGGAACCAAAAGGTGGTCCTAAGTTGCGCGAGCAAGGAGGACCTGAAAATCGTCAAAGAAAAAGTCCAGGGAAACGAAAGCCTACGCATCTCGGAATCCAAGCCGGCAAACCCCTTGGCCTGCATTAAAGGAGTGCTCTCCAACAACACCGACGAGGAGATTGTAGATCTCCTTAAAGCGCAGAACGGACACCTCTTGCGCGACGTCAGTGCCGGGGAGCAAACCATAAAAATGCGCTACAGGAAACGCGCCAGGAACCCGCACGAATGCCACCCGGTCGTAGAGCTGTCTCCAGAGGTGTGGAAACGATTCACCGAGGCAGGGAAAGTACACATCGGAATACAGCGATGCCGGATCGAGGATCAGTCTCCGCTTGTGCAGTGCACCAAATGCTTGGCGTACGGCCACACCAAGTCCGTGTGCAAGGCCGAGCATGCTTCGTGTTGCTACTGCAGCGAGGAGCATACAGGCGGAGACTGTCCCTCGAAGGCGGCGGGAAAACTTCCGGTGTGCACAAACTGCACAAAAGCCCAGAAAGACGAATGCGACCGGGCACACACCGCTTTCAGCGACGCATGCCAAGAACGGCAAAAATGGGACCACATAGCGCGGTCGCGTGTTTCCTATTGCTAAGGGCGTCCAGGCAGAAAACGGGTCAGCAAACTCCGGGAGCCCAGAAACATCGGACGGACCAAGAGGGGAGCTGCACATCATCCAGGCAAACCTCCAGCGATCCAAGCTCGCAACAGCCGAGCTCTTTCAGGCGGCCCAGGAAAAGGGGTTTTCAATAGCGCTAGTTCAGGAGCCCTATGTGGGAAGAACTGGCACAATGAAACAATACCCCGGCACTCAAGTCATCCAGTGCACCCTGAATCGCCAGAAGCCAGTGAAGGCGGCAATCGTCGTGTTCGGAGACAGCCTGGAGGTCATCCATGACCCCCAACTGGTAACCGAAAACATTGCCGCTGTGCTGATAAGGGCGGGCCAGCTTGAGCTTGGCGTGCTGTCCGTCTACTACGAGGGCGACCGGGACATAGACCCGTACATATCCGAGACAAAAAGGCTCTGCAGCAAGTTACGCACAAACAACATAATAGTGGCGGGGGACGTAAATGCCTGGAGTCACTGGTGGGGAAGCAGCTCGGAGGACCACCGCGGGGCGGCGTACAACACCTTTCTCAATGAGATGGACTTCCAAATCCTCAACACAGGTCAAGTACCCACTTTTGAGACCTACAGGGGTGACAGACTCTACACAAGCATAGTAGATGTAACCGCTTGCAGCCTGTCCCTGCTGGGCAAAATTGAGGAGTGGAGTGTGAATAGAAGTCTCACAACATCGGACCACAACGCAATCACCTTCACGTTGCGCCTAGAGAAAAGCCTGGAAACACTAAGGCCAATCACTACACGCGTTTACAACACCAAGAAGGCAAAATGGTCTGACTTCAATGCACGCTTCACCTCTGAATTAGCCGAAAACAGCATCACCCTGACCAAGGTGTCGGAAGTGCGAGACGCGGAGGGTTTGGAAAAAATGTTAACAACCTACACAGAGACCATCCACAAGGCTTGCGAACAGGCAATTCCCAAGCTGGGTGCACGGAAGGGTGACGCGAGACCCCCCTGGTGGTCTTCTACCCTCAACGAGCTCAAGAAAGAGGTGCTAAGGAAAAAGAGGAGAATCCGGAATGCAGCCCCATGCCGCAGACAACACGTCGTGGACGAATACCAGCTGGCAAAAGAGGAGTACGGCCGAAGAGCCACTGAAGCCGCCACACAGAGCTGGAAGGAGTTTTGCTCGACACAGGACCGAGAGAGTATGTGGGACGGCATCTACAGAGTCATAAGGAAGACGTCTAGGAGATCAGACGACACGCTTCTGAGAAACACTGCCGGGGAAACACTCAGCCCGGAGCAGTCTGCGGAACTTTTAGCGAAAACGTTCTATCCCGATGACTCTGTGGAAACCGATACCGAACATCACACAATGCTCAGAGGACAAACAGACGCGCGTAACCCGGAGGAAATAGAAGGCCTGTCGGCAGACGATCCACCATTTACACCCGCGGAGCTGGACATGGTCCTCAGGGCCGCGAACCCGAAAAAAGCTCCCGGGCCGGATGGACTGACAGCCGACATATGCGCAGCCGCTATCCACTGCAATGAAGAAGTGTTTCTGGCGTTGGCAAATAAATGCCTATCGCTGTCGCACTTTCCAAAACAGTGGAAAATCGCCCACGTGTGCATTCTCCGCAAGCCGGGTAAAGAAGACTATACGCACCCCAAGTCCTACAGGCCAATAGGCCTCCTATCGGTCCTCGGTAAAATCGTCGAGAAACTCCTAGTGCACAGACTCCAGTGGCGCTTTCTCCCAACTCTGAACAAAAGCCAGTACGGCTTCATGCCACAACGTGGAACCGAGGACGCCCTCTATGACCTATTAGCTCACGTACGAACAGAGGTGAAATCTAAAAAGATTGTCCTTCTGGTATCGCTGGACATAGAGGGAGCCTTCGACAACGCATGGTGGCCCGCTCTAAAACAACGGATGGTGAGCAAAAAATGTCCAAGAAATCTCTATGCACTGGTGGTATCGTACTTGAGAGACCGTAAGGTAAAGGTCAACTACGCCAGAGCGTCTAGCGAAAAGGAAACCACGAAAGGCTGTGTCCAGGGTAGCATTGCCGGACCGACATTCTGGAACCTAATCCTAGACCCACTCCTACAAAAAATGGCTAGTAAAGGGGTATACTGCCAGGCCTTTGCGGACGATGTCGTCCTGGTTTTTTCTTCCCACGCAGTCAGTACCCTGCAGCAAGCAGCCGACAAGACCCTAAAGACCGTAGCCGAATGGGGTGTCGAGAATAAGTTGAATTTCGCCGCGCACAAAACAAACGCGATGGTGATAACCAAAAAACTGAAATACGACGCCCCCGAAATCCACATGTCAGGCAGCAGGATAGAGCTTGTAAAGGAGATCAAGCTGCTGGGTCTTATAATCGACTGCAAGCTCACTTTCAACGCGCACGTAACCGCCATTTGCAAAAAAGCTGCGGACATCTACAAACAGCTAGCGTGCGCAGCAAAAGTGAGCTGGGGACTTAACAGAGAAATCATCAGGACGATATACGTGTCGGTGATAGAGCCAATCGTGCTGTATGCAGCAGGCGCATGGCACTCGGCTGCAGAGAAACTGTCGATCCGGAACCAGTTGGACTCACTGCAGAGAGGCTTTGCGCAGAAGATCACCAAAGCATACCGCACGGTGTCTCTGACATCGGCATTAGTCCTGTCGGGCCAACTACCCCTAGACCTCAGAATCCTTGAAGCGGGAACCCTATACAAGATAAAAAAGGGACACTCCGAAGACTTCATACCACCAGGCAGAGAGATTGAAAGCAGGGTAGGACATTTGCACAACCCCCACCCAGCTCTACTCACAACAACCGAGTATGAACGCCTCGACGACATGGACCCCGAAACTCTGGTAAATCTAAATGTGACCGGTGCACAGGTGTACACCGACGGCAGCAAAATAGAAGGAAAGGTGGGTGCAGCGCTAACATTGTGGGTAAACGGCAGAGAGTCCAAGTACTCCACTTTTCGTCTAGAGCCTCACAACACTGTCTTCCAGTCAGAGATGTATGCACTCTACAGAGCCGTAAAAATGGTTAGAGACTCCAAAATGGGCACGGCCAACATTCTGAGCGACTCAAGATCTTCGCTGGACTTACTCAGATGCCCATCGGTAACTCACCCTCTGGCTCTCGAGATAAAGAGATGCATACGGGAAATCCGAGAACAAGACAGAACAGTGAGGCTCTTCTGGCTGAAGGCCCATGTGGGAACGCCGGGGAACGAAAGAGCTGACGAACTGGCTAAAAAAGCAGCACTCACCAAGAAGACAGCTCCAGACTACGACAAGGTACCCATATCCTTCGTCAGGAAACAGATACGAGAGGAAACTGTAAGAAAGTGGCAGATGCGCTATGAGTCTTCCAGCACGGGTGCGGTCACAAAGGTATTTTTACCTACCGTCCAAATGGCCAGACGAGTACTAAAGGACACAAATTTAACACCCGTCCATGTCCAGATACTGACCGGCCACGGAGGATTCGCAGCGTATCTCCACCGCTTCCACGTCAAAGACAGTCCCTCTTGTGTTTGCGATCCCGAACGTGACGAAACGATATGGCATGTGCTTCTGGAGTGCCCAAGATTTGGCCGGGAAAGGATGGAGCTGGAATTACATATCCAGACCAGACTTGACCAGTCCACTCTGCCCACCATCATGGAGGACCCGGCCATCAGAACACCTTTCTTGGAGTTTGCAAGCAAAGTCGCCAGAGTCGCAGCAAAGAGGAACAGCACATCGACCACCGCCGCCACCACAACTGTCAATGCAAGCACCGCTGCCGTCGTCACAATTACCACAAATACCCCGACGACCGGAAACGCAACCGCAAAAACCGACACAAGCCAAGCCACGGACACCATCCAAAGAAACCTTCAAAGCCTCTTGGAGCATGGAGAGCTCGGCGAGCCAAAAATAAGAGTACGAGGCGTTGCTCTTTTTATGGACAGCGACACCGAAAAACTCGGCATAAGCTTTTGTCGTCTCGGCAGAAAACGTGTTATCATACCACCCGGCCTGGCTACCCTACTAAACGGGAGTACGTCCAAAACGAGCATGGAACTCCGGAAATTCAACGCGCTACCCCAGTCGCAAGTGGCCGACCAACAGTGCCGTATAGTGCGATACAAACAGAAAACAATAGCACTTTTCGACTGGGGAGAAGAAACACCATTCGCGCAGGCATGTTCCGTGCTCAAACAATTTGGACAAAACACAAGCCATGGCTCACGAGTTGTAAGCGTAGACGCAATGGTGCTTGAGATGGAAAAGGGAGAAGTCGCAGACCGCCTGGGTTGTCTGGAAGCCTCAAAAAATCACGAGGTGGTCGTGTACGAGGACCGGGGAGAAAACTTAAGTTTTCTCAAGGAACCAAACCACGACCAGGCAACAGCGTCCACCCCCACAGACAGCTGGGGATATCCCATTCCCAACTCAAGCACCCAAAGTGGATCAGATCGCTTACAACAGAGAGTGGACGCCGATAACACAGCAGCCAAAGGACGCAAAGAAGCAAGCTCAGAGGAGACGGCTGGGGCGAGGGGGTTGATAAAAGCCTTTATGAACGCCCTCAACTCAGCCACGCGAGCCATGCAATCAAGAGCTTCCAAAGCAGCGGAACGTCAAGAAGTGGCTGTAAGGGAGTTCTTGAAGAAAACACCACCGAGCAAAACAACGCCACCACAGGAACGCAGAACGAGGGCCGACAAGGGGCAAGTCAGCCCTCCCAGTCTCAAACCAGCAGAGAAGCCCATAGACCACGCAACAAACGCTTTCCTCGAGTTTCAGGCGGTAATAAAGGCTTCTAAAGAAGTAAACCTAGCCACCTGCGATGAGATCTTGCAGACCTTCCAGCGGGGGAATGAAGGGCTGTTGAAGGTGAGACTCGAGGAAGCTGACGCAGCCATATACAACAACGACACCTCCCAAGTCATAAAGGGAACGATGACAGGTCGGTATATGGCAGCGTACAGTGCAACAAGTGGGTTCGTGGCACTCGACGACGAAGAGACTCGGAGGACTGGCATGCTAAAGTTCGCAACACCGCCAAACGATCCTATCGTGGTTACCGCCCGGTGTACCAAGATAATGCTCGACGACAAGATCCTAAACATGGCCGACATAGTCTCAGAAACGATCGGACCCGGAACAGCATTGGACACTTGGGGGGTACCGAAGATCCGATGGATCGACGGAGTCCCGGGGTGTGGTAAAACGACATGGGTGGTGAACAACTTCGATGAGGGGAACGACGTAGTAGTCACTAGCACAACTGAAGCCGCCAACGACCTAAAAGAAAGCCTAGGCCGTCGCATAGGGAACGCATCCAAAACCAAGGTGCGCACTATGGCCTCAATTCTAGTAAACGGTTCAAAAGAGCCAGGAGGCTGTAACCGCTTACTGGTCGACGAAGCTCTAATGAACCATTTTGGGGCCGTAGTGATGGCGACTCAGTTGTTGGGTGCCAACGAGATTGTCCTCATCGGAGATGTAAACCAGCTGCCGTTTATTGACCGACAGAACCTCTTCCAACTGAGGTACAACCGCCCGAATCTGCTAGCGAACATCAGCGAGCAGTGGTCATGCACACACCGGAACCCAATGGACGTAGCGTACGCCTTAAGTGAGGTTTACCCTGGAATGTACTCGTCAAAACGTCGAGTACGTTCACTCGAGCAAAAACAGTATACGGGCGCGCAAATACCCTTCAACCGGCCGAACACTCTATTCCTGGTACACACCCAGGAGGAGAAAAGATCCCTAATCAACCAGGGTTTCGGGTCGGGCACGGGGTCACGCACCCTTACCATTCACGAGGCACAGGGTTTAACCTACGGGTCGGTCATCGTGATGCGGACAAGTGCGAAGAAGCTGAAGATCCACGACAGCGTCCCACACGCAGTGGTGGCGGTGTCGCGACACACAGGTAGCTGCACGTACTACTCCGACAGTGGCGAAGACGCGATCGGAAGATTCATCCGCAGAGCGACGACTGTCACAAACAAAGCAATCGCGGAGCACAACCTTAAAATGGCAATGCGAAAACGCGATTCTGAGGTGGCAGCTACAACCGCGCCGTTCACAAAAGAAGGGTAGAGAGCAGAATCCGTGGCAGACTAGAGAGATAAGAACACAAAAAAAAAAAAAAGAACATAAAAAAAAGGCAATGTGATATTAAACATAACGCAAAAAAAAAAGGGACAATACATTACTACGGAAAAAAAAAAAAAAAAAAAAAAAAAAAAAGAGAAAAAAAAAGGAGAAAAGAAAAAATAAAAAAAAAAAAAAAAAAAAAAAACCCCACAAAAAAAAAAAGTTTATATTTTATATTATATTTTTAGTATTATTTTAAGCATGTAAGGCTAGGAACTTAGATGTAGTATTAGTTTAAGAAGCCGTGAGGTACAATAACATCAGTACCAAACTATACTGTGTAGGGTAAAAACTATGTAGACGTAGTAGCAGGAATGAAGAACAAAGGGACAACCAAAATAATTATATTATAAATCAAAAGGCACGGACTCCGCGTCTGTGGAAAATAGATGTATGTATAAAAAAAAAAAAAAAAAAAACCTAACCTAACCTAACCGATGACGTGACTCCCGAAACGCTGGAGCACCTGCTGGAGGAGTGCCCCCGTTTCGGAGCTGCTAGGGCCGATTGCGAGATACTCCTGGGAGAGGCGGTGAGGTGCGAGGCATTCGCCGCCTTTATGGCCGACTCCAAGAGTCGAGACGCCTTCCTCGCCTTCGCCCTGGGCGTGACGCGCGCGGCCTCAAAGGCGAATGGGAGCCGGGTTTAACCCGGGCGACCCAAATACCGTTCCATACAAATTGCACAAATGCATCTTGGCCGAGCGAGAGGGTTAGATTAAGTTGCCACCCATTATAGGACCCCGGCGCCTTGCTTGTGACTACTCGATGGAGTAGACAGAGATAAGGCGCCGGGGAACACACCTAATTTAATAATAAGAAAACTTGGCAACGTTTAAGTAAATTTTAAATGGAATTGTATAACATTTAATTATTTTAATCCGATCATAATTTAATTTAATTGTAATACATTGTACCCTAATTTTAATTTCAATTTAATCGTAATTACATTCTATTTTTTAGCAAAGTTATTTAATCTTAAAAATCAATGGTAATTTTAAATATGACATGTTTTTATTTTATTTTTATATTTGACAAATTGTAAATGGGTTTATAAGAAAAAAAAAAAAAAAAAAAAAAAAAAAAAAAAAAAAAAAAAAACTGGAAAAAAGAAGAGGAAAAAAAAAAACAATAATAATAAAAAAAAAAGAGACACAACCCTATACAAGAAAAACAGACACAAGAAACCCATTACCATAAGATTAATATAATAGTAAAAATATGTAATAGAATGGAATAAAAGGTACATTCAAATAAAGGACAAAAGTTGCCACACAATTAATAGTGGCAGGATACAATTAATTAAAAAAAAAAAAAAAAAAAAAAAAAAAAAAAAAAAAACCTAACCTAACCTAACCTAACCTAACCTAACCTAACCTAACCTAACCTAACCTAACCTAACCTAACCTAACCTAACCTAACCTAACCTAACCTAACCTAACCTAACCTAACCTAACCTAACCTAACCTAACCTAACCTAACCTAACCTAACCTAACCTAACCTAACCTAACCTAACCTAACCTAACCTAAGGTTGGGATAGTCCTGACGGGAAAACGGGCGACCCGTTTCGGGCCGATTTCAAGAGACCCGGTTCGAGTCATGATGTTTTTTTTTTTTTTTTTAAGTGTCGCGGTAGCCTAGTGGGCTTAAAAGTTGGCATCTTGTGTCGCGTCCTTAGGCACCCGGTTCAAGCCCTTGCCACAGTAATCTTTTGGGGCGCCACGCCAGATAACCTTCACGTGTACCCCTCCGCTTCCGTTCCCTCTGATTCCTTGTGAACCAGATGGAAGGGCAAGTGGTGGGGTCGGTGCGCCCTGAGCGTTAGTCAGTGACTTCTCCTTGTGGGATCTTGCTGGCTAACGGCGAATGATCTGGCCCGAGGGGTCGCGTGGGTTCCAATTCCTCTGTGAATCGGGACCCAGGCGACCAACCGAAGGAGGTCCGGCTAGGGGGGGGCGCAGTCGCGCCTCAAACTAGTCGGATAAGAGTGGCCGCGGGCGGAGGGTCGGGGGACCCGACGCCTACGATCGCGGCGGGCCGGAAGGCACCCTCGTGTGTTCCGAGGGTGCCTTCTCGCGCAAGGAGAGGGCCCGTGCGCTCGCTCTCCACCTTCTCTGCTTTCAGAGAAGTGCTGGAGAGCGAGCGACGGGCGTCGCAGCGTCGCGCCGTCCTCCTCTTGCCTGTTGTATGGGCGACGGGTCGGGGGAGGGCGGCGCGAGGAAGCGGTTGGGGGCCATCATGGCCCCCCAGAGGAGGGGCGGCGCTTCCTTGCCTCGTCGTATGGGCGATGGGGCGAGTGGCGCCGCCGGGGAGCCAATCTGGCTCCCCACCAGTAGAGCCCCCTCGGGGGCGAGCTCTTGCCGGGTCACAGTGACTTAACCTCTGGCCTATCCTGTGGCCCGGTAGAGTAGCGGAGGAACACCGCGGGGTTTTAGGGGGTAGTCCAGCACTGAGCAGGCGGCTCGATAGTGCTGGGAGTCCACCACAAAGTCGCTCTGCTGTCCCCCGGCAGCAGAGTGGCGAAGTGCGCAAATGCATTTCCCCGCGTCAAAAAAAAAAAAAAAAACCTAACCTAACCTAACCTTTTTTTTTTTTTTTTGTTAACGGGGGGGAAATCTTCAAAAGATACCCGACTTCCTGGGGGGAAAGCCGGGTTATGTGGGATTTTTACCCACTAAAACCCCCCCGGTGGCCCTCGCCGTGCGTTTGCTGGGGGCCCCGGGATCTCGCTGAACACTCCGGAACCCCCACGCACTGTGCCTTTCGGCACCCGTCTCTCTACAGGCCGGAGCCTGGAGACGCCCTCCTTGAACGGCAGTGTGCGGCCACCACACACCGCCGCCGCCTCGGGGTCGCTTGAACGGTGGTCCGAGCCCCCACTCTCGCCACCCGCGACCCCCGCCCTCCTTTTAGTCGCCTCTTACGACAGGCAGGAGATACCGTAGCCCTATTCTAAGCCCGGAGCTACAGGGCTTGGTCCCCTTTTAGTCGACTCCTACGACAGGCAGGGGATACCGTAGTCTAATTCTAAGCCCAGTACTACAGGGCATTGGGGCCAGGGCGGGGCCGGTTAGCGCCGCCTCTGCGCCTCCGCCTCCGTGCGGGGTCGGCCCTCTCCCTCTCTCGCTCGGTTTCCTCCTTCTGGGACATTACAGTCTCGCAGAAGGAGGCTACCGCGTCCCACTGGGGTTTGCCCAGCAGCATTGCCGCCACCACTGGGGGCAGCCGGAGGTCTGCTCCGATCGCAGCGACGAGGTCTCGTCGCGGCGATTGCCACGCGGGGCAGACCTCCAAGGTGTGCTGGGCGTCGTCGATGGCTGAACTGCAGTGGTGGCAGGCCGCCGAGCTCTCTCTTCCGATTCGGTGCAGGTACTCACCGAAACACCCGTGTCCGGTGAGCACCTGGGTCAGCCGGTAACTGACCTGCCCACTCGCACGGCTCATCCAATCGTCGAAGACGGGCAGTATTGCCCCCACGACTCTTTGGCGCTGCCTAGCCGGCTCTTGCAGGCGCTGCTGCCACTCCTCGAGCGCATCCGCGTGCGCCTGCTGCCGCATCAGGGCAACTGCCCTTGGGGGCATGTCCTGCTCGTCCTCGCGCACGCGATGGAGCTCGGCATACACCGTCGCGTCCATCGACGCTAAGATATCCAGGGGGGGAAACCTCGCCAGGAGACCTGCCGCGTCGTGGGAGATCGTGCGGTATCCGCGCGCCACCCTTATGGCCATCCGCCGCTGCACACTCAGCAGTTTTGCCTTGTGTGCGCGGTTTCTGGCCAGTCTTTCCGCCCAGATGGGCGCTCCGTATAGGGCAATGGACCGCACGACCCCCGAGTAGAGCCGCCGAACACTCTCCCTCGGTCCTCCCAGATTAGGTAGGATTCGGTGCAGGGCACCCGCTACCTTCTCGATCCGGGGGACCAGTCGGTCGAAGTGTTCGACGAACTCCCAGCGACCGTCTAACACCACTCCGAGGTACTTCAGGTGCCTCCCCACCTGGACAACGGCGTCACCGACGCAAACCGTAGAGTTGGGTGGCTCCACGCCCTTGGGAAGGTCGTGGAACCACAGCGCCTCTGTCTTTTGTGGCGCCACCCGCAAGCCCAGAGCACCGATCCTGCGGACGACGCACGCAACCGCATGCTCGGCGATCGAGGTTGCTCGCCCGAAGCTATCGCCTTCCGCCAGCACCAACGTGTCATCGGCGTAACACACCACGTGAGTACCGGCGGGGAGAGAGATGCGCAGTACAACGTCATACGCGAGGTTCCACAGGAGTGGCCCCAGGACCGACCCTTGTGGGACCCCGCAGTACATTTCTCTCTCGTGCAGTGCTCCGTCTCGGCCGACGTACTCAATGTACCGCTCGCTTAGATAGTCGGCCACGACCCCCCGCAGCCACTCAGGCACGTGGTGGTGGACCAGCGCCTCTCTTATCGCCTTCCAGGGCAAGGAGTTAAAAGCGTTGACAATGTCAAGGCTGACTGCTAGAACTACCTTGCCCTCAGACACCGCCTCCTGAGCGATAGAGCGGACGCGCAGAATGGCGTCCACCGTGGAGCGTCCGTGGCGAAAGCCGAATTGAAAATCCGACAAGTCGGGTCCGACGCTCCACAGGTGGAGGTTGATCCGCTCCGCCAGCACCCTCTCGAATAATTTGCCCGCCTCGTCGAGCAAACAGATGGGCCTGTACGCGGACGGTGAGTCCACAGGCCTACCCTCTTTTCTGAGAAGCACCAGTCGTGCCCGCTTCCACTCCGTGGGGAAGCGCCCTGCGGTCAAGCAGTCACCCAGGTGGCGCCGGAAACGATCTCCCAGGACACCCAGAGCCAGCACCCAGGCCCGGCCAGGAATTCCATCGGGACCTGGGGCGGTGTTACGCGCTGCCAGGCGTCTTACAGCTCGCTCCAGCTCCGCCTTTCCCACTTCCAGATCCTCTGACGGCAGCGTCGCCGTGCACGGTACGCTCGGCAGGCTGTCTGCAACTCGCGGAAAAAGGGTGTCTACCACTCTCGCCGCGAGGTCGGGCTCCAGAGTCTCAGTCAACGGGGGAACCCACGGTCTGAGTTTGTCCATGACCATCTTGTATGGACGCCCCCATGGGTCCCCGTTGAGACTGTCCACGAGTTCGTGGTACGCCCGTTCCTTCGCATTTGCGACAGCCGCTTGGAATGCCTTTGTAGCCTCCCGATACACGGCATACGCCACTGCCAGTTCCCCGGTGGTAGCTCGGCGGCGCCTGCGAGTCCGCAGGTAGGTTCGCCTGGCAGCGAGGCAGGATGTCCGCATTTCGGCTAAGTCGCCGGACCACCAGTACGTAGCAGTACGCTCGGTTGGCCTAGCACGAGGCATTGCGGTGTCGCATACCTGGGTCATTCTCTCCCGGAACCATGCTGTGTCCGCGTCTGGGTCCGGCGTAGCGGGCTGCTCTGCCCACGCCATGACGTTGGCGGCAGCGACGAGCAGGTCCCGGTCGAGTTTCTTCAGTGCCCACCTCTTTGGCCTATTGAGCCCTCTATTGGTCTCGCGATTGGACCGCACCGCCACCTCCATGAATATATACTGGTGGTCCGACAAGGTCAGCAGTTCTTCCGCAACCCTCCAGTCCGACACCATAGCACTCGCCGACAGCGACGCCCAGGACAGGTCCACAATGGACTCGCCCTGCCATCGCACGCAGGTGCTGACCGACCCCTGGTTTAGGAGCCCAAGATTCAGGCACGCCGCCCATTCGAGGACGGCCTCCCCCTTGGGCTCATCCAGAGGCCCGCCCCACGCACGCGCGTGGGCGTTGAAATCGCCGAGTACCAGCACTGGCCGCGGCTGACATCGGCGGACGCACGCTGCGAGGTCATCCAGGTAGCCCTCGTAGTCTGCAAGGCCGATGTTCGGCGAAACATAGCAGGCAATGACTGCAGCGAGACCCCACTGAACTGCCACGAATCCTGGCCCCTTTTCAAGTAGAGAGCACGGCGGGGCACCCTCGCCTCCTCCCCAGTATATGGCAACTGAGTTGTTGGTGTCGCCGAACCAGCGAGGGTGAACCGCCACTCTGTAGGGTTCTGCGACGATCGCGAGGGCAATCTTATGCTCCGCAAGGGTCTGCAGTAGCAGGTCCTGCGCCCTGCGGCAGTGGTTAAGATTGCCCTGGAGTATCTTCAGCGTGGCTGTGAATTTTGTGCCTTAGGTACCTCTGTCTGCCGGCTGGGGCCCGGCTGACTCAGCGCTGGCTGATCACTCTCCGCATTTTTAGAAGAAGACGTGTGCGGGACCTGCTTCCCACTCTTCTTTTTCCTCCTCTCCGGTACAGCACATTTTTGCCCCATCCTGTGATCGGAAGGTACCCCCCGATCCTTGCATATGGCGCAATTTGGTGCTGCAGAGCAATCGACGGCTTTGTGACCGGGCTCCCCACACGAAAAACAGACGTCGCTGCGGTCGACGGCACTCTTGCACTCGTGCCGAACGTGTCCGCTTTCGAGGCAACGATAGCATCGAGCCGGCTTCTCGGGCAGGTACCTTACGCGGGCAGCCGTCCAGTCACCGATTCGGAGTCGAGTTTCCGCCGTTACTCTTTTCACCGCTGTGAGGGGACAGCGGACCCACGCCGTGCCCAGTTGGCGCCCGTTCGAACGTATAGCTCCGACTTTGACTTCGTCGGTGCTACAGCCGCCAGCAACAGCGACCGCAACTGCTACGTCCATCGGGGTGATCGAGTCATCGAGATCTAGGACTCTCATTTCACCGGTCTTTACAGGGCGCGCAATTTTTACTGGCAGGTCCGCCAACGCCTCTCTGAGGCGCTCAGCCAGTTTGTCGGCATTGATGGTGCACTCGGGCCCAGTCACTTCTAGCAGAAGCCCGCCGTTACGGCCCTTCCTCTGTCGGACGTCCCCAATTCCGCATTCGGCGAGCCTAACCCTCGCCTTGGCTGCAGACATTACTTGTGCGTAGGTGGTATCTGATTCCTTGGCGAGGGTCAGGGAGACTGCAGATGACTTGGGCACCTTTGGAGGTCTGGTATTTTGCCTCTTCTCCTGTGTGCCGGACTTTGGTGCTGCTTTGGCCTTGGCCTTGCCGGACTTGGCTTTCCTGCCCACTACTTTAGCCCAGGACTCCTCAGGGGCGGGTCTCGATTCAGGCGTTGCGGGTGACTCTGCCACCGGAGGTGGAGGCGCCAGAGGGGGCAGTACACGGTGGGTCTTTTTTATTCCTCTCTGGTTTTTCATGCGGGCTGGAGCAGGTTTTGATGCGGGTGCTGGTCCTGGGTCAGGCAGTGCCACGGGCGATGATGCAGCCGTCGTCTGGGGTGGTGGCCCTGCAGGAGGGAGTGCCTTCTCCGGTTTCTTACTTATTTTCTTTTGGGCCTTCCTGCTCGCCATAGGAGCTGCTGTCGCCGCTTGGTCGGTGGTCTTATCCGGGAACAACTCCGCTTTGAAAGCCGCCAACTTCAACTCAACCAGAGCCCCGAGTTTCTCCAGGAGTGTTTCCTGGGGCTGGATGGACTGCGTGGGTCGGGGTGGCTGTTGATTGTCTTGGGCCCTCGCCTCTCCTCTTTCTGCGCGTATATTCTGCACATCTGTAGTCAGATGAGCCATTTTTGTCTCTAGAGCCGCTAGCTGAGAGCGCAGCGAAGCGTTCTCGCTTTCGAGCTGCTGCACTCTCGCTGAGCTGGCAGTTCGTTGCACCAGCTCTTCCATGGCTGCTTTAGCGGTCAGCGCTGCGATTCTCAGCTCTCGAACGAACGACCCTTGTAAGTGCTTCGACTTGGCGGCTACTGCTTCGACAACGGTCATCTTCTCCGTCACTCGAGCACCAAGATCGGCCGTCGGCTGCTGCTTCATTTCGTCTGCCAATTCTTCCTGGCTCGGCAGGGACTGAGACGCGCGCGTGGGTGGTGGCGGCTGCGTAAGGTCGATGTCATCTTGTACCGACGCTGACGGTCTCTTGCCCTTCACCTTTTTGACGCTATTGCCACTGCTGTTTGCTGCTGCTATCCGCTTCCTTTTCCGAGCAGAACTCGTCGACTGCTGCGAAGCCAGTGAAGAATCTGACTCGTACTCATACTCGGAAGCCGCGAGTCTCTCCAGTTCTACTACTGGGTACGGCGGGCGAACGAAGAAATCAGCCGCAGTCTGCCGTTTCTCTATTTCTCCTTCCTCATGTCCTCTTTCTTGTATCTCCCTCTTCTCGTTTTCCGACGTCTCCACGTCCCTCAACCTTCTCTCATCTTCTAGTTCCTTCTCCACGATCTTGTCGTCTATCTTCAGGGGCGCTGCGACCTTGTCGCTTCTATCGCCACAAGTAGCGCCGGAAGCGGCAAAACTACACGCAGCGCCGGTGGGTGACTCACTTGGGGCACTCGACCCCAAGGAGGAAAAGCAGTTGGTGCCCTCCCCAGAATACGGGGGGCAGCCCGGCACCAAAGTGGCACCGGGGAGGGATTCTCCTGCTCGGCAGGTACCCTCCTGGGGTAGTTTTTTTGTATCAACTTGCTTCATATTTTCTTTAATAGTTCTGATAGCATTTCGGCTCCGTCTGAATGGGGGTTAGGAATTTACACACGCCGCTTTCCCAACACGACGTGGGTGCTATTTTAGGGGCTAGAACCCAGGGCCAGCACTAAGCCTGCAGGTTTGGCCGCTAATGACTGATGCACTCCCCAGCCGCTCTTGCGAGCACCCCGACGCCACGTGCCTCAGCGCCGAGGATTGAGGATTTTTTAGAGAGGTTGTCTCCTCGCAGCCCGAAGGCCCCCAGTCCCGCTCAGTGAGGGATTCCGGTATGCTGACGGTGGCCGAGGCCTGCCCGGTAGCTGCGCAAGCACATATACCGAGCCCGCCGTCGCGGAGCCCTCAATGGACCCCGCCGGACCTCCAGCAGCAGACTGCCACTGCAGGTCCCCCCTCCTGGTTTTGGTCCGCGCCGGCCGAAGCCGGTACCCCCCCATATCTGGGGGGGCGTGCCCCTATCCGCCACCCGGGGGACGCGTCCGATGGAAGATCCAGAAACTCCACACGGAAACCTAACCTAACCTAACCTAACCTAACCTAACCTAACCTAACCTAACCTAACCTAACCTAACCTAACCTAACCTAACCTAACCTAACCTAACCTAACCTAACCTAACCTAACCTAACCTAACCTAACCTGGGGCGCCACGCCAGATAACCTTCACGTGTACCCCTCCGCTTCCGTTCCCTCTGATTCCTTGTGAACCAGATGGAAGGGCAAGTGGTGGGGTCGGTGCGCCCTGAGCGTTAGTCAGTGACTTCTCCTTGTGGGATCTTGCTGGCTAACGGCGAATGATCTGGCCCGAGGGGTCGCGTGGGTTCCAATTCCTCTGTGAATCGGGACCCAGGCGACCAACCGAAGGAGGTCCGGCTAGGGGGGGGCGCAGTCGCGCCTCAAACTAGTCGGATAAGAGTGGCCGCGGGCGGAGGGTCGGGGGACCCGACGCCCACGATCGCGGCGGGCCGGAAGGCACCCTCGTGTGTTCCGAGGGTGCCTTCTCGCGCAAGGAGAGGGCCCGTGCGCTCGCTCTCCACCTTCTCTGCTTTCAGAGAAGTGCTGGAGAGCGAGCGACGGGCGTCGCAGCGTCGCGCCGTCCTCCTCTTGCCTGTTGTATGGGCGACGGGTCAGGGGAGGGCGGCGCGAGGAAGCGGTTGGGGGCCATTATGGCCCCCCAGAGGAGGGGCGGCGCTTCCTTGCCTCGTCGTATGGGCGATGGGGCGAGTGGCGCCGCCGGGGAGCCAATCTGGCTCCCCACCAGTAGAGCCCCTTCGGGGGCGAGCTCTTGCCGGGTCACAGTGAACTAACCTCTGGCCTATCCTGTGGCCCGGTAGAGTAGCGGAGGAACACCGCGGGGTTTTAGGGGGTAGTCCAGCACTGAGCAGGCGGCTTGATAGTGCTGGGAGTCCACCACAAAGCTGCTCTGTTGTCCCCCGACAACAGAGCGGCGAAGTGCGCAAATGCATTTCCCCGCGTCAAAAAAAAAAAAAAAACCTAACCTAACCTAACCTAACCTAACCTAACCTAACCCATTTTGATATAATTAATAATTGAATTTTGATATTTTTATATAATTGAAATTGTCATTTACAAGCATATACTAATCTAATTAATAGTTAAGATAAAGATCCCTCTGATCGCCAACATGTTCGGTTTTCGGACCCCTGCCAAAAACGCCGCTACTTCTCCCTCTCCTACCCAGGCTACTCCCCCTGATACGATGTCTACTGAATGCCCAACCCAACAGACACAGACCAATGTGCGAAGGAGTATTGGAGAATGGGAAGCGAGCCAAGATGCCCTCTCCAAGGCTGTACCCACCGTCCCGACGAAGCCCAAACCCGTAAAAACGACTACGAGCAAAACATCTGCTCCCACGGCTTTGTCGCGGACGATGGACAGTCCTACAGCAACCAGCACGCCAACAGCTGGGAAATTACAGGAGGCAAGAAACTGGGTGACCAAAGGCAAAATTGCCTTAAAGAACTCCCGCAATTTAAAAACTGACATAAAAGCGGATGTCACCCTGGCAATAGATAAACTATACCAGCTGGTAAAGGAGATATTAAACGGAAAAGAAAAGGGCAAAGAAAAGGAAAAGGATACTTGGGTTGGAGAGCCACAAACTCAACAAACTGAAAACAGGGCAGAGAGCGAGGGGCTCTCAAGGCTGCTCACCTCTCTCTCTGACCACGAGAAGCTAATGAGAGACAGCAATGAAAAAATGGAGGAGTTAAAAGGGGCTCTCTCAAAACAGTACAAGGCCATGGAGGAGATCACCTATGCGAGTGTGGCGGCGGGTGTCAAACCGATTGGGGCTGCGCCTCGCCAGGTGCAGACGACGCTTCACTCGGTAGTGGTCGCCTCCAAGGACACCCAAAATACGGGAGAGGAAGTGATTGGCAAAATCAGGCAGGCAATAAACGCGAGCCAAGAAGGTATTTGCATAGATAGAGTGAGGAAGGTTAAAAACAGTAAAATTATTATCAGCTGTCGAAGCGAGGAGGAGCGGAGCAGGGTCCGGAACAGATTAGAAAAAGAGGAGCATCGGCTTGAGGTTCAAGACGTCCAGAACCAGGACCCTCTCGTAATCTTCAGAGATGTCTTGAAAATAAATAAAGACGAGGACATCGTAAAAGCTCTGCGAAATCAAAACACCTCGCTCTTCTCCGGCCTGGCAGTGGGCGATGACAGGCTGGAGATAAGATTTAGAAAACCAGCGAGAAACACTCTAATGTGCCACGTGGTCGCGAGAGCATCGCCGACGCTCTGGAGCCGCCTGGTGGAGGCGTCTGCTGTGTACATAGACATACAGCGCATTAAAGTGGAGGACCAGTCTCCCCTGGTCCAATGCTCCCAGTGCCTAGGATATGGACACAGCAAACGCCTCTGCACCGAAAATGAAGCGCTATGTGGTTACTGCGGTGGCCCTCACCAGCGCAAAGACTGTCCGGAAGCGCTCGCCGGCGCATCCCCCACGTGCTGCAACTGTGTTAGGGCGAATATGGAGCAAACAAGGCACAATGCCTTCAGCACAGACTGCTCCATTCGCCGTAGGTGGGATGCACTGGCTCGAGCAAAAATAGCGTATTGCTAAGGGCGCCACTGCAGAAACTATTGCATACAGAGTCGTTCAGGCCAACCTCCAACGTAAGGAACTGGCAACCGCTGAGTTGTTCCGGGATGCCACAGCAAAGAAAGCGGCTCTTGCTTTACTACAAGAGCCATATGTGGGCGGAATAAAGAGAATGCGGCAATATCGTGGCTCGCGAATTTTCCAGGCGTCGGAAGAAGGAAGCGGAACTGTAAAGGCAGCGATTGCCGTATTCGACAATGACCTAGACGTTATACAGTGTCCAGAACTCACCACACACAACATCGTCGTGGTGAGGATCCGTACCCGCGCCTGGGAACTCGCAGTCGTCTCGATTTATTTTGAGCCGGATCAGCCCATAGGGCCGTATCTGGAGCACCTCGGAACAATTCAGCGGAAGCTAGGGCCTAACAAACTGGTCATTGGAGGCGACTTTAATGCCAAAAGCCCTTGGTGGGGGAGTACAATGGAAGACCATAGGGGTGAAGAACTGTCCAGCACGCTAGAAGAAATGGGCATGCAGGTGCTCAACAGCGGCACCACACCCACCTTTGACACCATCAGGGGTGGGAAATTTTTTAGCAGCCACGTTGACATCACCGCTTGCTCGGCGGACCTTCTCAGCTTGGTGGCAGATTGGAAAGTCGAAGTAGGAATGACCTCTTCGGACCACAACGGCATAACTTTTAATATTAGGTTAAAGAAATCTACAGGAACCAAAATTGAGACAACTACTAGAATTTACAACACCAAAAAAGCTAATTGGAGCCAATTTCGTGTGAAATTGGAACAATTAAAAATAGATTACCAAATAAATAAAAACGCAATAGACGAAATTAATAACATTGAACAATTAGAAATAAAAACAGAATTATATATAGAATCAATTAAAAAATCATGCGAAATCAGCATTCCCAAAAAGAAGAAAGCACCAAAATTTACATTGCCGTGGTGGTCCGAAGAGCTCGCCATACTGAAAAAAGAAGTCGCCACCAGGAAGAGAAGGATCCGCTGCGCTGCACCGGCTCGCAGGGAGGGTGTCGTTGCTGCGTACCTGCTTGCAAAGCAAGATTATGAGACAAAAGCCAAATGCGCCCAGATACAAAGCTGGAAGGACTTTTGCTCTAAGCAGGATAGGGAGGGAGTTTGGGAGGGGATCTACCGGGTTATCGGGAGGACTGCTACTAGGCACGAGGACGTAACTCTGGAAAGAGACGGCGTACCCTTGACGTCCGCTGAGTCAGCATCCTACCTGGCGCAAACTTTCTATCCAGAAGACTCAGAGTCGACGGACAACGGTCACCACAGTGACACCCGGCATCTAGCCCGGCGGGTAAACGACCGGGTCCATGCTGAGATTCATGACCCGCCGTTTACAACGCTCGAGCTGATGACCGCGGTGTCCAATTTCAACCCGAAAAAGGCGCCGGGTGCGGACGGCTTCACAGCTGACATCTGCCGTCAAGCCATTTCCCAGGACCCAGACTCGTTCCTTGCCTTGGCCAACAAGTGCCTCAGCCTGGGCCACTTCCCCAAGAAGTGGAAGGAAGCCACAGTTGTGGTGCTGAGGAAGCCGGGCAAGGATGACTACAAGAGTCCAAAATCATACAGGCCAATCGGTCTACTGCCTCTCCTTGGAAAGGTCCTGGAGAAAATGGTAGTAACGAGGCTCCAGTGGCACCTAGTGCCGAGGCTGAGTACTCGCCAGTACGGCTTTATGCCCCAGAGAAGCACCGAAGACTCCCTCTATACCCTAGTGAACCAAGTTAGAGCTGAAATAAAGCGAAAAAAGATGGTGTTGCTCGTCTCGCTGGATATAGAGGGAGCCTTTGACAGTGCATGGTGGCCGGCCATTAAGGTCAGACTGGCTGAGGAAAAGTGTCCGGCAAATACTAGGCGGCTACTGGATAGTTACCTAGACGGCAGATGTGTCAGGTTGAGGTACGCCGGGGCAGAACACCGCAGAGAGACCCAGAAAGGATGTGTCCAAGGGTCAATAGGTGGGCCGATCCTCTGGAACATCCTCCTGGATCCCCTCCTAACGGGTTTGCAGCAGCGCGGCGTAAACTGCCAGGCTTTCGCGGACGACGTCGTACTTTTCTTCGCCGACGACACAGCGCTTGAGTTGCAGCGACGTGCCAATGCCGCGCTTGGCATTGTTCAGGGGTGGGGTGTCCAGAACAAGCTCAGATTTGCGCCTCAAAAGACCTGTGCAATGCTCTTGACAAACAAGCTGAAGCATGACACCCCTCTGCTGAGCATGGCGGGGGTCGACATTGGCATGTCCCGCGAGATGAAGATCCTGGGCCTTACTATAGACGACAAACTGACATTCAACACCCACGTCGGCAACGTCTGTAGAAAGGCCCTAAACATCGCAAAGCAACTCACGAGAGCGGCGAAGATAAGTTGGGGTTTGCACCCGGACGTCGTCCGCGTCATATACACGGCGACGGTTGAGCCGGTCATCACCTACGCTGCAGCAGCATGGGCACCGGCCGCGGAGAAACTCGGTGTCCGCAAGCTCTTAAACGCCGTGCAAAGAGGATTCGCTCAGAGGATCTGCAAATCGTACCGCACTGTCTCCCTAAACTCGGCCCTGCTACTGGCCGGGCTACTGCCCCTAGATCTCCGCATCCAAGAAATGGCAGCCCTGTACGAAGCGCGCAAGGGGCAAACTCGGCTAGTGCTGGGGGATCGGGAGGTTGAGCGTGTGGTGGGGTTTGCAGAGCTTCCACATCCGGCTCTGCGTATGGACATGAGAGTCACGAATCTCGATGACCAAAGCCTGGTAGACCAACATAACGTGCAGGCGCTCCGTATCTTCACCGACGGTAGCAAGCTACAGGGTAAAGTCGGCGCCGCGTTGTCTCTGTGGGACAACCGAGCCGAAATCGGGTGCCGAAAACTGAGCTTGCCAGCGTACTGCACAGTCTACCAGGCTGAACTCCTGGCCATATGCAGGGCTTCTAGCGTAATCCTCAAGCGCGGCGAGGGGAGCTGCGGCATCTACAGCGACTCGAGGGCGGCGCTGCAGACGGTCACTAACCCGGGCTCCCTGCATCCTCTCGCACTGGAGGCGCGCCGCAACCTCAGCGAGGCTTTGACCCAGGGCAAAGATGTAACTTTGTTCTGGATCAAAGCCCACGCCGGCATCGATGGCAACGAGCGCGCCGACTACCTGGCAAAAGAAGCAGCACTTTCGAGCCGGAGGAAGCCTGACTATGACCTGTGTCCCATTTCATTCGTCAGGCAGGATCTGAGAAATCGTGCACTTGGCGAATGGAATCGGAGATATAGGTCTGGAGAGACGGCCTCCGTCACGAAGGTGTTCTTCCCAGACGCGATAGAGGCATACAGATTGGTGCGGAAAATCCAACCGCAGGGCGTAATAACGCAAATCTTTACAGGCCATGGAGGGTTCGCGCAATACTTGAATCGTTTCAAGTGTCGCGAGAGCCCTTCATGTATCTGCGATCCTGCGGTGGAGCAAGGGGTGCGGCATATATTATTCGAGTGCCCAGTGTTCTGCATCCCTAGGCAAGACCTGGAACAGAAAGTTGGCGTTAAAATTGAGGAGAAGGAAGCGCACAACCTAGTAGCCAATAAAAAGACCAGATGGCACTTCCTTAAGTATGCAGAATCCATATGCAAAAAGGTGGTAGAGAGAAACAAATAAGCATAAACTTAATTGTTTCTCCCTACTACCAACCTTATTTAAAATTTTTCTTAAACAAATAAATGGCAATAAAGATAAAAAAGGGCACATAAAGAAAAGAATGACAAAGTCTCTTGTTACGCAAGAGGATAAAGACTAAAATTAAAAAAAAAAAAAAAAAAAAAAAACCTAACCTAACCTAACCTAACCTAACCTAACCTAACCTAACCTGGGGCAGCCCCCAAAGTGTTTTCAGGTACGTCCTCGTTCGTCTGCCCTGGACCCATCCCACTTGGTGCGCGGTAACGCAGTGGCCAGTGGGTGGTGACCAAATCCTGGAAACCATACTTTGGGCGATCGTGAGTTCTTTGAGTGTTTTATTTGCGATCGAGTAGTGCGACAATGTCGAGTCCTGTGCGGGACGCCTCCGGGCGTGTCGTTTCTCCAACGGCCCTTCTCAGGGCCAACCCGGACTTGCGGGACGCCCCCGGGCGTGTCGTGTCCGAAACGGCCCTTCTCAGGGCCAACCCGGACTTGCGGGACGCCTCCGGGCGTGTCGTGTCCGAAACGGCCCTTCTCAGGGCCAACCCCAACCCACCTCACGACGACGCTGAGGCGTCTGAAGCTAGCTGCGTACCATCTGCGGCCAGCCTAGTGGACGTGGTGGACGGGTCTGGTAATGCCCTTTTCAGGGCAGCATCGGACGGAGTCGAGGACGAGAGGCCGGCAACTCCATCTCCTGCCCTGAAGGAGGTAAGAATCCGACTACCTCGGTGCGATCTGTCGCCTCGAGTCACGAGGAGTGCCCTGCAGCTCTCGGAGTCTGATAGCAGCACGGGCACTCTCATGGAGGTGAGCTCGCGCTCTGTGTCCCCCTCGCCCTCACCTACGCGATTCTGGCGCAAGCGCCTGAATCCGGAGTCTGACGGTGAGAGCGAGGGCTCGGTGGACTGGAGCAAGAGACCGAGCGCGAGCAAGCGAGGTCGCGGCCGTCCGTCGACTACGGGCCAGTACGTTGGCCTCGCTAGAGCCAAGGCTGACCTGGCCAAGGCGAAGGAGCGCGAGCTCGAGCTCCAAGCTGAGGAAGAGCTGGCGGAAGAGCTCCGGCGACGGGAGGCGAAAAGAGTCTCCTTTATGAAGGAGACTCCCCTTTGCTCGCCAGCGTCGCCGTCGTTGGCTGCTCACGACCTTCGGGCTGAGCAGCTGACCAGCTCTATTGAGGCCGCAGTGGAGGTGGTGCGGACTATCGCCCAAAAGTCCTCGAGACTGAAGGGCCAGTCTGTGCAGGGCCTAAGGGCTGCCGCCGCCTCCATTTTGGAGAATGTGCGGGAGCTGAAGGCCCGCACAGAATCAGACGAGGTTGTCCGCCTCCAGGGTGAGCTCAGGGCCCTAAGAGCGGAAATGGAGGGGCTGAAGAGGGTGCAGGCGAGTGCCGCCCCAACCATGACGAGGGACGAAATCCTCCTCATGGTTGACGCGCGCCTCAGCGGGATTGCGGACCGCCTGCCTCCGGAGCCGCGGCTACGCCCACCGCTGGCGGCCGACAGGCGCGCTGCTGCCGGCTCCACTCGCCCCTCCGGCCCCGGCTCCGAGGGAGCTCCGGTGGCCTCCACTGCTGAGCCTCCTGCCCGCTCCGCGGCAGCTCCAGCCCGCTCTGCGGCAGCTCCAGCCCGCTCTGCGGCAGCTCCGGCCCACTCCGCGAAAGCTCCAGCCCGCTCCGCGGTAGGTCCAGCCAGCGCTCACACCGCTGAGCCCCCTCGTTCCCAGCCCTCAAATCCCGCCACGCCTCCGGCTCACGTCGACGGCACAAGCGGGGAAGGGTCGAAGGGAGGGAGGAGGAAGAAGAGGAAAAGCGCTGCGGCGCGGGAGGCGCAAGCCTCGAGGCAGGCGTACCCGTCAGCACACACCCCTCCTCAGGGCACTGCGGAGGCGTGGAACGTTGTGGCTGGTCGTCCTAAAAAGACACCAGCACCAACTAAAGCGCCAACCACGCAGAAGAAAAGCGCGCCGAAACTCCGCACCCCCCCGCACTGCTGCAGTGGTCCTTACTCTGCAGCGGGAGGCGGCAGAGAGGGGTGCCACCTACGCGGCGGTCCTGGCCGAGGCCGAAAAGTCTATTGACTTGAAAGGCCTCGGCATCGAGGGCCTGCGGTTTCGTACGGCGGCCACGGGCGGCCGGATCCTCGAGGTGGCGGGTGCCGAAAGGGCCAAGAAGGCTGACGCCTTGGCCGAAAAACTGAGGCAGGCCCTCGGGGATGAGGTCCGCGTTGCCAGGCCGGAGAAGTGCGTTGAGATGCGCATTACCGGCCTGAGCGACGCGGCCACGCCGGAAAGGGTGGCTGCGATGGTGGCGGAGGTTGGTGGGTGCCCCGTCACCAACGTAAAGGTGGGTGACATATACCGACCACCTGGACGCGAGGAGGGGGCTGTGTGGGTGAGCTGCCCGATCGCGGCGGCAGGGAGGGTGACAGATGGCCGGCGCCTAACCGTTGGTTGGACGCAGGTCCGAGCCACCCTCCTGAAGGCCAGGCCGCAGCGGTGCTACCGCTGCCTGGAGCCGGGCCACGTGGGTGCGAAGTGCACAGAGACTGCGGATCGCAGCGGACTATGCTTCCGCTGCGGCCAGCCTGGGCACAAATCCGCAGGCTGCTCTGCGGAGCCCCACTGCCCGGCGTGTGCAGCAAAAGGTGTGCCCGCTGCCCACCCTCTGGGCACCAAGAAGTGCCCAGCGGGATCCCAACAAAGGGGGAGCCGAAGCCGTCGCGACGGAAAAGCCAGTGGTGGCGCCAAGGGCCCGCCGCCGGCAGCACCAGCACCGGTGCCAGTGGAGGAGATGGACACCGCCCAAGTGTAAATGGCCAATATCTCCATACTGCAGGCCAACGCCAATCACTGTGCCGCGGCGCAGGATCTACTGATCCAGACTGCGGCGCAGTGGCAGGCGACCTTGGTCGTTGTCGCTGAACCGTATTGCGTTCGCACCCGGACCAACTGGGCCGGCGATCGCGACGGTTCGGTGGCAATTGTCTCCCAGCGTGGCGCACTAGGCGACAGGGTGTCGCGAGGACACGGTTGCGTGCTTGCCGTGCTGGGAGACACTGCAGTGTGTGGGGTGTACTTTTCGCCCAACAGAAGCCTCGCCGACTTTGAGCAGTGGCTCGTCGAGGTCGGGGCAATGTTGGCCGATGTGCACCCCACCCCCGTGATCGTTGCCGGGGATTTCAACGCGAAATCCCGTGCGTGGGGGAGTCCGGCAACTGATGCGCGGGGGGAGGTGTTGGAGGACTGGGCGGTGTCCACTGGGCTGGTGCTGCTCAACCAGGGGGCGGTCCAGACATGCGTGCGGAGTCAGGGCGGATCCGTCGTTGATCTGTCCTTCGCCAGTCCCGCTCTGGCCAACCGCGCGTGTGGCTGGAGAGTGGTCGAGGGGGTCGAGACCTTGTCGGACCATAAATACATATGGTTCGACATCGTCGCGGCACCCGCCGGTGTTTCGGCGGACCTCAGCCGCCTCCTGGCGGGGGAGGGTCCACGGTGGCGGCTCGCCACCCTGGACAAGGAGGTGGCCACGGAGGCGGCCATCGTGGAGCGCTGGGCCGCTGGGTCAAGCGACGAGGCGCTGGGCGTAGACGCGAGGGCGGAGCGCCTAACAGGGGCGCTCACTCGCGTCTGCGATGCGGCGATGCGGCGCAGAGGTCCTGTTCCTCCGCGGAGACGGGTGTACTGGTGGCAACCGCATCTAGCAGGGCTGCGTACTGCGTGCCACGCAGCCCAACGGAGGTACACCCGTTGCCGCGGGCGTAGGAGCAGGGACCCCGCCCAGGAAGAGGAGCTGCTCGTCGCTTACCGAGCGGCCCGGGCCGCGCTCAGCGCGGGCATAAGGGCCGCCAAGGAGGAGGCCTGGAGGGAGTGGCTGGGGAGTTTGAACCGGGACCCGTGGGGGCGCCCCTACAAGGTGGTGAGTGAGAAGCTGAAGCCTTGGGCGCCTCCTCTGACCCGGTCACTCGACCCAGCCTTCGTCGGCGTGGTGGTGGGTTCCCTCTTTCCCGCAAGAGAGGAGTGGGCCCCCCCACGAATGACGGCGGTGGCGGTGTCGGCGCCGGTGGAGGACGGTGATGTCCCGCCCGTGTCCGAGGCCGAGCTAGAGGTAGCGGTCCTGAAGATGAGGGTGAGGAACCGCGCCCCGGGCCCGGATGGAATCCCTGGGCGGGTCATTGCCGCGGTCATGCCGGCGTTCGAGGAGGAGACGCTGTCTCTGATGACTGAGTGTTTGGCGTCGGGAAGGGTCCCGCGACGGTGGAAGGAGGGCAAGCTCGTGCTGCTTCGGAAGCACGGGCGCCCGGCTGAGTCGCCGTCGGCCTACCGCCCCATCGTTCTGCTGGACGAGACGTGCAAGCTCTTTGAGCGAGTGCTCGCGGCGCGTCTCGTCCGACATCTGGAGGGGGCGGGGCCCAACCTGAGTGACGGTCAGTTTGGCTTCCGTCGCGGGAGGTCGACGTTGGACGCCATCTCCCGTCTCAGAGACAGCGTCGAGAGGGTCACGGGCCGGGGAGAGGTGTTGTTGGCCGTCTCATTGGACATTTCCAACGCCTTCAACACCCTCCCCTGGCAGACGATAGCGGAGGCCCTGAGGTACCACGACGTCCCGTGGTACCTCAGGCGGGTCCTTGCGGACTACTTCGTAGACCGGGCTGTGTGTTACCCGGCTCGGTCCGAGGTGGTCCGCACGGACATGTGTTGTGGTGTTCCACAGGGGTCGGTCCTCGGGCCGCTCCTGTGGAACATTGGGTACGACTGGGTCCTGCGCGGTGCGACTCTCCCAGGAGTCGGCGTACTCTGCTACGCCGACGACACCCTGGTCACCGCGCAGGGCGCCACGTTTCGGGACGCCAAGGTCCTGGCTACCGCAGGGGTAGCGCAGGTCGTGCGCCGCATCAGGGCACTCGGGCTCGCGGTCGCTCTGGAGAAATCCGAGGCCCTTTATTTCCATGGGCCTCGGATGCGACCCCCTCGGGACTCCCAAATCACCGTCGGTGGCACCTCCATCGCTGTCGGGGGATCGATGAAATACCTGGGTCTCGTCCTCGACAGCCGATGGAGTTTCGGCGAGCACTTCCGGCGACTGGCACCAAAGCTGGTGTCGTACGCCGGGAGGCTCGCACGATTGCTGCCTAACCGCGGCGGCCCAGGGAGCGCTTGCCGCCGTCTTTACGACGGTGTGGTGCGCTCCAAGGCACTTTACGGAGCGCCCATATGGGCGGCAGCCCTCTCCGCAAGCAACACCACGCTTTTGCGGCGCCCGCAGCGGGTGATAGCGCAGAGGGCTGCAAGAGCGTACCACACCGTCTCTTATGAGGCGGCGTGTTTGTTGGCGGCGAGTCTACCCTGGGACCTCGAGGCGGGAGTCCTCGAGCAGGTGTATGAGAGGAGTGCCCTGATGCGGAACAGTGGAGGGTGGCCCACTCCGGCGGAGATCGGTTGCTGGAGGCAGGAGGCTCGCGACGATCTCTTCCGGATGTGGGCCGTGAGGTTGGAGGAGCCTTCCGCGAGCAAGAGGCTCGTGGAGGCGGTGCGGCCGGTTCTGCGGCCGTGGATCGAGAGGAGGCACGGGGCGCCGACCTATCACCTGACGCAGCTTCTCACAGGCCATGGCTGCTTTGCCAAGTACCTGTGGGAAGTTGTGGGTATAGAGTCGGGCCCCGAGTGCCGCTATTGCGCGAGCGGCGCGCGCGACACGGCGGAGCATACGCTCGCCGTGTGCGCTGCCTGGAGCGGGGAGCGGGCTGCCCTAGTGGGAGCCGTGGGGGGCGACCTGTCGCTGCCGGCCGTCATTTCTGAGATGGTCGGCAGCCAGGAGAGCTGGGCCGCCGTCGCCACGTTTGCTAGCGAGGTGATGGCGGCCAAGAGAGAGGAGCTGCGAGAGCGGGAGCGTGCAGGTCTGACGCTCCCGCCTCGCCGCCCAATAAGGGGGCGCCGTCGCACGGAGTATGCGCGCGCCCCCGTCTAGAGTGGCCGCGGGCGGAGGGTCGGGGGACCACCCGCCTGCTTTTGCGGCGAGCTGGAAGGCACCCCCATGTGTTCCGGGGGTGCCTTCTCGCAAAACATAGAGTGCCCGCGCGCTCGCTCTCCGACTTCTCTGCTTTCAGAGGAGTCGCGGAGAGCGACGTGACGCGGGCAAGAAGACGCCTTGAGCGCAGGGGGGCCCATGTGGCCCCCCCAGTAGTAGAGTCCCCATACGGACGCCCCCTTGCCGGGTCACAGTGACTTATCCTATGGCCTATCCTGTGACCCGGTAGGGAGAGAGGAGGAACACCGCGGGGTTTAGTGAGTAGTCCAGCCCCAACGGGCTGGGAGTCTCACTCGAAGCCGCCCTGCTGTCCCCCGGCAGCAGGGTGGCGAAGTGCTTAAATGCATTCCCCGCGTCAAAAAAAAAAAAAAAAAAAAAAAAAAAAAAAAAAAAAAAAAAAAAAAAACCTAACCTAACCTGGGGCGCCACGCCAGATAACCTTCACGTGTACCCCTCCGCTTCCGTTCCCTCTGATTCCTTGAGAACCAGATGGAAGGGCAAGTGGTGGGGTCGGTGCGCCCTGAGCGTTAGTCAGTGACTTCTCCTTGTGGGATCTTGCTGGCTAACGGCGAATGATCTGGCCCGAGGGGTCGCGTGGGTTCCAATTCCTCTGTGAATCGGGACCCAGGCGACCAACCGAAGGAGGTCCGGCTAGGGGGGGGCGCAGTCGCGCCTCAAACTAGTCGGATAAGAGTGGCCGCGGGCGGAGGGTCGGGGGACCCGACGCCCACGATCGCGGCGGGCCGGAAGGCACCCTCGTGTGTTCCGAGGGTGCCTTCTCGCGCAAGGAGAGGGCCCGTGCGCTCGCTCTCCACCTTCTCTGCTTTCAGAGAAGTGCTGGAGAGCGAGCGACGGGCGTCGCAGCGTCGCGCCGCCCTCCTCTTGCCTGTTGTATGGGTGACGGGTCGGGGGAGGGCGGCGCGAGGAAGCGGTTGGGGGCCAATATGGCCCCCCAGAGGAGGGGCGGCGCTTCCTTGCCTCGTCGTATGGGCGATGGGGCGAGTGGCGCCGCCGGGGAGCCAATCTGGCTCCCCACCAGTAGAGCCCCTTCGGGGGCGAGCTCTTGCCGGGTCACAGTGAATTAACCTCTGGCCTATCCTGTGGCCCGGTAGAGTAGCGGAGGAACACCGCGGGGTTTTAGGGGGTAGTCCAGCACTGAGCAGGCGGCTCGATAGTGCTGGGAGTCCACCACAAAGCTGCTCTGTTGTCCCCCGACAGCAGAGCGGCGAAGTGCGCAAATGCATTTCCCCGCGTAAAAAAAAAAAAAAAAAAAAAAAAAAAAACCTAACCTAACCTAACCTAACCTAATATAAAACAACTTTTGTTCAGTTTACCTCTCACCCACTTGTGTCGCACCTTTCTACAAGCGTCTCGCCTTCAGCTCCTTGTATCTGAAACAAAAATAAAAGTAGATTCAATAGTTCTCCTTCAATTTAGCAAAAACACTTACTAATTTTCTAAATTCACTTTTTTCGGCCTTTTTATTTAATTTCTTTTTCTAAATCCGTCGGACCTCTTCCGCATCTACTACACTTCTCTTCGTGGGCCTCCCCCGCGTCGATTGACACCTCTTTTGTGCCGATACGACGAAATTTTGGTTTTTCTCCATACATACGTCTCGTAAAAAAAAATCCACCTAAGCGGCGTGTCTTTTCAGTACAACATAAAACAACTTTTGTTCAGTTTACCTCTCACCCACTTGTGTCGCACCTTTCTACAAGCGTCTCGCCTTCAGCTCCTTGTATCTGAAACAAAAATAAAAGTAGATTCAATAGTTCTCCTTCAATTTAGCAAAAACACTTACTAATTTTCTAAATTCACTTTTTTCGGCCTTTTTATTTAATTTCTTTTTCTAAATCCGTCGGACCTCTTCCGCATCTACTACACTTCTCTTCGTGGGCCTCCCCCGCGTCGATTGACACCTCTTTTGTGCCGATCAGACGAAATTTTGGTCTTTCTCCATACATACGTCTTGTAAAAAATCCACCTAAGCGGCGTGTATTTTCAATACAACATAAAACAACTTTTGTTCAGTTTACCTCTCACCCACTTGTGTCGCACCTTCCTACAAGCGTCTCGCCTTCAGCTCCTTGTACCTGAAACGAAAATAAAAGTAGATTCAATAGTTTTCTTTCAATTTTGCAAAAACCCTTACAAATTTTCTAAATTAACTTTTTTCGGCCTTTTTATTTAATTTCTTTTTCTAAATCCGTCGGACCTCTTCCGCATCTACTACACTTCTCTTCGTGGGCCTCCCCCGCGTCGATTGACACCTCTTTTGTGCCGATCAGACGAAATTTTGGTCTTTCTCCATACATACGTCTTGTAAAAAATCCACCTAAGCGGCGTGTATTTTCAATACAACATAAAACAACTTTTGTTCAGTTTACCTCTCACCCACTTGTGTCGCACCTTCCTACAAGCGTCTCGCCTTCAGCTCCTTGTACCTGAAACGAAAATAAAAGTAGATTCAATAGTTTTCTTTCAATTTTGCAAAAACCCTTACAAATTTTCTAAATTAACTTTTTTCGGCCTTTTTATTTAATTTCTTTTTCTAAATCCGTCGGACCTCTTCCGCATCTACTACACTTCTCTTCGTGGGCCTCCCCCGCGTCGATTGACACCTCTTTTGTGCCGATCAGACGAAATTTTGGTCTTTCTCCATACATACGTCTTGTAAAAAATCCACCTAAGCGGCGTGTATTTTCAATACAACATAAAACAACTTTTGTTCAGTTTACCTCTCACCCACTTGTGTCGCACCTTCCTACAAGCGTCTCGCCTTCAGCTCCTTGTACCTGAAACGAAAATAAAAGTAGATTCAATAGTTTTCTTTCAATTTTGCAAAAACCCTTACAAATTTTCTAAATTAACTTTTTTCGGCCTTTTTATTTAATTTCTTTTTCTAAATCCGTCGGACCTCTTCCGCATCTACTACACTTCTCTTCGTGGGCCTCCCCCGCGTCGATTGACACCTCTTTTGTGCCGATCAGACGAAATTTTGGTCTTTCTCCATACATACGTCTTGTAAAAAATCCACCTAAGCGGCGTGTATTTTCAATACAACATAAAACAACTTTTGTTCAGTTTACCTCTCACCCACTTGTGTCGCACCTTCCTACAAGCGTCTCGCCTTCAGCTCCTTGTACCTGAAACGAAAATAAAAGTAGATTCAATAGTTTTCTTTCAATTTTGCAAAAACCCTTACAAATTTTCTAAATTAACTTTTTTCGGCCTTTTTATTTAATTTCTTTTTCTAAATCCGTCGGACCTCTTCCGCATCTACTACACTTCTCTTCGTGGGCCTCCCCCGCGTCGATTGACACCTCTTTTGTGCCGATCAGACGAAATTTTGGTCTTTCTCCATACATACGTCTTGTAAAAAATCCACCTAAGCGGCGTGTATTTTCAATACAACATAAAACAACTTTTGTTCAGTTTACCTCTCACCCACTTGTGTCGCACCTTCCTACAAGCGTCTCGCCTTCAGCTCCTTGTACCTGAAACGAAAATAAAAGTAGATTCAATAGTTTTCTTTCAATTTTGCAAAAACCCTTACAAATTTTCTAAATTAACTTTTTTCGGCCTTTTTATTTAATTTCTTTTTCTAAATCCGTCGGACCTCTTCCGCATCTACTACACTTCTCTTCGTGGGCCTCCCCCGCGTCGATTGACACCTCTTTTGTGCCGATCAGACGAAATTTTGGTCTTTCTCCATACATACGTCTTGTAAAAAATCCACCTAAGCGGCGTGTATTTTCAATACAACATAAAACAACTTTTGTTCAGTTTACCTCTCACCCACTTGTGTCGCACCTTCCTACAAGCGTCTCGCCTTCAGCTCCTTGTACCTGAAACGAAAATAAAAGTAGATTCAATAGTTTTCTTTCAATTTTGCAAAAACCCTTACAAATTTTCTAAATTAACTTTTTTCGGCCTTTTTATTTAATTTCTTTTTCTAAATCCGTCGGACCTCTTCCGCATCTACTACACTTCTCTTCGTGGGCCTCCCCCGCGTCGATTGACACCTCTTTTGTGCCGATCAGACGAAATTTTGGTCTTTCTCCATACATACGTCTTGTAAAAAATCCACCTAAGCGGCGTGTATTTTCAATACAACATAAAACAACTTTTGTTCAGTTTACCTCTCACCCACTTGTGTCGCACCTTCCTACAAGCGTCTCGCCTTCAGCTCCTTGTACCTGAAACGAAAATAAAAGTAGATTCAATAGTTTTCTTTCAATTTTGCAAAAACCCTTACAAATTTTCTAAATTAACTTTTTTCGGCCTTTTTATTTAATTTCTTTTTCTAAATCCGTCGGACCTCTTCCGCATCTACTACACTTCTCTTCGTGGGCCTCCCCCGCGTCGATTGACACCTCTTTTGTGCCGATCAGACGAAATTTTGGTCTTTCTCCATACATACGTCTTGTAAAAAATCCACCTAAGCGGCGTGTATTTTCAATACAACATAAAACAACTTTTGTTCAGTTTACCTCTCACCCACTTGTGTCGCACCTTCCTACAAGCGTCTCGCCTTCAGCTCCTTGTACCTGAAACGAAAATAAAAGTAGATTCAATAGTTTTCTTTCAATTTTGCAAAAACCCTTACAAATTTTCTAAATTAACTTTTTTCGGCCTTTTTATTTAATTTCTTTTTCTAAATCCGTCGGACCTCTTCCGCATCTACTACACTTCTCTTCGTGGGCCTCCCCCGCGTCGATTGACACCTCTTTTGTGCCGATCAGACGAAATTTTGGTCTTTCTCCATACATACGTCTTGTAAAAAATCCACCTAAGCGGCGTGTATTTTCAATACAACATAAAACAACTTTTGTTCAGTTTACCTCTCACCCACTTGTGTCGCACCTTCCTACAAGCGTCTCGCCTTCAGCTCCTTGTACCTGAAACGAAAATAAAAGTAGATTCAATAGTTTTCTTTCAATTTTGCAAAAACCCTTACAAATTTTCTAAATTAACTTTTTTCGGCCTTTTTATTAATTTCTTTTTCTAAATCCGTCGGACCTCTTCCGCATCTACTACACTTCTCTTCGTGGGCCTCCCCCGCGTCGATTGACACCTCTTTTGTGCCGATCAGACGAAATTTTGGTCTTTCTCCATACATACGTCTTGTAAAAAATCCACCTAAGCGGCGTGTATTTTCAATACAACATAAAACAACTTTTGTTCAGTTTACCTCTCACCCACTTGTGTCGCACCTTCCTACAAGCGTCTCGCCTTCAGCTCCTTGTACCTGAAACGAAAATAAAAGTAGATTCAATAGTTTTCTTTCAATTTTGCAAAAACCCTTACAAATTTTCTAAATTAACTTTTTTCGGCCTTTTTTATTTAATTTCTTTTTCTAAATCCGTCGGACCTCTTCCGCATCTACTACACTTCTCTTCGTGGGCCTCCCCCGCGTCGATTGACACCTCTTTTGTGCCGATCAGACGAAATTTTGGTCTTTCTCCATACATACGTCTTGTAAAAAATCCACCTAAGCGGCGTGTATTTTCAATACAACATAAAACAACTTTTGTTCAGTTTACCTCTCACCCACTTGTGTCGCACCTTCCTACAAGCGTCTCGCCTTCAGCTCCTTGTACCTGAAACGAAAATAAAAGTAGATTCAATAGTTTTCTTTCAATTTGCAAAAACCCTTACAAATTTTCTAAATTAACTTTTTTCGGCCTTTTTATTTAATTTCTTTTTCTAAATCCGTCGGACCTCTTCCGCATCTACTACACTTCTCTTCGTGGGCCTCCCCCGCGTCGATTGACACCTCTTTTGTGCCGATCAGACGAATTTTGGTCTTTCTCCATACATACGTCTTGTAAAAATCCACCTAAGCGGCGTGTATTTTCAATACAACATAAAACAACTTTTGTTCAGTTTACCTCTCACCCACTTGTGTCGCACCTTCCTACAAGCGTCTCGCCTTCAGCTCCTTGTACCTGAAACGAAAATAAAAGTAGATTCAATAGTTTTCTTTCAATTTTGCAAAAACCCTTACAAATTTTCTAAATTAACTTTTTTCGGCCTTTTTATTTAATTTCTTTTTCTAAATCCGTCGGACCTCTTCCGCATCTACTACACTTCTCTTCGTGGGCCTCCCCCGCGTCGATTGACACCTCTTTTGTGCCGATCAGACGAAATTTTGGTCTTTCTCCATACATACGTCTTGTAAAAAATCCACCTAAGCGGCGTGTATTTTCAATACAACATAAAACAACTTTTGTTCAGTTTACCTCTCACCCACTTGTGTCGCACCTTCCTACAAGCGTCTCGCCTTCAGCTCCTTGTACCTGAAACGAAAATAAAAGTAGATTCAATAGTTTTCTTTCAATTTTGCAAAAACCCTTACAAATTTTCTAATTAACTTTTTTCGGCCTTTTTATTTAATTTCTTTTTCTAAATCCGTCGGACCTCTTCCGCATCTACTACACTTCTCTTCGTGGGCCTCCCCCGCGTCGATTGACACCTCTTTGTGCCGATCAGACGAAATTTTGGTCTTTCTCCATACATACGTCTTGTAAAAAATCCACCTAAGCGGCGTGTATTTTCAATACAACATAAAACAACTTTTGTTCAGTTTACCTCTCACCCACTTGTGTCGCACCTTCCTACAAGCGTCTCGCCTTCAGCTCCTTGTACCTGAAACGAAAATAAAAGTAGATTCAATAGTTTTCTTTCAATTTTGCAAAAACCCTTACAAATTTTCTAATTAACTTTTTTCGGCCTTTTTATTTAATTTCTTTTTCTAAATCCGTCGGACCTCTTCCGCATCTACTACACTTCTCTTCGTGGGCCTCCCCGCGTCGATTGACACCTCTTTTGTGCCGATCAGACGAAATTTTGGTCTTTCTCCATACATACGTCTTGTAAAAAATCCACCTAAGCGGCGTGTATTTTCAATACAACATAAAACAACTTTTGTTCAGTTTACCTCTCACCCACTTGTGTCGCACCTTCCTACAAGCGTCTCGCCTTCAGCTCCTTGTACCTGAAACGAAAATAAAAGTAGATTCAATAGTTTTCTTTCAATTTTGCAAAAACCCTTACAATTTTCTAAATTAACTTTTTTCGGCCTTTTTATTTAATTTCTTTTTCTAAATCCGTCGGACCTCTTCCGCATCTACTACACTTCTCTTCGTGGGCCTCCCCCGCGTCGATTGACACCTCTTTTGTGCCGATCAGACGAAATTTTGGTCTTTCTCCATACATACGTCTTGTAAAAAATCCACCTAAGCGGCGTGTATTTTCAATACAACATAAAACAACTTTTGTTCAGTTTACCTCTCACCCACTTGTGTCGCACCTTCCTACAAGCGTCTCGCCTTCAGCTCCTTGTACCTGAAACGAAAATAAAAGTAGATTCAATAGTTTTCTTTCAATTTTGCAAAAACCCTTACAAATTTTCTAAATTAACTTTTTTCGGCCTTTTTATTTAATTTCTTTTTCTAAATCCGTCGGACCTCTTCCGCATCTACTACACTTCTCTTCGTGGCCTCCCCCGCGTCGATTGACACCTCTTTTGTGCCGATCAGACGAAATTTTGGTCTTTCTCCATACATACGTCTTGTAAAAAATCCACCTAAGCGGCGTGTATTTTCAATACAACATAAAACAACTTTTGTTCAGTTTACCTCTCACCCACTTGTGTCGCACCTTCCTACAAGCGTCTCGCCTTCAGCTCCTTGTACCTGAAACGAAAATAAAAGTAGATTCAATAGTTTTCTTTCAATTTTGCAAAAACCCTTACAAATTTTCTAAATTAACTTTTTTCGGCCTTTTTATTTAATTTCTTTTTCTAAATCCGTCGGACCTCTTCCGCATCTACTACACTTCTCTTCGTGGGCCTCCCCCGCGTCGATTGACACCTCTTTTGTGCCGATCAGACGAAATTTTGGTCTTTCTCCATACATACGTCTTGTAAAAAATCCACCTAAGCGGCGTGTATTTTCAATACAACATAAAACAACTTTTGTTCAGTTTACCTCTCACCCACTTGTGTCGCACCTTCCTACAAGCGTCTCGCCTTCAGCTCCTTGTACCTGAAACGAAAATAAAAGTAGATTCAATAGTTTTCTTTCAATTTTGCAAAAACCCTTACAAATTTTCTAAATTAACTTTTTTCGGCCTTTTTATTTAATTTCTTTTTCTAAATCCGTCGGACCTCTTCCGCATCTACTACACTTCTCTTCGTGGGCCTCCCCCGCGTCGATTGACACCTCTTTTGTGCCGATCAGACGAAATTTTGGTCTTTCTCCATACATACGTCTTGTAAAAAATCCACCTAAGCGGCGTGTATTTTCAATACAACATAAAACAACTTTTGTTCAGTTTACCTCTCACCCACTTGTGTCGCACCTTCCTACAAGCGTCTCGCCTTCAGCTCCTTGTACCTGAAACGAAAATAAAAGTAGATTCAATAGTTTTCTTTCAATTTTGCAAAAACCCTTACAAATTTTCTAAATTTTCTAAATTAACTTTTTTCGGCCTTTTTATTTAATTTCTTTTTCTAAATCCGTCGGACCTCTTCCGCATCTACTACACTTCTCTTCGTGGGCCTCCCCCGCGTCGATTGACACCTCTTTTGTGCCGATCAGACGAAATTTTGGTCTTTCTCCATACATACGTCTTGTAAAAAATCCACCTAAGCGGCGTGTATTTTCAATACAACATAAAACAACTTTTGTTCAGTTTACCTCTCACCCACTTGTGTCGCACCTTCCTACAAGCGTCTCGCCTTCAGCTCCTTGTACCTGAAACGAAAATAAAAGTAGATTCAATAGTTTTCTTTCAATTTTGCAAAAACCCTTACAAATTTTCTAAATTAACTTTTTTCGGCCTTTTTATTTAATTTCTTTTTCTAAATCCGTCGGACCTCTTCCGCATCTACTACACTTCTCTTCGTGGGCCTCCCCCGGTTTTTGCCGCCACCCACCCCGCCGCCCCGCCCCACCGACCCTTTGTCGATACCCTTGGGTCATCGACTTTTCTGGCAAATTAATTTTTAAATTTTCTCGTTTCTGGGCGTGTTTTAAGTATGTTAGGACGCCGCTTGGGCTAACGCCCCACTCCCACACCAGCGACGACCCTGACTCGTCTGGTGCGATGCCCCCGCTCCGTTACGGCAGCCAAGCCGCCACACCCACTGCTACGGTCGCCACTCCCGCCGCTAAGCCCGCTAAGCCCGTCCCGCAACAGTTGGGCTATTTTGAGGACCCGGAGAGTGAGATCTTCTCCCTCTTTGAGGTTATCCGAGAAGCCGTGGGCCGCTCGGGTAACCTCAAGAGAGGGATCAAGGCCGATATCCTCACAAGCGTGGACCGGATTGAGCACCTTCTTACTCTTTCGCCACTGCCATCTGCCCCCCCTGCCCCGCCTGCCCCCCCTGCTGACACCGAGGGACTCAAGGCGGTTATCCGAGAGTGCATCCGTGAGGAAATGAAGGCGATCACGGTGCCTGCGCCGACCGCTCAGACGCCTCTGCCATCTCCTACCACCTCAGGTCAGCCCTCTTACGCAAGGGTGGCGTCGACTCCCTCTGTTCCGCTTCGCCCACCTCCATACAAACCGGCCATCATAGTTTCCGCTAAAAACTCAACCACTACCTCCGAAACTCTCTCTGCATGGCAGGGAAATATCAGCTTTCGTGACACAAACTTCGCCCCCCTCAGCGTAAAGCCGGTTTCTCAATCTAAACTCAGGGTTGAATTTGAAAAATCTGAACAAATGCAGGCAACCCTCGAGAAAATCGGCACATCATCAATCATCCAAGCAGAGCCTTCCAAAAAGCTATTACCTATGGTAATCATCAAAGGAGTGCCCGAAGATATTTCCCCAGAAACGCTCACTACCATTCTCCGCACCCAAAACGATCCGATTAAAAACAACGAGCCCGAGACCCTGGAGCTGAAATTCAAGCGCGGGAACCGAAATGCCAAGCTCTACAACGCTGCTTACACCACCAGCCCCGCCCTCTGGCGGTCCATTATTGATGCTGGTAAGCTCAATGTGGACCACCAGAGGGTTCACGTTGAGAGCTATGTTCCCGTACTACAGTGCTACAGGTGTCTCCAATACGGCCACACGAAAAAATGGTGCAAACAAACCGCGTCCACGTGCTCCCACTGCTCTTCCAGCCAACACGCTTTTAAAGACTGCCCGCTTCAGGATGACACGTCCAAACTTAATTGTTATAATTGCACCATTTACTGCAAAAGTCGCAATATTACCGAACAAAACACTGCGCACAGTGCCACGTCCAATACATGTCCCCGCTACATCGCCATGACCCATTCCGTCTCCTCGCGTACGGACTATGGCGAGTGATTCCACCTGACCTCAATTACCCACCTTACACCCGAAACTCTAGGATCTGTGTGGAGCTGCAGGGCGCGTTTTCCACCTACTGCGAGTGCTCCCGGTCGCGGATATCACCCGACAACAATAAATCGGCGTCTGATGCCCGCGACTGACAGGAGTAGCTGCGTTGCGACCTAGTGTGTGTGTGCCCTCGGCTCTCGGTAGACCCTACTAAATTTGAGCATGATCCCTTCAAAATCTCTTAACTCGTTCAAAACCTTAAATAAACATACATATAAACAAAATAAATAAATATCTACAACCATACTATTATAATATCTAAAACTTTTTACCATTTTAAAAACTTCATCTCACAATAGCTAGACTTGCTAATATAAGCTTAAGTTACCTCGCGAAACCTTTATAAATCCTTTTTAGTACTTATTATTTTAAAAACTAAAGAAAATAAATAAATATATACCTCTGCTCACAAAACATTACAACAATCTGAATTCTTATTAAAATACTTCATCTCCCAATTACTAAATTTAATCACGAATCTCAAACCTCTTTCATAAGCCTCCAAATATAATCACTTTGTGTGCTCGCGGAGTATACCATTAGCACCGCGAGCACACATGGAGCCTCAAATACTTTGAAAAAAAAAAAAAAAAAAAAAAACCTAACCTAACCTAACCTAACCTAACCTAACCTAACCTAACCTGGGGCGCCACGCCAGATAACCTTCACGTGTACCCCTCCGCTTCCGTTCCCTCTGATTCCTTGAGAACCAGATGGAAGGGCAAGTGGTGGGGTCGGTGCGCCCTGAGCGTTGGTCAGTGACTTCTCCTTGTGGGATCTTGCTGGCTAACGGCGAATGATCTGGCCCGAGGGGTCGCGTGGGTTCCAATTCCTCTGTGAATCGGGACCCAGGCGACCAACCGAAGGAGGTCCGGCTAGGGGGGGGCGCAGTCGCGCCTCAAACTAGTCGGATAAGAGTGGCCGCGGGCGGAGGGTCGGGGGACCCGACGCCCACGATCGCGGCGGGCCGGAAGGCACCCTCGTGTGTTCCGAGGGTGCCTTCTCGCGCAAGGAGAGGGCCCGTGCGCTCGCTCTCCACCTTCTCTGCTTTCAGAGAAGTGCTGGAGAGCGAGCGACGGGCGTCGCAGCGTCGCGCCGCCCTCCTCTTGCCTGTTGTATGGGCGACGGGTCGGGGGAGGGCGGCGCGAGGAAGCGGTTGGGGGCCATTATGGCCCCCCAGAGGAGGGGCGGCGCTTCCTTGCCTCGTCGTATGGGCGATGGGGCGAGTGGCGCCGCCGGGGAGCCAATCTGGCTCCCCACCAGTAGAGCCCCTTCGGGGGCGAGCTCTTGCCGGGTCACAGTGAATTAACCTCTGGCCTATCCTGTGGCCCGGTAGAGTAGCGGAGGAACACCGCGGGGTTTTAGGGGGTAGTCCAGCACTGAGCAGGCGGCTCGATAGTGCTGGGAGTCCACCACAAAGCTGCTCTGTTGTCCCCCGACAGCAGAGCGGCGAAGTGCGCAAATGCATTTCCCCGCGTAAAAAAAAAAAAAAAAAAAACCTAACCTAACCTGGGGCGCCACGCCAGATAACCTTCACGTGTACCCCTCCGCTTCCGTTCCCTCTGATTCCTTGTGAACCAGATGGAAGGGCAAGTGGTGGGGTCGGTGCGCCCTGAGCGTTAGTCAGTGACTTCTCCTTGTGGGATCTTGCTGGCTAACGGCGAATGATCTGGCCCGAGGGGTCGCGTGGGTTCCAATTCCTCTGTGAATCGGGACCCAGGCGACCAACCGAAGGAGGTCCGGCTAGGGGGGGGCGCAGTCGCACCTCAAACTAGTCGGATAAGAGTGGCCGCGGGCGGAGGGTCGGGGGACCCGACGCCCACGATCGCGGCGGGCCGGAAGGCACCCTCGTGTGTTCCGAGGGTGCCTTCTCGCGCAAGGAGAGGGCCCGTGCGCTCGCTCTCCACCTTCTCTGCTTTCAGAGAAGTGCTGGAGAGCGAGCGACGGGCGTCGCAGCGTCGCGCCGTCCTCCTCTTGCCTGTTGTATGGGCGACGGGTCGGGGGAGGGCGGCGCGAGGAAGCGGTTGGGGGCCATTATGGCCCCCCAGAGGAGGGGCGGCGCTTCCTTGCCTCGTCGTATGGGCGATGGGGCGAGTGGCGCCGCCGGGGAGCCAATCTGGCTCCCCACCAGTAGAGCCCCTTCGGGGGCGAGCTCTTGCCGGGTCACAGTGAATTAACCTCTGGCCTATCCTGTGGCCCGGTAGAGTAGCGGAGGAACACCGCGGGGTTTTAGGGGGTAGTCCAGCACTGAGCAGGCGGCTCGATAGTGCTGGGAGTCCACCACAAAGCTGCTCTGTTGTCCCCCGACAATAGAGCGGCGAAGTGCGCAAATGCATTTCCCCGCGTCAAAAAAAAAAAAAAAAAAAAAAAAACCTAACCTAACCTAACCTAACCTAACCTTTTTTTTTTTGTTAACGGGGTGAAATGCTTTGTGCACCATAACCGCCACCCTTGGGGGAGGGCGACGGCCGTGTGTCGGACTCTCCTCTCCTAATAATAGGAGAGGCATACCTCCTAAAACACCCCGGGGGCCGTCCTGTCGCTCGTGCAATGGGGCGCCGCCGGATCTCGCTTGTGGTAAACCACAGTGCGAATGCTACAGCGGCGCCCCGGCGACGTCGACCCGACTCGCAAGGAGTCGGGCCCACCCTCACTGGAGAAGGGGCATGGGCCCCCCACCCCCTTCTCCCGTCACGATGTCGGACGGCAGGTCCCCCAACCTGCCGTCTGTGACCCTCCCTCAACCTCCTCTATGCCCTCTGCTGAACAGAGGGACATAGAGGAGGGCCCCACCGTGTGTTTTTTATAGAGGTTGTCTCCTCGCGGCCCGAAGGCCCCCGGCCCCACTCAGTGTGGGGTTACGGGTGCGGGGCCCATAGTGGACCCCGCGGGACATCCAGCAGCGCAAGCCACTGGACGTCCCCCTCCCTCTGGTTTTGGTCCGCGCCGGCCAAAGCCGGTACCCTCCATATCTGGAGGGCGTTCCCCTATCCGCCACCCGGGGGACGCGTCCGATGGAAGACCAGAAACTCCACACGGAAACCTAACCTAACCTAACCTAACCTAACCTAACCTAACCTAACCTGGGGCAGCCCCCAAAGTGTTCTTGAGTACGTTCTCGTCGTCTGCCCTGAACCCATCCCACTTGGTGCGCGGTAACGCAGTGGCCAGTGGGTGGGACCAAATCTCAACGAACGATACTTTGGGGTGATCGTGAGCTATTTCGAGTGTTTTTTGATTGCGATCGAGTGTGCGACTATGTCGAATCCTGTGCGGGACGCCTCCGGGCGTGACCTGTCCCAAACGGCCCTTCTCAGGGCCAACCCGGACTTGCGGGACGCCTCCGGGCGTGCCGAGTCCCAAACGGCCCTTCTCAGGGCCAACCCGGACTTGCGGGACGCCTCCGGGCGTGTCGAGTCCCAAACGGCCCTTCTCAGGGCCAACCCCGACCCCCCACCCGACGATGCTAAGGCGTCGGAGGCTGGCCGCGAACCATCTGCGGCCAACCTGGCGGACGTGGTTGTGGAGCTGTCGGACGGGTCCGGTACTGCCCTTTTCAGGGCGGCATCATCGGACGGTGTGTCCGGCACTGCCTCTCGGGCTGTGTCGGATGGTGTGGAGAGGCCCGGAACACCGGTGCTGAAGGAGGTGAGGGTGCGGCTGCCGCGGTGCGACATATCACCTCGGATTACGAGGAGTGTCCTGCAGCTGTCGGAGTCCGACAGCAGCACGGGCACCCTCATGGAGGTGAGCTCGCGCTCTGTCTCCCCCTCGCCCTCACCTACGCGATTCTGGCGCAAGCGCCTGAATCCGGAGTCGGATGGCGAGAGCGACGGCTCGGTGGACCGGAGCAAGAGGCCGAGCGCTAGCAAGCGAGGTCGCGGCCGTCCTCCGTGTACGGGCCAATACGTCGGCCTCGCTAGAGCCAAGGTTGACCTGGCCAAGGCGAAGGAGCGTGAGCTCGAGCTCCAAGCTGAGGAAGAGCTGGCGGAGGAGCTCCGGCGACGGGAGAAGAAGAGGCTCTCCTTTGTGAAGAATACTCCGCTTACCTCGCCAGCGTCGACATCTGCTGCATTGCCGTCAGCTGTTCACGACCTTCGGGCTGAGCAGTTGACGAGCTCAATCGAGGCCGCAGTGGAGGCGGTCCGGACGATTGCCCAGAAGTCATCACGACTGAAGGGCCAATCCGTGCAGGGCCTGAGGGCTGCCGCGAGCTCCATTTTGGAGAACGTGCGTGAGCTCAGGGCCCGCACGGAGTCTGACGAAGTCGTCCGTCTGCAGGGCGAACTCAGAGCCCTGAGAGCGGAGATGGAGGGGATGAAGAAGCTGCAGGCGAGTGCCGCCCCAACCATGACACGGGAGGAAATCATGTTCATGGTTGACGCGCGCCTCGACGGGATCGCGGACCGCCTGCTGCCGGAGCCACGGCTGCGCCCACCGCTGGCCGCCGACGCGCGAAGCGCTGCCCGCTCCCCCCGCCCCTCCGTCTCCGCCGAAGTGGCCCCCGTTGCCGCCTCCACTGCTGGGCCCCCTGCCCGCTCTGCGGCAGTTCCAGACGGCGCTCGCCCGGCTGAGCCCCCTCTCTCTCCTTCACACTCTTCCGCGCCCCCGGCTCACGCCAACGGCGCTAGTGAGAAGGGGGAGGGGGGTAAGAAGAAGAGGCGGAAGAAGAAAAGCGCTGCGGCGCTGGAGGCGCAAGCTTCGTGCCAGGTGTGCCCTTCCACATCCGCCCCTGCCCCTGCCCCTCCACGGAGCACCAAGGAGGCGTGGAATGTTGTGGCTGGTCGGCCTAAACAGACGCCAGCGCCAACCAAGGCGATGCCGGCACCTCTTAAGGCTGCTGGAAAGAAGAGGGCGCCTAAACTCCGCGCTCCCCGCACTGCTGCAGTGGTCCTCACCCTGCAGCAGGAGGCGGCGGAAAAGGGAGCCACCTATGCGGCTGTCCTAGCCGAGGCCGAAAGGTCAATAGACCTCAAAGGCCTCGGCATTGAGGGTCTCCGGTTCCGGACGGCGGCCACGGGCGGCAAGGTCCTGGAGGTGGCAGGCCCTGAAAGGGGCAAGAAGGCCGACGCTCTCGCCGCGAGGCTGAGGGAGACCCTCGGGGACGAGGTCCGCGTTGCCAGGCCGGAAAAGTGCATTGAGATGCGCATTACCGGCCTGAGCGACGCGGCCACGCCGGAAAGGGTGGCCGCGATGGTGGCGGAGGTGGGAGGGTGTGCCATCGGCAACGTGAAGGTGGCTGCCATCTCCCGCCCACCTGGGCGTGAAGAGGGATCGGCGTGGGTGAGCTGCCCGATCGCGGCGGCAGGGAGGGTGACGGATGGCCGGCGTCTAACCGTTGGTTGGACGCAGGTCCGAGCCACCCTCCTGAAGGCCAGGCCGCAGCGGTGCTACCGCTGCCTGGAGCCGGGCCACGTGGGTGCGAAGTGCACAGAGACTGTGGATCGCAGCGGACTATGTTTCCGCTGCGGCCAGCCTGGGCACATATCCGCAGGCTGCTCTGCGGAGCCCCACTGCCCGGCGTGTGCAGCAAAAGGTATGCCCGCTGCCCACCCTCTGGGCACCAAGAAGTGCCCAGCGGGCTCCCGACAAAGGGGGGGCCGAGGCCGTCGCGACGGAAAAGCCAGCGGTGGCGCCAAGGGCCCGCCGCCGGCAGCACCAGCACCGGTGCCAGAGGAGGAGATGGACACCGCCCAAGTGTAAATGGCCAATATCTCCATACTGCAGGCCAACGCAAATCACTGTGCCGTGGCCCAGGATCTACTGATCCAGACTGCGGTGCAGTGGCAGGCGACCTTGGCCGTTGTCGCTGAACCGTATTGCGTTCGCGCCCGGACCGACTGGGCCGGCGATCGCGACGGTTCGGTGGCAATTGTCTCCCAGCGGGGCGCACTAGGCGACAGGGTGTCGCGAGGACACGGTTGCGTGCTTGCCGTGCTGGGAGACACTGCAGTGTGTGGGGTGTACTTTTCGCCCAACAGAAGCCTCGCCGACTTTGAGCAGTGGCTCGTCGAGGTCGGGGCAATGTTGGCCGATGTGCACCCCACCCCCGTGATCGTTGCCGGAGATTTCAACGCGAAATCCCGTGCGTGGGGGAATCCGGCAACTGATGCGCGGGGGGAGGTTTTGGAGGAGTGGGCGGTGTCCACTGGGCTGGTGCTGCTCAACCAGGGGGCGGTCCAGACATGCGTGCGGAGTCAGGGCGGATCCGTAGTTGATCTGTCCTTCGCCAGTCCCGCTCTGGCCAACCGCGCGCGTGGCTGGAGAGTGGTCGAGGGGGTCGAGACCTTGTCGGACCATAGATACATATGGTTCGACATCGTCGCGGCACCCGCCGGTGTTTCGGCGGACCTCAGCCGCCCCCTGGCGGGGGAGGGTCCACGGTGGCGGCTCGCCACCCTGGACAAAGACGTGGCCAAGGAGGCGGCCATCGTGGAGCGCTGGGCCGCTAGGTCAAGCGACGAGGCGCTGGACGTAGACGCGAGGGCGGAGCGCCTAACTGGGGCGCTCACTCGCGTCTGCGATGCGGCGATGCGGCGCAGAGGTCCTGCTCCCCCGCGGAGAAGGGTGTACTGGTGGCAACCGCACCTAGCAGGGCTGCGTACTGCGTGCCACGCAGCCCAACGCAGGTACACCCGTTGCCGCGGGCGTAGGAGCAGGGACCCCGCCCAGGAAGAGGAGCTGCTCGTCGCTTACCGAGCGGCCCGGGCCGCGCTCAGCGCGGGCATAAGGGCCGCCAAGGAGGAGGCCTGGAGGGAGTGGCTGGGGAGTTTGAACCGGGACCCGTGGGGGCGCCCCTACAAGGTAGTGAGCGAGAAGCTGAAGCCTTGGGCGCCTCCTCTGACCCGGTCACTCGACCCAGCCTTCGTCGGCGTGGTGGTGGGTTCCCTCTTTCCAGCAAGGGAGGAGTGGGCCCCCCCACGAATGGCGGCGGCGGCGGTGTCGGCGCCGGTGGAGGACAGTGATGTCCCGCCCGTGTCCGAGGCCGAGCTAGGGGTAGCGGTCTTGAAGATGAGGGTGAAGAACCGCGCCCCGGGCCCGGACGGAATCCCTGGGCGGGTCATTGCCGCGGTCATGCCGGCGTTCGAGGAGGAGACGCTGTCTCTGATGACCGAGTGTCTGGCGTCGGGAAGGATCCCGCGACGGTGGAAGGAGGGTAAGCTCGTGCTGCTTCGGAAGCACGGGCGCCCGGCGGAGTCGCCGTCGGCCTACCGCCCCATCGTTCTGCTGGACGAGGCGTGCAAGCTCTTTGAGCGAGTGCTCGCGGCGCGTCTCGTCCGACATCTGGAGGGGGCGGGGCCCAACTTAAGCTACGGCCAGTTTGGCTTCCGTCGCGGGAGGTCGACGTTGGACGCCATCTCCCGTCTCAGAGACAGCGTCGAGAGGGTCACGGGCCGGGGAGAGGTGTTGTTGGCTGTCTCGTTGGACATTTCTAACGCCTTCAACACCCTCCCCTGGCAGACAATAGCGGAGGCCTTGAGGTACCACAACGTCCCGTGGTACCTCAGGCGGGTCCTTGCGGACTACTTCGTAGACCGGGCCGTGTGTTACCCGGCTCGGTCCGAGGTGGTCCGCACGGACATGTGTTGTGGTGTTCCACAGGGGTCGGTCCTCGGGCCGCTCCTGTGGAACATTGGCTACGACTGGGTCCTGCGCGGTGCGACTCTCCCAGGAGTCGGCGTACTCTGCTACGCCGACGACACCCTGGTCACCGCGCAGGGCGCCACGTTTCGGGACGCCAAGGTCCTGGCTACAGCAGGGGTAGCGCAGGTCGTGCGCCGCATCAGGGCACTCGGGCTCGCGGTCGCTCTGGAGAAATCCGAGGCCCTTTATTTCCATGGGCCTCGGATGCGACCCCCTCGGGACTCCCAAATCACCGTTGGTGGCACCTCCATCGCTGTCGGGGGATCGATGAAATACCTAGGTCTCGTCCTCGACAGCCGATGGAGTTTCGGCGAGCACTTCCGGCGGCTGGCACCAAAGCTGGTGTCGTACGCCGGGAGGCTCGCTCGATTGCTGCCTAACCGCGGCGGCCCAGGGAGCGCTTGCCGCCGTCTTTACGACGGTGTGGTGCGCTCCAAGGCTCTGTACGGAGCGCCCATATGGGCTGCAGCCCTCTCTGCAAGCAACACCACGCTGCTGCGGCGCCCGCAGCGGGTGATAGCGCAGAGGGCTGCAAGAGCGTACCACACCGTCTCTTACGAGGCGGCGTGTTTGTTGGCGGCGAGTCTACCCTGGGACCTCGAGGCGGGAGTCCTCGGGCAGGTATATGAGAGGAGTGCCCTGATGCGGAACAGTGGAGGGTGGCCCACTCCGGCGGAGATCGGTTGCTGGAGGCAGGAGGCTCGCGACGATCTCTTCCGGATGTGGGCCGTGAGGTTGGAGGAGCCTTCCGCGAGCAAGAGGCTCGTGGAGGCGGTGCGGCCGGTTCTGCGGTCGTGGATCGAGAGGAGGCACGGGGCGCCGACCTATCACCTGACGCAGCTTCTCACAGGCCATGGCTGCTTTGCCAAGTACCTGTGGGAAGTTGTGGGTATAGAGTCGGGCCCCGAGTGCCGCTATTGCGCGAGCGGCGCGCGCGACACGGCGGAGCATACGCTCGCCGTGTGCGCTGCCTGGAGCGGGGAGCGGGCTGCCCTAGTGGGAGCCGTGGGGGGCGACCTGTCGCTGCCAGCCGTCATTTCTGAGATGGTCGGCAGCCAGGAGAGCTGGGCCGCCGTCGCCACGTTTGCTAGCGAGGTGATGGCGGCCAAGAGAGAGGAGCTGCGAGAGCGGGAGCGTGCAGGTCTGACGCTCCCGCCTCGCCGCCCAATAAGGGGGCGCCGTCGCACGGAGTATGCGCGCGCCCCCGACTAGAGTGGCCGCGGGCGGAGGGTCGGGGGACCACCCGCCTGCATTTGCGGCGAGCTGGAAGGCACCCCCATGTGTTCCGGGGGTGCCTTCTCGCAAAACATAGAGTGCCCGCGCGCTCGCTCTCCGACTTCTCTGCTTTCAGAGGAGTCGCGGAGAGCGACGTGACGCGGGCAAGAAGACGCCTTGAGCGCAGGGGGACCCATGTGGCCCCCCAGTAGTAGAGTCCCCATAGGGACGCCCCCTTGCCGGGTCACAGTGACTTATCCTATGGCCTATCCTGTGACCCGGTAGGGAGAGAGGAGGAACACCGCGGGGTTTAGTGAGTAGTCCAGCCCTAACGGGCTGGGAGTCTCACTCGAAGCCACCCTGCTGTCCCCCGGCAGCAGGGTGGCGAAGTGCGCAAATGCATTCCCCGCGTCAAAAAAAAAAAAAAAAAAAAAAAAAAAAACCTAACCTAACCTCCGTCCTCCTGGGGCGCCACGCCAGATAACCTTCACGTGTACCTCTCCGCTTCCGTTCCCTCTGATTCCTTGAGAACCAGATGGAAGGGCAAGTGGTGGGGTCGGTGCGCCCTGAGCGTTAGTCAGTGACTTCTCCTTGTGGGATCTTGCTGGCTAACGGCGAATGATCTGGCCCGAGGGGTCGCGTGGGTTCCAATTCCTCTGTGAATCGGGACCCAGGCGACCAACCGAAGGAGGTCCGGCTAGGGGGGGGCGCAGTCGCGCCTCAAACTAGTCGGATAAGAGTGGCCGCGGGCGGAGGGTCGGGGGACCCGACGCCCACGATCGCGGCGGGCCGGAAGGCACCCTCGTGTGTTCCGAGGGTGCCTTCTCGCGCAAGGAGAGGGCCCGTGCGCTCGCTCTCCACCTTCTCTGCTTTCAGAGAAGTGCTGGAGAGCGAGCGACGGGCGTCGCAGCGTCGCGCCGTCCTCCTCTTGCCTGTTGTATGGGCGACGGGTCGGGGGAGGGCGGCGTGAGGAAGCGGTTGGGGGCCATTATGGCCCCCCAGAGGAGGGGCGGCGCTTCCTTGCCTCGTCGTATGGGCGATGGGGCGAGTGGCGCCGCCGGGGAGCCAATCTGGCTCCCCAGCAGTAGAGCCCCTTCGGGGGCGAGCTCTTGCCGGGTCACAGTGAATTAACCTCTGGCCTATCCTGTGGCCCGGTAGAGTAGCGGAGGAACACCGCGGGGTTTTAGGGGGTAGTCCAGCACTGAGCAGGCGGCTCGATAGTGCTGGGAGTCCACCACAAAGCTGCTCTGTTGTCCCCCGACAACAGAGCGGCGAAGTGCGCAAATGCATTTCCCCGCGTTAAAAAAAAAAAAAAAAAAAAAAAAAAAAAACCTAACCTAACCTCCGTCCTCCTGGGGCGCCACGCCAGATAACCTTCACGTGTACCTCTCCGCTTCCGTTCCCTCTGATTCCTTGAGAACCAGATGGAAGGGCAAGTGGTGGGGTCGGTGCGCCCTGAGCGTTAGTCAGTGACTTCTCCTTGTGGGATCTTGCTGGCTAACGGCGAATGATCTGGCCCGAGGGGTCGCGTGGGTTCCAATTCCTCTGTGAATCGGGACCCAGGCGACCAACCGAAGGAGGTCCGGCTAGGGGGGGGGCGCAGTCGCGCCTCAAACTAGTCGGATAAGAGTGGCCGCGGGCGGAGGGTCGGGGGACCCGACGCCCACGATCGCGGCGGGCCGGAAGGCACCCTCGTGTGTTCCGAGGGTGCCTTCTCGCGCAAGGAGAGGGCCCGTGCGCTCGCTCTCCACCTTCTCTGCTTTCAGAGAAGTGCTGGAGAGCGAGCGACGGGCGTCGCAGCGTCGCGCCGTCCTCCTCTTGCCTGTTGTATGGGCGACGGGTCGGGGGAGGGCGGCGTGAGGAAGCGGTTGGGGGCCATTATGGCCCCCCAGAGGAGGGGCGGCGCTTCCTTGCCTCGTCGTATGGGCGATGGGGCGAGTGGCGCCGCCGGGGAGCCAATCTGGCTCCCCAGCAGTAGAGCCCCTTCGGGGGCGAGCTCTTGCCGGGTCACAGTGAATTAACCTCTGGCCTATCCTGTGGCCCGGTAGAGTAGCGGAGGAACACCGCGGGGTTTTAGGGGGTAGTCCAGCACTGAGCAGGCGGCTCGATAGTGCTGGGAGTCCACCACAAAGCTGCTCTGTTGTCCCCCGACAACAGAGCGGCGAAGTGCGCAAATGCATTTCCCCGCGTTAAAAAAAAAAAAAAAAAAAAAAAAAAAAAAAAACCTCCGTCCTCCTCTTGCCTGTTGTATGGGCGACGGGTCGGGGGAGGGCGGCGCGAGGAAGCGGTTGGGGGCCACTATGGCCCCCCAGAGGAGGGGTGGCGCTTGCGCCGCCGGGGAGCCACATCTGGCTCCCCACCAGTAGAGCCCCCTCGGGGGCGAGCTCTTGCCGGGTCACAGTGACTTAACCTCTGGCCTATCCTGTGGCCCGGTAGAGTAGCGGAGGAACACCGCGGGGTTTTAGGGGGTAGTCCAGCACTGAGCAGGCGGCTCGATAGTGCTGGGAGTCCACCACAAAGTCGCTCTGCTGTCCCCCGGCAGCAGAGTGGCGAAGTGCGCAAATGCATTTCCCCGCGTCAACAAAAAAAAAAAAAAAAAAAAAAAACCTAACCTAACCTGGGGCGCCACGCCAGATAACCTTCACGTGTACCCCTCCGCTTCCGTTCCCTCTGATTCCTTGTGAACCAGATGGAAGGGCAAGTGGTGGGGTCGGTGCGCCCTGAGCGTTAGTCAGTGACTTCTCCTTGTGGGATCTTGCTGGCTAACGGCGAATGATCTGGCCCGAGGGGTCGCGTGGGTTCCAATTCCTCTGTGAATCGGGACCCAGGCGACCAACCGAAGGAGGTCCGGCTAGGGGGGGGCGCAGTCGCGCCTCAAACTAGTCGGATAAGAGTGGCCGCGGGCGGAGGGTCGGGGGACCCGACGCCCACGATTGCGGCGGGCCGGAAGGCACCCTCGTGTGTTCCGAGGGTGCCTTCTCGCGCAAGGAGAGAGCCCGCTCGCTCGCTCTCCACCTTCTCTGCTTTCAGAGAAGTGCTGGAGAGCGAGCGGCGGGCGACGCAGCGTCGCGCCGTCCTCCTCTTGCCTGTTGTATGGGCGACGGGTCGGGGGAGGGCGGCGCGAGGAAGCGGTTGGGGGCCATTATGGCCCCCCAGAGGAGGGGCGGCGCTTCCTTGCCTCGTCGTATGGGCGATGGGGCGAGTGGCGCCGCCGGGGAGCCAATCTGGCTCCCCACCAGTAGAGCCCCTTCGGGGGCGAGCTCTTGCCGGGTCACAGTGAATTAACCTCTGGCCTATCCTGTGGCCCGGTAGAGTAGCGGAGGAACACCGCGGGGTTTTAGGGGGTAGTCCAGCACTGAGCAGGCGGCTCGATAGTGCTGGGAGTCCACCACAAAGTCGCTCTGTTGTCCCCCGGCAGCAGAGTGGCGAAGTGCGCAAATGCATTTTCCCCGCGTCAAAAAAAAAAAAAAAAAAAAAAACCTAACCTAACCTAACCTGGGGCGCCACGCCAGATAACCTTCACGTGTACCCCTCCGCTTCCGTTCCCTCTGATTCCTTGTGAACCAGATGGAAGGGCAAGTGGTGGGGTCGGTGCGCCCTGAGCGTTAGTCAGTGACTTCTCCTTGTGGGATCTTGCTGGCTAACGGCGAATGATCTGGTCCGAGGGGTCGCGTGGGCTCCAATTCCTCTGTGAATCGGGACCCAGGCGACCAACCGAAGGAGGTCCGGCTAGGGGGGGGCGCAGTCGCGCCTCAAACTAGTCGGATAAGAGTGGCCGCGGGCGGAGGGTCGGGGGACCCGACGCCCACGATCGCGGCGGGCCGGAAGGCACCCTCGTGTGTTCCGAGGGTGCCTTCTCGCGCAAGGAGAGGGCCCGTGCGCTCGCTCTCCACCTTCTCTGCTTTCAGAGAAGTGCTGGAGAGCGAGCGACGGGCGTCGCAGCGTCGCGCCGTCCTCCTCTTGCCTGTTGTATGGGCGACGGGTCGGGGGAGGGCGGCGCGAGGAAGCGGTTGGGGGCCATTATGGCCCCCCAGAGGAGGGGCGGCGCTTCCTTGCCTCGTCGTATGGGCGATGGGGCGAGTGGCGCCGCCGGGGAGCCAATCTGGCTCCCCACCAGTAGAGCCCCTTCGGGGGCGAGCTCTTGCCGGGTCACAGTGAATTAACCTCTGGCCTATCCTGTGGCCCGGTAGAGTAGCGGAGGAACACCGCGGGGTTTTAGGGGGTAGTCCAGCACTGAGCAGGCGGCTCGATAGTGCTGGGAGTCCACCACAAAGCTGCTCTGTTGTCCCCCGACAATAGAGCGGCGAAGTGCGCAAATGCATTTCCCCGCGTAAAAAAAAAAAAAAAAAAAAAAACCTAACCTAACCTAACCTAACCTAACCTGGGGCGCCACGCCAGATAACCTTCACGTGTACCCCTCCGCTTCCGTTCCCTCTGATTCCTTGTGAACCAGATGGAAGGGCAAGTGGTGGGGTCGGTGCGCCCTGAGCGTTAGTCAGTGACTTCTCCTTGTGGGATCTTGCTGGCTAACGGCGAATGATCTGGCCCGAGGGGTCGCGTGGGTTCCAATTCCTCTGTGAATCGGGACCCAGGCGACCAACCGAAGGAGGTCCGGCTAGGGGGGGGCGCAGTCGCGCCTCAAACTAGTCGGATAAGAGTGGCCGCGGGCGGAGGGTCGGGGGACCCGACGCCCACGATCGCGGCGGGCCGGAAGGCACCCTCGTGTGTTCCGAGGGTGCCTTCTCGCGCAAGGAGAGGGCCCGTGCGCTCGCTCTCCACCTTCTCTGCTTTCAGAGAAGTGCTGGAGAGCGAGCGACGGGCGTCGCAGCGTCGCGCCGTCCTCCTCTTGCCTGTTGTATGGGCGACGGGTCGGGGGAGGGCGGCGCGAGGAAGCGGTTGGGGGCCATTATGGCCCCCCAGAGGAGGGGCGGCGCTTCCTTGCCTCGTCGTATGGGCGATGGGGCGAGTGGCGCCGCCGGGGAGCCAATCTGGCTCCCCACCAGTAGAGCCCCTTCGGGGGCGAGCTCTTGCCGGGTCACAGTGAATTAACCTCTGGCCTATCCTGTGGCCCGGTAGAGTAGCGGAGGAACACCGCGGGGTTTTTAGGGGGTAGTCCAGCACTGAGCAGGCGGCTCGATAGTGCTGGGAGTCCACCACAAAGCTGCTCTGTTGTCCCCCGACAACAGAGCGGCGAAGTGCGCAAATGCATTTCCCCGCGTTAAAAAAAAAAAAAAACCTAACCTAACCTGGGGCAGCCCCCAAAGTGTTCTTGAGTACGTTCTCGTCGTCTGCCCTGAACCCATCCCACTTGGTGCGCGGTAACGCAGTGGCCAGTGGGTGGGACCAAATCTCAACGAACGATACTTTGGGTGATAAAGTGAACTTGCGAAATGTCGAATCCTCCTGTGCGGGACGCCTCCGGGCGTGACCTGTCCCAAACGGCCCTTCTCAGGGCCAACCCGGACTTGCGGGACGCCTCCGGGCGTGTCGTGTCCAAAACGGCCCTTCTCAGGGCCAACCCGGACTTGCGGGACGCCTCCGGGCGTGTCGAGTCCCAAACGGCCCTTCTCAGGGCCACCCCCCCACCCGATGATGCTGAGGCGTCAGAGGCTGGCCGCGCACCATCTGCGGCCAACCTGGCGGACGTGGCTGTGAAGCCGACGGACGGGTCCGGTACTGCCCTTTTCAGGGCGGGGTCATCGGACGGTATGTCCGGCACTGCCTCTCGGGCTGTGTCGGACGGTGTGGAGAGGCCCGGAACACCGGTGCTGAAGGAGGTGAGGGTTCGGCTGCCGCGGTGCGACCTATCACCTCGGCTTACGAGGAGTGCCCTGCAGCTGTCGGAGTCCGACAGCAGCACGGGCACCCTCATGGAGGTGAGCTCGCGCTCTGTCTCCCCCTCGCCCTCACCTACGCGATTCTGGCGTAAGAGGCTGAATCCAGAGTCTGATGGTGAGAGCGAGGGCTCAGTGGACCGGTCCAAGAGGCCGAGCGCGAGCAAGCGAGGTCGCGGCCGTCCCCCGAGTACGGGCCAATACGTCGGTCTCGCCAAGGCGAAGGCCGACCTCAAAGAAGCAAAGGAGAAAGAGGTGGAGCTCCAAGCGGAGGAGGAGCTGGCGGAAGAACTCCGGCGTCGGGAGGCGAAAAGAGTCTCATTCATAAAAAAGACCCTTTCCTCGCCAGCGTCGACATCTGCTGCATTGCCGTCAGCTGTTCACGACCTTCGGGCTGAGCAGTTGACGAGCTCAATCGAGGCCGCAGTGGAGGCGGTCCGGACGATTGCCCAGAAGTCGTCACGACTGAAGGGCCAATCCGTGCAGGGCCTGAGGGCTGCCGCGAGCTCCATTTTGGAGAACGTGCGTGAGCTCAGGGCCCGCACGGAGTCTGACGAAGTCGTCCGTCTGCAGGGCGAACTCAGAGCCCTGAGAGCGGAGATGGAGGGGATGAAGAAGCTGCAGGCGAGTGCCGCCCCAACCATGACACGGGAGGAAATCATGTTCATGGTTGACGCGCGCCTCGACGGGATCGCGGACCGCCTGCTGCCGGAGCCACGGCTGCGCCCACCGCTGGCCGCCGACGCGCGAAGCGCTGCCCGCTCCCCCCGCCCCTCCGTCTCCGCCGAAGTGGCCCCCGTTGCCGCCTCCACTGCTGGGCCCCCTGCCCGCTCCGCGGCAGTTCCAGACGGCGCTCGCCCGGCTGAGCCCCCTCTCTCTCCTTCACACTCTTCCGCGCCCCCGGCTCACGCCAACGGCGCTAGTGAGAAGGGGGAGGGGGGTAACAAGAAGAGGCGGAAGAAGAAAAGCGCTGCGGCGCTGGAGGCGCAAGCTTCGTGCCAGGTGTGCCCTTCCACATCCGCCCCTGCCCCTGCCCCTCCACGGAGCACCAAGGAGGCGTGGAATGTTGTGGCTGGTCGGCCTAAACAGACGCCAGCGCCAACCAAGGCGATGCCGGCACCTCTTAAGGCTGCTGGAAAGAAGAGGGCGCCTAAACTCCGCGCTCCCCGCACTGCTGCAGTGGTCCTCACCCTGCAGCAGGAGGCGGCGGAAAAGGGAGCCACCTATGCGGCTGTCCTAGCCGAGGCCGAAAGGTCAATAGACCTCAAAGGCCTCGGCATTGAGGGTCTCCGGTTCCGGACGGCGGCCACGGGCGGCAAGGTCCTGGAGGTGGCAGGCCCTGAAAGGGGCAAGAAGGCCGACGCTCTCGCCGCGAGGCTGAGGGAGACCCTCGGGGACGAGGTCCGCGTTGCCAGGCCGGAAAAGTGCATTGAGATGCGCATTACCGGCCTGAGCGACGCGGCCACGCCGGAAAGGGTGGCCGCGATGGTGGCGGAGGTGGGAGGGTGTGCCATCGGCAACGTGAAGGTGACTGCCATCTCCCGCCCACCTGGGCGTGAAGAGGGATCGGCGTGGGTGAGCTGCCCGATCGCGGCGGCAGGGAGGGTGACGGATGGCCGGCGTCTAACCGTTGGTTGGACGCAGGTCCGAGCCACCCTCCTGAAGGCCAGGCCGCAGCGGTGCTACCGCTGCCTGGAGCCGGGCCACGTGGGTGCAAAGTGCACAGAGACTGTGGATCGCAGCGGACTATGTTTCCGCTGCGGCCAGCCTGGGCACATATCCGCAGGCTGCTCTGCGGAGCCCCACTGCCCGGCGTGTGCAGCAAAAGGTATGCCCGCTGCCCACCCTCTGGGCACCAAGAAGTGCCCAGCGGGCTCCCGACAAAGGGGGGGCCGAGGCCGTCGCGACGGAAAAGCCAGCGGTGGCGCCAAGGGCCCGCCGCCGGCAGCACCAGCACCGGTGCCAGAGGAGGAGATGGACACCGCCCAAGTGTAAATGGCCAATATCTCCATACTGCAGGCCAACGCAAATCACTGTGCCGCGGCCCAGGATCTACTGATCCAGACCGCGGTGCAGTGGCAGGCGACCTTGGCCGTTGTCGCTGAACCGTATTGCGTTCGCGCCCGGACCGACTGGGCCGGCGATCGCGACGGTTCGGTGGCAATTGTCTCCCAGCGTGGCGCACTAGGCGACAGGGTGTCGCGAGGACACGGTTGCGTGCTTGCCGTGCTGGGAGACACTGCAGTGTGTGGGGTGTACTTTTCGCCCAACAGAAGCCTCGCCGACTTTGAGCAGTGGCTCGTCGAGGTCGGGGAACTGTTGGCCGATGTGCACCCCACCCCCGTGATCGTTGCCGGAGATTTCAACGCGAAATCCCGTGCGTGGGGGAATCCGGCAACTGATGCGCGGGGGGAGGTTTTGGAGGAGTGGGCGGTGTCCACTGGGCTGGTGCTGCTCAACCAGGGGGCGGTCCAGACATGCGTGCGGAGTCAGGGCGGATCCGTAGTTGATCTGTCCTTCGCCAGTCCCGCTCTGGCCAACCGCGCGCGTGGCTGGAGAGTGGTCGAGGGGGTCGAGACCTTGTCGGACCATAGATACATATGGTTCGACATCGTCGCGGCACCCGCCGGTGTTTCGGCGGACCTCAGCCGCCCCCTGGCGGGGGAGGGTCCACGGTGGCGGCTCGCCACCCTGGACAAAGACGTGGCCAAGGAGGCGGCCATCGTGGAGCGCTGGGCCGCTAGGTCAAGCGACGAGGCGCTGGACGTAGACGCGAGGGCGGAGCGCCTAACTGGGGCGCTCACTCGCGTCTGCGATGCGGCGATGCGGCGCAGAGGTCCTGCTCCCCCGCGGAGAAGGGTGTACTGGTGGCAACCGCACCTAGCAGGGCTGCGTACTGCGTGCCACGCAGCCCAACGCAGGTACACCCGTTGCCGCGGGCGTAGGAGCAGGGACCCCGCCCAGGAAGAGGAGCTGCTCGTCGCTTACCGAGCGGCCCGGGCCGCGCTCAGCGCGGGCATAAGGGCCGCCAAGGAGGAGGCCTGGAGGGAGTGGCTGGGGAGTTTGAACCGGGACCCGTGGGGGCGCCCCTACAAGGTAGTGAGCGAGAAGCTGAAGCCTTGGGCGCCTCCTCTGACCCGGTCACTCGACCCAGCCTTCGTCGGCGTGGTGGTGGGTTCCCTCTTTCCAGCAAGGGAGGAGTGGGCCCCCCCACGAATGGCGGCGGCGGCGGTGTCGGCGCCGGTGGAGGACAGTGATGTCCCGCCCGTGTCCGAGGCCGAGCTAGGGGTAGCGGTCTTGAAGATGAGGGTGAAGAACCGCGCCCCGGGCCCGGACGGAATCCCTGGGCGGGTCATTGCCGCGGTCATGCCGGCGTTCGAGGAGGAGACGCTGTCTCTGATGACCGAGTGTCTGGCGTCGGGAAGGGTCCCGCGACGGTGGAAGGAGGGTAAGCTCGTGCTGCTTCGGAAGCACGGGCGCCCGGCGGAGTCGCCGTCGGCCTACCGCCCCATCGTTCTGCTGGACGAGGCGTGCAAGCTCTTTGAGCGAGTGCTCGCGGCGCGTCTCGTCCGACATCTGGAGGGGGCGGGGCCCAACTTAAGCGACGGCCAGTTTGGCTTCCGTCGCGGGAGGTCGACGTTGGACGCCATCTCCCGTCTCAGAGACAGCGTCGAGAGGGTCACGGGCCGGGGAGAGGTGTTGTTGGCTGTCTCGTTGGACATTTCTAACGCCTTCAACACCCTCCCCTGGCAGACAATAGCGGAGGCCTTGAGGTACCACAACGTCCCGTGGTACCTCAGGCGGGTCCTTGCGGACTACTTCGTAGACCGGGCCGTGTGTTACCCGGCTCGGTCCGAGGTGGTCCGCACGGACATGTGTTGTGGTGTTCCACAGGGGTCGGTCCTCGGGCCGCTCCTGTGGAACATTGGCTACGACTGGGTCCTGCGCGGTGCGACTCTCCCAGGAGTCGGCGTACTCTGCTACGCCGACGACACCCTGGTCACCGCGCAGGGCGCCACGTTTCGGGACGCCAAGGTCCTGGCTACAGCAGGGGTAGCGCAGGTCGTGCGCCGCATCAGGGCACTCGGGCTCGCGGTCGCTTTGGAGAAATCCGAGGCCCTTTATTTCCATGGGCCTCGGATGCGACCCCCTCGGGACTCCCAAATCACCGTCGGTGGCACCTCCATCGCTGTCGGGGGATCGATGAAATACCTAGGTCTCGTCCTCGACAGCCGATGGAGTTTCGGCGAGCACTTCCGGCGGCTGGCACCAAAGCTGGTGTCGTACGCCGGGAGGCTCGCTCGATTGCTGCCTAACCGCGGCGGCCCAGGGAGCGCTTGCCGCCGTCTTTACGACGGTGTGGTGCGCTCCAAGGCTCTGTACGGAGCGCCCATATGGGCTGCAGCCCTCTCTGCGAGCAATACCACGCTGCTGCGGCGCCCGCAGCGGGTAATAGCGCAGAGGGCTGCTAGAGCGTACCACACCGTCTCTTACGAGGCGGCGTGTCTGTTGGCGGCGAGTCTACCCTGGGACCTAGAGGCGGGAGTCCTCGAGCAGGTGTATGTGAGGAGTGCCCTGATGCGGAACAGCGGAGGGTGGCCCACTCCGGCGGAGATCGGTAGCTGGAGGCAGGAGGCTCGCGACGATCTCCTCCGCAAGTGGGCCACGAGATTGGAGGAGCCCGCCGCGAGTAAGAGGCTCGTGGAGGCGGTGCGGCCGGTCTTGCGGCCGTGGTTAGAGAGGGGGCACGGGGCGCCGACCTATTATCTGACGCAGCTTCTCACAGGGCACGGCTGTTTTGCCAAGTACCTGTGGGAAGTTGTGGGTATAGAGTCGGGCCCCGAGTGCCGCTATTGTGCGAGCGGCGCGCGCGACACGGCGGAGCATACGCTCGCCGTGTGCGCTGCCTGGAGCGGGGAGCGGGCTGCCCTGGTGGGAGCCGTGGGGGGCGATCTGTCGCTGCCGGCCGTCATCTCTAAGATGGTCGGCAGCCAAGAGAGCTGGGCCGCCGTCGCCACGTTTGCTAGCGAGGTGATGGCGGCCAAAAGAGAGGAGCTGCGAGAGCGGGAGCGTGCAGGGCTGACGCTCCCGCCTCGCCGCCCAATAAGGGGGCGCCGTCGCACGGAGTATGCGCGCGCCCCCGTCTAGAGTGGCCGCGGGCGGAGGGTCGGGGGACCACCCGCCTGCTTTTGCGGCGAGCTGGAAGGCACCCCCATGTGTTCCGGGGGTGCCTTCTCGCAAAACATAGAGTGCCCGCGCGCTCGCTCTCCGACTTCTCTGCTTTCAGAGGAGTCGCGGAGAGCGACGTGACGCGGGCAAGAAGACGCCTTGAGCGCAGGGGGGCCCATGTGGCCCCCCAGTAGTAGAGTCCCCATAGGGACGCCCCCTTGCCGGGTCACAGTGACTTATCCTATGGCCTATCCTGTGACCCGGTAGGGAGAGAGGAGGAACACCGCGGGGTTTAGTGAGTAGTCCAGCCCTGACGGGCTGGGAGTCTCACTCGAAGCCGCCCTGCTGTCCCCCGGCAGCAGGGTGGCGAAGTGCTTAAATGCATTCCCCGCGTCAAAAAAAAAAAAAAAAAAACCTAACCTAACCTAACCTAACCTAACCTAACCGATATAAAAACAACTTTTGTTCAGTTTACCTCTCACCCACTTGTGTCGCACCTTCCTACAAGCGTCTCGCCTTCAGCTCCTTGGATCTGAAACAAAAAAAATAAAAGTAGATTCAATAGTTTTCCTTCAATTTAGCAAAAACCCTTACAAATTTTCTAAATTAACTTTTTTCGGCCTTTTTATTTAATTTCTTTTTCTAAATCCGTCGGACCTCTTCCGCATCTACTACACTTCTCTTCGTGGGCCTCCCCCGATTTTTGCCGCCACCCACCCCACCGCCCCGCCCTACCGACCCTTTGTCGATACTCTTGGGTCATCGACTTTTCTGGGAAATAAATTTTTGATTTTTACCGTTTCTGGCCACATTTTTAACATGTTGAGGACGCCGCTCGGGCTGACGCCCCACTCCCACACCAGCGACGACCCGGACTCGTCTGGTTCGATGCCCCCGCTCCGTTACGGCAGCCAAGCCGCCACTCCCACTGCCACGGTCGCCACTCCCGCTGCTAAGCCCGCCAAACCCGCTAAACCCGTCCCGCTACAGATGGGCTATTTTGAGGACACGGAGAGCGAGATCCTCTCCCTCTTTGAGGTTATCCGAGAAGCCGTGGGCCGCTCGGGTAACCTCAAGAGAGGGATCAAGGCCGATATCCTGACAAGCGTGGACAGGCTTGAATATCTTTTTACTCTTTCGCCGCTGCCATCTGCCCCGCCTCCCCCGCCTGCCCCCCCTGCTAACACCGAGGAACTGAAGGCAACCATTCGAGAGTGCATCCGTGAGGAGATGAGGGCGATCACGGTGCCTGCGCCGACCGCTCAGGCGCCTCTGCCGACTCCTACTCCGCCTCCTCCGGGTCAGTTCTCATACGCCAAGGTTGCCTCAACTCCCTCTGTTCCACTCCGCCCGCCTCCTTATAAACCATCAATCATAGTCTCTGCAAAGGATTCTAACACCACCTCTGAGACTCTTTCTGCCTGGCAGAAGAGTATCTCTTTCAGAGACACAAACTTTGCCCCTCTTAGTGTCAAGCCCATCTCGAAAAATAAACTCCGGGTCGAATTCGACAAGACCGAACACATGGAGACCACCCTACATAAACTCAGCCCCACATCTACCATTCAAGCAGAGCCCTCTAAAAAACTACAGCCAATGATCATTGTCAAAGGAGTACCCGAAGACATCAGCCCTGAGACACTCACAACCATTCTCCGCACCCAAAATGACTCCGTAAAAAACAACGGGCCTGAGGACCTCCAACTTAAATTCAAGAGGGGAAACCGGAATCCCAAATTATATAACGCAGCTTTCACTACCAGCCCTGCTCTTTGGCGGTCCATCACTGATGTTGGCAAACTCAATGTGGACCACCAAAGGGTCCACGTCGAATGTTATATCCCAGTTCTTCAGTGCTATCGCTGCCTACAGTATGGCCACACCAAGAAGTGGTGTAAAGAAACCACTACTACCTGCTCCCACTGCTCATCCACCCAACACGCATTCAAGGACTGTCCAGTTAAAAACGACGCTTCAAAACTATCATGTCACAATTGTAACGCTCACAATAAAATTCATAATAACACCTCAGAAAAAGATACTTCCCACAGCGCTACTTCTGCTACTTGCCCTAGATACATAAGTATGAGCAACTCTGTTCGCTCGCGTACGGACTACGGCGAGTAGCCCCACCTCACCGGACTAAATCGAGCTTATACCCAGAACAAGCAGAATCTGTATAGAGCTGCAGGGCGCACCTTCCAACTATTGCGGCCGCTTTCGGCGGCGGATTTTACCGACATTAAAGTCATCGGTTTTAAATACCCGTGACCGACAAGACATGCTGCGATATGGCTACCATCCAGTTAATGGACCAACCAGCGCGTGAGTGTCCTCGGCTCTATACAGATTCTTGTAAATATGCAAGAATTCTAAGAACAAGTAACCCTATTAAATGTATATAAATCTTCTTCATAAACTTTTTATACCTAAAAACTAAAACAAATATAATATATATATACTTAATATACAAAAATAAATAATCTAAGCTTTAAGTTAACCCGCGAAACCTTATAATCATTTTTTTAAAGGCTTTACTATCTTTAAACCTTAACAAAATAAATAAATATATACTTCTACTCACATAATATCACAATAAACTTAAATCCTGTTAAAATACTTCATCTCCCAACAACTAATTAAAATCACTAATTGTAAACCTCTTTCTTAAGCCCCCAATAAAATCACACTGTGTGCTCGCGGAGTATACCATTAGCACCGCGAGCACACACGGAGCTTCAATTTCTTTAAAAAAAAAAAAAAAAAAACCTAACCTAACCTTTTTTTTTTTTTTTTTTTTTTTTTTTTTTTTTTTTTTTTTTTTTACATGGGGAAATCCTTCATGGATACCCTGTCGCGATGACCGTGCGACAGGGTTATGCCGGACTCCTACCGGCTAAAACCCCATGGTGATCCTTCTCACGCTTTATGGCGGGGTCGCAGGTACACTTTTGCATTCATCCGCAGCCCCGCCAGCGTTGGCCCTCGCGGGCCCCTCCGTTGCCATAACTCTCCTGCGGAGTGCTGGAACACGTAGCACTCCGCTCCACTTCCTGAGGCAGGGTTTCCCCACGTTCCTCACGGTGGCGGAAGAAGGTGGGCGTACGCCCTTCTTCTTCGGCCCGTCCTCCTGCGGCGGATCGGCTGAGACGACGGGTCATCTTCTCTCACCCGCTCCGCCGCTTCCTTCTGCGTCATTACGTTCTCGCAGAAGGACACCATCGCCTGCCATGGGGTGTCTCCCCGCAGCATCTCTCGGATCAGGGCCGCCAGAGAAATATCGCGGCCCACCGTCTCTTGGAGCGTTGCCCTCTCCCTCGCCCATGCCGGACAAGCCTCCAGGGTATGCTGCGACGTGTCTTCATCGCTGTTGCAATGGTGACACGCCGCAGTTGTCTCTCTTCCGGCTATACGGCACAGATACTTCCCGAAACAGCCATGTCCCGAGAGCACCTGCACCAGCCGGAAGGTAAGCGAACCGTGTCGACGGTCGACCCACTTCTTCAGAAGCGGGCGAACCGCCTCCACGGTCCACGTGCCCGCTCTTGGTTCCTGGAGCCGCCTCTGCCATTGGCGCAGGAGACTGCGCCGTGCGTCTTTCCTCCATCGCTGCTCCTCTTCTGGTGTCGGGAAGACACCCCGATGGCGTGCCTCCGTGCGTCGGCTGTACACCTCCACCAGTAGTTGGGCCTCAAGGTCCCAGGGCACCAAGCCCGCCAGCACGCACGCCGCCTCGTGCGATACCGTCCGGTATCCGCGTATCGCTCTGACTGCTATCACTCGCTGCGCTCTATGCAGCTGAGCGATATTACGGGCGTTCAGAGCGTCCGCCCAGACGGGTGCACCGTAGAGCGCCATCGACCTCACGACGCCGGTGTATAGGCGGCGACAGGTAGCGTCAGGTCCACCGGTGTTCGGTAGAAGCCTTCCGAGGGCAGATGCTGTGCCAATTAATTTGGGCGCGAGACGTTTAAAATGTTCCCCGAAATTCCACCGGCTGTCGAGGACCAAGCCCAGATATTTTATCGTAGACTTGATCCCGACGTAGACATCGCCCACTCTCACACCGGAGCCTAAGGGAGGCGCTCTTCGACGGCCGTGGAAGCAAATTGCTTCAGTCTTGTTTAAGGCCACTCTGAGACCAAGCAGCTCAATGCGGCCGATAACGTGCGAGGCTCCTACGGAAGCCAGACGGGACACCTCCTCGAAATTTCTGCCGCGTGCCGTTACGAGCGTGTCGTCCGCGTAGCACACGAGATGCAGCCCACGCGAAAGCACGCCTCGCAGAACCCAGTCATATCCGATGTTCCACAGGAGCGGTCCTAGGACCGATCCCTGTGGAACACCGCATCTCATCAGTCGGCGATGGATACCACCGTCTCGCCCCTGGTACACCACCTCTCTGCCCCTCAGATAGTCTCCGATCACGCGCCGCAGATAATCGGGCACTGCGTGGAATCGCAGCGCTTCTCTTATGCATCCGAAGGGGAGAGAGTTGAATGCGTTGGCTATGTCCAGGGACACCGCCAACATCACATCGCCTGAACTGGTCGCCTGGTCCGACAAGTCCCTCACGCGCTGGACTGCATCTATGGTCGAGCGCTCCCAGCGGAACCCATATTGGCATTCGGCTAAGTCTGGTCCAACGTCGCGCAAGTGTCGACCGATACGGGCAGCCAAGACACGCTCGAACAGTTTGCCCGCCTCATCCAACAGCACTATCGGGCGGTAGGCAGATGGAGAATCTGCCCGCCTGCCTTCCTTTTGCAGAAGAACCAATCTCCCGGTTTTCCATACGCTCGGAAATCGCCCCGATGTCAAACAGCCATCGAGAAGTCCCATGAACTGTTCAACCAACTTCTCAACGGCTGTCACCAGGACGCGTCCGGGTATTCCGTCGGGACCGGGAGCGGTTTTCTTGCCACGCAACTTAAGCAAGGCTACCGTCACTTCAGCCTCCGTGATAGGTGGAATCTGCATCGGCGTGGAAGTGCCAGCGTCCGTGCTCAGCCCCGCCATGGCTGGAGGGGTATGCTCCTCGGCATCCGGGAATAAGCCAGCGACCACTCTCTGAATCAGGTGCGGTTCGAGAGTCTCCGTGAGCGGAGGACCCTGATTCCGCAGCTTGCCTCGCACTGCCTGGTACGGTCGACCCCATGGGTTCGAGTCGAGTGTCTGCAAGACAGACTCTCTCCCAGCAGCCTTGGCTCGGCTAATAGCGAGCTGCAGTGCCTTTTTGGCCGCCAGGTACGTGCTGTGGAGCTGTTCCGTTTGCGCCTCATCCCGAACCCGACGTCTGCGGTAGTGGGTGTATCGGCGGCGCGCCGCCGTACTCTCCAATCGGAGTTCGGAGATCTCGGACGACCACCAATACACCTGTCGCTTGGGGTTGCTGCGTTTTGCGCGGGGCATGGCAGCATCGCACACTGCCGTCAGCATTGCCCGGAGCCGTAGAGCCTCTGCGTTGACCTCCTCCACAGGTCCGGCCGGTCGCGAGGCCCAAGCCTGGACTATCGAGGCTTCAACAAGGAGGTCCTTGTCCAACTTAGCCAGTGACCAGCGAGGAAAGACGCTCGGACTGGGCTGCCTGGCCACCTCCACCTCCGACGAAGAAACTTCAAATCGGATGTAGAGGTGGTCAGACAGTGTCTCTACGTCCTCAACAACGCGCCACCCTTGAACACACGGCGCAAGTGCAGGGGTAGCGAACGATAAATCCACTATAGAACCACCCTGCTGCCTTACGCACGTGTTGGCCGCACCCCTGTTCAACAGCACCACACCGGTCGTCGCCGCCCACTCGCACACCTCTTCACCGCGCGGGTCAGTCCTCGGGGAACCCCAGGCTACGCTCTTGGCATTAAAGTCGCCAAGGACAAGCGCGCGGCCGGGCGCCGCTCTCCCTATGGCCGCTCCCAATTCATCGAGGAAAGCCTCAAACTCGGCCAGGGTCCTGTTCGGCGAGAAATAGACTCCGACAAGAGTCACTTCCCGCCAGGACGCTATAATAAAGCCCGAGCCTCTCTTCTCGACGACCAGTGGGGCGAACTGCGGGCCGAGGCCGGCCACAATTGCGACCACACCGTCAAGGTCTCCGGCCCAGTTGTTGCGGTCAGGGACAAAATATGGCTCAGCGACCACAGCCGCGTCGATCGACCACTCCAGCATGGTTTGCAGAAAAAGATCCTGCGCACCAGCGGAGTGGTTGAGATTACCCTGAAGGAAGCGATGTGTGTTAGCCATCGCTAACCGGTCACCATGGCCTCCTCAGTGGCTCCGCTCTGTTGCGACGCGGCCGTGGCCGCCGCAGTTGTCTTCCTGGCCTTAGGCGGGGGTTTGCAGGCCTTGCCACCGATGAGGTGGTCTGCGGGCCGGTTTGCATCCGCGCAAAGAGGGCAGTGAGGTTTCGCTGAACACGTGGCCACCCTATGGTCTGGACTGCCGCAGCGGAAGCACAGACGGCTGCGGTCAGTTGCGGAGGTGCACCGAGGTCCCGTGTGTCCGGGTGCCAGGCAGCGGTAGCATTTCATCTGCCTCGGCTCTAGTGCCACTACACGTGCCGCGCTCCAGCCAACCAAGAGGCGGCCATCCTCCACCAGCAGTCCGGCGGTGGCCACAGGGCACTGGACCCATATGGAACCACTACCGAATTCGCTGCGGCGTATTTGCCCGACTCTGACGTTTTCGGCCTGGCAGCCACCCCGCCGGACGACAGCAGCAGCAACGTCCTCTTTGCTCACCGAGTCGTCCAGGCCAGACACTCGGATTTCCGCGCACTTGACCGGCCTGGCAACCCGGACGCATGGCGGCAGCACCTCTCTGAGCTTAAAGGCCAGTTGATCTGCTTTAGGCCCGCTCTCCGTGCCTGGGAGCTCCAAAATTCGGGCGCCAGTAGCACCCGTGCGGAACTTAAGGCCCTCAATCGCCAGTTCGGTCAGGTCGACTTTGGCTCTGGCCTCCGCGAGGACGGCGCCGTAAGTGAGGCCGCTTTCCGGTGGCACGGTTATCGTCACTGCTGCAGAGCGCGGGGTGCGAAGGTCGGCCTTCTTCCTCCTCTTCTTTTTGGCGGCCGGTGCCGATCGGCTTACGGCGGGAGTCGGCTGGACCACAGTGGCAGCTCTCTTTTGGGTTGCGGGGCGTCCACGCCTGCCAACAGTGACCCAGTCCTCATTGTGAGAGAGTGCGGGATTCGTCTCTGCAGCCTGCCCACCCGAGGGTCGGGAAGTCCGCGTCTCCACTGTTCCGGCTGGACCCCGCCTCTGTGAGGCCTTGGGCTTGGAAGCAGTAGCCCTTGGCCCGGCCAGGACAGGCGACGAACTTCTCTCCTCTACGGCCGGGTTGGCAGTTCGGGAACTCGTGGGAACGCCAGGCCCAGTAGTAGACCGCGCAGCAGAAGCGTAGCTCTTCTTACCGAGGGGTGGGCGGATCGACTTGGCCGGCAAGAGCCGGTCTTCGATAGCCTCGAAACGAGCGTTCACCATGTTGCCCACCTGGATCACTATGGACCGGACGAGATCCTCTCGGTCAAAAGCCTCCGCCGGCGCAGCAGGCGCTGGTGTTGGTGGAGGAGCGCTGCGCCGCTCAAGCATCACGCGGACCTGCGCCACTTCCCTTCTGAGCTCCTCAATTTCACGGCTCTGACGCTCGTTGACCGCCTGGAGCTGGCGCGTCTCTTCACTCTCACTGCGTTCCGCCAGGCTTAGCACCGTTGCCTTGAGAGAGAACACCGCATCTTTCATAGCTCTCTGGAAGGTGCCCTTCATATTACCCGACTTTGCGGCAACATTGAGCAGGATGCCAAAGTCCTTTTCAGCCAGCTCCTTCAGGCTAGTAGTGGACTGTGCGCCATCGCCCGAAGACTCCCGAAGACCCTCCGTCCGCCTGTGTGTTACAAGGCGCTCCTTTTCCGCCTGCTCGGCCTTTCGCGCAATATCGCACTCAGCCTCTAGGCGCTTCCGCTCCCTTTCCTTCTTCCTCTTTTCCGTAAGGGCCTTGCTCTGGCCCATGGCCTTGCCTATTTTCTCACCCGTAGAAGACGGGCGGCCTCTGCCTCTTTTGGAGGTCACAGAAGTGATACTCCTATCAATACTGGCGGGAGACGCCGATCGGTCGGACATCACCCGCTTACCGCCACCTAGTCGCATAGAGCAGCGACTCTCCGGCCTGGATATTTCCAGCTCCATTTCTACTTCGCTAGACGAAGTTTCCACCGCATGTTGGTCTGCCGCGACCTTGCCGCTTCCAGCGCCACTACTGACACCCAAAGCGACAAAACTACCCGCGGCAGTGAAAGTTGGCTCACTTGAGGCACTGGGCCCCAAGGAGAGGAAGTCGTTGGTGCACCCCCCAGAATACGAGGCGCTGCCCGACGCCAAAGTGACGCCGGGGAGGGATTCTCCCGATAAACGGGTACCCTCCTGGGGTAGATTATTTTTCTCAACGGACTTCATATTTTAGTTTTACAGCATTGCGGCTAGTGGGAAATTAAACGCACCGTTTTCCCAACACGGCACGTTGGTCGCTAGTGGCTGATGCCCTCCCCAGCCGCTCTTGCGAGCACCCCGACGCCACGTGCCTCAGCGCCAAGGTTTGAGGTTTTTTATAGAGGTTGTCTCCTCGCAGTCCAAAATAGACCCTCGGTCCCGGTACGCCAGGATTACGATATGCTTACGCACACCAAAGCCCACTCCAAAAATGGAGTGGGTGGTGTGCCCCGTCTGCGACCTGGCAAGCCAGGCCCCAGACGACTGCCCCCGATTTTTTATAGAGGTTGTCTCCTCGCAGCCCGAAAGCCCCCGGTCCCACTCAGTGTGGGATTACGGTATGTCGACGGTGGCCGAAGCCTGCCCAGTAGCGGCGCAAGCGCATATACCGGGCCCGCCGTCGCGGAGCCCTCAATGGACCCCGCCGGACCTCCAGCAGCAGACTGCTACTGCAGGCCCCCCCCTTCCTGGTTTTGGTCCGCGCCGGCCGAAGCCGGTACCCTCCATATCTGGAGGGCGTTCCCCTATCCGCCACCCGGGGGACGCGTCCGATGGAAGATCCAGAAACTAACCTAACCTAACCTAACCTAACCTAACCTAACCTAACCTAACCTAACCTAACCTAACCTAACCTAACCTAACCTAACCTGGGGCGCCACGCCAGATAACCTTCACGTGTACCCCTCCGCTTCCGTTCCCTCTGATTCCTTGAGAACCAGATGGAAGGGCAAGTGGTGGGGTCGGTGCGCCCTGAGCGTTAGTCAGTGACTTCTCCTTGTGGGATCTTGTTGGCTAACGGCGAATGATCTGGCCCGAGGGGTCGCGTGGGTTCCAATTCCTCTGTGAATCGGGACCCAGGCGACCAACCGAAGGAGGTCCGGCTAGGGGGGGGCGCAGTCGCGCCTCAAACTAGTCGGATAAGAGTGGCCGCGGGCGGAGGGTCGGGGGACCCGACGCCCACGATCGCGGCGGGCCGGAAGGCACCCTCGTGTGTTCCGAGGGTGCCTTCTCGCGCAAGGAGAGGGCCCGTGCGCTCGCTCTCCACCTTCTCTGCTTTCAGAGAAGTGCTGGAGAGCGAGCGACGGGCGTCGCAGCGTCGCGCCGCCCTCCTCTTGCCTGTTGTATGGGCGACGGGTCGGGGGAGGGCGGCGCGAGGAAGCGGTTGGGGGCCATTATGGCCCCCCAGAGGAGGGGCGGCGCTTCCTTGCCTCGTCGTATGGGCGATGGGGCGAGTGGCGCCGCCGGGGAGCCAATCTGGCTCCCCACCAGTAGAGCCCCTTCGGGGGCGAGCTCTTGCCGGGTCACAGTGAATTAACCTCTGGCCTATCCTGTGGCCCGGTAGAGTAGCGGAGGAACACCGCGGGGTTTTAGGGGGTAGTCCAGCACTGAGCAGGCGGCTCGATAGTGCTGGGAGTCCACCACAAAGCTGCTCTGTTGTCCCCCGACAATAGAGCGGCGAAGTGCGCAAATGCATTTCCCCGCGTCAAAAAAAAAAAAAAAAAAAACCTAACCTAACCTGGGGCGCCACGCCAGATAACCTTCACGTGTACCCCTCCGCTTCCGTTCCCTCTGATTCCTTGTGAACCAGATGGAAGGGCAAGTGGCGGGGTCGGTGCGCCCTGAGCGTTAGTCAGTGACTTCTCCTTGTGGGATCTTGCTGGCTAACGGCGAATGATCTGGCCCGAGGGGTCGCGTGGGTTCCAATTCCTCTGTGAATCGGGACCCAGGCGACCAACCGAAGGAGGTCCGGCTAGGGGGGGGCGCAGTCGCGCCTCAAACTAGTCGGATAAGAGTGGCCGCGGGCGGAGGGTCGGGGGACCCAACGCCCACGATCGCGGCGGGCCGGAAGGCACCCTCGTGTGTTCCGAGGGTGCCTTCTCGCGCAAGGAGAGGGCCCGTGCGCTCGCTCTCCACCTTCTCTGCTTTCAGAGAAGTGCTGGAGAGCAAGCGACGGGCGTCGCAGCGTCGCGCCGTCCTCCTCTTGCCTGTTGTATGGGCGACGGGTCGGGGGAGGGCGGCGCGAGGAAGCGGTTGGGGGCCATTATGGCCCCCCAGAGGAGGGGCGGCGCTTCCTTGCCTCGTCGTATGGGCGATGGGGCGAGTGGCGCCGCCGGGGAGCCAATCTGGCTCCCCACCAGTAGAGCCCCTTCGGGGGCGAGCTCTTGCCGGGTCACAGTGAATTAACCTCTGGCCTATCCTGTGGCCCGGTAGAGTAGCGGAGGAACACCGCGGGGTTTTAGGGGGTAGTCCAGCACTGAGCAGGCGGCTCGATAGTGCTGGGAGTCCACCACAAAGCTGCTCTGTTGTCCCCCGACAATAGAGCGGCGAAGTGCGCAAATGCATTTCCCCGCGTCAAAAAAAAAAAAAAAAAAACCTAACCTAACCTGGGGCGCCACGCCAGATAACCTTCACGTGTACCCCTCCGCTTCCGTTCCCTCTGATTCCTTGTGAACCAGATGGAAGGGCAAGTGGCGGGGTCGGTGCGCCCTGAGCGTTAGTCAGTGACTTCTCCTTGTGGGATCTTGCTGGCTAACGGCGAATGATCTGGCCCGAGGGGTCGCGTGGGTTCCGATTCCTCTGTGAATCGGGACCCAGGCGACCAACCGAAGGAGGTCCGGCTAGGGGGGGGCGCAATCGCGCCTCAAACTAGTCGGATAACAGTGGCCGCGGGCGGAGGGTCGGGGGACCCGACGCCCACGATCGCGGCGGGCCGGAAGGCACCCTCGTGTGTTCCGAGGGTGCCTTCTCGCGCAAGAAGAGGGCCCGTGCGCTCGCTCTCCACCTTCTCTGTTTTCAGAGAAGTGCTGGAGAGCGAGCGACGGGCGTCGCAGCGTCGCGCCGGCCTCCTCTTGCCTGTTGTATGGGCGACGGGTCGGGGGAGGGCGGCGCGAGGAAGCGGTTGGGGGCCATTATGGCCCCCCAGAGGAGGGGCGGCGCTTCCTTGCCTCGTCGTATGGGCGATGGGGCGAGTGGCGCCGCCGGGGAGCCAATCTGGCTCCCCACCAGTAGAGCCCCTTCGGGGGCGAGCTCTTGCCGGGTCACAGTGAATTAACCTCTGGCCTATCCTGTGGCCCGGTAGAGTAGCGGAGGAACACCGCGGGGTTTTAGGGGGTAGTCCAGCACTGAGCAGGCGGCTCGATAGTGCTGGGAGTCCACCACAAAGTCGCTCTGCTGTCCCCCGGCAGCAGAGTGGCGAAGTGCGCAAATGCATTTCCCCGCGTCAAAAAAAAAAAAAAAAAAAAAAAACCTAACCTAACCTGGTGGGCGTCTTGGATAAATCGGTCAGCAAACCCAGGTCTGATGGACTTTTGTTTAGTGTGTGGGCAGCCAACTGAAAAGTCCTCAGTTGCGCTGGGCACATATCTCAACAGTCAGCTGCTGGGCGTATCTGATCGGGAGCCAATACGCCCGCTGTTTTTGGAGGCGGTGCGGCCGGTTCTGCGGCCGTGGATAGAGAGGAGGCACGGGGCGCCGACCTATCACCTGACGCAGCTTCTCACAGGCCATGGCTGCTTTGCCAAGTACCTGTGGGAAGTTGTGGGTATAGAGTCGGGCCCCGAGTGCCGCTATTGTGCGAGCGGCGCGCGCGACACGGCGGAGCATACGCTCGCCGTGTGCGCTGCCTGGAGCGGGGAGCGGGCTACCTTAGTGGGAGCCGTGGGGGGCGACCTGTCGCTGCCGGCCGTCATTTCTGAGATGGTCGGCAGCCAGGAGAGCTGGGCCGCCGTTGCCACGTTTGCTAGCGAGGTGATGGCGGCCAAGAGAGAGGAGCTGCGAGAGCGGGAGCGTGCAGGTCTGACGCTCCCGCCTCGCCGCCCAATAAGGGGGCGCCGTCGCACGGAGTATGCGCGCGCCCCCGTCTAGAGTGGCCGCGGGCGGAGGGTCGGGGGACCACCCGCCTGCTTTTGCGGCGAGCTGGAAGGCACCCCCATGTGTTCCGGGGGTGCCTTCTCGCAAAACATAGAGTGCCCGCGCGCTCGCTCTCCGACTTCTCTGCTTTCAGAGGAGTCGCGGAGAGCGACGTGACGCGGGCAAGAAGACGCCTTGAGCGCAGGGGGACCCATGTGGCCCCCCAGTAGTAGAGTCCCCATAGGGACGCCCCCTTGCCGGGTCACAGTGACTTATCCTATGGCCTATCCTGTGACCCGGTAGGGAGAGAGGAGGAACACCGCGGGGTTTAGTGAGTAGTCCAGCCCTAACGGGCTGGGAGTCTCACTCGAAGCCGCCCTGTTGTCCCCCGGCAGCAGGGTGGCGAAGTGCGCAAAAGCATTCCCCGCGTCAAAAAAAAAAAAAAAAAAAACCTAACCTAACCTAACCTAACCTAACCTAACCTAACCTGGGGCGCCACGCCAGATAACCTTCACGTGTACCCCTCCGCTTCCGTTCCCTCTGATTCCTTGTGAACCAGATGGAAGGGCAAGTGGTGGGGTCGGTGCGCCCTGAGCGTTGGTCAGTGACTTCTCCTTGTGGGATCTTGCTGGCTAACGGCGAATGATCTGGCCCGAGGGGTCGCGTGGGTTCCAATTCCTCTGTGAATCGGGACCCAGGCGACCAACCGAAGGAGGTCCGGCTAGGGGGGGGCGCAGTCGCGTCTCAAACTAGTCGGATAAGAGTGGCCGCGGGCGGAGGGTCGGGGGACCCGACGCCCACGATCGCGGCGGGCCGGAAGGCACCCTCGTGTGTTCCGAGGGTGCCTTCTCGCGCAAGGAGAGGGCCCGTGCGCTCGCTCTCCACTTTCTCTGCTTTCAGAGAAGTGCTGGAGAGCGAGTGACGGGCGTCGCAGCGTCGCGCCGTCCTCCTCTTGCCTGTTGTATGGGCGACGGGTCGGGGGAGGGCGGCGCGAGGAAGCGGTTGGGGGCCATTATGGCCCCCCAGAGGAGGGGCGGCGCTTCCTTGCCTCGTCGTATGGGCGATGGGGCGAGTGGCGCCGCCGGGGAGCCAATCTGGCTCCCCACCAGTAGAGCCCCCTCGGGGGCGAGCTCTTGCCGGGTCACAGTGAATTAACCTCTGGCCTATCCTGTGGCCCGGTAGAGTAGCGGAGGAACACCGCGGGGTTTTAGGGGGTAGTCCAGCACTGAGCAGGCGGTTTGATAGTGCTGGGAGTCCACCACAAAGCTGCTCTGTTGTCCCCCGACAATAGAGCGGCGAAGTGCGCAAATGCATTTCCCCGCGTCAAAAAAAAAAAAAAAAAAAACCTAACCTAACCTAACCGCCACACCAAGAAGTGGTGCAAAGAAACCACCTCCACCTGCTCGCACTGCTCATCCACCCAGCACAGTTACAAGGACTGCCCTGTTAAGGAAGACACCTCTAAGCTATCCTGCTACAACTGCAACGCACACAACAAGAACCACAATATCTCCGACAAAGATACCTCCCACAGTGCCACGTCAGCTACTTGCCCCCGCTACATAAGTACGAGCAAATCCGTCTGCTCACGTACCGACTACGGCGAGTAGCTCTATACCACTTAACTCAATATAGCCCACACTGTTAAACATCCAGGACCTGTATGGAGCTGTAGGGCGCGTCCTTCACCTACCGACGCTGCTCCCGGTCGCGGATGTCGCCGACGATACAGTAATCGGTTTAAGATACCCTCGATCGACAAGAGCAGTTGCAATACAACCACGCGCGTGTCCGCCCACAGCCCTATGCAGATCTAATGTAAGCATAATTATGTAATCCTGTAAAATCTATTAAAATCCTTAAAAAACTATATAATTATAAAAATTTAAACAATAAATATATAATTATACATAATTATATATGTATATATATATATATATATATATATATACACACCTAAACAAATAACAACATCTTAACAATCTTAATCATTTTCTATTACTTAATCCCCTTAAAACTTATCAAAAAATTTAACTCAATTACAAATCATAAATCAAATACAATAATAACAATCATCTAATAATGCACTTTATATTTTATATAATATAAAAGATGCTGTAAACACTATAACTGCCAAAATCTCCCTGTAAACACACTACTTAACAACAACCACTCTAAATCCCAAATCTTTTTCCAATAAATCAATCGTAATACGCACTTTGTACAAAGTAGCACAAAACAAAATTACACTCTGTAACCCTCTTTCATAAGCCTTTTCAATGTAATCACTCTGTGTGCTCGCGGAGTATACCATTAGCACCGCGAGCACACAAATTTCTTTAATAATAAAAAAAACCTAACCTAACCTAACCTAACCTCGACGTAGTCGTAAGATGTACCGCTTTGGATTTTTATAGCGAACGGCTAGTCAAAACCATACCGCGATACAGAAATACATCAACGCCATCTGTCGGTCAAATGCATTGAATGTGCAAAACCATGCAAAGTTCATTGCGAGGGTGATTAAAATCCCTTAGGTGATATATCATGACCATCATTACATGGAGTTATTACAATTAAGTGTAAACTACGCAACCTTCATTTTTTGGGTTCTGTCTGAGTGACATTAATAATTCTCAGTGGTACAGTGCCACCATCTTATCTGTTCAGTTGATAGCGGCGCTAGTGAAAATGTAGTAGTAACATTAAATAAATTTACCTAGAAGAATGAAAAAAAAAAAAAAAAAAAAAAAAAAAATGGGGAACAGGATTTACAATTAGTTACAATTTTGCCCACCTGAACAGATAACTTGGTGGCGCTGTAACGTTACCTCGAGTTCCGGAAATGGGTTTAAGGAAACGCCTTTTTGTGGGCATTCCAAAAAGCTTGGCAAATTTCGTTGTATCTACCAACAGTAGTCGTGGTGAATGCGGGATTGTCTCTGCTTCTCAATAATTCAGTCTCGTGTTCGAGACACGCCATCCGAAAATAAATTTGTTATTTTGTTTACTTTTAATTTTATTTAATCTCCAAGCTTGGTTGGTCCAATCCGGAAATGTTATTTTAGTATAGTTTTAGTTTCTAAAATAAATGGTGGTAGTTTGGGGTATTTTCACTGTTATTATTGAACTGTAACATCCCGAATCATCACAGTACTTTAGGAAATTTTCTGCATACTCAGCTCATTTTGGCCAAATGCGTAGGTGACGCTATAGCACCGGGGGGGCGAATGTTTAGATATAATAGGTTTCAGTGTTTCGGGACAAAAAGTTGTAATTTATTATCCTCCTTTGAAAGTAACATTGTGACAAGTGATTCACTTGTCAAGGATTTGAAGGAGTTTGAAGTTCGGTGTCAAGACTTAAGTGTCAACGCTTGTGCAGGGCCGATATTTGTTTATCTTTTATTTAATTATTCAGCGCCATAAAACGTATTGAATTGAAGTTTTCAGCGGGCTTACGAAACAGGATTGAATTTTCGTGTCTCGGCAAACTTTCTTTGCCGTCTTTAAGTTAATTAGTTACCTACAACTTTACGGCTTGGAGGTGTTAAAGAAGCTTGGTGCTAGTGTTCTTAGCTCTTATTATGTCTCAGGAAAACGATGCAATTGAAGCGCGTGCACCTCCACCGCTCTTGCCACATAAGGAGTGAGTATAGCTACAGAAACTAATTGAAGATACTTGTTACGCATTTAAATGTGTTCGTTTATACAAAATTCTTATTGCGCTAATAAGTGCGGCGGGCTGTGCGGATGTACGCGCTGTGCTGCGGCGTGCACTGCGCGTGCTCCCCCCCCTGCCGCCCGCGGAGGCGCGGCGCGCACCCCCGCCCCCGCCTTCACTGGCGCGCTCGGAGCTCGCGCTGCGGGCGGCGCGCGCACAGCGTCTGCGCGCGCGGGCGGGGGCGGGGGACTGGTGGGCGGGGGGAGAGGGCAGCGCACCGGCGTGCGCGTGCGACCCGGCTGACGTGTGCGCGTGCGCGTTTCTGCAGCGCGCTGACCTGCTGGAACATGGCATCGAGCAACGAATCTGTGAGTTTCACCATATTGTCATATTGAGAGTGTTTCTGCTACATATTATTTCTTCATGAAAAGCACTTTTTATTATGAGTATTTATTAAAATCCTTTTACTCCACAGGCCGATCTCCTCCTCAATGCACGGTTCGAGAGCAGCAGGTGCGCGGGGCGCCGCTGCCGCCCCCCGCCCCGCCCCCCTCGCCGCCAGTGTCTGGGACCGCCTCGTTGAACGTATCCCCCCCGCCCCCCGAGCCGCACACTCTCGGCCAGGATGGACCATTGTCGCTGGTGAGGTCACTAAGAACACTACTCAAAACTTACTGTAGCATGTCATGAGCGTATGTTGAATATAATTAAGCAATTTACGACGTTATTGGGACATTTTTTTATTAGAACAATGCCGCTAACAATGCAATGCCAAAAGTGGCGAACAATGCCGCTTCGTTAAAGTGGCGGTTTTAATATAGTACCGCGATCATCACGACCACATTAGTTTTGCGTGTAAGTGTTTAAGGCTTTAAGAAACATACCTAGTAATAAAATATTTTCAAAATTAACAACGTAGGTATAATATGCTAGGTAGGTACAATTTTTTGTACGCTATTATAACTTATCGTGAGTTAACTATTAAATATTTATTAGAATTACCAATTACAAGCACCATGTAGCAAAATATTCTATATCCTCGTGAGGCCCGACCTTGAAAAGAACAATTGATTTTGTGATCACCTGAGGACATTGGGCCTCTCGAGGATATTAGCTCATCTATTTATTCATCTAATCCGCTACTTGACTCTTTTTTCAAGTATGTCTTAAATGCTAAATATCTCTTCCATTAGACCAAAAAATATTTTAGTATAGTTTTTGAGGACCTAAAAGCAACAAAAACATCATTTTAAAACGTTGCTTTGCTAAACAGCCAAAAACGCGGTCTGCCATTTTTGTCTATGGTTTGAAGTCCAAAATATTTGTAAACAAAGTTTGACATTCAACATAGGTAGAGTTCGTGCCACGAAAGAAGTATGAGTTAATGAATTTGGCTTTTATTGTTATGGCCTTAAAGATTTTACCGTGGGACTTGTTTGATGAAACGATCTTTACCTAGTCCTAAAATCTGTTAGTGATCTGTGAGCATAGTGAAAAAACAACAACGCATTCATGATTTCATCGAGTTTACATGCAAAATATATCAATTATCATTATTGCATTATTCGAGACTGCAAAAACACGTCTATAAAGAAATATACATACGAAAAACTTGGCTCAAACTTGCCAAGAGAGACCCCGATTCTTTATCGACTGAAACTTGGGTGTACTTATTTATGTGAAGATCACTTTAATGTAAGTCCTGTAATATCAATGTACACAGAAACTGTTTTTAGCTGTAATAATGCTTGGTTTGATTTGGTTTGGTTTTGGCAAATTGGTACTATCAGCATCCACGAATCCAGCGTCCATGATTGCGCTTATCAATAAAATGATAAGACACTAACTGCACAAGAAGAGTTTTTGCAAAAACACTAATTCCAATCCAAATCACAATCGAACCTACGCACGCACGACTGATAGATGTTTGTTTACAACCAAAGGTGCTTTCAAGATGGCAGATAGTGTTTTCACCGTTTTAAAAGCGAAAAATATTAAAAATATTAGCAGTAAAATCTTGAGCTTGAATTACAATTTACATCTCAGTGATCTTGTAACTAAAATTTCATGATTTTCTTTAGAGAACTTGGCAGCACCCATATAGATCTCAATTCTTTTGTCGGCGATAACGACGTCTGTTCTTAATATAGAACTTGGCTCTCATATCATTCACATTTATGTTTTTCATGGGATATTTACTTAGCAAAGTCAATATATTTTGGTTTCTTACGTTAGATACTACAGGAAATATCCATTTATCGCGTCAAATTTGATACGAGGCAAGTAGCATATTAGCTTATCTATATTTTTTCCCTGATTTTTAAGTAAAAACTGTTAGTATCCTAAATGAAAAGAAAAAAAAAATCTATAAAGGAGACGGAAACGCTTCCATACATTCTTGGGCCCAGATGTAAAAAGACAAGAGTAGTGTCAATAAACAGCTTATATATTGTCAAACCATCTTTGAAAATTTTGCGGATTTTAGCAATCTGAGAGCAAAGTTAAAAGAGATTTAGTAAAAGTGAGGCTATGCAACAAATTGACAATAACCTATAGGTACTTAACAGCCGATTTTATAACCATGATAGACAGTTATTTATTACATTAATTGTAGTTCTTATTGTATTGAGTAGGAAAATGTAACGAAACTCACAAATAGATTAAAAGACAGGGAAGACAAGGATTTGTGGGTTTACTAATGTATTGCCAAAAATCGTTTCCCAAAGTATTACTTCCCAAACTATTTTCCGCAAATTATCACTTGGCAAAAAAACATTTCTCAAAACAAATTAAAGCAAATAAACAGTTAGTAAAAGTTATTATGGCAAGTTATTGTTTACCAAATAAATACTTGGTCAAAATTCATTTTACCAAGCATTATTCAGTCAAAAGTATCGTTTCTGTTTTCGATCTTATATAGAGAACCTAACACTCCGACGCGCTCCGCTTCGCTACGCGCGTCGTCGCACCTATATTTCTGTTGACTTGCCAAAATAAAACGTTAGCATAATAAACGTTTGTCTTAATAAAACTTGACGCAGTAAAATTATGCGAAATGATAATTTGACCAAATGAATAAAATGCGAAATGAAAACTTGCTAAAGTTTCATTTGGAAAATGAAACTGATGCCATAAGTTTATTGGGAAGTAAAATTTGGCGTAAAATACTTTGGCTAAACGGCGGTATCCCGGGTTCGTGTCATTTCATCCTCTAAAACTCGTCGGCCCAGTGTATTATATCGATAAGTCGGTATGCCACAGTCGTACAAGTTAAACAATATACTAGAAGTGCGTAGAGCGAAAGCATTGGTCGAGGAATATAATTAAAACTAGACGAAAACCCGGCTTCGCTCGGGTAAAATGTGGACGCAAAATAATATTCCACTATGTTTTTTTATATGGTGACGCCCCTGTATTTATCAACCACCAGTAGATATAAATCTCTTAATACATTCAGATACATGAGCTCACACCTGTATCCCAGAGGAGTAGGCAGAGACCACGGACTGTCACCTGCCACTATCCTGACAAATCACTTTCGCTTCATCGACATCCATTAGTCGTTGCATGTACCCACATCGGTTTCGGGTACTTTTAATCTTGCCCTTTGCTAATACAGCCCCTATTTGGTCGAAGTATGTCCAACTGGAGCGTCCCTTACCGGCCCTTCCACTCACATTCGCCCGATATATTTGCTTTGTCAGTCTTTCTTCGTTCATCCTCTCCACATCTCCAAACCAACGCAACATTCCTTTTGTCAATTCTAGTCACTCACTACGTCCTCTTTCTCTACATCCTCGGTCTCTGATCACACTATTACGTATTCTGTCATTCAAAGTAACACCACACATATTTCTTAAGGATCTCTTTTGTACTGCACTAATCCTACTTTCATGATTCTTCTGCCATACCCAAATCTCGCTACCATGCTTACATCAGTATTGGAACCAGCACACTATTACGGATAGCCAATCTTGCTCTCTTGGACATGTTCTGGCTACTCACGAAGGAATGCAAGGCGAAAATCGGAAACTTATCATAACTTTGTCATGGGTACCTCATCACAAATTACTAACTAAATGAGCTTCCTTCATAAACTTAACAGCTAGTGAATCTAATGACGTATTCAATGAGACGTAGAATCCACTTGGCTAATCAACTAAAAACAGCTCCCTCTCTTTGGCTTTACAGCTTTTAGTTTTGTATTGACCACATGTTTTTCTTCATCATTTTAATTTTTGGTATTTTTCTTATCTAGTGGCTTTTTCATTTCAATAAGTTTATTGGTACCTATAACTAAGCAAAACAATAAAGATCAATTTATGACTTTGATTTCCTTTTTCAATTATTTTTCAGACCTTTCCAAAACTCAATGTCAATTATTGTCTTCCCGCCAATGATAAACACCACAGATTACTTACTACACCATCTCAGTTAGCACAGATTATAATAACCTTCTTGGATGCCACGGTATTCCACACACCATGGAGTTAACAAATTAGATCAAAGGGCCGGTTTAGATTATCTTAGTGTTTAGGAGAGTGCTTTACTTTACACTCTGTTGCAACATTATGCTGAATCGGGCCCATTTTGGGGGCTCAACCTTTAATGTATTTTATTATTATTTTCATGTTGTACAGTTTATTTATTTTTACGTTTAATTTGCTGTCTGTGTTATTTTTTTTATTATTGTACGCACTCTGTGTGTGTGTGTATTTTTGTTTTGTTTTGAGTATCAAATAAATAAATTTTCTTTCTTAATTTCTTTCTTTCTTAAGGAGAGTGCTTTTGTAGAAACGTGTAAGCGCCACTTGCTTTAGTACGTTTTACGGTATAGTACGGTTCTAGTTGCCTTTCAATTAGAATCAAAATAGAATTGGTTTCTATTGTTCTATCCAGTAACACCTGAGCGCGTTACTATCCTCGTTACTTATCTGTGTATAAACTAAAAATTTAGTGAGAACTTTAGGAGAGTGCGCAAGTGACCCGTGACGGGTGCGTGTTGTTTTCAATTACTCGAATTATCAAACTTACTTATGTGTTCCATTAAAACTCATAGTATTTTGAGTAGGATAGCGCATATTTCGCGACGTCGACGAAGTGACACTCTACTGGAAGAAATATAAACGTTCACTCGAACGTCTTGCCGTGGGGTGCCGGCTTTAGAATAGTGCCCCCCCATCTCAGCCCGTGGGTGCCGTAAAAACCGGCAAAGGGACACATTACCAGGAGGTGGGCAACAGCGCCTTCTGCGGAAATGCTTCTCACTGCGCTCGCCAACCCGCATGCCAAGCGTGGTGAGTATGGCAAATACCCTCATGGCAGTACATAAAAAAACCAGGCCCCCAGTCCCCGGCAGCTCCGCTATTCCTCGCTACGGTAGCGGCCACGGTAACGGCGGAGCAAGGGGTGCTAAGAATCTCCGGCAGAGATCCGGCTACCACCCCGAACAGCGAAAACGACTGGCCCTGGTAACACACAACATTCGCACAATGAGGACGGAGGAAAAGCTAATTGAGCTGGAAGAGGAAATGGGTAGGCTACACTGGGATATCCTAGGGTTATCTGAAGTCCGTCGAGAGGGCGAGGACACGATAACCCTGAAATCCGGTGACCTGCTCTACTACCGGGAGGGCGAGCGACAGTCCCAGGGTGGTGTCGGGTTTCTCGTCCACAAGTCCCTCGTGAACAACATTTTGGCCATCGATAGTGTGTCGAGCAGGGTGGTATACCTAATACTCAGAATATCTAAGAGGTATTCGCTGAAGGTCATTCAGGTATACGCGCCGACCTCGTCACACTCCGATGAGGAGGTAGAGGCGATGTATGAGGACATTAGTAGGGCCATACATACCTCGGAGACCTATTTTAATGTGGTAATGGGGGACTTCAATGCGAAGCTAGGCAAAAGAAGCGAAGGCGAGATGAGAGTGGGGCAATTTGGTCATGGGCAACGGAACCCTAGGGGACAGAGGTTGGCCGACTTCCTGGAGAAAGAGGGACTCTTTATGATGAACTCTTTCTTTCAGAAGCCACCTCACAGGAAGTGGACCTGGTTGAGTCCCGATGGTTCCACGAAAAACGAGATAGACTTCATCCTGACCTCCGAGAGACAGATATTCAATGATGTCTCTGTGATCAACATGGTGAAAACCGGAAGCGATCACCGAATGGTAAGAGGCATATTGAATATCAATGTCAAACTTGAGAGGTCCCGTCTCATGAAGTCCACGCTCCGACCTACTCGTGCCCATATCCATAACCCTGAGAACTTTCAACTCGAATTGTCAAATCGCTTCGAATGCCTGGAAAGCGCCGCATCGGTGGACGAGATCAATAACAGGTTTGTAGAAACTGTTTGTACAGTGGGCTCGAGGTTCTATAAACCCAACCGAGCGAGCAGACCACAAAAGCTCTCAAACTATACTCTCGACCTCATGGCTAAACGTCGCTCGTTGCAACTGCAGTCCTCCAGAGATGCTGAGTCATATAGGCAGCTCAATAGACACATATCAAAATCTATGAGGCACGATATTCGTTCCTTTAATACCGAACGTATTAAAGAGACTATAGAGCGGAACAAAGGCTCTAAAGTGTTCGCAAGAGACATGTCTATTGGGCAAAGCCAGCTGACGAAGCTGAAAAGAGAGGACGGCAGTATAGCGTCAACCAAGTCAGAGGTACTGAAGGAGATTGAGGGCTTCTACGGACAGCTATACACCTCAGTCGCAAAACCAGTTAGCAGTTTGCACAAAGACCCAAGAGCCAAACTGACCCGACATTATACCGAAGATATCCCGGACATCAGCCTGTACGAGATTAGGATGGCCCTGAAACAGCTTAAGAATAACAAGGCACCAGGAGAGGACGGAATTACTTCAGAGCTTCTGAAAGCGGGTGGAACACCGGTACTTAAAGTCCTTCAGAGGCTCTTCAATTCCGTCGTGCTCGAAGGAACAACGCCAGAATCATGGAACAGAAGCGTGGTGACGCTGTTCTTCAAGAAAGGGGATAACACTCTATTGAAGAACTACCGACCCCATCTCGCTTCTGAGCCATGTTTATAAGCTTTTCTCGAGGGTCCTGACGAATCGTCTCGAACGCAGGTTTGATGACATCCAGCCTCCCGAACAAGCCGGTTTCCGAAAGGGCTATAGTACCATAGACCACATCCACACGCTGCGGCAAATTATACAGAAGACTGAGGAGTATAATTTGCCATTATGCTTAGCGTTTGTGGACTACGAGAAAGCCTTCGATTCGATCGAGACATGGGCGGTGCTCGAGGCTCTCCAGCGTTGCCATATTGACTATCGGTACATCGAGGTGCTGAAGTGCTTGTACCACAACGCCACCATGTCGGTCCGAGTACAGGAGCAGAATTCGGAGGCAATTCCACTGAAAAGAGGCGTGAGACAGGGAGATGTCATATCTCCCAAACTGTTCACGAACGGACTGGAAGATGCCTTCAAGCTTCTGGAATGGCAGGAACGCGGCATCAATATCAATGGCGAGTACATCAGTCACCTTCGATTTGCCGACGATATTGTAGTCATGGCAGAGACGCTGGAGGACCTCGGCATAATGCTCGAAGACCTCAGTCGAGTCTCCCAACGGGTGGGCCTTAAAATGAACATGGACAAAACGAAGGTCGTGTCGAACGCCCGTGTTGTGCCCACCCCAATAACAGTGGGGAACTCGACTCTCGAAGTTGTAGACGAATACGTCTACTTAGGACATACAGTCCAATTAGGCCGGTCCAACTTCGTGAAAGAGGTCAATCGTCGAATCCAACTCGGCTGGGCAGCGATCGGGAAACTCAGAAAAGTCTTTTCCTCCGATATACCTCAATCCCTCAAAACAAAACTGTACAACCAGTGTGTGTTACCAGTGATGACTTATGGCACTGAAACGTGGTCTCTTACCATGGGCCTCATAAGAAAGCTCAAGGTCGCGCAACGAGCTATGGAGAGGGCTATGCTCGGAATTTCTCTACGGGACCGAGTCAGAAATGATGAGGTCCGTAGACGAACGAAAGTCGTCGACATAGCCCGGCGGATTAGTAAGTTGAAGTGGCAGTGGGCGGGGCACATAGCACGCAGAACTGATGGCCGATGGGGCCGAAAAGTTCTCGAATGGAGACCACATATCGGCAAGCGCAGCGTAGGACGACCAGCCACAAGATGGACAGACGATCTCATCCAAGTGGCGGGAAGACGCTGGATGCAAGCCGCTTCCGACCGGTCTTTTTGGAAATCCATGGAGGAGGCCTATGTCCAGCAGTGGACTTCTTGTGGCTGAATGATGATGATGACTCGAACGTCTAGTAATGTACTAATGCACTTGCCTCTCTAATTGTATTATAGCACTCTCCTAAACACTAAAATAATGTAAACCGGCCATAACAGCTCACAATGAAAACTTGTGACACTAACACAACAATGATGACATTGACATGTTTACTTAGCAACGCCATTGTTGAATTTAATAATTTTTATATTGATGCTGCTCAATAATACGAATTTTCCGCCCATATGTTGTCGACTCAGATCAACTATTTTTTTACGCTCTTTCATTTGGTGTGCATATCGTTCGAGTCTACCGTAGACCCGAACGAAATTATTAATATAGATACGCAAACGATAACCGATACAAGTCGAGTAGGTAGGTAGTCTGGTGATCATGAAGGGAGACGATAATGTACGTACCGCGAATGCACATCCTGAGAACGTACGCCCCGGTAATGTACAGCCACGGAATCCGTGCACATGTACACGGATTCCCGTCCGTACGTTCTCAGGTCGTGCGTTATCATATCAGGCTGTATAAAATTGGTACGGGCGAGAATCCGTGTACAGCCATAGACACGACAGAGTGGTGCCTCGTTTCCTTGAAGCGTAAATCATTCACTTCACAGCCATTACACGCTCGATCTAGTGCGTGACATTATCGAGGCTATGAGTCGCAATAGATTGACGTCCTGTTCTGGCTGGATCTTACACTAGACTAGTCAATCCAAATGATCAGAGTTTAGATGTAGAGGAGCATTACATCAACCCATTAAAACCCACTGAGGTGCACGGGGCTTTTCCCTGAGGAACCTTTCTCAGTGAAAAGCTTGTGCCCCTCGGTCCTATACGTATAGGGCATACTCCACCACGGGGGCCTAGTCCGGATAGGTGGAGCCTTGTAAGACTAGTGGCTGGTCTTACTGTCGGAAGTTTTCAAGCTGCCCTAAGGCCTCTGACTTGGCTTCACGAATTCCATCTATTGACGGCAGCCGGCACCAACTGCTTAACTTGCCTTGCGAAGCACGGAACCGCTCGGAAAAATCCCACTAGCGTTAGTTATAGATGGTCATTTGGGCACGAATTCCCGGGTTGTACATTCTCGTGCCGTAAATTCTCGGTCCGTGCAATATAGTGACCCATCATGATCATAGATTGAAAATCCGAGAGCTGTCACTGTCAGCACAGATGAAATACATTTAACAAACAGAAAAAGTAATAAATCGATCTGTAGACGAGAATCTACGAGAATCGATTTTAAAGTTAATATTCTGTTTTATTGACAATATAATAATTTATTCCGTAGATTTTGTTCACTTTGATTGAATCCATCATTCGATGAGAGTGATTTTATGTTCAATAATAATTCTTGAAATCATTCACAGTAATCGATTATAGTAATCGAAACTCTATTTCATCAGGGCAATAAATTTGTTTTTAAGATTTTTCGTCTCCCAGATTGTGAATTGAGCAGATTTTTTATATTTTGAAACAGAAAAAAATACCGCTTTTTTAAACCATATTTCAGCTTATTACAATTGGGCCCAGAGATCCTCTGCTCCTTTAGTTCTCCTTGACTTAAATTTTCTTACCTTAGACGTCAATAAGCACGGTGCGGTCACTCTTGCCCGCGCCCCCCCCGCGGCGGCGCGCCCCCCCGCGCCCCGCGCGCCCGCCCGGCAAGCCGCTGCTGCTGTCGCCGCACCACCTGGAGTTTGTCAACTTCGTGACCGGACACACCTACAAGGCGAGCATTCCAAACAAGCAACTATTGCATTATAAATAAACAAACTCACGCCCGTTATCCCCGAGGGGGTAGGCAGTGGCACCAATCACTACAACTAGGCCCACGTTTTGCCCAGTTTATTAGGTCCCAAACGTGACAAGTGGCAAGCCTGTCGCCGTTATCCGGGCACAATATATCAGCGAATGGCGTTGCTGTACAAACAAACAAATATACGTAACTAAAAGTCATTGGTACATGCGTGGTTCGAACCCAGACCCTCATGATCGAGAAGCAAGGGTCAACCCCACTACGCCACCACCGCTTTTAAACTATTGAACTGGATTGATATTTCTATTTGATTGCGAAATCAAATGGAGTGAGTAACTGAAAGTAATTTCCAGAAAGTTAGGGGGTAAGAAAATATAATAAATCTTTATACCTGGGGATCTCACTTCAGAGCACAGGTTTTTACTTAGAGAAATGAAAAGTACACTCCATTTATCTATAGGTACTTGACTTTTTTTCCAAACTTTGAACGACACTAAATCAAAAACCTTTAGCGGTAGAAAACACGAAACAGTCTACAAATTTAGTGCTAGCTAGTACTAAATTTGCAAACTGTTTCGAGTCTTCTACCGCTATAGGTTTTTGATTTAGTTTGGAAAAAAAGTCAAGTATGGATAAATGAATTATAGTGTGTTAGAGGAATAAGAAAGTATGGACCTCGCAAATCCTCCGCGGATGGGTAAAAGAGTTGAGCTCGTCCAAAATGTAGTAGTTTAAAAGCGTTGGCCCGGCACCGTGCTATTCGATCGCACCTACTGCAACCGTCCATCCTCCCCCCCGCAGCGCACGGTGCGCGTCACGAATCCGTACAAAGAGGAGGCGCGCGTGGCGCTGCGCCCCCCCCTCGCACCCCGCGTTCCAGGTGACGCTAGCGGGCGGCGGCGGCGGGGGGCTGGCGCTGGCGGGGGGCGCCTCCCTCCCCTTGCGCGTCGCCTTCACCCCCCGCGACGCCCGGCCGCTGCGGGAGCGGCTGCTGCTGCGCGCGCGGGGCCGGCCCGAGCTGCGGCTCGACCTCACCGCGCGCCACGACCCGCCGCAGCTAGAAAGTCAGTGCCACTCGGTTTTTGGTATTGTTCAGAGCCGTGCGAAATCAGAAAAAAAAACTCAATTGTACCAAAATAATTTGATTGTGATTGAACACTTTGCCGCAGTACTGGTGTGGGCGGAGGGGGGCAGCGAGGCGGCGGCGTCGGCGGCGGGGGCGGGGGGCGCGGGGCGCGGCGCGGCGGTGTCGCTGGGCGCGCGGCTGCTAGGCGACACGCACCGCGCGTGGCTGCGGCTGCGCTCGCGCGGCGGCGGCGGCGGCGGCGGCGGCGGCGCGCACACGCAGTTCGCCGTGCTCAGCGAGGAGGTCTCTCGTTCGCCTGCGCTTCCCAGTTATTAGGCCAGCTTGCCGCGTTCACTCTATTAATAAATTGGCTCATATTCGTCCACTGCTGGTCATAGGCCTCACTGTGCACTACATTTTCTTGTGCCCTTGAATCCCTTCATGAATACCATTTATTTTATTTTTCTTCTCATTGAAAAAAGTCTTAAGAAAGTAAAAGTTGCATTAAGTAGTATTAGAGAACAGGCATTCCAGTAATGTTAGTAAGTACCTAATATGTCTCAAATAGACAATAGAAAGCAAGGAAAGATTATGGCGTTGGCGTTCCTAAAGTAGTCTACGAGTATTAGGAATTACGCTATTTCTGTTTTACATTATTGATTTTAAAAATAAATTATTTCTTTTTCTTTACTTATTGAACATGTTTTACATTTCGTAATACTTATACTTAGTAAATGATTGATGATTTCGATATGTCATTGATGAAAGTTTTGCTTCCATTCGAGAATTTAAATCATTGCTATCGAGCTCGATCTAAAAAATATCATCGGTGAGCAGGCGTGGCTGGAGTGGACGGCGGGCAACAGCGCGCGGCTCGGCGTGGCGCGCGGCGGCGGCGGCGGCGGCGGCGGCGGCGGCGGCGGCGGCGAGTTCGCGTGGCGACCGACGCGCTGGCGGGGCGGCGGCGGCGGCGGCGGGGGCGTGCGGGGCGAGGCGGGGTGCCGCGCGCGCAGCGCGGGTCTGGCGGCGGCGCGGCTGCTGCTGCTGGCCGGCTGTGGCGCGCCGCGCGCCCTCACGCTGCTCGCCGACTCCCTCCTCTACGGCGCCGACCACGTGCAGCTGCTGGCCAGTACAACATTATTCTATCTGTGTATTGTAGCTAGAAAGCGCATTTTTCGTTGCACACATATTTGTAGCATATCTGACAAAACTCCTCTGTCTATTCAGGCTGCTGAGAAAGACTTCGACATCATGCTGGACTCGGACGATGTGTGTAATAAGTGGCTGCAGCTGTGCGGTAGCGACGGGGGCGCGGTCGGGGCGCTGCGGGGCGAGGTGCGGGTGCGCAACCGCAGCGCGGTGCCGTACCGCTACGAGTGGCGCGCGCGGGCCTGGCGGCGCTGCGCGTGCGCGCGCGAGGCCGCCGCGCCCGGGGTGGCGCGTTGCGCCGAGCTGCCGGGCGAGGGCGGGGGCGGGGGGGAGCTGCAGGCGGCCGACGCGGCGCTCGTGTGCGTGGAGCCGCGCGGGGGGGTGCTGGGCGCGCGGGGGGAGGCGCCGGCGCGAGTCACTGCGCCACATCGCAACCACGCGGGCCGTGCCGTGCTCATGTGAGTCTGTTCTACTATGCTGCTCAAGAAGGATTCTATGTAACGGTCTAACTACTTATCCTGTTAGTAAGTTGCTGAATCGCTAAAAAACGGCGAGAAAATTCTTGACTCATCGTAAAATTAAGCGTCTAAAAGAACGTAAAGCAGAAGAAACATACTCGTAAGCGACGAGCTAAATTAACGTCTATGCCAAATTTCAGTTTTCTAATACTAATTGCCTCTGAGCTAGTCGCGGACAGACAGACAGACGGAGTACATCGGTAACTATAAGGGTTCCTTTAGAAATGGATAATAAAAATATTGCATTAAACAATAATAAAGACTTTTATTTTGTTAGGAAAGTATCTAATACAATAATAATTATTTTGTGACAACTGACATAAACAACAAAAACAGTTCACTTTTCAAATAACTAGAAATACATAAAAAAAACTTCATTGCTAAAGAGGTTGTATTACTCCAACACTTCCCCTTAATACTAGCTCCTTAGCTTGATCTATGGCCATCTAATCCTAACCCTTTTGTTAACGATAGGTGTTTAATTTTAGTCAAAGACTTTGTAAAGATATCTGCTTTCATTTCGTCTGTTGGTATATACGAAACGGTAATAGTGCCATTAGCAACTACATCCCTAATGAAGTGATGTCTGACGTCGATGTGCTTTGTTCGTGAGTGGTGAACGTTATTCTTTGTCAGTTGTAATGCTCCTTGATTGTCACTATGTATACAAATACTATTATCTAAGTTAAAGACTTCTTTTAGTATGTTCTTGAGATAAATGGCTTCTTTGGTTGCAGAGCTTAATGCCATATATTCAGCTTCAGTTGTCGAGAGAGCAACTGTTCTCTGCTTTCGTGATTCCCAGGAGATAGGTCCGTTTAGACAAAATAAATAGCCTGTGTAAGACCTCCTATCGATGACACAGCCACCATAGTCGGCATCAGCATATCCAGATAGCTTAAAGTCATTGATTTCATTAAATGTCAATTTATACTGAATAGTAGTTTTCAGGTATCTCAGTACTCTTTTAGCAGCATTCCAGTGCGTGATTCCAAAGTTTGTATTAAATTGACTTAACACACTGACCATATTTGGCCACTGGCCATATTTTGGCTGTTCTGTTTCTTAAGGGATAACGTCTTTCTTGTGCCTGTTCTTGATTTGCATCGCATATAACCTCATCTATAGAATCTTGAAAAACCTCACTTTCTTCCTCATTTGCAGTTTGATATGTAGGTTCTTCTATTTGAGATAGTAGTAGGATTGAGCTTGATATTTCTTCAATTTCTTTTTGAGGAAGTATTGAGATTGGTGTTTCTACAATTTCTTCTTCAGATAGTATTGAGGTTGATGTTTCTTAAATTTCCTCTGTGGGTTGCATTGGGATTGATGTTTCTTGAGTTTTGTTTTGAGATATTTCACATGAGTATTGCCGATCTCGTTCCACGTCTAAACTTTCACAATATATTCTTGATTCAATCCCTTGATTTAATTCTGGTTTATCGTGTTCATCTAAAATTTCATCAGGTTTCTTATGTATAAACTCATTTTCAAACAATTTGACATCTCTTGTCTTGATGACCCTTTTCGGATATTCAGGGTATACAACTCTATACCCTTTTGTCTCAGTACAGTATCCAACAAATATACAAAGTTTAGCTTTTAGGTCAAGTTTCTTTCGAAGTTCTTTAGGTACATGTGTATACGCCTTGCAGCCAAAGACTCTTAAATGTGAAACTCTTCTGTCCACTCCAGCATTCTTCGGGAGTTTTTCCTCTAACAGCTTTGGTAGGAGATCTATTCTTAAGGTAAGTGGCTGTATTGATAGCTTCTCCCCAATAAGCTTTGGGCAAATTAGAATCAGCCAGCATAGACCTAGCTTTTTCAACTAATGTTCTATTTACCCTTTCAGCTACACCATTTTGTTGAGGGGTGTATGGAACAGTGGACTGATGTACGATCCCGTTTTCCTTTAGTAGTTTTTCAAAATTCGTGTTAAAATATTCTGTTCCGTTGTCAGAGCGTAGAGTTTTAATTTTCTTACCGGTTTGAGTTTCTACAAGATTTTTAAATTCTGTAAATCTGTTAAGAACTTCTGATTTGTGTTTTAGTAAATATGTAAACGTTTTTCGGGAATAGTCGTCAGTAAAAGTTAAAAAGTACAACGAGCCGCCCAAAGATGGAGTACTCATAGGTCCGCAAATATCGCTATGAATTAATTCCAAAATATTAGTTGCTCTTGTAGTAGAAGGCTTAAAAGGAAGTTTTGTGACTTTTCCTTGAATACATGGAACACAATTATCTTTAAACATTACCTCTGGTTTTGAGTAACTGACACCATTTGCAAGTTCACGGCGTAGTAGCTCCATAGAGCGATAATTTAAATGACCAAGTCTCTTATGCCACAAGTTTGCAGAGTTATCTACACCGTCCGAAAGGTTAGCTTGCGTATTATCAAGAATATCAAGTTTGTACATACCGTTGACGTTTGATGCCGTAGCTAAAATATTTCCACAACCTTACAAGTATTGCCTTCTAGAATTTTTGCTCCAGCTGATGAGGAAATAACTATATGACCTTGATTGACTATCGCATTGACAGACAGTAAATTTGCTGACAAGTTTGGAACGTATAGAACATTTGATATTCTTGATACATTTGGAGAAATGTTTAAATTTACAACGCCCTGTCCATCTGAAAAAATAGTTTGATTGTTAGCAACTTTTATAGGTTTTCTATTAGGTTTAATATTGCTTAACCAATCAAGTCTATTAGTCATATGACTAGTTGCACCAGAATCGACGTACCAGACATCACTTTCAGGGTAAGTTTCAAGTGCTAATTCCTTTGAATTAATAGATGTACTTACGTTAGCATTGCCGTTGAGGTCATCGTTAACAAGTAGTGTTACCTCATTGCTGACATTTGCTTTTTCATTCGTATTTTTCTTATAATATTTAGCTTTAAGTATCCTACAGTTTGAAATGACGTGTCCTAGTTTTCGACAATAATCACAAAACATTTGATTCTTAGAGTCTCTACCACTTTTGTCATTAGAGGACGTCACTAGAGTAGAATCTTGAGTGTCGACACTACTTCTTTCTGAATTGCGATAATCTTCTTTCAGTAGTGCAGTTATTACAGCATCTGATGTTATTTTACTCTGAGAGTGTTCCAGTGCCATCACTAAGGCGCTATATTTATCTGGCAATCCTGCTAGCATGATGATTGCTAAGAATTCATGAGTTACCGCAGCGTTAATACCTTGAAGCTCCTGCTGCGTGGCTAGTAATTTGTTTACATATGGCTCAGTATCATTCTCAAATTTTGTAGTCTAGTTTCTCCTTCTCCACAATTGACCAAAGATCTAAATCTATTAAATGCATTTTCATGCTAAAGGCCCATGTAATGTAGTTAGACTTGCCTTTTAGCTTCGTAAAATTTGCAGAAGTTATGTTAGTGGACATACCTTGTACATAATCTCCATCTGCCATGACTAATCACGTATTATTATCACTATTTAAACACTTCGTGTTGTGGCCCATAACCAATTAGAAATGGATAATAAAAATATTGCATTAAACAATAATAAAGACTTTTATTTTGTTAGGAAAGTATCTAATACAATAATAATTAAAATTATTTTGTGACAACTGACATAAACAACAAAAACAGTTCACTTTTCAAATAACTAGAAATACGTAAAAAAACTTCATTGCTAAAGAGGTTGTATTAGTCCAACACTTTGTAACTATGGAACCCTAAAAACGATTGTTGGCCTCCGTTTCCAGGCTGGTGTTACTGGATATTCCCATCCAGAGCCTGCCCGCAGGATTGGAGGTGACCATCCTGGGCGAGCGGCTCGCGCCGCAGCCGCTTTTGCCCGGGGAGGACGAACTGGTGAGCGGGGAGGTCGGCTGAGAACATTATCTAACCATCATCTAAATTAGGTCATAAAGCGACATTGTTTCGGAGTCCTGAAATGTTGTGCTTTGGCGACCGGATGACGTAGCGTGGGCAGGCTCCCCATCAGATGGTTTGACGACCCGGTTACGGATGCAAGGTGACGCTGAAGAAACTTGGTGTAAAGCAGAGGAGGGCGGAAAACCATGAATGGCCTGTGTCAGTGGCAGTGGGCGTTAAATGGTTGATTATTCAAAAATTCAAAATTCATTTATTTCAGGTTGCAAGACCCATATTGACAAAATAAAAATAAAAACAACAAAGAGAGACAACACTTACAGTACATACAAAACACATTCAAATTCACACTTCTATGCATGTATATGCCTGTCGCAGCAGTGCCGGATGTACGGGCAATCTATCCTATCCGCAATCATTGCCAGGGCGGTGTTGGTGCTGCCCCGCACCCTGCGCACCAGGGACGCTGCGCGCCGACGCATGCTCGCGTGAAAACAGTCCATGCGCGCCCACGCGAACATGCCCGAGGCGCTGCAGTAGCGAGGCAGCCTCAACACCGCCCTGAGCGCGTTATTGAATTGGACGCGTAGGGCACCGTAGGTCCTCTTATTATAGTCAGCCCACAGGCTGCACGTGTAAAATGATGTGCAATAGGCTTTAAAAAGCGTCAATTTTACTTCTGTCGAACAGCGTGCAAACCTGCGAGCTATCATATTTGCTCTCACCGATAGTGCCCTCCGCTCCCGTTCAATATCGGTATTATCTTTGAGATCGTCAGTGATCAGGTGACCGAGATATTTAAACATATGCACCTGTTCCAAAGGCACGCCCTTCAGGACAATAGGCGGTACTTTTTCGGGGCGCCTTGTACCTGCCGCAAAAACCATAAATTGACTCTTAGTTGCATTATATTTCAGCCCGTGACTAAGCGCATACTCCTCACAACACTGTAGAAGCTTTCTTATGCCACAGACCGACGCACTCAGCAGCACCATGTCATCTGCGTAACTCAGGTTATTTATGCTAACACCATCAACATAGCAACCGACATGCCGACTGCTGAGTGCGACGATCAGTGCATTCATGTACAGGTTAAACAATGCGGGAGAGGTTAGGCCCCCCTGCCTCACCCCGCACTCCATTAAATAGGGTTCGGACATTGTGCCCGCCCACCTGACATTGTTGACCTGGTGCCTGTACCAATATTGTAATATATAAACCAATTCACGCGGAAAGCTGATAGCCTTCAGCTTCTCCCATAAGATGTCATAGGAGACCAGGTCAAATGCTTTTGACAAGTCAAGGAAGCACGCGTAGACTGGAGTCTTGCGATTCGTGTAGTATCCGATGGTATGCTTAAGACACAGTATTGCACTCTCGGTGGACAGATTAGGCCTAAACCCAAACTGATTATCATGTAACACTAGATACTTTTCTAACTGTGTATTAAGCATGGCGTCAAACACTTTTGCCATAATCGTCGCGAGGGAGACGGGTCTATAATTGCTCTTATCTCCAACATCTCCTGTTTTATTCTTTACTATCGGCACTACTACCGTTCGCAAAAGATCCACTGGAAGGTGAGAGTGGCTGATGCACAGTGAATAGAACATTGCCAAGAAGACAAGTTGCAGATGCTCAATGCTGAGACCATCGAGGCCGGGGGATTTACCTCTAGATATTGATTTAATGGCCCTAGTTACATCCTTTGCAAGAAAGCGAGTTCCCACTTTCTCATTTGACACCCCTGCATCGAGCACTGTCCGCGCAGGACCCAGAGAGGACCGAACAGTAAATTGGTCTCTAAATATATCTGCAATGTCCTTAGGATCACTCACGCCGTCGACGCTCACCGGAAGACCAGGCCGAATATTTACCCGTTTTGTACTTTGCCAGAATCCACGAAAGTTACCACCGGAATGCTTTGCAGCAAGAGCATCCATTTTTACTTGTTCCTGGTTGTCCTGGCACCATTTTAGTTTCGACTTGAACGCCCTCCTAGTTTCATTCATATCATCATAGACACATCCGGTTTTAGGCTTACCGCATAGTACCCACTCATGAAATTTCAACCTGGCCGCCCGGTGAGCCCCGCTGACGTGTTTATTCCAGCCTACGCGCACCCCTCCCACCCCCCTTCGCACCCCCCTGACTCGTCATAGCTGCGTTTCGAAGTCCGGTCACAATTTCCGAGTACATTTTATCAAGCACCTGTCTATGTTCTAAGTCGTTACAATATCGATCAGCGCAAAGTCGAAATTCAACAGGAAAATCAATTGACCTTAATATTTGTTGACATTTGTTTCTATATAACGATACCTGACTGTCAGTTCTCTCACCCCATATCACCTCATCATCGGCCTACGGTTGTCCACTGCTGGACATAGGCCTCTCCCATTACACGCCACTGAGCACGGTCCTCGGCTACTCTCATCCAGCTCTTGCCAGCCGCCCTGCGAAGATCATCGCTCCACCGAGTCTGAGGACGTCCTACACTACGTTTACCGATCCGCGGTCTCCACTCAAGAACTCTTCTACCCCATCGGTTATCAGTTCTTCGGGTGATCACCTCTCTGTCTGTCATTATTTTGTTGGGCAGCTTTGGTGTTAAAAGACTTAAATTGCACTTAACTATTACAGGAAAGTGATCAGACCATAATGTATCGTATTTCACAAATATCTCGGAAATTGTGTGCATAGATGACTCTGTCACAATACAGTGATCTAACCACCTACTCGAACCGTGTGCTTCACTAACAAAGGTGTACGTACCTGAGGAAATTCCTAGCTTGTCGACATCAACACACAGCCAGCTCTGTTCTTTGCAAAAATCCATGAGTTCCTTAAAAAATAACTCACAAGGATGGGCATTAAAATCACCCAGTAAGAAAACAGATTCTACCCCGTATTCATCGATAAGAGCACTTACAGTTCCAAGACAGTCCGTAAGTTCCGGTAGGTTGTCTAACGCGTCCGTAGGCATGTAAATGCTCATCACAATTAAGGGACGATCACTTGTAATTATTTTTATTGCACAGACACGCGGGCTATTGCACCGCAACACCGACACATTTTGGAAAACGCTATATCGCCACAACAGAGCGACCCCGCCGAAAGGTCTTCCGCGCAGGATCCCCGCCGATGTATCCACGGCAGAGGTCCCCGTGTATCCGAAATCACCGTCGATTGTACTTAAATATGGTATTTCCTCTGGTAATAACCATGTCTCTTGTAAGGCAATTAGGTCGCAGGTTCGACACAAGTCCCTAATACTGTCTAGGGACCGTTTTACATTTTTACAATTAAAACTAGCAAAACTATGATAGGGTCTCTTCATAATTCCGACTATTAAGACCGTTTACAGAAATAGCTCCGTTCGTGTCTTTGTATACAAAGTTCACAAAGCGCCTGAAAATTATGCCTTGAGGCCATAATTTCTCATCCAAGTATACAGACAACATTCTCTCTAGAACAAAAAACTTATAAGCATTGTGATCCTTTTGCTTTTTAATATTAATTTTCTGCAAGGACACGGTTTCTTGCGTTTTTTCGCGAATATATTCAATAATGTCCGACTCCTTAGTGTCCTTATGGACATTAGTAATAAAAACCGGTAGCTTCTTATCCGCAGCTTTAAAATTGCATTCTGAATCGCTCACTGCCGCTCCGGATTTGCCTAGAAACCGTTGTTTCTTTGTTTTCTTACGATGCGTCACCTTTTGCCAGCCTTCGTTACACTGATGAGTGACTTTTTTCAACACCGTAGAACTTTCCCCGTATCCGCTTTCGTTGCATATCACAGTATTGTTTACATCAGTCAGCTGTTGTTCGCTCGGGCAGTCGCCGGTCGACGTCATTACGCAAGTAGCAGTGGTGCCAGCTTGCTCTGGACAAGTTTCGCCAGCACTCATCGCGCAATATTGAGCGCTGTCTTCGCTCGATCTAGCCGCTTGCGGCCGTTGTAATTTACAATCGGTTTCTTTCACGCCTACCTGCACAATGTCTCTGTATTGTTTTAGCGGTGTTGCTTTTGTACAATTGGATGCTTGTGGACTCGTAATTGAGATAAAGGAGTTGTCAATCGTTGAATTATCCTGCGCCGGTAGTCCCATAGGTCCACTGTCCATAGCCCAGGCCCCACGCTTTAGGTTAACATTAAACATCGAGCACTGAGGAGGTAGGGAATCGGTTTTGAGTTGTAGAAACTCCGCTTTCATTTCCTTTAGTTGACTTTGAGTGGCGTAATTAGATTTGATATCATCAATCTGTGCTTGCACTTTCAGTAGATCTTTCGACAGTTTTGTGCAGTCGAGATGGTCGAATGTAATTGGCGGTAATTTTTCAAGCTGCCTTGCTACAAACACAGGTATTATGTCGGGCTCAGCCGATTTGAATAAATTCACGATATCCGCTAGGTCTCTCGCTTCTTTCCCTTTATTTTTTCGTATTATTTTTCGCGTCTCAGTTGGGATTGAGTCAAATAACAGAGATTTCGATTTCTTAATTTCATCACTTGTAAAAGATGTCGTACATATACGCACTAACGTTTCTTCATCGATCACGGAAACTTTATTTTGTATATACGATAACATTTCGTCTAACTATAATTTTTCGAGGAAAAAGCTGGGATGAGGTTAAATCTAAAGCGGAAGAGGGACTAGTACGGGTTTCTAACTGGTTACAATCTAATCTATTAACACTGAACACAAATAAAACTAAATTTTTGTGTTTTCACATCTCGGACAAAACTAAACCACCAAATTTTTCACTTAAAATTCATAATTTTAAATGTGTAAAATATGACCCCAACTGCACATGTGAAACCATATCAAGGGTGCAGTTTATAAAATACCTAGGAATTTTTATCGATGATAAACTGTCCTGGTCCAACCACATTAACTCCCTTGTGTCTAGGGTTAGGAAACTCTTGTTTGTCTTTAAAAGACTAAGATCAGCTGCTCCTTATTCTGTGCTTAAATTAGTGTATTATGCGCTTTGCCAATCTATCCTAAGTTATTGTGTGGTGGCGTGGGGAGGTGCCCCGAAAACACTTTTACTAAAACTGGAAAGAGCTCAGCGCGCAGCACTCAAGGTTCTTTTCAGAAAGCCTTATCGCTTCCCCACTAGCCAACTCTATCAAGATATCAAGGTACTCACTGTTAGACAGCTCTTCATACATACATCTATTCTACGTTATCACAAATTCTCAGTTGCAAATCGGTTGTCACCAACAAGATCCAACAGGCATAACCACTGGCCGATACCGAGAACTAATACCAAATTTGCAACACGTTTCTTCTTTTTTAAGGGACCATCTTTGTACACCAAACTAGATAAAATATTAAATATTATGAACCTAACAAGTTACAAATGTAAAAACACTATACTTAATTGGTTACTTTCTAAAAATTATAACGAAACTGAGTTTCTAATCAACCCATCTCAATAAATGACTTTCTCTGTAATTTTTCCCTATACTATGTTCGATTCTTTTCTGTACTCGATGTCTAATATGCTGTCATATAGCAGAGATGTTGTGGTGACCTCTGGTTGTACTACATTTCTTAATACGAGCATGTATCCAAACAGAACTGCAAATGTGAGAAAACTATTTTATCTTGTGGTGATCTCCGGCCGCACTTTATTTACTGAAGTAAGCAGGCGACCAGTTGGTCTCTGTTTGGCATCGCTTGGCTAAACAGATTTTTGTTCCCTACCTACCCAAATGTACGACTTCTAAATAGATAGAATCGCTGTGTTTGTGCATTGTTCACACCAAAAACTAAATCGTGTTCGGCGTGTTAAAAGCTGATTGTTTTTTGTGTTGTTTCCTGTACTGCTACACAGGTACCTATATCCAATTTGTAAGTATGTAGTTATTATTGTAAAACACTACCTATATTCTTATGTATTTTGGAAGAAGCCTGGCTACCCATAGCACAGGGAATCCTAGTTTGGGAGCCAGTAACCATTTTCTGTAACCGTTTTACAATAAAGTTTTTTTCATTTTTCATTTCATTTCATTTCATAACGATGTTACACGCGTTACATTTCAACACGTCCGTCATTTTATCGCGGCACGAAATTATTTCGTTGCAATCGTAAGTACGCGTTCGTCCGGTTCGATGCGCGCGACTGATTATGATCGAGGTACGTAGCTTTTTCTCTAAAATTAATTCTGAAAATAACAATGGTAGTTACAACATCCAAAGGAGAAAATATGAAATATCCAGGAATTGCTCTTGCATTTATTTAGTCTGCCAACGACGTTCAAATTCCATTTTTGAATTTATTTTGTTATTGCGGCGTGTGTACTGTTTTTATAATATTTTTTCTTCTTCGTCTTCTTCTTCTTCTTCTTCCTCTTCTATGTGTGATATGGGTATAGTCTTCATTTAATATTGTATGTTGGCAGCGGCACGTGCCGGTGGTGGACGTGGCGGCGGCGCAGCTGGAGGTGTGGTGGGGGGCGGGGAGGCGCCGGCTCGTGCTGCTGCCCCCGCTGCTGCTGCTGCCGCACTCGCCCCGCGTGCGCGCCGTGCCGCTGCGTGCGCGGCTCGCGCTGCTCGGCGGCGGCGGCGGCGGCGGCGGCGGCGGCGGCGGCGGCGGCGGCGGCGCGGGGGGGCGGGTGACCTGGCGCGCTCCCCCGCACGCCCCGCAGCCTCCCCCACTGTCGCTGTCCGCCCTCACTCCGCGCACCGTCACTTTACTGCTGCCGCTCCCCGCACCCCGCGTGCACCCTCGCGTGCCCTCCCCGACGCCGCAGGGCTCCACAGAAGCGCTGCTCGTAGACAGCGGCGAAGATGTCTTCGTGTGAGTGTGCTTGCTAGGTTCGAGTACCTAGAGCCGATCGTAATTGGAGATTGTGCCGGAGCATACTATGGCTATGAAACTTGCAGTGCGGAGGCGGGAGCGGCGGCGGGGGCGGAGGCGGAGGGGCCGAGGGCGTCGCTGGTGGCGCGGCGCGCGGCGACGGCGCGGCACTGCGCGCTGCGGCCGGCGCGGGTGTGGGCCGGCGCGCTGCCGCCGGGCGCGCCGCTCGCCGCTGCGCTCAGCATCGACAACGACACGCACGCCGAGGTCTACTCTTTCATATTTTTTATTTGTGTTCTCGATAAGGTTGGAGGTTTGAAACACCAGTAACTGTAGTGTGGTTCTCAACTTAAAATCCAATAGGGAACGAATGCCTCCATTTATTTTATTGGAATTTCAAAACGCGAATAAGGGAAAATTATCATTCAATTGAGTTTCATGAACAGGTGGAGTGGGAGTGCCGCACGGTGGTGTGGACGGGCGCGACGCAGCCGGCGCGCTGCGCAGGCGCGCGCTGCGCGGCGTGCGGCGCGCGCTACTACTGCTGCGGCGCGCTGCGGCCCGCGGCCGGCCGCCTCGCGCGCGCACAACGCCAGCCGCTCGCCTTCAGCGTGCACGCGCCCCAGGTGACACACTCCCGCTGATGCACTTCCTACACATGCTCGCATTACTCGCTACATGGTACATCGTTGTGGTGCAGGCGGAAGGCGCGTGCGTGTGGGTGGTGTCGGCGCGCGGGCTGGGCGGCGTGCAGCGCGGGGCGGGCGCGCGCGCCGCGCTGGTGGCGTGCCGCGTGCTGCGGCCGCGCGTGCTGCTGCGCGCCGCCCCCCCGCCCCCAGCCCCGCCCCCCGCGCCCCCCGCGGGCCCGGCGGGCGCCACGCTGGCGGCGCGCGCGGGGCTGCTGCGGCTGCGCGTGGCGCGCGGCGAGCCACACTGGGCCAGCGTGGAGCTGCTCAACGTCACACACCTTACCACCACCGTATGCTGGGAGTTGGTCGACGGTGCGTTCACACGCACATTATTTTGTTTTAATGTATAACAATCTCGTGTCATTGTCGACTGTTTATCATAGTTTAAATAGTATACAATTATACTAAGTTGACAGTGGCAGGGTCGAACGCTGCTATGAAATTGATGAATAAAATTTTCCATCCCTATGGGGTCCATTACACGATAGGTTTTGCTGTCAGTTTTACCACAGTCATGGCTGTGACTGACAAATAACCTACCGTGTAATGCGGTGACTGATGGTTGCATGAAATTGATTGATGAATATTTGGATATTTTGATTTTTGCATAATGCAACTATCAGTCATGACTTTTGAGTGAACGTGTAATGGCATTTCGTCAATCACGCGTCAGTCAGCGCGCAGACAGCGATGGAGTCGGACACGGAACACTTCGGAAAAGCAGGCGCCGCCGCCCAACTCTTGTTTATTTACTTAAAAATTACTATCACTACTCAGTAAGATTATAATAAATTATTCTTTTTATTGAACTAACCCGTGCTAAGGATAATTTAAAAACCTATTTAGAGGCATGGGTGCAATTTTTAGCATCTAAATTTACAATAACATAACATAACGTGACGTGACGTGACGTGACGTGACGTGACGTGACGTGACGTGACGTGACCTGACGTGACGTGACGTGACGTGACGTGACGTGACGTGACGTGACGTGACGTGACGTGACATGACATGACATGACATGACATGACATGACATAACATAACATCAGGCACATACATAATACAATAATTATATTTTACCCTAATTATTGAAATCATAATAACAAAAATTGTCTCTTATTATTTTTGCTTCTGTTGGTGGCTTTCGGTTATTAGTGGGTTGTAAAGCCAATAATTGACTACTGTTTTATGTATTAGTTTTCCAATTTGATGCCAGATGTCAGATCCAACATCGCAGTCGAAATTCCAACACAGGCTTTTCTTTTATGAATATCCATTATTATCTTGCGTAAATACGTGGTATCCCTTGTATCCTTTGGGTATGACTGACGATCAGTCAGAGTGACCGTCTAAGGTCTATATTAATTCCGTCAGTCACCAACAATCAAACGTAATTCATGATTGATGGAATTGACTGACGCTTGCATGACCGTCTAATGGACCCCTATGTATCGAACATGCTCCCCAACAAGAGATGAAATCGTCGTGCCATCGTTGGCACAGCGTCGACGAACCTCTACCGAACGCGGGTTTGCGCCGCCGGCATCGTAAACTTATGTTATTCGGTGACCTACATAGAGTATCCCGTTTCGAAATCGTACGACTCGTATCGCGTTGTCCTTGTTAATCTCTCTTGCTAATCTCAAGACAGAGTAGCAGCGTCCTCGCTCATTTATGAGCGTATTTATTCTGTAGCCCTATTGGTTCCCGAGGACAGTCAGGCAACTGTTATTCTTAGCATACGTAGAATAAGCGACGTAATTATGACATCAAAATATTAATATATTTGGATATCACACCGCATTTAATGTATTACATTGGCCAGTGCCGGCGTTGCATTACCGCGGCGTGGACGCCGTACGGACGCTGGCACGACGACGACGCTCTAAAAACGCTAGTGTGGGGGGTTTCTAAACTGGGGCCCCGCGGGGCGCGGCGGCGGCGCGCAGACGCGGCGGAGGCGGTGCGGGTGGAGGTGCGGCCGCGGCGGCTGCGGCTGGCGGGCGGCGCGCGCGCGGCGTGCGGCGTGCGCGTGCTGGCCGCGCGCTGCGCTCCGCGCCCGCGCCAACTGCTCGCGCGCGCCGCGCACTACCGCGCCGACGGCGGCGGCGCCGGCCAAGGCACGCTGTATCTCATCCTTGACGTCGAGGTCGTGGTGAGAGTTAAGGTCATAGACTCATAGCCCATCTACACGATGTCACGTTGTGTGTTTTCTCCAATGACTTGAACGGCTCAGGTTTCGATTTACTCTGGTATCACCATAGAATTTTGTAGGCTGACATTTCTTCTTTTAGGTTTGTTTGATGAGATGGCCGCCTGTGTTTGGTCGTTGTTTGTGGGATGCCATAGGAAATCTAGTTACCCCATTTCAGGGAAAAAAATAGTAACTTCAGGTCATCAACAGATGAATATCATTTATTTAATTAAAAGATAGAAAAATAATAACATAATAAACAAAGACTTAATACAGCTAGTAAAGAAAAATACACGTAAATGTTATTCATACAATATGGAAATTTTGGAATATTGTTTTAGGAGATAATCATTTCTTTTATATGGCCACCCAAGCATAAGATTGACAATCGTGACGCGACTGGCTGCTGGTATAAGATAGAGCTCCAAAAGGACGAGAAAGATTAGCTGGAAAGATCGGGTGATTAAGGGAGTTCTGGTCCTCCATGGTGAGCAGACTTGGCTCAGATGGCGTCGAAGCAGCCCATTTAAGTCATATTTCGTAGCAGCAGGAAATCTGTAAGTAAATACTTATATGGAAAGCTGTGTGTAGAATCTTGTACAATTCCGGTTAGGTCATCTCCTATCCTCGTGGTTATTTTTAGGAAACATCAGATTCCTGCAAAAGGGTGAAGGAGGGATTACCAGCGTTGAGACAATCCTTAGTTGCTGAATGTCTCCGGTAAGATTTATCCTGATTTTAATAATTGCCTGCCACATGCTTTGCTTATACCATTTGCAATCTTCTAATAGAAGCAATTTTTCTTCCTTTCAGCTGGATAGGGTTGTTTGTTTTTTAACGAGATATTTAGATATATTTACTTTTTAGGGGTTTGCTTAACTTTTAGTGTTTTCAACCTTAAGTGATTTCGGTTGGGGCTGTGTTCTCTTTTCGCTGTCGAGAAACAGTTGCTCTTTTGGGTTAAGAAATTTATGTTAGGCTGTGCTACATGCGCTTGGTTTCTCTCATGTGCTGGGAGAAGGATTTGGATCGGGACGGCTTGCCAGTGTCTTCGTGTGAAGTCCCTTCGGTCCTGCTCCGGTGACGGCGCATGGAGGCGAGGCTGCCGACTCTGCGTTCTGGTTAGTGCCATGCATCCTCGCCTGTGGCCGGATTGACTTCACATGGAGGTTTCTTCCAAGCAATGTCTGTGAAACAATTTCAGTTATGAAGTAGGGAATTAGGATTTCAAGACATAAAAATAATTAGGTATTGAAATTGATGGCAATCAGATTTTTCAGTAGGGACTAACCACTTATAGAGTGTAACTTGTGAACCAATAAGAACCACTTACTGTAGCGACCCTGCTCTGCTCTGAGCTTTTCAGAAGTTAAGTAATTGTCTGGGTTTAGACATTAAGGTTTCACAATTATACTCTTGCTACCTGTACAGAAATAGGTACCTAATAAAGGTTGTGCTCAATACTGTTTATTTTATATCCCTAATATAAGGCCCTGATAGCTCAAAGCTTCCAGACAATTTTCAGATTTTTGGTGGCTCTGTCACATATTTCAGACATTAAGATTTCAGATCTGTTGACGGCTGGTTTCCTCATTACCGGGCAGGAACCACCCACGTCACAATGACTCCGCTACCACCCGGCAAAAACATAACCATTCAAATGTGGGCCTTAAATACCGCTGTCTAGATATACTCTACATTGGCATCATAAACTAACTGACAGCTGACAGCGACCTGTCCGCCAATTCACGATGCCAATGCAAAATATATCTAAAGAGCAATATTTAAAGCCCATATTTGAATGACACTACTCTTGCCGGGTGGGTGCAGAGTCGTGTAAGTGGGCTACGAACTTTAGACCCAATGACTGAACGATTTCACTTGCACACTTGCGTTAGGGTGCGGTCATAAAGAAATAGGTAACACGGCAAGCCCGTATGGGTCGGAACTGATCGGTAATAGTATGACGGTCCCAACCACTCTTGATGTGCCAGTTTATAAAAGACGCATGTTAATACTTGTCGGTACGTTTGCATGACGTACATTGATTATACCGGTCGAAGTCTTTGCCTCCGGACCTTTAGAATCCTGTAGTCGTTATTTGCTATCATTCTTCTTTCATTCGTCATACTTAGTTTAGTGGATTGACTGTTGGGTTTTTGTGTGCAGGGGGTGACTGTCTCCCTCGAACTGGAAAATGCAGTGCTGCGTGGATCAGAGGTATTTGCACAATTATTGTCTTGAGTCCTTTACATAATCTTGACAAGTATATAGTACTCGTTTAGGGAGAGTCTAATTTAATGTAATTTGAGTTCAAATAAACAATTTTCTTATATACCTATCTCGTCTTAATTAGATCACTCTAAAGTTGTTCATTTATCGAGTTAAAACTCGGAAATCATGAGATTAGAGGTATTTACTTTCTTAGATTTTTTCAAGACGTTCGTTGATAGTCTACAACCTATGAGCAAGATGCATACCTAAATAAGTAGTATAAGTTTGGCGCACTATATTAATTACAGCAATGAAATGCTCCCTCCTGTTCAAATTTATGCTCTCTTGGAGTTACTACCTTCCACCGAGGAATTAAAGTAAGAACTCAGATCTGAAAGTTTGAAACGATTTAAAGATAATATATAAAGAATACCACATATTATGTTTGAGTGAGTCAATTTTAGTAAAAATTTAATTTGTGCAAGTCTACTGTGTTGGAATGATGTGTGGTGGCGTCGGCAGCGCGCGGCAGAGGGCGGCGAGGCGGCCGAGGCGGCGCCGGCGGCGGCGGCGGCGGGCGCGTGCGACGGCTGGCAGCCGCGCCGGCCCGAGCGCGCCTTCCAGCTGTTCCGGCTGCAGCGGCTGCGGCTGCGGGGTGAGCCCGCTGCCACCATCACCTCAGTTGACCTCGAACTAGGATGCTCTGAATATGAATGATCGTCAGATTACGCTACTATAACCAGATCATTTTGTAAAGTCACGCCACACAATCATAAATATTGTAAATATTATTGTGGTGATTATCTGTTTGCAGCGGAGCAGTGCTCGTGCTCTTGGTGGCTGGAGTATGCGAGCCCGCCGCCGACGGCGCCCGCGGACCGTGAGTATGCTAGACAGCTTCTGTGCCAGCCAAGTGCTATACCTACTGATTAGCACTTGACTGATGCATTGGCTTTTATCGAAGTATTGGATAATGAATAGTTTTTTGAATTGATGCTCTATCAAAATCAAAATTGTGTCTGTCCTGCATATGTTTCAATCTAAAAAATATTATTATTTTTTATTATTGAGGCAATTTTTTTCCCGTAAAAATAAATGTCACGATCATTATTTGACTTTAATAATGGTTCAATAGTTTTCGATGCATCATGGTTGTAGAGTACTGGGCTCGTAGTAGGGAGTTATAGTACTGCTACACTTGAGTTGAGTCTAGGTGACGTAGAAGTAGAAGAAACTCGCACCAACAGTAGTAGAATAAATGTATTGGTAAATCTACAGATAGGTAGAATATTGGCGGGTTCCTCTCTCAAGTGCAGTATACGATAGACTAACTTAGTGGACAAGATTACCTAATAAAGTAAACTGCTTAACGTGCCTAAAAACCATACTAAGGTAGTTAAAAGTAGGTTAAGCGCGTAAGCAAAATGTGCGACGCTAGATCGTACATCTTCCAGACCGCAGAAAAGAAAAAGGAAATTTACTGCAAAACATAAATAGCTATTTACAAAAGAAAGCGGTAATGCAAGTTGAGTAGAGGAACGGCCATTACAATAATACTTAAATAACAAGTAGTTGCTTATTCGAAATTAAATGATACATTTTCCGTTCCCTTATCACGGTGTCTGGCTGGGACCTCTTGCATTTCCATGTCGTCCTTGGTGGAAGTTGTTGGTTGCCGAAGAGCGCGCGCGCTGCCGCCTCGCCCGCAGCCGCGTGACCTCACCACCCACACGACGAACGCGAGTGTAGACGCACCTAATAGCGAGTAGATGACTATGTAATGTACCCGTTCGTCGTTCACAGTCCTTTTGAGTGGTTTGTTTTCTGATTCGCTCTGAAACCTCAGTTTGTCATCTATTTCGACTAGATGGGTGCGATCTGGTACGTATAATAGAGTGGAGCCACTTCGTAATCTTGCACTCACTATTGCATTTATAGACGTGTTGAATTCCACAGTAGGCAAGATGAAGCCGGGATCCATTGTCAAGTTGCTGTCGTGTCTGTTTTGCGAGCAGATGATCAGACTGCCTGTCTGTAGTACACAGCCCCTGGCTAGAGTTACGATGCTGGAACCTTGCAACGTATGCAGAATCAGCTCATTGTCGCACAGTGTCCTTATCGTGCAATCGCCGCAACAGATAGCGAGGCAGGTATTCGGTGTTTGTAACTCGATCCAGTCGTTCGCGCATGGGGCTTTTTTCAATGAGCATTGTACGAGTAATGTCGCGAGCCGGCCTATCAGTTTTGCTTCCCACGGTGTCTCGTAGCCATCGTAGAAGTTGTAAACAGGGAGCGTCGCGTGACATATGAGACTGTCAGCTGATCGTCTGGAGCATTGGTCGATACTGCGTTGAGTCATTGTAGTCGCTGTCTGGGACATGCATCGTGGGGCTGCCGGTTAAAAGGTGACCCGGGGTCAGACCGTTGTAAAACTCATCGGGATCTTCAGTCAGTGGGCAGAGATAGCGCGAGTTTAGGCATGCCTCTATCTTTGAGAGCAGCGTAGTAAATTCTTCAAATGTAAGCTTCTGGTCACCAAGTACACGCAGCAAGTGGTGTTTCATGGATTTAACGGCCGCTTCCCATATCCCGTTGGCGCTTGCCCATGTAGGTACGCTGAAGTGCCAGGTGACCCCCATTTTTGAGATGTTGTTGAAGAAGTCGACAGTTAACAGTTGCTTAAATTGCTGGAACTCTCCCCGCAGCACTCGTGCCGCACCGACGAAGTTGGTTCCGTTGTCTGTGTAGACGTGCTTTGGTGTCCCTCTTCTTGCACATAGGCGGTCGAAGGCAGCCAGGAATGTATCCGCCGACAGGTCTGATGCAAGTTCGATATGCACAGCTTTGGTAGCCAGACATATGAAAATCACGACGTAGCCTTTCGAAGTCCTTACTCCTCGCCCCTTGTTAATTTTTACGTCCACGTGACCGGTGTAGTCAATCCCGGTGTGCGTAAAGGGTCGAGAGGGCGTTACTCTTGGTTGTGGGAGATCGCCCATTAGTTGGTGATGTTCAGTAAGGTTGTACCGATGAAATTTCACGCAACGTCTTAGCAGTGTTTCTATCCGCGGCGTTCATTTTGATGAATTTGCGGCATTTCATCAACACGTGACTTTTATTACACAGAGGGCATTGGCCGTACATAACGTTATATGCTTTCGGAAACTGGAATTTTCTGAATAGACCTTGTTTGGATGGAATGTTGCTCGCCACCGAAGGTTTTTGCTGTGAACCCGTTGATGTTCCTGATGTAGTGTCCTTTTGTCTGTTGCGCAGAGTTTCTAGCGCCATGAACTTGCTCTCCAGAAACGTCGTAAGTTCGTCGACCCTCGGTATATTGCGGGGATTTCGCAGCTCCTTAGTGTACTCGCTGTACGTAGCAGTGTCGAGTTTCTGTGCCATCATGTGGGCAATCAAAGGACTCCATGACTCCGTATCTATGCCGATGTTGTGAAGGCCGTTAAGACATTCTATGGCGACGTCATGCAGCTTCTTCAAGTTGTTTGCGTTCGCTTGCTGTATAGGCGGCATGTTGAGCATAGTGTTGACATATGAAGTGAAGACGAGTCTTCGATTCTCGTATCGCTGTGAGAGTATTTCCCAGCAGGACTCGTAGTTATCCGTGTTGATGTGGAGATGGCGCACTAGATTCTTAGCTTCGCCTCGCAGCTTGGCCTTTAGGTGCTGCATCTTTTGAACTTTAGATAGCGATGGATTCTTGTCCACAGTTTGTAGAAACAAGTCCTTGAAAGAAATTCACTGGGAATAGTCGCCAGAGAATACAGGAACGTCGAGCTTGGGCGCTGATTGCTGGTAGTGTAGATTTGAGGAAAGTTTGTTATTTATTTGCCTCTTCAGCTTGTCATACTGGCCCTCGATATCTTCAAAGTTGCGATAGTAAGATGGGTCATCGCACTCGCCGTCTAATTCCCAGTGTAACTTGTCGATATCTGACCACTTCGATCTTAAGAAGCTGAGCTGTTCCTCCAATTCCCACCTTTCACATAATTGTTCAATGTCCACCTTGGCAATAGCTCTATGCATGGCTCGGAAGTTGCGATTTTGGATGCTGATTAATCTTGCCAGATCGTCGTTTGCCGCAGTTTCTTTGGCTAACTCGGTAGTCTGAGTCAGTCCCGATGTAGCACCACTTCGTGACTTTTCCTTCTGCGAGGGGCAAAGCTTGTGCGCCACCGACGTGCCTAGCAGCTCAGATTGCAATCGGGTTAGAATGTCTTGTTTTAAGTCCTCGTACAACTGCTTAGTACGAATGTAGACGTTTTCCGTAAAATATCCGTGGGACTTGTCTTCCGACGCGATGAGGATGTTGTTTCTCTTATCAAAGTCACTCCACTGATGTTCAAGAAGAATTAGCTTCTGAGTAAGATAGTCGCTTGTTTTCTCGACGGACCATCCTTTTTGTAGTTGCTGTAGAGTTGCTTGATGTTCTCAAAAACTTCTGACTGGACCTTCAATTCAGTAGACATGGCGATCTGATGTAACCGCAGAGCCCTAAGTCACAGCCAGATATTTACTTATTTTTAATTGTTTAGCAGCGTGACATTATTATTCATATCATTATTTAATACACTCCGATAACCGTCTGTGCGCCACACCTCAGCTCTCTTGGCGCTGCACGCCGATCAAGGGTACCGGCAGAATATCAGCGGTGAAGTTCTTCCGGAACTTTCAGCACATGCTGAGTCGGAGCCCATTTACATTTGCCACACCCGCGTTGGGCAACTCAGTACGTTGGCCAGGTACATTAATGTATCGTGTATGGCCAATTTTCTATGTGTCTCTGATTGTTATGTGTGTTAATGTACTATTATTAATTTTGTTTCTTTGCTTTTTTTAGTGCTGTGACTTGTAGTTAGACGTGTTTTGCTTTGCTTTGTATACGCGTGTGTGTCTTATGTAAATAAATGAATTATCTATCTATCTATCTATCTAATACGTAGTCTCGCTGAGCGACGCGCAGTAGACGGCGTCAGTAGCTGCAGCAGTAGTAGCAGATGAACTGTGTTCCCACAGATCGCTTCAAGAAGTCCAACGTTGTAGCTCGATGAACTTAGTAGTACTTGAAGTGGTCCGTGTCTCTGAATTCCCGGCGTCTCACGTGTGATATTAGCGACCTTCTCAATTAGACCGGGGCGACCCGCTTGTGGGAGACCGGTGAAACCGATTCGCTATCGACACGAGTCAACGCACGAAAAAACGGAGAGTAGTGTAGAAGGACCAATAAATGTAGATGTAAATCCGGCTCGAAGGACCAATAAATGTAGAGAACTGGGCTCGTAGTAGGGAGTTATAGTACTGCTACACTTGAGTTGAGTCTAGGTGACGTAGAAGTAGAAGAAACTCGCACCAACAGTAGTAGAATAAATGTATTGGTAAATCTACAGATAGGTAGAATATTGGCGGGTTCCTCTCTCTAGTGCAGTATACGATAGACTAACTTAGTGTACAAGATTACCTAATAAAGTAAACTGCTTAACGTGCCTAAAAACCATACTAAGGTAGTTAAAAGTAGGTTAAGCGCGTAAGCAAAATGTGCGACGCTAGATCGTACATAGTTTTTAGAAAACTTTGATCCCATCTTTGAATCACTGGTGAGCATTGCACGCCGGCAAAGTCTACAGTGGCGGGTGGACAACATTGGGCGTATCGCTTGCAGAGCCGTACGCGGCGGAGACGCAGCGCGTGTGCGCGTGTGCGCTGGCGCCGCCGGCCGCCGCGCTGCCGCTGGCCGTGCAGTTCCGCGTCGCCGTCGACGCCGGCGGCGGCGCCTCAGTCGCCGACACGACGCGCCGGCTGGAGCTGTACAACAGCGGCGCGCTGCCGGCGCGCTGGCGCTTTCTGCCGCATCGCTTACGCGCGCGCGACGCCGCCGCCGCGCGGCACCCGGACTACCAGTGTTCGGCGGAGGATGGCAAGTTTTACTTTCAACTACTGTGTCTGTGTCAACGAAAATCTATTGAATGAGGATTTTACTTTCTTTAGGAGACGGTATGCAAACAAAAATTGTGGAATTTTTCATTTGTACCATTTTATAGCGCGTCGGTAGATCGCTCTCATGCGCTCTCTTGTACCCGTAAGATACGATGAGATTATTTTAAGTTAAAAAATTAATAAGAAATAAAGCACCTGGGTCTTGTATAATATTGTTCATGGTCTTTATCTTCAGGCATTGGCTACAATTTTTTCCTGCATATTCAATAAGTAAGTATAATTTATTGTTTGTGACGGTCGGTGTGCGCGCAGGCGGCGAGGGGGCGTGCGTGGCGGCGTGGCCGGCGGGCGGCGAGCTGGCGGCGGGCGCGCGGCAGCCGCTGGCCGTGCGGCTGCTGGCCTCCACCTGGGGGCTCTACCACGACCAGCTCTTGCTGCAGGCACGACACCTTTGCCGCTGTGCTAATTCAGAAATATTACAAATTGCCAATCAGCACTAAGCGTTTCGTCTACCTCTACCACCGACACCAATACTTGTGTGAAAAAATGCGACTCGTTTCGCCTCTAGCACGAGGCAACCTCAGGGTCACAAGTGACAACTTGTGTCGCATTTTCTCACACAAGTATCGGTGTCGGTGCTAGTGTGTTCGTGTCTTGTTTCTGCTTGGAAACATGGGGGAGAGGGGGCGCATTAACTAACCGCATGGTGCGTATGTGATTTTGGCTGAATTTAATTTTTAAAGTAATTTTCACATTTTAATGCTATAAATAAAACTATTATAATGTAGCGACATTTTATGACATCGTCTTGCAGAACACGGGAATCATGCTCCCAGATTCTGATATAGTCAGTTTAAACAAAAAATTGTTGCCAATGTAAAAGAACGTAATTATGGCAAGTGAATGTAAGAAGCCTAGATCGCAATCACGTAAGTCTTCCGCTATGTGGAATTGCCTGTTTTGGCCTACTTCTGTCAAAAACATAAAACTGTGGACACTATGGGGTTGTCTAAATGCTTAACCCGATAGAGTGATAAGTGTTAGTAGGTATATGATGTAAGCGGCGGCGCCCGCAGGTGCAGCGCGTGGCCCCGTTCGTGCTGGACGTGTGGGCCGACGTGCGGCGCCCGCCGCTGCGGCTGCTGCCCGAGCCGCGCCCCCCCGCCTGCCCCGCACCCGTCCCCGCCCCCGCTTTCGCCGACTCCGACGGGATGTATACCCTATGGTCAGTGTGTGTTCAATGGTTCATTTGCCGCTCTATTCAGTTTTGAGTACTACCGGCTAATTTTACTAAGGTTTCGTAAATTTTATTATTATTATTATTATTTGTAGACGGACAGGCAGTTGGAACAACTGATAATTGCCCGCATCCAGTTTCACTTGGTTATTTTTTTCTTTTGGTCAGAAATTTGTGATAAATTATACGATATTTAATTGCTCTTTTGATAGTTTCATAAAACAAGAGTAAAGTAGATGTGTGGTACCGTTCTCCAATAAATTAAGAACAAAATAAGGTTACCGTATTGACTCTTTTGGGTTTCTTTCTTCCTTTTTGTAAGTGATTTTATTTTTGAGCTGTGTACATGTACAGGAATATTTTTTCACCAGTACAATAAATCAACATGCGTACAGGTCAGTTATCTAAAGCTGGCACGTTCACAGTACTCACACTTATGCAATTTCACTATACAGTATGTTTAAAAATAAATGATTTTGATTCAAAACGCGACTCTAGTTTAAGTGTATACTAGAGTTAGGTTTTAGTAAGATGGGTGCATTGTAGATAAATAAATATAAATATATGTGTTACTTGTTATAGTATATTTTTATTAAATTCGAGCGAAAAGTATTAAAAATAAGGTGGAATCAATGGTCAAAAATAGTTTTAATTTTCAATAAATTTTCACATGAACAAACAAAATTTCATCTAAGAAAATCTTTACCAAAACAGAAAATAATTATCCCAGAAATTCTCAAACAATTTAATTATGTAACAAAGGGTCACGGACGCTCAGTGGTCAGTTACTCGATGAATGAGCCGTTTTCAGATGAACTAAAAAAATAAATCTAATGGCTGTCAAAGGGATGCAATTTTGGACCTCAGCCCAATAGCCATGTGTGATACATCATCGGATAGGTCTCAGCGAGCTGAACAAAAGTTACTATGCCGCCAACAGCCAAATGTTAGTTTTTTTTCAATACAATATAACTCCGAAAGGACAAACATTTGGCTGTTGGCTTCTTAGTAACTTTTGTTCAGCTCGCTGAGACCTATTTTATGACGTATCACACATGACTATTGGGCTGAGGTCCAAAATTGCATTCCCTTGACAGCCGTTAGATTATTTTTTTTTAGTTCTTCTGAAAACTGCTCATTACCCTACCTTTTTTTCTGTACTTGAAGTCCAATCACAATCAAATGCAAGAGCCAAAAGAAAAGAGGAAAGACCACAGAATAAACTGGCAATTCTCATTAGAAAAACAAAAACGCTCTCAAAAAAATGCCATTTAATGACTAATGAGTCGTCGTCAAAGGAATGCAGTTTTGGGCCTCTGCCCAATAGCCATGTGTGATACATCATCAAATAGGTCTCAGCGAGCTGAATAAAAGTTACTATGACACCAACAGCCAAATGATTGTCCTTTCGGAGTTATATTGTATTGAAAATGTTAGTTGTTTTCAATACAATATACCTAACTGACACCTTGACAGCCATTCGTTTTTTTTTAGTTCTTCTGAAAACGGCTCATTTGGAACTACTTTTCTTAGCTGTCAGAAAAATCCCTCATTGAAACGCACATACGGTTGAATACCAAAAATATCACGCTGTATATATACACAGTAGCAAAAGTAAAACTATAACTGTCCCCTTCACACTCATAAGCTAGAACGCGCGCAAGAGAGACGGGCAGACTTTTCATGATGCGCATGCAGTACACGTCACGCCGCGCGCTTATTCACAGACACTACACAAGCTCAACGTGGAAATGTGTTGAACGTGCCAGCTTTACTTAACTGACCTGTAATACTAAGTCCAAAATACAAATACCAACATTTTTGTTACTACCCCGTTGGTACAAAAAAACAAAAATACCAATGTCTGAACTTATCCGCAAATCTTAGAGAAATGTGGACTTATTACGCATGAGCACAACTAAACGCACGAACTGGCAACTGCGCGCGGCTTGCGGGAAGGAAAAGAAGCGGCAGCGGCGGCGCAGCCAGTAGGTATGACTTATTTATGACGTAGCAAAAAAAAATCTTACTTGATCCCAATTCTTCCTTCATACTTGCACGGGCTTAGGTCCGTCACGTCACCGGCGTGGAATGCTTGCACTGGTTGGTAGTGGTATGAATTTCCACACCGCGTACTGGCTAACGCCGAAGTGCGCCGTGCGTACCGCGTCGTTGGTGCTCCTTCTGGGGTCTTCCTCGAAGAACGCGAATATCTGTTCCTCGATCTCCACGGCCAAGGGAGGTCTCCCTTCTCGGCCTTGAGCGTGCGCTGGTGCAGTGAACTGTCCGTAGTCTAGCAAATGCTGCGTCACTCTCATGAATGTCCTGGTGTTGAGTATCTTTCTTCAGCGTATACCCGTCGAGCTGCAGCTGTATTGTCCCCACTGAGAAAGTAACTACGAACCATTTCGTAATACTCGCGGTTTGTAAACATCGTGTTGCGCGCGTAATTTTCGACTGCAGGAAGTGCGGAAAGGGTGCACGTGCACTCACCCCACCCCGCCGCCCTCTGCCTCGCACCGCGATGACGCCTTGTAATGGGTACCCATGAGTTACAAATTGGATGAAGGATAAATTAATGAAAATGAAAAAAAAATATGGTAATTTTATTCGATAAATGTAATCTATTATTATCGATACCAATGGTATGGTAAAATTTATTGTACCGTTGAAAATTTCACCCGGTATATTGTTCTCCATTAGAATTATACGTATAACCTTGTACCTATGTGTGTACCGTTGACCCGAGCGAGCGCCCCCCGCGGCAGGATGTCGGCGGCGGACGGGTGGCGCGCGGTGCGCGTGCGCAACGTGTCGGCCGCCGCGCTGCGCCTGCACGCCGTGCTGCTGCGCGCGCGCGCGGGGGCGGGGGCGGGGGCGGGGCGGGCGCGGGGGGGACCCTTCCGCGTGCTGCTGGCCTGGGCGCCGCCCCCCCCACGCGCCTGCCATTGTGACCCCCCGCTACCCGATCACCTTCGCACTGGCGTGCGCCTGTTCCTGGTTAGTTGCTTCTTCTCTTGACTGTCCATCGGCGCTGTGGCTGACTAGTTTAGCGGTGATATCAGTCGTGTAATTTTAACATGCATCGGCAACCTCCATATTGCTGGCCATATTATCAGAATACGTAACTCCAAATTATCAGAATACGTAACTCCACAAAATATCGAATTTACATTTTCTTAATGATCTAGTCTGCAAAACTAGAAACTATTTAAAAAATAAAATTCCTTGATAATTTTGACTACTAGATTCCTTAATGCATTGAAATTATTTCCGTACGTAGTAAAAATAAAACGTTTTTACGAGCTCCTGTAAAGATCATGCCGAGGGAATTACGCATTCTGATAATTAGGCAGACGATATGTTTCACAACAGGGATGACCTTCTTATTGGAAGAGGGCATGGAATTAAAAAAAACTTGCTTTACAAGTTTTTCCGTTTTATTTAACCTTCCTAGGAAAATAATTCCCAAGTACTATTTATTATTTAGATCCTGCTGAAAACCATACAGTCCGCTGCACATTTAGTTTGGGTATTTAAATATCTTAATCTTAAGATCATCATCATAAAGTTAGATAAGATAAGAATATTCTTTATTGCACACAAGAAACAAGAGTGATGGACTCGACGATTCGTTAACAAGATCATTAATAAAGATCACAAAAAGAATGGGACCCAAGTGAGAGCCGAGATTCGAAAAGAAATCTCGTAACAGCTAATAATTGATTTCTATTATTAAGGTATAACCGTGACATTTCGCACAGAAGTTCAGATGGATCAACGTAGTACTCTCTACCTATTTACCTACCATACTGTGCGTAGTTTGTCAGTTAGTCTTACAATCGGTCAGTAACATTTCATCAATACAATGAGTACCGGTGGAGTAGGGCGGCAGCCGGTAAGGCGTGTGTTGCGCGGCGCAGGTGTCGGACGTGGGCGAGCCGGCGGACGTGACGCACTACGAGCTGGCGCCGGCCGCGGCCGAGCAGCGCGTGCCGCCCGCCGCGCTGGCCGAGGTGCGGCTGCGTGCCGCCCCCGCGCCGCCCGCCGGGACACCCTCCGGCGGCGCGCCCGCACCGCGCGGTAAAAATAGTGAGGCGAGTGCTTTACTTCACTTCCAGTAAAAACCTACATGACGTAACAGGATACTTTCGGTTGAAGCTGGTTGATTTTCAGGTTCTCTTAGCAGAATTTCAAAAAGCATCCTTGAACTTGCCTAAGATTAAATAGATCTAGAATACTGATGATGAAATTATCATAAAACTAGGAAGAATTTGAGACTGAAATGGTCTGCAAGCAGTAACGTCTATCTTAAACTACTTTCGCTTGCAAGAGAAAGACATTGCTAGACGTATTCAGTTTGGGTCAGTGGACTTCGATAAACGGGGCGAAATATTCCAAGCCAAAATACCTCAAAGCCGGAAGACGAATGCTTTCAACCTTTCATACGGTGATCACCTTTTCTTAACCTCTTCGGGAAGTTTATACTTCCAATTAAAATTTCAGTTTTGACACCTTAGCGCACAATGGAAGCTTGATTTGATAATAAAAGGCCCAAGGTAGTTTTTTTTCACTCATTATTGTGACATCAACGTAATCTATGTCAATGTAGCACAAGGTATTGCTTGTGTGACAATGGCAACAAAGAAATTTGTAAAATTAAAGCCTATATTCTAGCTCCGCCTCTCCGCGCTCAAGCAACGCCTATGAAGGTATGAACCTACGACCTAAAATCATGTTGTTGTTGTTACACTTTATTGCACAAATAACAGATCATAATTAAATAACATGTTTGTGATAAAAAATACCATCTAAGTAGATGATGTTATCATCATTATGATGATCGTTTACATAATATGATTCAGGAGGACACACTGCCGGAAATACCGGAGAAAGACCACCTGGATGAGATACCACCTTACATCCTGCTCATCCGGATATTGCCCGAAGTGTCGAGCGGGTATGTATTCAAGAGCTATTTTGGTGATTGCTGTTACATCTTCATTAGAATCCTATATGGGATTCCACATAAAGCGATACCGGTCCTATCACTTACATTCGCTTGATATATTTCTTTTGTCAATCTTTGTTCCTTCGTCCACTCCATAAACCAACTTAACATTCCTTTTTCAATTCAAGTCACCGCCTTCCCTTTCAGCTCATAACAGAATTAAAGTCAAATAAATAAATTTTCATTCAGAACTGAACAGTTGGCTCTGCTATCGATTCCGCAGGCCGGGCTGGTACCGGCCGATGCCGGGCGAGCTGCACGTGCTGGTGCGGCGAGCGGCGCGCGGAGGTGGGGGCGGAGGCGGGGGCGGGGGGCTGCAGGTCGAATGCCACGCGCGCGCCTCGGTGGATGCGCTGCGGCTGGCGCGGAGCGGCGCGCTGCGGGTGCGGCGCCGCGTGCGCGTGCACAACGCGGCGGGCGAGCCGGCGCGCTGCCGAGCCGCCGTGGCGCCGCCCTGGCGGCTGCTGCGCGCGCCCGACCGCGCCTGCTCCGCCGACTGCCCGGCGCGCGCGCGCCACACGCGCGACGACCACGTGCCGTTACATCTCGACCCCTATGAGACCAGAGAGGTACAAGCGGTGCTCGAATACATCCAAACTTTAAAAGTCATTCAACTAATTCAGTGGCTAACAAAAAACATTAAAAACGTCTGGACGAAAGCAATAAAAAAAATTATGTCAGTGGATGGTGCCTGAAATACAGCGGTGGTTGGTTGCAGCTGCGGGTGGAGGTGGAAGTGAGTGCGGCACAGCTGTGCCCCCCACCCCCTCCGCCGCCTGACGTCACGCTCGACCCCCCCCTCGAGCCGCACTACCCCCCGCAGCGCATCGTGCGCTCAGATTTGATCATACGGAAGGAGGTGACGTCTCAACACATTACACAAATACACATTCCTCTTTTTGTAGTACAATTGGCTCATAAAGCGTGTAGCTGTTTTTGATAGAAACTTAATAATCGGCAAAGCTTTATAACATGGTTCACATGGTGTCATAGATCAAAAGCTAGGGATTCAACAATAAAATTTGCTATTTCAATCACCTTACCAAAGCAAAAAGCATTTGCTGTATGTCTTTTTGGTTTTATTCTCTAGAGTGAGGCATGAATAAGTGATCATCATTAGTCCTTTGACACCCACTGCAGGACATAAGCCTTCCGTAAGGTTTTCCAATTCTTGTGCTACCTACATCCCGCGTCTCCCCGCCACCGTAACCAGATCGTCAGACCATCTGGCTCACCCACGCTGCATCATCCGTTCCGCGGTCACCAGCTCAGAACTTATCCGTCCCAACTGCCATCAGTTCTCCGAGTTATGTGCCCCGTCCACTGCCACTGTGCCACTTCAATCGAGCAATTAAGTTGAAGTAGCAAGGACGTGAATTAGTGAAAGATGTTGTATGGGGTGTCCGCCGGCCCGACAGGGCTCGGAGGCGGTGGTGCGGCGCGTGGCGCTGGAGCTGCGGCTGCGGCTGCCGGCGCTGCGGCTGCGGCCGGCGCGGCTGCCGCTGGGCGGCGCGGCGGCGGCGGCGGCGGCGGCGGCCGGCAGCGTGCGCCGCGCCGCGCTGGCGCTGAGCCACGACGCGCCCGCCGCGCTGCTGCTGCTCGTGCGGCTCGCGGCCGCAGCCGGCGGCGGCCGCTGGCACCTGGTCAGTGTCTCTCTGCCGTTGCCGTGTGCATACTTGTTATTATATCGTTTTGGTGTCATCGTGTGTATGTATATTATATGCTTTTTATATCTAGTGTTCGCACATTTTGCTTGCTGTGAACGATAATACTGAACTATTAGGCGTTGCTTCAACTTGTGTACATCACTACCCTGCCCCCTCAGCATGATCCCGCGCGCGAGAAGTTGAGAAACATTCACCACCCTATCTTGCTCGTTCACGAAGCCGACGAGGAAAGGCGCAGGTCCGTGTCAATTCTCGCGCACGGAGTAAGAGGTCATGCTGACTGGGCTGGACTACCCCTTTCTCCAAACCAGGATGTAACGTTAGCGTTGTGGATGTTTTATTCTGTCCGTTGTATAACAGAGCGTACCTTGATCTCTCCTTCCGACCTATTTGACTATCTGTATATCAAGGTGTATTTTATTTATGCAGACCCCGACGCGTCTGCGGGTGGAGGCGGGCGCGCGGGGCACGGTGCACGTGCGGTGGCGGGAGGGGGGCTGCGCGGAGGGCGGGGGCGGGGGCGGGGACGCGCGCGCGCTGGTGGAGGCGGCGGCGGCGGGGCGCGCGGGGGAGTGGTGCGTCGCGCGCGCCCTGGTGACCGCGCGGCCGACGCGCGACCACAAGTGGCGCGACCGCGACCGCGCGCGCTACCTGTCCACAGACGACGACGATGCGCCCGACGAGCCCCCCGACTCCGCATCCGGGGACACGGGCTTGGGTCAATATTCCAATTTAGTCTAAAACATTTCTCTTGGATCTCCTTACTGACTACAATGCAACGTGCATCCTGTTACGACGGAAAAGAGCTACGAAATATTCTAAAATGTCTCTACACAACACAGATGCCTATAAATCTCCAATAAAACCGATGTTATAATAGGAAATTTTTGCTAATTACTTTAGTTGATAGTCTGCATAATGATTTAGACAGAACATGAAGTTACAATAAGTAATGTACGATGCAAATGAACAATAATAATAAATTAGCACACAACACAACCAACTATCCTGGTCCCAAATTAGATTACCCTGTATAGAGCTTCATACGGCTTAGTTTCTTCTGCGCTCTCGCTTTGTTGTCAATCATTCGCTGGCTTTACGTAGCTGCATAATCGCATATTGATGTACCAGTTTCATACAATGTTCACAGAACGTTCGCACTATGGCCTCAGTAAATGTATGGAACCCACAATCTGACAATGTCATGCACTTACTGTTAACGTTCAAATGACAGAGATGTTCTCTTGTACAAAATGTAAATGTTGACGCAATAACTGCGGTAAGATGTCTCCTTTCAAAATTGTTTTACAATCCTAAAAACGCAACTATTATGATGCTGTGGTTGTAAAATAAATAATCCATTTAATTATTGTGAAAGAGTATTCCTTATAAGTATCTGTAGAATTTTGTAATGGCTGTCTGTTTTTATCTTGGTGTTGTAATATTATATTGGCTTTGTCACTAGTTTTCCTAAACATTCTAATTAATAAAACGAACAATGATTCTTTGTTTATTTTGTTTCCTTCGAATGAGGCTTTGGGTATCCAATGTATCTATTCTATTCTATTCAATTTGGAACACAACAAAATCGAGACCATGCGTCAGGCTAGGGCTTTGTAACAGATAAATGATTTTAAAATTAAGCAAGACAATAGGGAATGGATGAACATATTTTCATAGAAGTGCTTGATTTTTTTTTTGGTTATAGGAATAATTTTCCTTAACGCGAGATTTTTTTTTTAATAAGAAATAAGGAACAAGAAATAAGGAATAGCGGAATCCAGCAATGGCAGCACCGTTGAGCAAGACACAATTCAAGAATAAGGAATAATAAATAAGAAATAAGAATAAAATTTCCGTCGCGGTGGGAATCTGTTCCTTATTTCTTATAGCCAGCCAATCGCAGGGCATTTTTTCAACGAACTGTCGTGAGTGTCAGTGTTGCCACCTTGCCCAAGGAAAAAGTAGCTAAACCTTAGTAAAATAAGTTTCTTGTCCCATTAAAAAAAAACAATGACGTTTGTCTAGTTGCAACCAATTTAGGAATGTCTTTCAATACCTTATTCTGCTTTATCATCAATTAATATGAAAAAACGCTATGTCATTAATGAGGAAGAAAGAAGTAACACAAAAGTAACATATTGGGTCGTGTAACATGGAGGTAACATAAGAGGGCAAAAGTAACGTAAAATGTTATTTTGTAACATTCTGGCAACGCTGCACTCGTGCTTCGTGCACACACCAGCTGCAGGTCCGCTGTGATTGGTAGAATATTGTAGCCTATCGTTTATTGTGTTTTGGTTGCTGTGCTATTTCTTATTCCTTGTACCTTATTTCTTATTCTTATACCTTATTTTTTTCATTGTGTAATGGGCTTGACAGCTCCCGTCGCTATGTCAACGCTATGGTTATGTCAACGACGGGAGCTGTCAATGTCATTGTCACCACAGTTTTTTTTTTTATACGTAGCAGGCCAAACAATATGTCTAATATGTCTTACTGAGCCCAGAACGACGAATGGAAAATATTAAGATTATTTAAAAATTAACTACGAGGCCAAAAAAATTTAAACTTTTTCTCGCGTTAAGGAAGGTTATTCCTAGCACCAAAAAAAAAATCAAGCACTTCTGATATTTTCATCCATTCCCTATTGGTTCTGTCAGTCACATTCTTAGATAGAGTCTGAGTCCTGGGACGCGATTTATTTCGAATTCTTCATATGGCCACACTCTGACTGTCAAACTTAGGTATTTCAGCTGCAAGTAGTACAGCCCAAAAATTTTGATACTCGTCCCAGATTTAAACAAGAAAAAACTTTTCTTTCTATTCAACATAATTTTAGCTATGTTTTAGTATGTACATACGAGTAATAATGTTTTAAAGCAAACATGAATTATTTCTTGTTGTAAGGTCTGTCGGAGAAAAAAGATATGAAGCAGATTTTGATTATGGTTCAGTATTAATAAATGTTTATAAGTTTATGTGGTGCATCTTTATCATCCCTGTTTTTGGTGGGTGGAAATGTTGGTTTTGATGTAGTTAATGTTTTCGTTTTGCTTATATTTATTTATGTTTGGACAAAATTCATTGGAGACTCCAAACTAATTAAACAAATAATCAATTTAAGCAAAAGTATCAAGATGGTTTATGGCATATAGATGCAGGGTTATCAACTAAAAGATTTTTAAATTTCCCGCCAAAGGCTTGAGGCACGACTCACTTGTCGCACTCTAGTCAACAATCTTGATTGTTATAACCATTTTGTTTTCGCGATACATTATTGAATGTAAATCGACGGCACAGAATTAATGTTTAAATCCAAGCGAAATCCTAAAGTACTTACCTACATACATTCATTGTTAATGCCAGCGCCAGAAAGGGAACGGGAAAGTTCAGGTGACAGCGGTGAAGTTAAAAACTTGACAAATAAAGTATTTCCCGTGTCCCTGTCCCTGAAGGCGAGTCCCAAGTTGCTTCCTCAGGTTGTGTGCTCGTGAATGTGTGCGTGCTGTTTACATGTCACTCGTCGGCTCCGAAATAATTACAACCGAAGGGCAGTGTTAGCTTTGTGAAATGTTTTAATACTAATCGAACTAGCCTGTAAACCGAGCCCACCGTTGCGTACATCGGCAGCGGTAGCACGAGTCACGCGTCGTGTGACGCTAAAATGTGAAAATGTCAATGTCTACCCGCGGTCCCGGTTGAGAGTTAGGTTGGGAAGTACATTAAGCCGGGTTTTCACGGTCTTAGTGCGCTCGGACCGAGTGCGCCATCCGAGTAAACTCATGCTTCTGATTGGCCATTTTAGTGTCGTGACAAGAAACCGTCCAATCAGCAGGATTAGTTTACTCGGATGGCGCACTTGGTCCGAGCGTGCTAAGACCGTGAAAACTCTGCTTTAGGGATGTTTCGACTACCTCGTTGGTTTAGCCGTTAAGGCGCTAAGTACCAAGATAGGGCCATGGGTTGAATTCCCCCTGGGGACCGCCGCACATTTGGACAAATGGCCTCGTCTAGGTGTATTTCCTAGTTTTGTAGTTTGGGACGTGATTGTAGCTACCAAGTACTGCACGAGTACGTCAGCCGTTCGCGATATGAATTCGCGACTGGAGCAAACTCACGCGGCGCACCAGCTTATATTTATGTGCCCCCTGCACACTGCGTCCCGCATCTTCCCCCGCGCGCGCCCGCGTACTATTCTCTTCTGTGATTGGCTTATTATTCTGATCTTCCTATTGGTGTATATTATTTTAATTGTATTTGATTGGTTGTCTAGTTTTTAAGTTCGTGTAAATATCGCTTGTAAATAAATTTCAACACTCATTCTATTCTGTCTTCCATGCAACGCACAACTGGCCTTTTTATTCATAACCGGACTCTAACCTCAACCTACCGTAGTCAACACATTCGTTAAAAAATCAAGGGATTCTGTATGTGGAAGTTATAAGCCGTGAGTTATGATATTATTATATTGAAACGAGCGCAATTCGTATTGCTACCTTACGTACGCTGCTTAGGCTGGCCTTGACGTTCATAAAGTAAAAATTCTGTTTGTATTTTGAATAAAAATATTTGAATTGAATTGAACTGTTTCGTGCCGACTAACCCGAACCACCGCCAGGTTCATTACCATTTACTAGACTCCTTTGCTGTTTCGTGGCCCCAGCCATTTATTCGGAGTACTACTATTTCTGTTTTCCATAATGGAACCTACTGCGAATTTATTTTCGCATTTGTTCTATGCATGCGTACAAGCTCCGCTGTCGGCCGTACTTCTGTACGGCGTGCGGCGGCGCCCCGGCCAGCAGCCCCTGCCCCGGGCGGGGCCCCGGCCGCGGCGCGGGCCCCGCCAATCTGCATGCACGTGACAAATGGATTTGTCTCGCAGCAAATTGAGAAGGAAACAAATGAATCGAGTTTGTTTGTCTTTCTCTCTCTGTCGCCGGGATCTCTACAAAGTAAATATTCTTCACGAAAATATTACCTTGGCTCATGGGATTTCAGTGGGATTGCAATTTCTTTATTAAGTATTTCATTTAACATAATGACTATTGCTTTAGTCCTTATTCTGATTAAAAAACATAGGTCTGGTTTTTAAATAAATAAGGCTGTATATTTATACATCACTTTATTTCTGAAATTGCACCGAACCATGATTCAGAGAATGGCTCAGCGTTAAGTCAGTTCATAATCGGTTTTTACCTATTACACGGAAAGCTTCTCGCAAATAATTTGTATGTGTTAGTGTGTGTGTGTTATACTTCCACTGAAGTCTAAAGATTGTGAGTTGGTGCGCGCCGAGAGCTGATATAAAAATCATTTTATGGGAGCACCGTAACATTGTTTTGTCTTAGTACGGTAATCAGTATTTTCCGAGGCACTATGCTACGTATCACAAGTCCCTGTAAGAATGATATTCGCTTGCGTTTCGTTGCGACAAACAACTTAGTAGAGCAATCTCGGGACGCAGCTCGTCACGTGACTGGAGCACAAGCCTATTGACCAGGATACAGCGCTCTCCGAAATCCACGTCTGAACTGGCTGATAAAACTTCTCTCACATGAATACAGCGCACTCAATTTCGCCAAAATCAGATTACTGCCCTTGTTTAGTAACTTTTTATTTCGAAAATGCAAAGCGTAAAAAAGTTAATTTAAAAGTTTTCATCGCTGCACGTAAATTTTGCTTATCGTACAGGAAAATCGAGTCCGGCTGGGAGGCGGCGCTTACTGCAGCCTCACTGTGTTGCTCTGTCCGGCTGGGAGGCGGCGCTTACTGCAGCCTCACTGTGTTGCTCTGTCCGGCTGGGAGGCGGCGCTTACTGCAGCCTCACTGTGTTGCTCTGTCCGGCTGGGAGGCGGCGCTTACTGCAGCCTCACTGTGTTGCTCTGTCCGGCTGGGAGGCGGCGCTTACTGCAGCCTCACTGTGTTGCTCTGTCCGGCTGGGAGGCGGCGCTTACTGCAGCCTCACTGTGTTGCTCTGTCCGGCTGGGAGGCGGCGCTTACTGCAGCCTCACTGTGTTGCTCTGTCCGGCTGGGAGGCGGCGCTTACTGCAGCCTCACTGTGTTGCTCTGTCCGGCTGGGAGGCGGCGCTTACTGCAGCCTCACTGTGTTGCTCTGTCCGGCTGGGAGGCGGCGCTTACTGCAGCCTCACTGTGTTGCTCTGTCCGGCTGGGAGGCGGCGCTTACTGCAGCCTCACTGTGTTGCTCTGTCCGGCTGGGAGGCGGCGCTTACTGCAGCCTCACTGTGTTGCTCTGTCCGGCTGGGAGGCGGCGCTTACTGCAGCCTCACTGTGTTGCTCTGTCCGGCTGGGAGGCGGCGCTTACTGCAGCCTCACTGTGTTGCTCTGTCCGGCTGGGAGGCGGCGCTTACTGCAGCCTCACTGTGTTGCTCTGTCCGGCTTTTAGTGCATTATTGCGCTGTGTTGCGAGCTGGGATGAACACGGTTGCTTGATTCCCCATGACCACCGATCCCCGGAGCGGTACTCATGGGGAATCAGAAATCAGAAATTTATTTCAACGTAAAAAAATTACATTCTGCTTTTTGAATGATTTAATGAATAATTTGTTTGTGACGGTCACTTGAGTAGGTACTTAGAGCAAATTATATTTGCGTGCAATACGAGTATATGTCTATCTAATTATTACAAAGCCACGGAAATTGGAAATTAATTATTTCAATCATCATCAACCATCATCATCCCCAGCGAGGGGCACGGGTCTCTTCCCTGAGGAAGGTATAGGCCATACTCCACCACTGAGGCCAAGTCCGGCATGGTGGAGGCTTGTAAGACTAGTGGCTGGCCTTACTATCAGAAGTTTTCAAGCTGCCCTAAGGCCTCTGACTTGGCTTAACGACTGCCATCTATCGCCGGCAGCCGTCACCAACTGCTTAACGTGCCTTGCGAAGCACTAAACCGCTCGAATTAATGCCACTAGCATTAGTCATAGAACGCTCACCCATCCATGCACTGAACGCGCCCTATGTTGCATAACCTTCGTGATCGTTTAAGATCACTCAGGTGGCCCGGGCTAGTGACAGCGATTTCAATATGGTACGATAAAATAAAAATAATCATCTCGCTGTGGTGATGACATTTTAAGCAAACATTTTCAAGTTGTAGCATATGGGCGGTACGATTTCAACCTGATAAAGTTAGAGACGGCAATATAAGTGGAAAAAGGCTGCTCGTTCTCGTGCCTTGATCATAGGCCGCGCGAGACCGCCTTTAAGTCTAAAACGTATTTCACATTTTCAAACTAAAATTTTCGTAAGCACTACACTACTTTTTTTTTTTGTTAACGGGGTGAAATGCTTTGTGCACCATAACCGCCACCCTTGGGGGAGGGCGACAGCCGTGTGTCGGACTCTCCTCTCCTAATAATAGGAGAGGCATACCTCCTAAAACACCCCGGGGGCCGTCCTGTCGCTCGTGCAATGGGGCGCCGCCGGATCTCGCAAGGTGGTGTGAAACCACAACGCGAATGCGACAGCGGCGAAGCACTACACTACTTGCTTTTTCATCGGAGCATACAGTTCAGTTCAGGTCCATAATGACTCTTCTCAAAATGTTCCCCGGTTCCAGAGTCTAGCTATGTCCCTTTCCCAAAAAGTCCCTCTCTTAATAAACCCTGAGCGATGTCAACCGTCCAACTGTGAAATCGCATACCTACTAATTTGACAGTTACACGATTGAAATTGCTTGGGATTTGGTGCGCCAAATATAGCGGCAGCTTTCGTTCTGATCCGCAGAGCTTGATGGAATTATGCTGCATACTCGAGCTAGTGTAATAATAGGTAGCACCTACTGGAAACATAAGTTAATACAAAAATATACTATTTAAGTATTTATTGCTGTAGATAGGCACATTTTTACACCTAAACTGACCCTCGCACGTGGCAGGACCTGTCACATGGGGGACGAGAACATAATATTATGTGTTATGATTACCCACTTAAAAACCCCGACCGACGACACACGATAGGTTCCGTACCATTATCTATACAACATTTTAAACTATATTATATTAACATAGAGCAAAAAAAACACGTTTGGCTGTAAGTGAGACCGCCTGAAATATTTACTTTAAATATATTTTTTAAAGAGAATATGCAGACTATTTATAGTATGTGATTACTTCAAGCGACTACCTGTTACCGTTATTAATATCGAGCAATTAAAAACCGTGAACTTTTTTTTATTAAATGGAGCAATGAAAATGGTACACGGAGGTGCCTGGTTTGTCCTAATAGAATTGACGCTAATTCATATTTTTTCTCACAAAGCTCTCACAGTTCTCAGCACAAGAGAGATGTAGGTACTGAATATCTGTATATTGTTGTTACAATGTGTAAAAAGTCAATCAGTGGGAAAAAACCCATTAGTCCTACGATGGAACTGATCAGTAGAACTAGTGGCAATGAAGGGTTTTAACATAATCGCCATGTTTCGAAGTTACTCCTTTCATAAACTACCCTGTATAATAACTCCAACATTAGGTAGCTGATGTATCTACATTCTATTTACTGAAGCGAACGACTAAAGGTAAACAAAGACACAGCGTCTCTCAAGCTTACATCTCACTCAAAATAGCTCATGCACGCAGCTTTGCTTGCATCGTATATATGTACATAAGTTTGGCAGAATAAGCGTTGGGTCCCGGCTCGCCCATATTTTCCGTTTCGTAATAACAAACACAAAAAAAAGTACAACAACAACTGGACGATGGACCAAAAAACTTACCAATACCTTATTTACAATGATGAAAAGACTAAAGAAAATAAAATAGCCTAGAGAAGTTGCACTCGCATCAACAACGTCAATCGTGAGTAAATATGGCGTCGGGGTGTCTTTCTTACTTTTTTTTGCCTTTAATTAAAAAAGAGGTTCGTAGTCAGCTCTCCATACTTCTTCCTACACTTCGCGTAGCGCATTAGCATAAAATAATCGATCATAATTGGCCTTTAAACAAAAGTCCATCATCTTTGCTAGTTGGGTCAATATACGCTATTTGAATTTCTATGGTCCATGGACAAATATTATGTTAAACTTATTATATTATTGCGTCCGTATGCTTAAGCATTAAAGAATATGGTCTTTTATTTGGCCCACATAGTCTATTCACGATAATTGTTTAATTTAAGACATAATCGTTAAAAATAGTTGTAAATGTATACTCCTCTGGCCTCCCCATTTCTAGATTATAATGATTTTATCACGAGATATTTTTAAATACGTATACCATTATGTTTTTTTAAATATGATCATACGTTTTTATAAACATCGAAACATATTTCATCAAAATATACAGTAAAAAATTTTATTAATATAAAGAAAAATAACTTACTTTCATGTCACGTTACAATAATGTCACTTCATCTGGTGAAACTCAAAGAAGTAAAATTAGACTTAAAACCGCAAAGGTATGTTTTTGTCCATGAACTACGCGCATACAATAGTGTTAAGTTAGAAAAAAGCTAATGACGTTGAGCAAAATTCCTATAGTATAGCGTCAATTTGCGATTCACTGTAGGAAAGCGTGTTTCTGCCAGTCGTTGGAGTATTTCCTCTGGCAAGTCTATGTTTTTGTATTTTATAGTTACGAAATTGTATATTTGCACAATGCAATGTTTATTGTGTGTAGATGTCATGTATTACGTTAAACGGTGATCAGAAAAGCGAGTGATATGTTTTTGTAGGTTTTGTGCGATTTTGTCACTCCTGTGGCGTCACTCCTCTGGCATATTTCATGTTTTATTTAATACGTGTCCCTTTTCTTAGCTATAATCAATATCCTGTCACTTCCCTGCTTTCATTTGTGACTACTCTGCCAATAGTGTCAGTGCTCTGGTAACACATTTTCCTCTGGTGCTTATAAAATTCAAATAAATGGAAAAATCTTCTGGCCCTCATCATTAAACATTTAAAAATTGTGTCAAATAGAGAAATTATCAATATAACATAACATTTACATACAGGCACATACATTGCTTCTGGCCTCAATAATTGCAATATTGAATGGAACAGATTACATTTCCTTCTGGGACACAAAAAAATCAAATACCGTATATTCACCCAGTTGCGAACATATTTGGCAGCATTAGGATCGCTTTTATTTGAGGACCACTGAAATTTTAGGTATTTTTTGGGGCATAGATCTCTTAAGCAAATGGTATTTTCATCATAAAATAAAATATTTAGTTAAATAAACTGCGAGTGAGGGATAAATCAGGTAATAACAGTGTTATTGTGTTTATTGCTTAATGGTATTTATTAAGCATATAGTTTTATGCAACTTTGCTAAATATTATGCAGTGTTATAAATGTAGCATATTGAAAAACCAAATTTTTGACATGTTGACATTTAGTCGTTCGCTTCAGTAAACACGGTGTATGTCCAGAGACATGGATGCTCCATTAGCTAAATGCATGACATCCTTCAGTCAACGCAGTTAGTGAGTCGGCTGGGACGTAGGGAGACTCAATCGCGTCTCGTCGTGGACACTAATTAACATGCCCCCCAGCCCCTGCCCCCAGCCCGCCCACCGCAACCCGCTCCGTCTCATTACAAACTTGTTCAAATTAAACTCTTTTTGTAGGAAGAAGCGATCGTTTTGTGAAAATACTTCTTTTAACCTTTTTTAAGAATCTCGCCGAGGCAAGAAAGGATTTAGAGAGGAAAGACAAACTGAACAAAATTAATAGGGCGTTCTGTTGTCTGCCAATAAAATTGGCTCGGGTATCCGGAAGCCGTTTGCCACTGGGCTGGCCTCAAGTGCTGTAGAGAGCGCTTTTATAAAAAAAATTTAATTTTATTAAATATGCTTATCCGTTTGTAGGTCGTGGTACACCTCGTGAATTCATCTAGTTGATCCACGAACACAATTTTTTGTTCGTGGTTCACTTTATTGGTTATTAGTCTTTTTTCTTTAACTGCATATGTCATCTTATTATCTTATAGTAATGGCTAGTAATACTAATGAAATCATATTATTTTATATGACAAATTTTTTTTTTAAATATGAATGAATTGTATATACACAGGGCGTCCCAAAGTTATGGGACATGAAGGGAAAGTACCTTTGTTGGGGATAAGGCGACTCACTTGACACTCCTTAGGCTGCCTCGTGGTAGGTGGACGGGGGCCGCGGCACAGGGGTGCAATATCAGCTTGTATCACCCAACTGCAGGGTCCATAGGGGTAGTTCTTTTTCGCACCCTCCAGCGGATGAAAGGGGAAGGCTCACTAGCAGTAAAACGTGAACACACACACGGGACACACGAAACACAGTGGTCAACCGGCGCACGCGCGGGGTAGGTATCGCACACGTCTATAAGGCACCAAGGTTCATAGGCGATTGGGGTTCGCAATTTGCGAATAGCAGCGCGGCACACAAGGTATGCCGCCGAAAATGAAAAGATCGTCGCTTTCCCATTAGAAACTAAATTACTAGAAAACACGAAAAGCACACATTCAAACCTGCGTTGTCTTGTAGAAAAATAAAGAGAAACTAATAATATGGGACGCGACGGAACATGCCGCTCACCTTAAAAGCACGCAGTACTTTTAACGAATTCTTAGACTTATTTGAAAACAATGAAACTAACTAGATAAAATTCGTAACGAATGTAAACGCTCTACTCTATAGGAAGGGGACAAACCTTGACGACTGGGCGTTTGAAAAGTGTGTTTCCTATTTTCAATGTCACGACACGCGTGACGTTATCTGTACCGGGATGTAAAGCATGGATACGCGCAAGTTTCCACTGCAGCGGTGGAAGTTGTTCGTCACAAACCACAACAACGGTGCCTTCACGAAGCGGGGAACCACGGTCATGAAGCCACTTGCTCCCTTGTTGGAGCTCGTGAAGATATTCCCTACTCCACCTTCTCCAGAAGTGCTGGACGGATTGTTGTATCCAGCGCCAACGTGTGAGTCGGTTAAGGTTATCGTCCACTAAAGATACACCCGGTAGAGCCGTTAGAGGCTCGCCAATTAGAAAATGAGCCGGCGTTAGAGGTAAGGGGTCAGAACTAGCCGCACTTAACACACAGAGCGGTCTTGAATTTAAAACCGCCTCAATTTGACACAATAGAGTATGCATTTCATCATACGTCTGAGTACGAGTGCCGATCACCCTGTATAAATGGTGCTTAAATTAAAACTCTTAACACCTGCTTCGAAAAGTCCACCGAAATGGCTGCCATACGGTGGCTGAAAATGCCACGTTATACCCTGCTGAAGGGTTTCTTTTTGTAGTGCACTTTGCACTGCATCACTACGCAAAACCACCCCTCCCTTCCCTTCCAACCCTTCGCCGCAACTACAGACATGAATCTGTAATCGCATAGCGGGACTGTGAAGTGCTGTATCTATAATATTTCTCTGTATATTTCTATGTATTTTGGTTCCTTCTTAATTACATTATCCATATATATTTTTGTTATATTTATTAATTAATTTATACTTAATAGTCTTGTCTGTTTCTTGATAATAAACTATTTTAAGTACTTAATCTATTCTGTACATAAGTATTATGTTCCTTATTTTTCTCTACATAAGTATTAAGTTTTTAAATTCTCTCATCGCTGTACCACACCGCCGTCTGTGACGCTCGCGGAGTATCATTTGGCACTGACTGAAAATCAGCGCTGAAGGTTTGTCCTTTAGCATAATGCTGAGTCAGCTGCCATTTATAACAGCAGTGACACGCCGTGATCTTTATTTTCCTCCTGTTTTCTTCTGATTCTTTGTTTTGTACTAATTTTATGGTTTAATTTTTGGATTTATTTTGTTTTGTGGCGTGTGTTTTGTTGTTATAATAAATTTTTCTTCTTCTTCTTCTTCTTCTCTTCTTCAAAAATGTAAACAATTCTTTTAAATAATTGCTGCAACCGACGAAGTTTTTTCTGCAGTCAGAATATATGTCGGTACACAAACCTCGACGAGACGTGAAACGTCTCAGAGCGGCAAGAAAAGCTTCTGTGGAAAGTTCGGAAACAATTCTGGCACTGTAATATGCACCGGAAAAGAAGTTTTAGTTTTTTTGTATTTGTTATAAAAGCGAAATATTAGCGCCGTAATGCGAACAAGCTTTCCTAGTGAGGAATATCGTGAAAATATTTCATCATCCTGTGTATCGGTCGCCGTAGACGCGTTCGATAGCACAGAAGATGACTCACACGGTTGTTTACGTCTCTCCTCAGTAGTAGGCAAAATATCCTTTTCACTAGGCCAGAACTCTGGTCCCTGTTGGAGCCAGGAAGGGCCATAAAACCACAACTCATGCTGAACCAATGCAGTTGGGAGCATGCCGCGGGATGCTGCATCGGCTGGGTTGTCAGCTGACGGGACGTGGCGCCAACAACCGGATGGTACGCGTTTTTGAATCGCACTAACTCGATTTGATACGAAAGTTTTCCATTCGTGCGCCGCTGAGCGTAGCCAGGCTAGCACGATGGATGCATCCGACCATGCGTAGACTTGGGCGGGGCTGATGCGGTCGCCGTAGGTAGTTAAAACCTTGTCGATTAATTTGGACAATAGCAAAGCCGCCATCAGCTCAAGACACGGAATAGTTAGACGAACACGTAATGGTGCTACGCGAGTCTTTGCAATGACTAGGTACGTATGGACTCGTCCATCGCTAGTGAAAAGGCGAATGTACACAGAAGCCGCGAAAGCTCTCTCGGATGCGTCACAAAACCCGTGGATCTGTATTAGATCCGATTCATGAAAAATGTGACGCGGAAAAGCGACTTGTGATAGAAGTGATAATTGACTTTTGAAACAAGTCCACGAATTCACGATATCATTAGGTGGGACCTCGTCCCAGTCGACATTTGTGATCCACAAAAGTTGTATCAAGTGTTTGGCATACAAAGTTACCGGAGAAAGAAACCCAAGTGGGTCGTAGATTCTCGCTATCTCGGAAAGTATAGCTCTCTTTGTACACTGCTCAGAGGCCACCTGTACCTTGAAATGAAAAGTGTCGGATCTCGGGTTCCACTGAAGCCCGAGGACCTTCACTTTCGAGTCCCTCTCCAGTTCAGCGAAAGGGACGTCCTCCTGCCGCTCACCATGCGAGTCTGGCGGCAGTACCGCAGCAAGTAAGGCTGGCGAATTACTGTGCCATTTACGCATCTCAAACCCACCTGCCGCGCACATATCTATGAGTTGTCTTTGCAGAGTAAGAGCCTCAGCCTCTGAATCCGCGCCGGAGACAACGTCGTCAACAAATACGTCATTTAGTAAGACGGGAGCCGCAAGTGGAAAACTCGCAGCTTCGTCGGAGGCGAGATAAGGTGAGGCATTCACACCGAACGTCACTGTACAAAGTCGATAATCACGGACAGGTTTTTCAGGCGAGTCACGCCAGAGTATGCGCTGAAAATCTCTATCTTCAGAGCGAATGAGAATGTTACGATACATTTGTTTTATATCGGCAGTAAACGCGACGGAGTGAATACTAAACTTTAGAAGTAGGTCAACTATGTCCAAGTGAAGCTTGGGACCGGTGAATAAAACATCATTAAGTGATAACCCATTTGTTGTTTTACTACCAGCGCCAAAAACAACACGCGTACGAGAAGTTTCACTCGACTCTTTCACGACACAATGGTGTGGAATATAGTAGGCAGACCCCGGCACAGCGTCCTCACCATCGACGAGCTCCATGTGGTGTAAATCCACGTACTCTTGGAGGCAAGCGTGATAATCAGCTTTGAGCTTAGGGTTGCGTTCTAGTCGCTGCTCTAATTTATGAAATCTAGCGAGCGACGCTGGCCGCGACTCGCCCAAGGGCGAGGCATCGGGCTTGAATGGCAGGGCTAGCACGTAGCGCCCGTCCTCATTGCGAGTATGCATCTTTTCATAAAAGGCTTCGCATAACTCTTCATCGGGAGTGTAACTCCGCTTATCAGAAAATGACTCAGGAAATGACTCCAGCTCCCAGAATCGTTGAAGATTGTCGTTGTCAAACGAGCTAAAACACACCTGGACTGGGGTCGGAACAGAGGTTGTAAAATCAATTTTACCTAACAGTAAATATCCAAGTACACTATTCATCGCAATAGGCGAGCCCGGCGGCCCAGTAATTATGTTATTTATTAAAATATGCGACAGAACGTCGGCTCCGAGTAACATTTCCACGGGCTGCGGACTGTAAAATTCCGGATCGGCTAATGTCAAATCATTCAAATGTGACCACTGTGTATGGGGCAGCGGTACACTTGGCATTTGTGAAACCAATTTAGGTAAAATAAGGGCCTCCACGGAAATCAAAGGGGCAGGTTTGCCCTTTGGAAGAATGAGACACGAAACTGAACCTTTAGGTTTGATTGGCTCGGTATCACCTATACCAAACACCGGAATATTCGCATGATGTCGATCAATGCCTAGACGATGTACGCAAGCTTCCGTAATAAAAGACGCTTGACTCCCCGTGTCAACAATACAACGTACGGTCGATACTTCTGTGCCTATACGAATATCGATGAGAGCCGTAGACAAAAAAACTGTCGTAAGAGAGCTCGGCGCATTCGATGCGTAATTATTTATGAGCAACTCTTGATTCAGTGCCGGCGGGTCCGAAGGAACCGCGTCGACGTTAGTTTGTTTTGTTGAAACGTCACAATAGCGCTGCTCCGTAGGAGGGAGTGAGACAGCATGAGCGGACGGCTCAATCGCTGATTGCGATGGGAAGTGAATCAGGGAATGATGTTTTTTATGACACGCGCGACAGACAAAACTGGACTTACAGTTCTTGACGTCATGTCCGACGCTAAGGCAATTGTAACAAACATTTTTGCCTTGGACGAACGAATATCTTTGTTGAGGAGACAGATTCAAAAACTTTGGACATTTTGGTAACGAATGTTGAGCACTACAAAAGGAGCATGTATGACCTTTGACCTTATGCACCTAGTCATTAGGTCGATTTTGGAATGACGCCGAAGGCGTTGGCTCCACCTTGGCTGCGAATGACCTGCGAGCGGGGGGCATAGAAATACCTGGGCCGGCGCCGGCAGCGGCGCGGCCGGTGAATTGTAAACTACCCGCATTTGGAGTAGATTTGTTAGCGGACTGCCTACTATTGGTAGCCACCGCGGCCATTTCGTCCGCAGAAATTTCTCGTTCAAGATAAGCTATCAATGTGTTGACATCGGGAATTATGGATGGTTTTGCTAAGGAACGCTCGAAACCTTTTCGCGTACTAATCGGAATTTTGCGAAGTAAAATGTTCAGTAACAAAAAACTCCACTCAGTAATTGGAAATCTCATAACTTCTAGCGCCTTGATATTTTGCTGATAAACATTTCGTAAATTACGCAAACTGTGACTTGTCTTCTCGGAATAAGGTTCAATATCGAGAATCCGTTCGAGGTGTTTAGATGCGATAATTCTTTTGTTTTCATAGCGGGTTACCAAGATGTCATGCGCTACCGAATAGTTTTCGTCAGACACAGGTATGGATTTGATGAGGTTATAGGGCTCATTTTTTACGGTCAAAAGTAGGTACCTAAGCTTTTCAGCGTTTGTGTAAACACCGTTGCTGTGAACTTGCGCGCAAAACAAATCATGAAATGACGGCCAATCCGTAGGATCGCCACTGAAAGTAGGTAACGGCAATGTCGGCAAGTTTCTGGAACGAAATTCAAGATCGGAAATCGAGGGAATCACACTTGGTTTACTCAGTCGTCTTTGGATCTCATCCCTCTCTTTTAATGATTTATTTAGTACAACAACAGCGTAATATACGTCATCGAAATCGTTACGAAAATTAATCTGTTCCTCTTTATTGAACTTTTTTAATTTGATTAAAGTTTTCTCAATTTTGGTTTGAACTTTGGTGAACTTTCTTTGAAGAAGAGTTAAATCAGTAGTTCGTGAGCGAAACTGGTCTTCATCAGTCGCTGCGAACTGAAGAGTACGTTTTAGCTCATCTAGAATGAGCTTCCTTTCAAAAATATCTTGTTCACACGGCGATTCTTCCGCCGACATTTTGCGGAACAAAGATGGCGGGGTTAGATGCGTGTGGAAAATGTAAAGTTTAGTACGTAATACAGAAACTACACTACAAGACAACGCTAGCTGGAAGATGCGATCCTGGTTCGAAGGAACAAATTTTATGTTGGGGATAAGGCGACTCACTTGACACTCCTTAGGCTGCCTCGTGGTAGGTGGACGGGGGCCGCGGCACAGGGGTGCAATATCAGCTTGTATCACCCAACTGCAGGGTCCATAGGGGTAGGTCTTTTTCGCACCCTCCAGCGGATGAAAGGGGAAGGCTCACTAGCAGTAAAACGTGAACACACACACACGGGACACACGAAACACAGTGGTCAACCGGCGCACGCGCGGGGTAGGTATCGCACACGTCTATAAGGCACCAAGGTTCATAGGCGATTGGGGTTCGCAATTTGCGAATCGCAGCGCGGCACACAAGGTATGAGGCCGAAAATGAAAAGATCGTCGCTTTCCCATTAGAAACTAAACTACTAGAAAACACGAAAAGCACACATTCAAACCTGCATTGTCTTGTAGAAAAATAAAGAGAAACTAATAATATGGGACGCGGCGGAACAACCTTAAATATAGTAGTTAGGGTATTTTGCTGAAAGAAGACTTTATGTTATTTTTAAAAGTTAGTAATTCTGCATTCAAAGATTTTCCAAAAATTACTTGCCTCGTCTGGGAATCGAGCTGACTTAAATGTATAAAAAAACACCCCTCCTTTATTATTTATTTATTTACATATCACTACCATTACAGGCTTGCCTAATTCGATAGTGTAGGAACATGAAATCACAATAGCTCAATTTATAATTACTAAAATTTTAATTTTACACTACTAATTAACACTTAGGACCTACATCAATACAACTTATTGCTAATAAAAATATTAATATTAACGTTATACAAAACTCTGCATATATATAAACAACTATATTATAACAATACCATTAAGAATAACCTTAAGAATAACATAAAACTCTGAGAGTGGCCTCTGTGAACTCTCTCAGGGAACAGTTAAACATATCGACATTGTGTGGCAACAATGTTGAGCGTGCGCACGGCGCGCGTGAGCGGCGCGTCGCGCAGCAAGTTGGTGCGCGCGCGCGGTACGGCCAGCAGCGGCGGCCGGCGGCGGCGGCACACGTATCCGTCTGGCACGCATAGCTGTATCTGCTCTAGTACTGCCGGGTTTATTATATCTCCACGTAACAGCTTGTACAGATATATGGCGAGGGAGAGATTTCTCCTAACTTCCAATCTGCAATAACCTACCATACCTAAAATGAACAGTGTTGGGTACAACAGTGGATATCCCGGGTATACCCCATACATCTTATGGAAAACAAATCTCAAAAACTTGTTTTGAATACGCTCCATCATTTGCACATATTTAGCCTCCTGTGGTGCCCACACTATAGCACAGTATTCTAAATGAGCCTTAACTAATGCTTCGTATAGCGCTCGTAAAGCACCGATGTTGTCGAAGCCGTTTGCTTGACGCAGAAAAAAACCTAAATGTCTATAAGCCCGTTTACACACATCCATGATGTGTTTCCTGAAGGTGAGGTCGCTTGAGAACCGCACACCCAGATCCTTGATCTCTATAGTGCGCGGTAGCAACTCGCCGTCCAATCTGTACTGGTGGATGCGCGGCACGCGCGCGATCTGCTGTACGACACCACACTACATTTCCTCACATTGAAGTGTAATTTATTTTGCTGGCTCCATTGCTGTACCCTATCTATATCACTCTGAAGACTGTAATGATCTGACTCATTCTTAATTTCGCGTGCCAGTTTCAAGTCGTCTGCGAACAGCAGACACGTCGAATCTTTAATAACCGCTGGCAGATCATTCACAGTGAGTATAAATAGCAGAGGCCCTAGGTTACTGCCCTGACTCACCCCGGATCTCGTGAAATAGGGCTCGGAACGGTGTCGGACGGCGGTCGCACATGTAACTCGCAAAGAAATGCAGCGTGTGCGGTGTGCAACCCACGTTCGCTAGCTTCGACAGCAACAAGTCATTGTCCACCGTGTCGAACGCCTTCCGAAAGTCAAAGTAGGTCACGTCTACTTGACCTCCGGCGTCCACCACCGGAACCAGCTCCGTTATTAGATGAAGGAGATTCCCCGAAGTGCTTTTCCCAGGACAGAAACCGGCATCGGATAGCTGAGAACTTATCTGCGAATACAAACAGGAGTGTATGGCGGCCTCGAACACCTTAGCCAGAGTGCACAGAACCGCCACAGGTCTGTAGTCTTCAGGTCTTGAACCTCCTCCACCTTTAGGTACCGGGACTACGCGGGTTAATTTCCAGCAGTCGGGAAATGTTTGGGCTGCCAAGCATTTGTTAAAAATGTACGCCAATGGCTCCAATAGAGCCATGTGACAATCCTTAAAGATAAAGGGAGGAATTCCATCAGGGCCGACCAAGCGCTTGGGTGGTAGGCTTTTGAGCGCGTGCAGCACGGCGGCGTGCTCTAGCCGCGCCAGATGCACGCGCGCCGCGCCGCTCGCGCTCGCCGCCACCGCCGCCGCCACGTCGAGCGTCGCCGGCTCCGGGCTATAAACCGACTGGAAGTATTCGGCAAACTCTACTGCACATTCGCTATAATGTAAAACATTACCATCTCTTGTCAACTTAACATCATTCGTCTTACCCCTCTTGGCCTTAATATAATTCCAAAAAGATTTTGGATCCGATGCGAGATGGTTTTGAACGCGGTCCCCGTAACGATTAATAGCGTGTGTAATTCCCGTCTTCACCCGCGCGCGGCACCTGGCGAACGCCTCGTAATCCGTCTGAGACTTACTTATTTTGTATGTTTTGTGCAACTTTGATTTTAAACGAATTTCGTCAATTAATTCCTTTGTATACCATACCGGGTACACAGAACGAGAATTCGTTGAGTTAGCTCTTTTTACTGGAATACATCTATCAAAAATTGTGTTTATTCTATTGTAGAAGAAAGTTAAAGCTAATTCGGGATCCTCTATGTAATACAAGTCGGTCCAATCTGTGGTTTCTATTAAGTGATACAAATGCTGAAAATCAGCTTTCTTAAAATTCCACTGTTTGGCTGTTACCTGGTTTTGTTGGCGAGCCGTCGCCGGCGCCGGTGCCGGCGCCGGCACGAATATCATAAATTCAGATTCTTCGGTACGTGGCGGAATATATACAACACAACAAGCAAATAAAACTCGATTCGAACAGTAGACGGTAGCGCAAATTAACTCAAAGGGGTGGGCATCGACGTCGACGTCGGGCACTGACACGCGGCGCAGCTGCAGGTGCGGCGCGGCGGCCAGCAGCACGCCGCCCTGCTTGCGGCCGTCGGCTCGGTCGCAGCGCTCCACCGAGTAGCCCACCGGTATTAACACCCCGTCCAGAATAGATGCATTGCAGCCACTTTCAGTAACGGCGTACATATCAGAACCGGATGATTCTAATAGTGTCATAAATTGAGTCGTCTTTGTTCGAAGACCTCTAACGTTTTGATATAATATCTCAATTGTTTTTGTCTTATTTCTCTGATGATGCCAATGGAAAGAATGGCCAAAAAATAATAACTCTTCTTAAGTAACACAGTATTTTAAAAGAAAGAAACAGCGTGAAATTAATCATTTTAAATTAAATTAAAAACATACATGAAACTGCCGTAGTCAATTAAGTGGGTAGTTTTTTGTAAATTAATTAATTAAATGCTCAAAATGTGATCCTTCTTGTCTTACGCAAATTGCCAATCTTTAAATCTTTTAAATGATTTTCATTTTTCATTTTCAACTTAATTAACTAGGCCGATTTATGTATGTTTTTGATTTGATTAAAATGATTATTATCACACTGTTCCTTTCTTTTAAAATACTATGTTACTTAAGAAGAGTTATTAGTTTTTGGCCAATCTTTCGATTGCCATCATAAAAGTAGGGTTGATTTTTTTTACATTTAAGTCGGTTCGATTCCCAGACGAGGCAAGTAATTTTTAGAAAATCTTTGAATGCAGAATTACTGACTTTAAAAATAACATAAAGTCATCGTTCAGCAAAATACCCTATCTACGATATTTAAGGTACTTTCCATTCATTTCCCATAACTTTGGGACGCCCTGTATATCTATAAATCTAGAAAAGGATGCACATTCCTATTACACGATACTTCCCAGTACTATGATGCCTTGCTATAAGGTTTAGATTTTTCACAGGTGAACCAAGAACAATTTATTTTTTAGTTTATTTTTTTGAAAGTAACGGTAGAAAATTGTTCGTTGATCACCTAGGTGAACTGACGAGGTGTACCACGAACAACAAGGGCGGAAAACTCAGGATGCTATCCAACACCTTTAAATCGGAAAGACGCTGACAAAGCTGTACACGGCTGTGATGTATGTTCATTACCATACAGTGCCAACATTAGCGCCGTCTCGCCATTCCTAGTGAGCTACAACCCAGTTTTTCCGATGGTCGGAGATGTCATGGTGATGCATGAAACAAACGTGCAATCATAGAGTGTAACTAAATCACCATATAAACACACACTCGAATATGAGAGGTTTTATCCGTGAAAGTACGGGGAAATTTGGAAATTGCGGATTTTGCGGAAAAATTCGCTCTCACACTTTAACCCGTAGATTTTTTGGTGGGCCGATCGGCTCACCAAAACAATAGTTTCCAATTGTGCTTTTCAAGCTCAACGCAATTGATTACAGCCGCAGGCGGGAAATAAAAAAATTCCATGGCACTAAAAGTAGTGCCAAGCTGTAGTGCCACGGGGGGAAAAGGGGCTTTTAGTGTGGAATAAAATAAATAAATAAAAAAAATATTATTGGTAGTCAAACATGGTCCCTACAATAAGTTCTTAAAACTTTACAATTCGATCGTTCATACATATCTGCGCCAGTCTCTGGCATACAAAAGTCAGTACATGGCCTATTTATATTAAATCAGATCAACAGTTATAATTAATGTCAATTTTAATAAATCACATAATTAATCACATAAAAAGATTAAAGCAATGAATGTCATGTCAAAAAATGAAAATTATCGTAATAAAAGGTATATAACATAAAAGTAAAATTTCAAAATATCATTATGTCATTAATATAAGAAAAAAAAATATAGTACTATGTTTATATACTCGCCTACATATTTTTTACGTCACTTAAATTAAATATGTCAATGTCAAACAGATAGAATAGAATAGATTACAATTTTAAATTAATAAATTCATCAATTTTATATATACAATTGTCCAATAAAATTTGAAATAACTTTCTTTTATAAGCATGGTAACTTAGGTTTTTAATCGGGTCCGGCAGTAAATTGTACAGTTTTATACACATATGCTGACAATTTCTGGCAAATGAAGTTGTTTTAAGTTGGAGATTGGCTATTCGATTTGGGTATCTAGTTAGAAAGTTGCAATGTTTTTTCTGGAAATCTCCAATGTTTTTCTTAACAAACAAACAGACTTCGAGGACATACATAGCAGGTAGTGGGAGTATCCGTAATTTTTTAAACAATGGTCGGCATGAATTATCTCCACAGAGCGCTCGTATGCACTTTTTCTGTATTATAAAAGCCCGATTCATTTCGACTGAAAGTTGATATTGTTTGGCGATTTTGCAATGTTATGCTTGTACATTTTTTATCAACGTCAATATAGCCCTGTCGCTAGGTGGCGCCATGCGCCAGTCTGTGAAGACGGCTTTCGGCGCCGGACGGCCGCAAACGTTAGGTATAAATATTCAAAATGCCGCGAGAACATAAACTAATTATACTCTCAAGGTACACTGTCCGGCTTGTTTCGGATCAAAGGTCGGTATTTTTAGGGAAGTTTGCGCTAATGTTAATGAGCTTAGCAGTATAATTGAGTTGCGCCGCGCCGCCTTTTAAATATTAACGAGTCACCTTCACAGTAGCGCACGGTCGTGGCGGCTACAGGAGATACAGGGTTACAGGGAAAGTCGTACACAATATTGAAGGAGGTCATTATTTAGGTCATTTCTGATGGATTTTATTCTATTATATAGGGTCCGAAAATTAACCGTTATGAAGATATTGACTGTTAAAGATTTTAAAAATATATACATTTTTTTGGCTTTTTGATTGATTTTTTCTCAGAATAGAGCTCATAAAGTGTTTTTTAATGTATTTAGTTAAAAGGCATGTCAATTGATAAAAAAATATCAGCAAAAGCTGCACCTACTACTAACAGCTTTAAAAAAGTGCTCGGCAACGGTTAGAATTAAATATTTTTTCTCTAAATATTTTTCACATTAAAGCTCTTAAAAAAAAAATTACGTGTGGAACTTATTCTGCAAATAATTTTAAAAACTTCTACAACTCTTTGACTATTCAAAAAGGTATAACATTTAATAGGTATGTGCATGAAATTTTAAAATAATGTTATTTGAGTAGGCTCTACTAGTGGTAGTACCGACATAACTGAACTTCGATACAAAAAAAATCTTTTTACTTCCTGGCACCTTTAAACTATGTAAAAAGGTCAGATAGGCTTTTTTGTGCTCTGGAGACATGCTGTCTCAGGTGTTCAGGTACCTACCTATTTCAGTATTTCTTTTTTAGAATATTCTATCTATCTATTATTTTTGTGTTAGTCTGCTCGTGTGATTCTTCCGTGGTAGATGTGTTAATACGTGCTCTGCAAATAATTTGCGTTTTAGAAACTTCTACGTCTCTTTAGGTATTATAAAACGTGTATTACTTGCTATTACATCGAAAAAACGTTAGCCAAGTGTCACTTAAGATTGCAAACGGTAAATTTTTAGTTGAGGTAAATACGTGCTCATTGATAATTTCCCGTAAAACGCGATTTAGTTTGGATTTTTGTATTAATTCATCTTCAGCTTTTGCGGATATTTTTTTATCAATTGACATGCCTTTTAACTAAATACATTAAAAAAACACTTTATGAGCTCTATTCTGAGAAATAATCAATCAAAAAGCCAAAAAAAATTGTCATTTTTTTTAAATCTTTAACAGTCAATATCTTCATAACGGTTAATTTTCGGACCCTATATAATATAATAAAATACAACAGAAATGACCTAAATAATGACCTCCTTTAATATTGTGTACGACTTTCCCTGTAACCCTGTATAACATCTTATAAGACGGTGCGTGGTCAGTATTCACATAATACGAGTAGGTATATGCAGGAGATAATGAAAAGGTGATGATGAGATGAGAGATGATGACAAATTAACCTTTGCGGGAGATGCAAAGTTTGACCAATACGCCGTACTCGATCTAGATAGATAGATCTCCTCTCAGATAACATAAAACTTGATATTACATCGCCTAATGGCTGTAAGGTGACATGCTCATAGTAGATCCAATCATTGGTATTAGCAACACATGCTAAGTTTCATAAAATGGATAAAACCCTTATTTTGTTTTTTAATTAATTTATTAGCGAACACGATACAGCAAAGCGACAATGTAAATATGAAGTAGAAATAAACTTGGGGTTGAAGAAAATGTATTTCATACAGCGCCCGCGGCGGCGGCGGCGGCGGGCGGGCCGCAGCGCCGCCGGCACACAAATAAGAGTGCTGTGCAACATGGCGGCGGCGGCGGCGGCCGCCCGCACAGTAAGCCCACAGCATTTCAATACATCTAGTCTGTACTCTGACTGCCCCGTTGGTCTAGCCGTTGAGGTGCTTACCTACCAAGCCAGAGGTCGTGGGTTCGATTCCCACTGAGGGCTGCCGTACATTTGTACAATTGGCCTCAGTTCGGGTATATTTCTACATAATGTAACGTCCTTGCCTGGTGACTTTAGCGTGGGATACCCCAGTCCTTCGTTCGGTTAAGGACAGATTGAATCTGCCATAACCAGAATCTGTCCTTACTTACTACGAATCTGTAATTACTTTTGTTTAAATATTGACACGGTTTTTCGCGTAAAAATGCAGTCATAACGTCCCTCGTTTATCTATATTAATAATTTCGTTCGGGTCTACGGTAGACTCGAACGATATGCACACCAAATGAAAGAGCGTAAAAAAATAGTTGATCTGAGTCGACAACATATGGGCGGAAAATTCGCATTATCCAGCAGCATCAATATAAAAATTATTAAATTCAACAATGGCGTTGCTAAGTAAACATGTCAATGTCATCATTGTTGTGTTAGTGTCACAAGTTTTCATTGTGAACTGTTATGGCCGGTTTACATTATTTTAGTGTTTAGGAGAGTGCTATAATACAATTAGAGAGGCAAGTGCATTAGTAAATTACTAGACGTTCGAGTGAACGTTTATATTTCTTCCAGTAGAGTGTCACTTCGTCGACGTCGCGAAATATGCGCTATCCTACTCAAAATACTATGAGTTTTAATGGAACACATAAGTAAGTTTGATAATTCAAGTTGATGAAACTTGCGCACTCTCCTAAAGTTCTCACTAAATTTTTTGTTTATACACAGATAACTAACGAGGATAGTAACGCGCTCAGGTGTTACTGGATAGAACAATAGAAACCAATTCTATTTGGATTCTAATTGAAAGGCAACTAGAACCGTACTATACCGTAAAGCGTACTAAAGCAAGTGGCGCTTACACGTTTCTACAAAAGCACTCTCCTTAAGAAAGAAAGAAAGAAAGAAAGAAATAAAGAAAGAAAGAAAAAAAGAAAATTTATTTATTTGATACTCAAAACAAAACAAAAAAACACGCACACACAGAGTGCGTACAATAATAAAAAAAATAACACAGAAAGCATAAAAAACGTAAAAATAAATAAACTGTACAACATGAAAATAATAATAAAATACATTAAAGGTTGAGCCCCCAAAATGGGCCCGATTCAGCATAATGTTGCAACAGAGTGTAAAGTAAAGCACTCTCCTAAACCTAAGATAATCTAAACCGGCCCTTTGATTTAATTTGTTAACTCCATGGTGTGTGAAATACCGTGGCGTCCAAGAAGGTTATTATAATCTGTGCCAACTGAGAAGGTGTAGTGAGTAATCTGTGGTGTTTTTCATTGGCGGGAAGACAATAATTGACATTGAGTTTTGGAAGGGTCTGAAAAATAATTGAAAAAGGAAATCAAAGTCATAAATTGATCTTTATTGTTTTGCTTAGTTATAGGTACCAATAAACTTATTGAAATGAAAAAACCACTAGATAAGAAAAATACCAAAAATTAAAATGATGAAGAAAAACATGTGGTCAATACAAAACTAAAAGCTGTAAAGCCAAAGAGGGGGACCTGTTTTTAGTTGATTAGCCAAGTGGATTCTACGTCTCATTGAATACGTCATTAGATTCACTAGCTGTTAAGTTTATGAAGGAAGCTCATTTAGTTAGTAATTTGTGATGAGGTACCCATGACAAAGTTATGATAAGTATCCGATTTTCGCCTTGCATTCCTTCGTGAGTAGCCAGAACATGTCCAAAAGAGCAAGATTGGCTATCCGTAATAGTGTGCTGGTTCCAATACTGATGTAAGCATGGTAGCGAGATTTGGGTATGGCAGAAGAATCATGAAAGTAGGATTAGTGCAGTACAAATGAGATCCTTAATATGTGTGGTGTTACTTTGAATGACAGAATATGCAATAGTGATCAGAGACCGAGGATGTAGAGAAAGAGGATGTAGTGAGTGACTAGAATTGAAAAAAGGAATGTTGCGCTGGTTTGGAGATGTGGAGAGGATGATCGAAGAAAGACTGACAAAGCAAATATATCGGGCGAATGTGAGTGGAAGGGCCGGTAAGGGACGCCCCAGTTGGACGTACTTAGACCAAATAGGGGATGTATTAGCAAAGGGCAAGATTAAAAGTACCCGAAACCGATGTGGGTACATGCAACGACTAATGGATGTCGATGAAGCGAAAGTGATTTGTCAGGATAGTGGCAGGTGACAGTCCGTGGTCTCTGCCTACCCCTCTGGGATACAGGTGTGAGCTTATGTATCTGATTGTATTAAGAGATTTATATCTACTGGTGGTTGATAAATACAGAGGCGTCACCATATAAAAAAACATAGTGGAATATTATTTTGCGTCTACATTTTACCCGACCGAAGCCGGGTTTTCGTCTAGTCATTAAAATATATTCGAAATCGGACTGTATTAAGAACGAAAATTCGAATGGAAAGCTGGGGGAAAATATAGAAATGGGGTCTGTATGATAATGAAATCGAGACACACGTTTGTGGCTGATTGTGTTTCAAATTCAAATTCAAATTCAAAATTTTATTTCAACGTAAAGAATTTACATTCTGCTTGTTGAATGTCAATGTACATACAGTTATGTATAATGTTAGCCGCTGCCTTGGGGCCGTCTGTAGTGGAGAAAAAGGCAGCGAAAAAAAACTCCACTCTGACCATCTTTTCTCAAATCACCTTAAAGCTAATACAAATCAAACCTACAAAATAATATCTTGGATGTGTTGCACACTAGACACATTTATCCTCTGATTAAATTTAATATTAAAATACTATTTAATGCCATACGTCCTTGTCTTCTAAATAATCGTTGATTTTATAATAAGCTTTTTTGCAAAGAGTGTGCTTAACACAATTCTTAAATCGCGTTGGAGGTAACTCTAATATATCTTGGGGTATCTTGTTGTAGAACCTTATACAGTGCCCCATAAAGGAAGTATTAACTTTTGCAAGTCTAAATCGTGGAAATGACAATTTATGTTTATTCCTAGTATTAACGTTATGATGGCTACCAAGTGTTTCGAAGTCTGTAATATTTTTCCTAACGTACATAATATTTTCATATATATATTGGCTTGCAACTGTTAGGATGTTAGTTTCTTTGAAAAAGTCTCTTAGCGAGTCCCTACTACCTAGCTTGTAAATAAATTGGATCGCTCTCTTCTGCAAGATGAAGATAGTCTCAATGTCTGCTGCCCGGCCCCACAGTAGTATACCATAGGACATAATACTATGGAAGTAACTAAAATAAACGAGCCTAGCAGTTGCAACGTCAGTAAGTTCTCGGATTCTTTTTACAGCATAATTATGTTGCGGAGCTAAGTCTATGTGCTAATTTTACAATATGTGGACCCCATTGTAGTTTGGCATCGATTGTGATGCCCAAAAATACAGTATCTTCTACAAATGCGGATGGATGTAAACCATCCGCAACAGGATCCGCTATCACAAGCCGCCGAATTGAAATTTCATTACGTAAACTTGTGAGAATATGTTTTATATGAGAATAAATACGAATGAGTATCATTGATACAAAAGAGAAAACTTTTGTTTGTTAATTTGATTAAAATCCAACGGTAACAATAAAATTAAATGTACTTTTAAAAACTGCTCACATATCACATTACAGCCGTGTTTTTGCGTTTATTTGGTCCTGGTGTTTGTAGTTTAGAATAAATTTTTGTATCTATTTATTTATTGATAGATACGACCCGGGTCCGAATTCCGGCTGAGGACAAAAAATAAAAAAACGAAAATCCCCAGGTCTTGATGTTTACATATTATTTGTGATGTCGCTGTTTCTGGTTCCCACGCCACAGGGTATCCTAGTAGGGGGCCAGAAGGAATCTGTGTGCCTGTAATGTTTATGTTTTATGTTTAGGTATTTACTTATTACGTCCTTACGAAGTCATTGTTGTTCATTATATTACTCTCAAATACTTTAGATCAACTATTTATTCCTAGATGACCCAACCCGAATTAGCCTACGACATACTCTCCGGCCTACCAAATATACATAAAAAAGTCCATAAAAATCGGTGAATCTCTTTTGAAGGAGTTCAATAACAAACGCCACGACACAAGTTTTTATAATTACACTAGCTATTCCGGCAAACTTCGTACCGTCAATGTTTTCGTAATCTATATAGTATATAAAAATGAATCCCTATTTCCCTTGGTCACGGCATCACGCCTGAACGGCTGGACCGATTTCGCTAATTCTTTTTTTGTTCTGTTCGTTATTATCAGGAGAAGGTTCTTATGAAAGAAAAAATTAAGAAAATTGCGCGGAATATTAGAAAATTTAAAATTACTTAACCACCATATAAAATTATTAAACTATTTTAATGTAACCTTAAGACATTTGACATAGAATTGACTGAATGCGTGCTGCAAATATAGTCAAAGAGGATGAAAAAAATGACGTTTAAAACGGATTCTTCTGTCAATCTTATTTTATTGATAAACAATATAATAAAATCAAAAATCTGTTCATTTATGGCGTCTCAGGCGGAACAAAGTTCGCGGGGTCAGCTAGTTTATCCGTATTTTCTCGCCATTTAAACCTTCCCTGGAATTCCACAAATATAAAACAAAAACAAGCATTAGCTGATTCGATCCAACCGTCCTTGAGTTTTAGTGACACTAACGAACCACAATCCATTTTTATATATAAGATTATGAAACTTGGAATAAGTATGAATGAAATAGTAGAGCTCAATATGCTCTAAACTACAATATGATGCAATATGAATTGTGTCCGTACGATGATGTCTTACTGTGCCAGCGAGCTATTGGACGGCGATAGACGTACCCTCTGCCGCAGGTCGCTGACAGCGCAGCGCAGACGATTGTGGTTCATACAAAAGTTGCACCGGAAGTTTGAAACTACAAGACGCGAAGTGCGCAGTGATTGCCGCCATTCACGGGAGGGACTCTCGTCCACAACTTCGCTCGGGCTCAGCTCGCGGGCTTAAGAAGTTAAGGCTACCATTCGCAGGCGCCGTCGCTGGCGACAAGTCCGCAGACAAATCTGCGTGTGAATGTGCTGGTTCTCGGTTCGGTGCGCGGCTCGCGGCTCGGAGCGGCGCGGCGCTCGCCGTCTGGAGAAAAAGTAGTGCTTACTACTTTTTCTCCAGACGGCGAGCGCTCGGCGCTCGTGATGTGTGTGGGCGACGACGGATTCGTCCACGAATGGGTACGGCTCGGGGCTCGGCTCGCCGTGCGTATAGTGAATGGTGGGCTGATGATGCCACACACTTTCTAGGGTTCCGTGTGCGTCTGGCCGTCCATACAACTGATGCCGGTCCGGAACACAGTACATCTCTTGTTGTTTGGTCTTATTACCTCGTTTTTTAATTATCTCATGAAGTGGTGGAAAACGATCGTATAAAGGACAACGGCAAATGGTGTACCGCCCTATTAAAAAAATGTTTTGGGGTTATATTTTCCCATCTTTAGTATTTCGCAACTGGCTCTTTTTTCAGTTTTTCAAATAATTTTTTAAAGTAGGGGGAAGAAAATAAGAAAATAATTAAATAAAACGCAATTTACAAACAGAAACGGAACGCCATCGATTGTTTTGTCTTGCAAGCAAAAAAAAAAACAACTGTCATGTCAAAGTGAAAATCAGTAGAGTTCGTTTCACGAAAGAAGTCCCATGAGTTAATGAATTTTGGCTTTTATTGTTATATTATTAAGGATCTTATCTTACCGTGGGACTACATCACACCAAACAGGTGAAACGATCTTTAGGTGTTCTGTGGGACTGCTTCGGGCAAAAATAAAAAAAAAGAAGATACTTTCCATCTCCACAACAATCTTGACTTTGGCAGAAAGAATCCTAGGGGTGCCATCTATCTTCTATCTATATATATAAAAGGAGAAGCTGACTGACTGACTGACTTAGAATCAACGCAGGGCCCAAACTATAAGGGTTAGAAACTTGAAATTTTGCACAGGGGTTCTTTTTGTAACATAGGGGAGCACTAAGAAAGGATTTTTGAAAATTCATCCCCTAAGGGGGTAAAATGGGGGTTCAAAGTTAGTATGAAACTTTGCCGTTTTTGAAGTTATTCAAATGAAATTTGGTACGTATGTTCTTCATTTAAAATTATGAAACACGTGTAAAATAGTTTTTTAAAAATCATCCCTTAAGGGGGAAAAAGGGGGGTGTAAAGTTAGTATGAAAGTTCTCTGATTTTCAAAGTTATTTCAATAAAAAGTGGTATTTGGGTTATACATTTTCAATAATGATTATTTCCGATATCCGTTTTTGTGAATTCACCCCCTAAGGGGGTAAAAGGGGTGTGCAAAGTTAGTATGAAACTTTGCCGTTTATGGAGTTATTCGAATGAAATTCAGCATGAAGGTTCTTCATTGAAAGTCATGAAAGACGTGTAAAGTAGTTTTTCGAAAATCATCCCTTAGGGGGTAAGAGGGGGTTGCAAAGTTAGTATGAAAGCTTTTTCGCATGCGCTAAAAGTATCTCTATTTGCAAACACTTTACTCAACTAAAGCCCATGCGGACGTAGTCGCGGGCAACAGCTATATACGTATATATATATATAAAAGGAGAAGCTGACTGACTGACATATCAACGCAGGGCCTAAACTATAAGGGTTAGAAACTTAAAATTTTGCACAGCGGTTTCTTTTGTAACGTAGGGGAGCACTAAGAAAGGATTTTTGAAAATTCATCCCCTAAGGGGGTAAAAGGGGTTTTAAAGTTAGTATTAAACTTTGCCGTTTTTAAAGTTATTCGAATGAAATTTGGTACAAAGGTTTTCCATTTAAAATTATGAAACGCGTGATAAATAGTTTTTTAAAAATCATCCCTTAAGGGGGAAAAACGGGGGTGCAAACTTAGTATGATACTTTGCCGTTTTTGAAGTTATTCGAATGAGATTCAATATGAAGGTCCTGCATTGAAAGTCATGAAACACATCTAAAATATTTTTTCGAAAATCATCCCTTTAAGGGTAACAGGGGGGGGGGGGGGGAGTTAGTATGAAACTTTGCCGTTTTTGAAGTTATTCGAAAAAAATTCAATACGAAGTTCCTTCATTAAAATTTATGAAAGACGTGTAAAGTAGTTTTTTGAAAATCATCCCTTAAGGGGGTAAAAGGGGGGTGCAAAGTTAGTATGAAACTTAGGCATTTTTGAAAGTTATTCGAATGAAATTCAGTATGAAGGTCCTTCATTGAAAGTCATGAAAGACGTTTAAAGATGTCTTTCGAAAATTGTCCCTTAAGTAGTTAAGAGGGGGTTGCGAAGTTAATATGAAAGCTCTTTCGCATGCGCTAAAAGTATCCCTTTCTTATTTGCAAACACTTTAATGAACTAAAGCCCACGCGGACGTAGCCGCGGGCAACAGCTAGTTAAAAAATAATTTAATTGAACTGAAGTCTCGTCGTCGTTGTTTTTATTGTAACTGAAAGAGGTAATCGTGGCAGTCGTAAGTTGCAACTGCATTGTAGGGCTGAGAACTGTGGGGTGTTGCTCCCATGTGTATGATGAGAATCATCTGGTACCTGGGCTATGCTCGCCATGAGGGAGTGACGCGACCAGCTAACTTCTTGGATGACCTTATTTGAAGAGTGTACTTGATTGAAAAGGCGCCGCTATCCATACGTTTCTGTACTACATGTAGATATGATCTGTCTCAATAAACACCATTTAATGAAAAAGTTGATATTATGTAGTAGTAGTAGACTATGACTATGGTGAGAGTTCTAAAGTATCCTACAAAAGGAGAAAGTGGCTTTACACGTAGAAAACTACTGTTGCTAGTTGAGCAGTAGGTAGTATGTATTTGGTTCAAATTACGTTTCTTGATTTTTTATCTGTCTGTTTATTTATACATATATGTATGTACATAGGTATGTGGTACTTATGTGTGTATATTAGAATGATTTTGTTTCAATTATTTAGGTATTTATCTCTAACAGTCAAGCAAACGGGGTCGTAACGTAACCTCCAAACTTCTTAAAAAAACCACCTTAACTTATGACTCCCAACTTTATAAAAAAAAGAAAATTAATGCAACAAATTCTTATACAATTATCTTTAATATTTCATGTTTCAACACGACTTTTTGTAGGTGTACTAGACTTACACTGAATCCTGCCATTCTCCTTTAAGAAGAAGTTGGTACTTACCTCGTACTTATTCATATTGATTTAAAGCGGGTTCCCTACTTCATTCCGAAAATTCCAATTTCTAATAAAGCAGTCTCTCGCCTATCTTTCTAGCAGCAACTAAGTAGGTATATTTTTTTAATGCAGCTAGATGTGACAACTTAAAAAAGTTCATAAAAATCGTTTGATATAAATTGGCACTGTCCTAAAAAAAAGTTTTGTTTTTATATTTTTACGATAAAATAGGTAAAATTACTTTGAAATCAACAATTAAAAACCATTGTTATTTAAAAATTTTACAGGGAGGTTAATAGATTTTTAAAACGAAAAAAAGATTCCTAGTTTTCACTACCGCGTACAATCGTACATCATGGACGGAAAAACGTCATAAACTGAGATCGTACGCTGCCAGTTTCTAATGGATAGAATTCTTTCAATGAACATAACTAAAGTGAGTATAATTTGTGCAATCGTAAAAATTAAATTATATTGTTTTGTTACTGAATACCAAGATGTGAATATCTTACCGTATTTCAATAAAAAATATTAAAGGTACTTTTATTGACTTGTGATACGAACGTTAGACAACCGAATTAGTTTTACACTTATTTACAAAAATACAACAAATCTGTCAATATCTACTACATATTAATTAGTACAAATATTTTCTGACCTTATACCATTAAAATGAAGTATTATTTGTAACTATTGTCAATATTTAGTGCCCATTGCCTACTGGCCGGTGAGTGACGTGAATGTAAATTGACTAGCCAAACCACAGACATCTGATTCAGATATCTATGAGCCAAACGAATTCTGAATTTATTATAACTAATAGAAGCGGTTATCACCGCAGAGATCAGGCTTGGCAAACTCGTGCGGCCTAGAACTGGAAACAAATTACAACGACTGATTAATTGAAAAAGTAGAGACAAAGTTCGTGTCGACCCCCCGCAACCCGCACCCCGCGCCCCGCGCCCCGCGCCCCGCGCCCCGCGCCCCCGGCCGCCGCGTGAGTCGTTCCATCGTGAAGTGAGGTAAACTCAAGTATACTCCAGCCCTAAAGAGTTGATTGAATTGTCATTGTACTGCAGTACAATGCAATACAGCCCACTTGTAAAAAGAGCCCGACATAGCCCATCGAATTAGCATGCTGAAGTGGCAGTGGGCCGGTCATATCACCCGAAGAACTGATAACCGATGGGGTAGAAGAGTTCTTGAGTGGAGACCGCGGATCGGTAAACGTAGTGTAGGACGTCCTCAGACTCGGTGGAGCGATGATCTTCGCAGGGCGGCTGGCAAGAGCTGGATGAGAGTAGCCGAGGACCGTGCTCAGTGGCGTGTAATGGGAGAGGCCTATGTCCAGCAGTGAACAACAGTAGGCCGATGATGATGATGATGATGATGTAAAAAGAGAAAAAAGTAGATTAAGTTAGCATTATCTTACAGTGTCTTTGGGCAGTGATTGGTGAAGTGTTCCTTGTAGAACGATTAAAAATATACCTTTATACGTTAAGATAAGATAAGAATATTCTTTATTGCATCCAAGAAACAAGACCTAGAAATAAAAGTTACAATTTATAAAAGTACTTATACCTAATGGGCGGCTTACAATTTATAAGTATATTGCTAACAGCAATTTCTTTCAGACAATCTTGTGACGGAAAGGCTTTCAAAGGCAATAGAGCTCAGACTGGTACCTAGTTGGTGCAAATACGAATAATACATACCTAAACTTAATAATAAACTTACATTAATCTCAAATATTTGTTGTAAACTACAAAATAAATAAGTTTTAATACCTATCTTATCTTACCTATTCTTATTATTAAAAAACAAACGTGACAAGTGGCAAGCCTGTCGTCATTATTACTATTACGTTATGCAAAACCGTCCCGTCCGTGCCCGCGTCCCGTCCGCGTCCCCGCCGCTGTGCCGTGGGGCGTGGGGCGTGGGGCGGCGCCGCGCCATGTTAATGAGACGCGGGCGGCGGTGTTTCGACCCCGGGCCGCTGCAAGCTCCAAGCGCTGAGCTCCAAGCGTCGAGCTTCAGAGCGAAGATTTTGAAAAATGTGCTTGTAAATTAAAATTTAAATAAAGCCTCGGACGGACTTTGCTAACTATCTACATAATGTAGAGAGCTGTAGAAGTTCCGATTCAGCTTTGATACATTTTTTTTTTTTTGCAATATGGAACAAGAAATTTAATAATATGGACGTAGGTGCTGTAACAAACTACTTTTATTAAAATACTTATTATTAGGAAAAAATACTATTTATTTTTTATCTTTTCGTCGGTATCGCCTAGCCTTGCTAGGGATCGACTGACACCTAAATAAAAAAGCAGCGATTCCTTTCAAATAGTATATAAAATCATCTTAAACGGCTGTGCTGGCCAGCTACTATAAAGAGGAATCGCAACACTATTACTACTACTGGTCTCAAACTAGGATACTCTGAAAGAGGGTCCAGACACTAAAAACAATAAAATACACCCAGACTGGGGCCATATTATTATTATGTATAGGTACATACCTAAGTACAGCGGTCTTCAGTCGGAACCGAATCCACGATTTCAGTTTAGGTAGTTAAGCGTAAAAACTGCAATCAGCCTGCAAACAATACCGATGTTAGCTGTGTCGACTTCACGCCATATTCTGTAGGCACAAGCGAGCGTTCTGTCTCAGTTTCTTTATTTTGTGGCTGTAAGTTTGCTCCGGCCGCGGCCGGGCCGGGAACTATCTCCGCGAAGTATTCTTAAGATATTTTAATTAAATTAACCGACGGACTTTCACCACCTGCCATGTTTTATACTCTTTGCCTCTCTGGTTCCTCCGTCCGGTCGCTTCTACCAACAAAGCTCATTAAATTTGAGTCAAATCGACGCCAATGTTTGTTTTTGATCAATTCAAGTAGGTTGGGACGGTTTGTCTAACTAAGAAAGGGAGCGGTGCTTTCAATAGCGCCCGCGACTGATGGAAAAATATCTTTGTTTTGTGCTTCACTATAAGGACCTATATGTATACGTCCTACTAGGCATTCACAGGCATTCTCTCCGAGAGCGAAAATGGTCTTAATCACCACGCGTGCCCACCCCGGTGGCGGATTTTAGTGCTTAGGCATGTGAATAGCTCAGACATTTAGGTTTCCTCACGATGTTTTCCTTGACAGTTAGCGAGTGGTATTGCTACAATAACTTCACAACATAGTGTACTTACATAATGCCTGGTTAAGGGTAGTAAGAGCTTTGTAATTGGTTTTGGACTTTATTTGAAAGTGCTAAGATTTAATTTAAAGTGGTACCTATTACACCATTGCCTGGTTAAGAGTTAAAACAAAGTCGCACTTGGCCGCACTGGGAATCAAACCTGGGTCTCTCTCTTCCGAGTCCCTTTTTATATCCACTGTGATATTCACCCCAATGAGCTTCTTTATTTGTTGCAACGTAGCTTTGAAACTCATTAGATTATCCTCGCTTATTAAAATATTTTCATCTTGCCTGTACGTACTATCTGTCTGAGAGATAGCATGTGTCCTTGTGTGGGACGTACAGAGCTTTTGTGGGACGTACAGAGGTCGAAATATTATTCTCGGGAAATGAGCTAGCAAGCGGTTTTCCGTACATAAACCATTTGTTAATCTACTCTCGATAGCGCCTTCTGTTTTAATCATAACGTAATAATCGAACGTTAGAGCCATTTTCTATTAACTTAGAAACATCAAAGACTTGAATGGCGAGTAGGATCAGAAATTTCACAAAAAAAATAATCTAAGCAGCTTTGCTTTTACACCTCTCTAGGCATTGCATGCTAATAAAAATACGTAGGATGTATATATGTAGTTTAAATTTAAACTCGATACCTCAACGCATTCCCAAGATAAAGGGTCTTAACGGACAGACGGACGGACGGACGGACAACAAAGTGATTCCATAAGGGATCCGTTTTTTCCTTTTGAGCTACGGAACCCTAAACAATCACATGTAACTTACACAGGGTTAACCTACGTGGTTTTCCTTTGGCGAAGACCTCTTGTAGTGTAGCCCTAACGATACTGCAAATGAGATACCAATTTAACATAACATAACATTTACATACTGGCACATGCATTGCTTCTGGCACCACACTAGGATACCCTGTGTCGTGGATTATATTTCACAGTAACAAGGCGTGACGTCACCTCGTGGCCGCTGTTCCGACACTATCCTCATTTCGTTTGAGCTGATGAGCGGGAAACAATCAGTCAATGACTCACTAAACTACCATTACTCAAATAAGGGGGTGTCTCTCAGGAATTCTGGGAAGCAACAACAATTTGTATTCATAGCTATAGGTGAGATCACTGTCACGTAGGTACCGACAGTTGTCGCTGGAACATACCTACTAGATAAACAATGTTCAACGTTTGTGAGGTTTGCTCTTTAAACTTTTACTGGCTTTGACGTTATATTTTAGGTAACTTGTACTACTTGTGACTTGTAATAGGGGCCTATTACAAGTTGTACTTCGATTTACAAAAATTTTGTAAATGTAATTTATGCGTACAATAAAGAATATTCTGTCTATCCATCTATCCACAGCTTCCAGTGGCAACTCCTATCGATACTACGGATGATTTTGACATCGTTGGGTATAGTTTGAGAGATTGGTTTGTTGTGAAAAGCAGTACGGTTTTAACATATTTGTAAACATACATGATTTCCAACATTTTGTTAAAAACTTAAAATCCGAATTCGAATTTGTAGGAAGTAGTATAACGTAGATCTTTTTTTCTTATAAAAAATCTTTATGTAAACAATTAAAAGAACTATAAAACTTTAATTTTTCCCGATAAACTCAATAAAAACAACAAATATTTCGCACCACAGTACCTACTGAAAGTCGTCACTTTCGTGAAAATGTCGACCCGAATGCATTAGCGGCCGAGACTACTAAGTAAAATTCAGTTTAGCGTTGATATCTGCTAATACATAGATATTCTAAATGGACCCTCCTCTAACCAATTAACTTTGATGTATCTTTTAGACTTAGTTTTAATATAGCGCTAAGAATATTTTTGTAAGTTTTAAGTGAAAATTGGCCAAGTATAATTTGTACAAGTCACAAAGTATTTTCCGGCAGGTATTTATTTAAACACTCCTAATGCCCTGCCAGCTGAGAATTAATTTTCAGAGGAATTTTGAACTTTACAAAGTAGGTACACCTTTTTTATGTATTACATAAATGTAGTAATATTTTCATATGTTAAATTGGCCTCTTTTTATCACTTATATTTGTGGGATTTCAGGATTTTCCATTGAGAGTTTTTGTCTAACTAGCGCTGATAGACCACAAAAAGTTAAAAGAATTAGAAGCCTTTCAGTAACTCGGAGCTCGCCAGCTACCCTTTTGCCAAAACTTGTGACTGTCGACATTGAGTCAATAAGAAAAGTAGAACAAAGTACCGGCAGCGTGCAGCGTTCGGCGTGCAGCGTGCGGCGTGCAGCGTGCCGCGTGCGGCGTGCAGCGTGTGGCGTGCAGCGTGCAGCGTGCGGCGTGCGGCGTGCAGCGTGCAGCGTGCAGCGTGCAGCGTGCAGCGTGCAGCGTGCAGCGTGCGGCGTGTAGTGTGAAGTTACATCCCGACTTGTCTCGAGGTTTCCGGCTGCACACTGCACAGTAAGTTCACAGTTCGGGAAGTTCGCGGCGAGCCGGAGCCGGAGCCGGCGCCCGCCGCTCGACAGATGCGCTGCTGTAGGCTGGAGGCGGGGTACCTATTTAACTTCTTTGGTATTTTTTATGACTGGAGGTCCTCCCAGTTTATATTATTTTACCTACTTAGCTCATGAGCAGGTCTCAGAAAATATGACAGAAGTCATTACGACATTACTTTATTGCAATCAAGTGTCCTTTTTCGCATTGATAGCTTTCATTATTAGAAACGACGTCCGACCATCCATTTACAAATCTGTAAGCCACCATGACAATGTTTAACACCCCCTTGTCACACTTCCTACTGATCTGTCTGCCCTTCTCCAAACTTAATTTATTTATCCGTCTTCTTTTCCTTTTTCTCAGTCTGAGCTAATCAACAAAATAATCACGCAATGGCCAAACACGAGTCAAATTGTTGTCCTGCTTTATTTTATGCTCATGCTTCGGAAGCTAGTTTCAAACAAGCGCCGTCAAAGTAATCCTGTTACTTTCCCGGAGCGAGCGCGACACGTAGTCCGACTAAACTCTTGTTACTCACGTTGTAACTAACTAACGTAATGGCTTTTAAACTACTGGAAGTCGCCGCTTTCAGTTGACGACATGTTTCGAATGAATAGAAAAAAACGCACAAAAGAATGTTTTAATGTATTGTACACGTGACACTGTATGAAGCGTATATCAATATTTGAGCTATCTCGTAAAATAATGTTTTTATGCACTCTTTCAAAAAAAGTTTTGAATTCAACGAAGAAGTACAATTTATTATGTTTATTATTATGAGAGTAACTTGATTTTTCACATTTTTTGGGGCCCCGAAAACCTTGAAAAATATAGTTGTTTTTAGTTGTCTTAAAGTCCTAAAGAATATTCTTACCTTATCTTATGGTTTAAAAGCAATGCCACTACGACCTTAGTTCGACGCAAGTTTCCCATTCCAATTTCAATTAGAGCTTTCGAGAACACAATGTCAGGTACAGACATAGACGATAAAGAAGTGTGAACCACGGCTGCTGCCAAAAGATCGCGGCGCGAGGCGGGTTGCGAGTGCCGAGCTACTTCCGGGGGGGCAAGTTTGGGTCAGATCTATACGATGTAGGCATCTTGTATTAATATTGAGTGATAAATTTTCTTTTTTTTTGTTTTGGGTATTATGTCGTGAAATAAATAAATTTTCTACTTCTTCTTCTTCTTCTATTTACCGGACAGGAAAATTAAAATTTACCTCTTTCAAATCAACATGGTATCTCTGAAAATGCACAATACATGCGCTTTGATTAAGGCCATACGCTGTTTTTGGGAGAAGGCCTGTGCCCTGTAGGAGATCATTATATAGACAACTTTAAAATTGCTGAGTAAAGTGTGATGGTGATGCAAAATAGGATTAACTCTATGTTTGCATTTAGAACGACGTTTTTACTACAACTATATTTTTACTACAGAGAGTTTGTTACGAGCTTGTTGGGTGCAACCAACCAGCCACAATCAAAGTGGAGCCACGGAACTGCTCGTAAAAGCAAGTACGAGGACTCGTATGTACTGTACGTACATGTGCTGCACACTTACTGGGGTGTGTCACCATTTTGAGGATAGGTATGTCTTTATTATTATTTCAGTTGTAAATAAGAATAATATGGAATTGTTATGTAATTTTATAATATATAGTATGTTGTCATTTTTGCAACAGATATTTCTTTGCACTATCCCTTCCACAGTCCACAACCGAAGGTGAGCTTGAGGAAAATACTCATTACTTTAATAATAATAATATTAAATTCCATACGATACAATCACTTAACTTGGTCCCAAACTAGGATACCCTGTGTTATGGTAACCAGGCAAGGACATTACAAACATGGAAAAACATCCAGACTGAGGCCATTTGTACAAATGTACGTTTATTTTTACGGATGTTTTTTCGAACACAAGCTTGTGTTTGGAGAAATAAAACTTTGATGTGCAATAATTTTAAAAATAAAATGGGAAAATATAAAAATGCAATCTATGTAGGTATATTATAGCAAAAATATGAGAATCCTTCACTAGAAGCCTTCAAGCCCTACGGCCATGGAGCGGGCAGCGAAGCTATTACAAGTCAAATTTCAAGCAATTTATATGTTTCAATGACGATAACCATGAAAAGCATTTATCTGCGCCGCTCGTAAAGGTCCGTATATTGGGTCGCAGTAATTAAAGATCATATTTTGTGACGCCGATTGCCGATGTTACCAAATAGGGTTATTTACATCGAGCATAAAAGGCCTCCGTGACGCCATTTATGCTCGATGATATGCTATACGCCCATTCATTCCCGGCAATTCGTTTTGGTTCCGAGAGGACCATACCTATGTAAGTAATCACCGGCCTTTTTTGCACTTTCTTTTTAAACAAAAGAGGTTCATCGTGATCGTGGCAAGTGGCACACCTTGGTTTCTGACTACCCCTCTGGATTGCTGGTCTGAGTTTATTTTTCTATGTTGGTTTTGAATATTTTTGCTGAAGGGGATCAAAAAATATTTTTTCTATGAAGTGAACCTTTTAAAACTTCAACCAGCTTTATATTCGAAACGTCGAAATCTCGAATAAGCCAAGCGTTTGTTTTGTATCTTACTTTATGGTGTCCTTACGGATGTGAATGTTAGGCGTTCGTTGTGTGCTAAGCTAAAAATGTTTCCAAACAATTTTCAGATATTTTTTTAAGATTTTTTTTGTACTGAGTAAGTAAATAGATCGAATGTCACCCTTAAAACTCTCACTGATCTCAAATACATAAATATCTTATGAATCTATCGTTGTACTGGTATTTTAAGTTAGTCATCCCTCCAAGTATTATTATCTAAATCTCAATATAAAAAAATAGAAATTGATTGGTCCCTATCCCAAATAAAATATTTAGAAAATAAGAAAAATATGTAAAAAGAAAAAAAAACTTGTCATTTGGCTTCTAAAATTAATCTTGGTAAAAATTAGAGCAGCTAAAATTATAGGAGAGATACGTAAACATAGCACAAAAACTTAAATCCATGTTTTGTAATACAATCTTTTTATTTCGTGTCCAGAGCTCGTAATATAGATGGGCGTAATCTTGACTAACTCATAGTCTTCAGTTATCAAATTAAATTTTGGCATTACCACCGTCGAACACAAAAGTTTGTAGTGCATAACGTAGAAGCTAGAGCCACTGGATAAAAAAACAGCCTCAGCGTACCGTACATATTACCTCTTCAAACATAACGGTAACCATAGGGTAAAGTAATTGTATTTTCGGAACACAGCGATAATAACAAGTTAGTAATGCAATTATCGAATCCGCGCGCTGCCGCACGTGAACATTACGGTAATACGAAGTAATAGTGTAATGACACAATTGCCTGTTGTAATTACACCTCCAGAGTGAACGCCCTACACTGTGACATTATCAACATTTTAGCTAGCTATGATCTACAGAAGGGTTACCAAACTATTGTTTTTTTTTATATAAAAAATACTGATTTGTAGAAATTTAAATGTAAATGAAATATGTAGAGAGGAAATTCATCAATGTAAGAAGAATGTTTCACTGCAACATTTGCAGGAGGCATATAACTCAAACGATATAAAATGAATAATTTATAGCATGATTCCATGATAGTAAATCCTGATATTTAGGAACATTATTTTTCTAATACATCCAACGGTTCCTTAGTTCATATAAAATAATCTTCTTGGACTAGAGAACTCTTTATTTTCTAAAGCTTTAATTATTTAACCCTCTTTTGTGTACCTTCTGCGCGTTACCTTTTGGTAACGAAAACAAAGGCGTATAATTTTCTCTAATTGCTACAAAGATTTCAAGCTTAAGCTGTCATTTACTGTTTGCTTTTTCGATTGACATAATATCACAAAGTTTACCTTTTAACGTGAACAGTCATAACATAGAGCTGGAACCTACAAGATGACGCTCGTCGAAGAAAATTATAATTTGTCACTGAGGGCATCGCTGACGGTACTGAAGTTTGCGGGACTGTGGTGTCCCGAGGGACTGTCGGCGGGCCAGAGGAGGCTGTACCACTGCTACACTGTATTCGTATTTATGTTCATCCTGGGTGCGTGCGCTTTGAATGTTCCACGGAGTATTTCGACATCTTCACATAAATCACTTCGCGATTTACGTTGTGCAGATTTACTCTTTGACTTTATTCATACAGGATATTCTTTATTGCTAAAATCACGTACATAGTTACATTGAATTTTTCAATGATGGTTATAAGTACAGGTGGTATTGGTATTTGTAGGTAAGAACATGATAGCCTGTAAGGGCACTGCAATACAGTTAGTCTTATGACAGTTCACAGAGACATCTTAGCGTTAAATTAATTAATAATTATTATTTAGGCTTACTTATGTAACTGTTGCTAGCTGGTACAGTTTGAAAGGCCTTTGGTTTTAAATAATATCCCAGTTACCGTTATATTGCTTCAGCGTGCATTTTCTAAATACTGTAATTTTGTAGCACACAATCACAGATCATAGCTACATAAAAATACGACTGCCTCTTTGGTCGAGCCGTTAAGGCGCTTACCTACCAAGAATGAGGTCGAGGGTTCGATCCACCTGTATCCTAAAGTTGGACTGATTTAGGCTGCTTAAATTGTCATAATAACATATGTATGTAATAGTCACATTACGTTTATTCAGCAAAAACAAAAAACAATTATACGTATTTATGTAACGGCCCCTAACCTCCACAGAACTAATCATCATCATCATCATCATCAACCCGTTTATGCCCCATCGAAGGACACGGTTCTCTTTTCTAAGGAAGCTATACTAAGGCCATACTCCACCACGGGCGCCAAGTCCGGATTGGTGGAGGCTTTTAAGGCTGTGGCTGGTCTCACTGTCAGAAGTTTACAAGCCGCCCTAAGGCCTCCACAGAGCCATAATCTAAGAGCACGTCGTTTTATTCTCCGTCATGTTGCCCGCAGGTATCTACATAATCATCCAAGTGGTGGAGATGTTCCTGGTGTGGGGCGACGTGGCGCTGATGACGGGCGCGGCCTTCCTGCTGTTCACGAACCTGGCGCACATGACGAAGATCCTGAACCTGGTGGTGCGGCGGCGCGCCGTCGGCCGCATCGTTCGCGGCGCACACCGGGTGCTCGCCGCCGCCGGCGCCGGCGCCGCCCGGGCCGACGCCAGGGCTATCGCGAAAAGGTTGGATAGATTTAACGGTCCCACGGTCCGCGATTCTGCCGACGGCCGACGCCGGCCAACGACCACGGCCAGCCATGCACCACGCACGCCCGCAGGTACGGCGCACCACCACAGACGTCTGTGCTACCGCGGCTTATGTGTAGACTCGCACAACACAAAAAGTCGCCAATAGGCGAAGTTACACCTCCTAAAATTGGCATTGGTTTACTCGCACAATAGATTTTTCATCGTTGGGCGAGATCTAGACTCGCGCCAAGTTCCAGAAAAAAGGAACCGGCGACGCAGCTGCCGTGTGTAATCAGGATTACATTACAGGAATCACTTCGAGCCACTTTTGACCCCTTTACAACTCTACAACTATTTAACCTACGTATATGAAATTTGGCAGATTTCTTAAAGTCCATTAGCTTGCCTAGAATCCAAAGTTTCATCAATGTTGCTCAAACAGTTATAGATATATTAACGTTTAAAAACCGGCATTTTTATTACTGACTGACTGACTCACTCATAGATCAAAAACCTAACCCACTTCTAGATGACCTAGAAACTTGATATTTGGCATCAAGGTAGACTATTAGGCATATAAAAAGGAAAAAATCTAAAAACTGAAAATTATTGATATTAATATCCTCATAGTATTTAGTTCCAAATTCTGCCAATAGATGGCGTTTTTTTAATTCTATATCGCGTTATGGTTTTGTCTCAACCGATTCTATATAATATCTGTAAATGAGTTTCTGAAAAGTCGCATGTTCGTAGCCGATTTATGACCCATCGGCTATCGGTTTCTTGGCAATAAATAACGATGTATTTATTAGTTATCAAAAAGCAGTGATATCCCATCAAAAACATAAATGTGAATGATATGAGAGCCAAGTTCCATAGGTATTAAGAACAGACGTCGTTATCGACTTCGCCGACAAAAGAATTGAGATCTATATGGGTGCTGCCAAGTTCTCTGAAGAAAATCATGAAATTATAGTTACAAGATCACTAGATATGTAAATTGTTATTCAAGCTTAAGATTTGACTTGGCTAGTTTTCACGTACAGGCTAAATAATATTTATTTAATGAACTCTACTTCGTTTAGTCATACGGAGGTTAGTGTACTTTCTGTTTGAATTGTAATTATGCTGTAGGGTTGATATCATACCAATGTGACTTTTCTGAAATTTGGTTTGTTTGTAAAAACTAGCAGTCAAATCTTGAGCTTGAATAACAATTTACATCTCTAGTGATCTTGTAACTAAAATTTCATGATTTTCTTCAGAGAACTTGGCAGCACCCATATAGATCTCAATTCTTTTGTCGGCGAAGTCGATAACGACGTCTGTTCTTAATACCTATGGAACTTGGCTCTCATATCATTCACATTTATGTTTTTGATGGGATTACTATTACGAAATATGGCCGTGGACACTCGACCAATTGACTCTGCCATGTTATTTTCCAGATTAGAGGGTCAGTAAAATATATATTATTATTTTATTGTAGGTAGCTAAGAGTAAAAAAACCATCTCACTTACAGTAAACTAATGATAAAAACCTTTAAAATTTAAATGTTGGTAGTATTTCTCCCTTAGTCCACGTTCGTAACTAAGCTTTCATAACTGGCTATGAATATTATGAATAAGGTGTACGAGCAGTTGTCACTTGACGTATGTCGTGTGTTCCTGTCGCCTACTGTACTTAGTTCAATGCACAGCAGTGTAACATCTTTGTGTTAGTGCAAGTCGATAGTTTTTCTGTGGCGACCACGACGATAGGTTTTAGTTGTAGTAGATGTTACATGAGCCGGCGAAACGTCTTCCGTCGATTCCTTGAGTCCACTCCCTGGGTGTAAGGGAGCGGATGGACCCCAACCAATGTTAGTTATGAGCGTTTGCTCAGTTAATTTGTGGCTCAGCGTCCACCAGTTGATGAGACTTCTCCCTCCAGTTATTTGACAGCAGTATGCTCAGGTTAGTTGTCCTACCGGCAGTTTGGGACAGTTTGGTCTCCAATTAGTTCAGTTCAAGTTCACTCCAAGTTGCACATCAAGTTCGTTCCAGTTACCTTCTTCAGTTCAGTTTGACCGGTAGGTTGCAGAGTTGAGGCCTACTCCTGGTTGTAAGGCAGAGAGCAGGCCGAGTTGTTTGGCGAAACGTCTTCCGCCGATGTACACGTTTTGCAATGTCAGTGGTTGGTGACCTCAATTCACCCGGGCAGCTCCGTAGCGTTGACCCGCTGAGTTGGTGCACACGTTGAAGTTATTTCCACCACCTTCAAGGTGTCTGTCTGTTTCTCAGGATGAGGGCGCTGCAGATTCGCAGGCGCTGGTTGTTAGGATGCCCGAAGATGGTCGGAGCACCCGGCTCGAAGGACCATTATGTACGAGCAGAGGAGAGCGTGTGCAGCCCTCGCTCTGTCGCACAGCAGATGTTGTTTGTTGGACGGTGGTGGAAGAAGAAGAAGTCGTTTAACTCTTCATGGTGGTTTATTTACGATACAGAATTACATTGTTTAGTATATAAGTGTGTATTGGGCGAGTGGCTCGAGCCGACTGGCGGGCGGGCGGTAGCGGTTTGCTGGACAATGCCAAGTCAGTACACGCAGCGATGCACGTACATAAGGAATTATTTTCACTGTTTCATAACCAGTTATTAAACAAGACTTTTTTCCATTTTCATAACCAGAGCCTCTTAGTCATATTGTATGGTCTTCTGGTACTTTTTTCTTTGGGACAATGATTTATATTGTGTAATTCATCTTTTAAAAGTATGTAAAGTATGAAAATACTTTTTGTTGAAGATGTGATCGCGAGACCAGCCTGCAGCAGCTGCTTTATTTATCTCTGACCACAGTCACGGTGTTAGGCTGGGCCAGCAGCGCCGAGAAGGGGCAGTTACCAATGAGAGCGTGGTAAGCCTTCTATTTCACAACATTAACAAAAACTTGACAGGTCGGTATTTTGCGTTTTACTTTTCCATCACGGGATTGAAAGGATTTGCCAACTGAGACTAACTTAGCGCTTAATTTTGGTCGAAGCGCTATGCACATCAGATACAGACGTATCCAGACGCTTAAGTATCTTTTCTTGACATTTTATCATGGAGTTTTCACACAACATCGGGAACAGTTGGGCTACGAATGTAATCACTTTAGAACTGTGTATTGACCGAAACATGGAATCAGCATGCACATGCCTTGTAGATGTTTAAAGGTATTTTTTTAAACGTCGTGCAATCTGTTCAGTAATTTAGGTAAAAAAAAGTAAATTTGGGCTTTTAAGAAAGTGAAGACGTTTATTCTTGGCCCGCAAATATTTTGTACAGCAATCTAGATGATCAAAGTTCGACTTTCCAAACTTATTATGATGACCTCTGTGGCGCAGTGGTAACTGCATCTGCCTACCATGCGAGAGATCCTGGGTTCGAAACCTGGGGTTCGGAAGCTGGGGACAATAAAAACCTCCGTTCGTGCATATTTACATGCTTGTGATGTCGCTGGTTCTGGTTCCCACGACACAGGGTATCCTAGTGTGGGGCCAGAAGCAATGTATGTGCCGGTAGGTACAGTCTCTTAGCTTTTAGAATACACATCGAGCTCTAGAGTATTCTTCGGTTTTTGCCGTATATATATTTATATCATACTGATGATCGAGTGGCGGGAAGACGCTGGATGCAAGCCGCTTCCGACCGGTCTTTTTGGAAATCCATGGAGGAGGCCTATGTCCAGCATTGGACTTCTTGTGGATGATGATGATGATGATGATCAAGTTCTGATTTCGAAATTAAGTGTCATATTAGTTCCGATATTTCTATTACACGAATATATCCGATTCTATCCGATAGTAGCCGAGGTATATTCTAAAAGCTAACAGAGTATAAATGTTTACGTTTCGTGTTTTATTGGTCACTCAGGTACCCTTACGACACGAGCAAGTCGCCGGCGTACGAGCTGACGTACGTGCACCAGGTGAGCGCGCTGCTGGTGGCGGCCGGGCTCAACGTGGCCAAGGACACGCTGGTGTCCGGCCTCATCGCGCAGGCGCGCTGCCGGCTGCGGCTGCTGCGGCTGGCGCTTACGAACCTGCATCGGGGAATGGGGGTGGACGAAGAGGTACGTTGATTCATGGTTTCGGCTATACTGCTGGGACACGAAACATTAATCGGATGTACAATAAATATTTGGCAATATATCCCGGCCATACTAAAAATATTGCAGAGTATTGCAAAGTCTAGCTGTAAATGCTGGCTGATGCTACCAGCCACACCCTTGCAGCTATACTTTGTTGTGAAAAGATGGCCCGTCTAGGAGCCCCATTAACGGTGTAGAAATACTTGTTAGCATTTTGGCTGTGTGGTCTAGCCTGTAAACAGGTCTTGATTCCTAGTTATAAAAAAGTTACTTATCCAAGTGGCGGGAAGACGCTGGATGCAAGCCGCTTCCGACCGGTCTTTTTGGAAATCCATGGAGGTGGCCTATGTCCAACAGTGGACTTCTTGTGGCTGAATGATGATGATGATCCAAAAGGAGGTGACGGTTGTCATTTCATCTTACGAATAACTTTTTTCAAGGAAAGTAGTTTACAAGCATTAAATTAAAACGAAGGATTAAGTTCATAATACGACTTGGTTTGGAGCCAAAAATATCCGCTGCACCCAACTGTTGGATAACGCACCTGATAATAAAATAAATTCAAGCTTTCTAAAATTTTGGCACGATTTCAAGATATCTTTTATCTGACAAAGAAAATTAAAATTAACTTTCGTACGATGTACTACAGTTGTCAATAAAATACGGTATATTAAACGTCAGTTTTCTAAAGTTAAGGAATGATGGACAGTCACTATTATAGTAGATGTTAATAAATGACCTCCTGATACCTTTTAACAATACGCGATGGCCACGTAAGGTATTAAGTCAATATATATCTCTGAGAGAAGGTCTGCGCCCTGCAGTGAGACGTATATAGACTACATACACATAAACATTTATATACAGTCACATACATTGCTTCTGGCCCCCCACTAGGATACCCTGTGTCGTGGAAACCAGAAGCAGCGACATCACAAACATGTAAACAACCAAGACCCGGGGTTTGTTTTAAAATGTTAACAGACTTAAAATAAAAGCCATAGAGTGACCCCAGCGTGGTACCACAGTCAGGTACTGTCAGGCTAGGTGAACATCCGAGGTCTAACATTTTAAGGGTTCTCACCAAAGTTTTAAACACCCGTGAACAAAGATGGACATCTTTTCAAACATGTGTTCCAGTCGGCTCGAATCGCTCTTAGCCTGGGCTGCCTGAGTGATCTTAAGCGATCACTAAGGCTAAGCAAAGCACGGCGCGTTCACTCCATTGATGTGTCACCATCTATGACTAACGCTAGTGGCATTTTTCCGAGCGGTTCCGTGCTTCGCAAGGCATGTTAAGCAGTTGGTGCCGGCTGCCCTCGATAGATGGCAGTCATTAAGCCAAGTCAGAGGCCTTAGGGCGGCTTGAAAACTTCTGACAGTAAGACCAGCCACTAGTCTTACAAGCCTCCACCAATCCGGACTTGGCCCCCGTGGTGGAGTCTGGCCTATAACTTCCTCAGTGAAGAGACCCGTGCCTCTCGGTGGGAACATAATGAGTTGATGATGATGGTTCCAGTCGGTGTCCCTGCTGTCGGCGGCGCAGGAGGAGCTGGCCAGGGCGCGGCTGCGCGGCTGCGTGGCGGCGCACCAGCGTGCGCTGCACTCGGCTCGTGAGCTGCAGCGCTGCTTCTCCGCGCCCACCTTCGCGCAATTCACCGTCTCCCTGGTCATCATCTGCGTCACCGCCTTCCAGTTGGCTTCTGTAAGACCCCGCCTTGTTAAATTCTGTTCCGCCTGCAGGGAGTTCAAGGTCAACAATTCATCGCCTTAGTGGTGAAGAAAACTACGGCACACTTTTGACCGAATTGAGTTATGAACACTACCCTAACCTTCCCTGCGTTAAATGAAGATTGTATTTGTGAACTAGCAGTTCGTTTTTCATTCAGATCTGAAAGGAGTTAAATGAAAAGAGGAAGAAAAATCCAGTGGTGATTTTAATTTTAGCTGCATAAGTTTGTTCATCACAACTTATTTGTGTCGTAGAAATACCACAAGTAATGTGGAAATCTGAACATATAGAGGAGGTACAACAAAAGATTTTTTTTCCAGGCACTTATTTTTTCGAATTGTTTGTTCCTCTCTGACCCAGGTCTTTGACGCCAGTTCATATTTGTGTTCGTTGTTGTAGGTATGTTTTGAATCCATTCCGGGCGGGAGATCGCAAAAGTTGGAGTGATGTTACAGGACCTATACCCAACAGTGGGTAGTGGTGGGCTGATGATGATTATGATGAAACGCATGTTGTAATTTTTGAGTTTGTATAATTGTTCAAAACGCTGGTTGTAGAAGTTATTACACTAGAACATCATTGTCCATCCGTTAATGCACTGCTGCGTTTCTTAAAAACTTCCTTGTCGAATAAGTCCTGTATGACTAAGCCAAGGCGCACACTAGCGACACGCGATAGCGACAGCTCGGCGACTAGACATTATATGTATGTATCTTGTTCGAAGCTCCGCACACTTGGCGACACAGGGTGACTTGTCGCCGCAACCAGACGTGGCGACAGTCGCCCTGTTTCCGCCAGATGCAAACGACAACGCCGCGTCTGACGCGGCGACTAGACGCGGTGACAAATCGCCCTGTTTGCGATGCTTCTAAAAGCGCATTGAAATACGATCAAGAGTCACGTGTGACTAATTTTTAATACTACTTAATACAACTTTCGAATCATAGACGTGGTTGTCTCTGTCCATGCCACTGCCTACGATTCTCTGCATTACGCATATTTTCTGCATTCATTTGCATGACTGATGGCTTGGCTACTAGGGACTTTTTTCTTGATCTTCGCGACTGTTCAAGTAGCGATGTATATATTTTTTTTGTTTTAGCAAACTGATAATATGGTGCGGTTCGTCTCAATGGGCACTTACTTGTTGAACATGATTTTCCAAGTCTTCATTTACTGCTACCAAGGAAACGAGCTCAGAGAAGAGGTAAGCCTGTAAGGTAAAGAGTTCATAGCTCATAGCCGTAAGCCCACAAATTCTTCTCTTTTGAGGTTTAAACACTGAAAAAACTCCTACATATACTTTTAGTGTGCAGTAAAGTGTAACGTATTATTCTTTACCAATAGATGCAAAAAAATATACAATACAATATCTTCTTATTAGATATAACCGATAAAACCACACAGTGAAACTATAAAAGCCTGACGGTGGGCGGGGGCGCGTATCAGCGCCTGTGGTACCGCGCTGGGGTCACTGTGTGCTTGTCACAGTCCGGTAGAGCCTGACGGTGGGCGGGGGCGCGTACCAGTGCCTGTGGTACCGCGCGGGGGTCACTGTGTGCTTGTCACTGTCCGGTAGAGCCTGACGGTGGGCGGGGGCGCGTACCAGTGCCTGTGGTACCGCGCGGGGGTCACTGTGTGCTTGTCACTGTCCGGTAGAGCCTGACGGTGGGCGGGGGCGCGTACCAGTGCCTGTGGTACCGCGGGGGTCACTGTGTGCTTGTCACTGTCCGGTAGAGCCTGACGGTGGGCGGGGGCGCGTACCAATGCCTGTGGTACCGCGCGGGGCCGGTGCTGCGGCGCGCGCTGCTGCAGCTGATGACGCGCGCGCGGCAGCCGGTCGCGCTCAGCGCCGGCGGGTTCACCGCGCTCTCGCTGTCCTCTTTCATGGCGGTAAGTGTTCTGATTCTTTCTTATTTCTTATTATTACTACTACTCGCTCTTGTTTTGTCGTTGCATGCACGCGCGCTTGTTTCCAGATTAATTTTATTAGTGTAGACTTGGGGCTTTCTCTCGAAGAGATACCTTAGGAGAAAGAATGGACTTGATCGCCAAATACATATTACCAATAGGCTGAGAGTTATGGATACCTCACATTTTCTCAAGCTGTTTTCACTGGCTAATAACTTCGCTGTTATGAATTATCTAGTCTATTAGCTGATCTACCGTTCTCATTATTAAAATCCGCTTGCAGACTTACGCTCGTACTGTTTTTGTGAAGTAAATGTGTGATTGGAAGTTTCTTTTCTTTTACAGATTATCAAGGCATCATATTCCTTCTTTACCGTACTCCAGCAAATAACAAAGGAGTAATAAACCAACATCTGCCACAGCTTTTAGGAAGTGTACTAATAAGAGCAATCATGATTTAATAACACTTATTACAGGAAATAGCTTTGTGTAGTTTGTAGTTTTTCCTATACTATTCTGAAAAAAATTAAAACAACCCAACAAGTACGAGTCGAGCCGGTCTATTTTTTGCGTTCTTTTACGTGTTTTCTTATAATTTTGTTTTTTTTAAGAACGTCAAGTGACCGTTTTAGTTTTAATTTTAACTCGGTACCTCTACGCGTTCCCGCGAAAAAGGGTCTTGACATACGGACGGAGGGTCGGACGGACGGACGGTAAGTGATCCTACAAGGCTTACATTTTTTTTTCCTTTTGGGTACGTAACCCTAAAAATGGAACAAAATTGTCTTACCCCCGGTTCTTAGTCCAATAACAATCGGTTAATCTACTGTTAACAGCTGTCAGTTATTCAAAGTGCATACAAAAAAAAAACTGACAGCTGTTAACAATAGATTAACAGACTGTTAGTACACGAGAAATCGGGCGTTAATGTTGCTACGACTTAGAAAAATAGAGTGATTACAATGTAAAGAGAATTCTTCAAAAAGCGCGATGTTTTACACGCTAAGTGAAGTTTCCGTTGCTCGTCAGCAAACCAAGTACGTATCGAATGGCGCAGTTTGCGGCAAATTACGCAGTATGTGTAACGAGCGGTCGTGCCGGCCGCAAGCGCTGCTACGTGACGAAGCTCTGCTCCCATTGGATCACGTCGGGTAAAGCCAGCGCCCCTGCATGTATGTACACCATCATTACCCTCCTCGTTACCCCGGGATAGCTTCACAGGGTGGCTTGTAACTATCCACCTGACAGACACGCCAACAACCGATTCCGACTTCGAAAAACAAAAAAATGAAATGTTTCCATTTCATAAAGGATACAAAGGACTCAAGACGAGTCAGACCGACTCGAAATATTTAGGGACGTCTCTACGCACCACGCGACTAAACTCTGCGAATCAGAGCGAAACCTGGTCGGACTTACTCGACAAAAAAGCAAATAAGAGAGTTTGGAATACACATAAACATAACGTAACATTTACATACAGGCACATACATTTCTTCTGGCCCCACACTAGGATACCCTGTGTCGTACCCAGAAGCAGCGACGTCATGAACATGTAAACATCCAAGACCTGGGTTTCTTTATTTTGTCCCCAGCCGGGATTCGAAACCGGGACCTCTCGCATGGTAAGCAGATGCACTAACCACTCCGCCACAGAGGTCATCTTAATTAAGTTCATACTAGGTATGTCCTGCTTACGAATGTTGGAGTTCGAAAAAATAATATTACATTGTAAGTTATAAACTTATAACCCAGGTGAACCTTTCTTCAAGCGAATGCGTTTGCCGACGTGCTCGCAGACTCCAGCAGTAAATTTCTTATCACGACGCCACAAAGTATTTCGCCCGGTTCTATAATAATATTCGCACGTAAAACTTTTAGAAAGATCTCACGCATTTTACGGGTTAGTTACTTCTTGGCGAGATAAAATAGTCCGTAAAACCCTTTTCAGTTCGTATCTGGGGAAGGGATTAAGCGTCGCCCGCACGGCTTTCGTTCCCACCGGCCGTGCGGCCCCGGCTTTATTGCGAGATAACAGAGGAATTACTTAAGCTATTTCTGGGACATTCAACTGAGACAACAGTCTGTTATTTACTTTGGGCATATGACAGCTGTGACCAGTAGACTAACATCTGCTAATCTCAGTAGATTAGCCGATGTTAGTCTAGGTCACAGCTGTCTAATACTATTTGCACCAGTCGGTTGCCCTTCAACAGTTTAAAGGGCAACCGACTGGCGCGAATAGTATTAGAATAAGATTACGATAGGATAACAAAACGTTCTACATTATGATTCCCCAAGATAATATTACAGTTACCTCCGACGTGGCTTAAAGAAATTAAATGTGCTTAGCACACTCTGTGCAAAAAAGATTACTATAAAATAATTAACTATTTAGAGGACAAAGATGTCTGGTGTTAAACAGTAGATTATAATTAAATGTATTCAGAGGAAAATAGTGTTATTATTATATTTTTTATTGCACAAATAGATAGATAGATAGATAGATAGATAGATAAAAGATTTATTTCCATAGGACACACACACGTACATATATCAACAAATGAAATCACAAAGTAACAGCAAATTATTAACACTGACAAAACAGAAACAGAAACATACATAAGCAATACAAGCATTTATGTGATAGGAGAAGTACCTATCTATAGGATGTGAGCGGATAAATAGCGTGACTACGTGTGTGTGGCAAATGCAAATGGGTTTCGACTCAGCATGTGCTGGGAGTTTCAAAAGAAAACTCCAGCGCTGGTATTCTGCCGATACCCAGTGTGAGCGGCGCGCAGAGCCCAAAGAAGTGATGCATGCGAAGTAGTGCCTGTACAAATACAACATGTACAAGGGCGTGCTCAATACAGGAAGTATTCTCTTCCAGCAAACAAGTATTGAACACATCCACGAGTTATAATTTTTACGTTTGAAAGTTTGTTAATTAAGGTAAAACTGTTTTGAAAATAATAAGCGTTAGATTCTTTGTCCGCTTTCTTTGTTAGTGAAACTAACACCTTAGACGTTCATAAAGCAAACATTTTGTTATTACTGTAAATAAAAATATTTAAATATTAATTTTAATAAAAGTATTTTGGGCGTCAGGAGGGTAGACCGTGTGCGAAATACCATACTACGCACCAAAACCCGAATAATCAACGTGGGCGTCCAGACGGCGAAATTAAATAGGAGCTGGGCTGGTCATGTCAGTCGAATGGACTCGGATAGGTGGGCGAGACTCGCCACCGAGTGGGTGCCACAAGACGGACATCGAAGTCGAGGCCGGCCTAGGAGACGTTGGAGAGACGATCTCGACCAACACCTGCCGGAGTGGTCTGAGGCGGCCCAGGACCGAAAACTTTGGACTGAACTGGGGGAGGCCTTTGCCCAGCAGTGGGACACAAAGATGGAGGCTACGTAAAAAAAAATTAATTTATACTAACGTCTTTTAATCTGCTGTTTATGTTGGGAAACTGACAGCTACGAACAGTATACTAAAATCTGTTAATCTACTGGTCACAGCTGTACAGAAGCAATAGTGTTAGTGTGCGAGAAACAGGGGTTATCTCAGTCTATATGTTTCAAATAAAATGATGAGAGAATCGTTGTAGTGCATATTGCGTGGAAGCGGCTTAGGAATTATATTATTCTCGGTACATTGAATGTTAGCTCATAATAACTTTCATAGTAAATTCATACAAAACTATTGCTAACCGTAGCGACACAACATCGAAGGTTCTTAAGTTCCATGACCTTCTAAGGCCCTTGTCGAACTATTCCTCAACGAAGTGACTTTAAAGTTACTCAGATGATAACTACTTGTAACAGCGATTTGATAACTATATATTTGTACTACGTACCTTAGTGCCCCGCAACGGTAGCCCAGTGGGTAGAAAAATGGACTCAGAAGCGGGAGACCTAGGTTCGATTCCCAGTGCAGGTACCTATGACTTTGTTATATACATTTGTAGCAATGCCACACGCTAACCGTGAAGGAAAACATTGTGGGGAAGTCTGAGTGTCTGTAGTATCACATATCTCAGCGCTTGGAATTCCCAATCCGCGGTGGGCACGCGTGGTAATTAAGTCCATACTCTCTCTTTCTCTGAATGAAGGCCTGTAGGCCCTATGGTGGGAGATATATGAGCTGCTTACACACAACTTATAGGAGTTAGGGCCGAAAACCCATACGACAGGAGGAAACACAGTTAATTTCGGCAGCCTGGGTGATCTTAAACGATCACGTAGTTTAAGCAACATTGGGCGCGTTCAGTGCATGGATGGGTGACCGTCTATAGCTGACGCTGTTGGCATTTTTCCAAGCGGTTCCGTGCTTCGGAAGGCACGCTAAGCAGTTTGTGTCGGCTGCCGTCGATAGATGGCAGTCGTTAAACCAAGTCAGAGGCCTTAGGATGGCTTGAAAACTTCTGACAGTAAGACCAGCCACTAGTCTTACAAGCCTCCACCAATCTGGACTTGGGCCCCGTGGTGGAGAATGGCCTATACCTTCTTCAGGGAAGAGACCCGTGCCCTTCGGTGGGGACATAATGGGTTGATGATTATGAATGCCTAAAATCGAAGTATACTAAGTCTAACCCCGTCGGCGCTTATCGTATCATAGTTATATTACGTATACAAGCAGCAAACAGATTCAACGAATGGTTGAAAAATATGTGTGCATTTTTGTATTCGAATCGGAATATCCGTCACAGCAGCGCTTTGGTGGAGTATCGCATTCCCCGCAAAGCTCGGGCGTTAGCGCTTAAGCTGGGAAATAGACTGCGTTCGCTTTCCGAGTGAAAGTTTTAAAATGCCGATGGTTCCTTATTTACGAGCAGCAGTGCTACGCCATACGTTTCAATTTAACTTTTCATAGAAAACGGAGACTGAGCTTTTACTGTTTCAGAGGTTTTTAGGGTTCCGTAGCCGACAAAGACCCTTATAATTTCTACACGTCCGCCTGTCTGTCTGTCTGTCCGCGGTCTAGCACAGAGACGATAAGCGCTAGGAAGCTGAAATTTGGCATAGACATAAAAAAACACGTTTAGGGGAGACCTTAAAGAATATTTTTATGGTACTACTATCCATTATGTAATAATTTTTCTCGTCTTCGCCATAGTGGGTTATTGGTCGTTCAAAAATATAGATAGACAGATAAATAGAGAACACTTTATTGTACATAAAAAGGGAAATTACACAGGTATTTCTTACTCTAATATATGTAGTGGGTAAAGAAAAAATATTCTTAGATTAAGGTTATTTTTGGACGGTTCCGTTTCCGTTCCGTTATGTCATAAAAAATATGTAATTGTTCTACCATGGAAATGAAACACTTGTGAGTTGGCCACGACACAGGAGTAGCTAGTGTAGGGACACAATAACCTTTCTGTTTTGGTACAATAATATCTACAACATTATTTGTAAATTTGTGATGATTTAATAAACGATTTTTGTTTTAATAAGATTGTTTTATCCAAGCGGGGAGTCCCCCTTCTCCTGTCTCAACGATTGTAGAAGCGTAAAAAACTTCAGAGTAGTAGTCCACGTAGTAAACTTACCTTCTTCGGAACCCTACCCTGCGCTTGGCCCACACGCCCTTGGCCGATTTTTATGTTAAAGTGACAGCAAAGCGATAAAAAAAGTCCAGATTAAAATAACGTAATAAACACGACAGTCAAGTGCGATTTGGAAACACATCGCCCGGAAGCGACCCCGCACTTGCGCACAAGGTTAATAACACTATGCCGTACCTAATTGAACCTGCCCCGCTGGGAAATTACGTGCGAATCAGTTCAGTCGCCGCTGTATGGCTGGGCTGCGTTATTAACTAGCGAGCCGGCCCAGTTATTATGCATTGGGAATATTTGTTCGGCATCTTTGCGAAAAGGGCGAAAAGTAATAATTTCGTGCGGGGTCGCGTGACGCACATTGTCGCGGCTATCAAAAAGTGTCGTAACAGAAAACAAACAGCGACACCAATAATCCAGACGTTGTAAAATATATTTTGACAAACTTGCTAACATGGTTATAATTTCATCGGGCGCGCACTGACTGAGCGGGCAGTCCCGTTACAAAACAAACGTCGCGAGACTAGAGAAAAAGTATGCCATTTTTCGTACCTACATAATTCTTAGTTTGAAGAAGTCTTAAGTTTAAAATACATTATTGAATTGAATGAGTTTTCAAAACTGGTAGCAGGATCATAACTGTATGTACATTATACATAACTGTATGTACATTGACATTCAACAAGCAGAATGTAAATTCTTTACGTTGAAATAAAAATTTTTGAATTTGAATTTGAATTTGGATACCGGCACGTTGGGGAAAATCCTTGGTTTTTTTACCGAGGCAACTCCTGATTCTCAACTATGTCACGAGCGAGCGATGCAAATAACTACCAGATGCAGATTTAAAAGTAAACGCTGGCCATACGCTGCTATTAATACATACATAAGCTTACGCCTGTATCACTGAGGGATAGGCAGAGTTAGGGACTGCCACTTGCCACGATCCTGACAGATCACTTTCGCTTCATCGACATTCATTAGTCGTTTCGTTTCGCTTTTTCTGGTTCCCACGACACAGAGTATCCATCCTAGTGTGGGTCCAGAAGCAATGTAGTGCCTGTATGTAAATGTTACGTTAGTTGCATGCACAGCACCGCACGCGGAAGCACGCCGGAAGAAGCTAAGTGGGAGGGCCGGTAATAAGGGGCAGGCGCATGTGCTTTGCCCAAATAGGGGACGGAGCAAAGAGCAAGATTAAAAGTACCCGAAATCGGCGTGCGGCTATCAACGTTGTGGAGAATAAGCTACGATGTAAAAGTTTCATAATAAATTGTAAAAGTGCAGTTAACTACCGCGCGGTGGCACAGACTGTGCCGCGCTACTTATCTAACTGTTATTTATAGCCTTGTGCTGCTGCATCTACTTAGTTGCGAGCAAAAGTTAGGTATCATTTATCACTCTATTTAATTTATTTCATGAACTAGAATGTAGCTGTAAATTTCATTTCTGATTACATGAATGATCAACAAAAGCCTGGAATAAGCCACCCGGACATAACTAGTAAAACTTCACGTTTTCCAATACAATACGTACTTACCAACTCAAAAAATATCATCATCGGACGGACTGTTGGACACACGGATAAGATTGCGATCGAAAAATGTTGATGAAGGGGGGCGCTACTATGTAAGCCTCCACTATATAGAGTTGTCCCATTTAACCTACTCCGAACTGCCAAATACATACGTCCTTTGACACTTTTTGATCGTCTAACGGGGTTAGCCATGGATAGCTGTATCGAAGTTATATGGGTTACATCTTTCTATTAGATAACATTACCTACAATGTCGGTCAGGCAATACTGCAATGATAACTTCTTTAATAACTAAACATGTATTATATATGCAGTGTAAAAATATAAATCTATTAATAATGGCTGCATCCATCTAACATTTCAGAAATTTGCGATGCATGCTCAACGCACCTGCTGTGCATTGAGCACAACTCTTTTTTATTTCCTTGCAGAAATCTAGCAGCCTGTTGTTATGGGTGAAAACCTGTAATCATTGAATTTCCTTCTAAATTCAATGCCTGTAATTGACTCACTAACTAGTTTTATAAGATTCATACATTGTTTATCAGCTGTTGGTATTCCATAGGGTTTACTAATAATGTATTGCCAAAAATCGTTTCCCAAAGTATTACTTCCCAAACTATTTTCCGCAAATTATCACTTGGCAAAAAAACATTTCTCAAAACAACTTAAAACAAATAAACAGTTAGCAAAAGTTATTATGGCAAGTTATTGTTTACCAAATAAATACTTGGTCAAAATTCATTTTACCAAGCATTATTCAGTCAAAAGTATCGTTTGGCAAAAAGTACCTTTCCATGCAATACTGAATACGCTTCCGGCAATGTGTGTAAATGACACAACAAAGTTGAGTCTGTTTTCGATCTTACATAGAGAACCTAACGCTCCGACGCGCTCCGCTTCGCTACGCGCGTCGTCGCACCTATATTTCTGTTGCCACGTATTCTTTACATCGCCGACCCCCCGTTCAATAATAATTAGTACCTAATCGTCAACTATATTTATGCCAAATAATAATTTGACCAAATGAATAAAAGCCAAAATAAAACGTTAGCATAATAAACGTTTGTCTTAATAAAACTTGACGCAGTAAAATTATGCGAAATGATAATTTGACCAAATGAATAAAATGCGAAATGAAAACTTGCTAAAGTTTCATTTGGGAAATGAAACTGATGCCATAAGTTTATTGGGAAGTAAAATTTGGCGAAAAATACTTTGGCTAAACGGCGGTATCCCATTCCATAGGTAAGTAAATATTGACCGTGCAGACAAAACAAGTGACAAAGTTTATTGCGCGCACAGGACCAGTGGTTGTGTCGTCTAGATGTTAATAACTCTTTGATGAGCACCAAAGTGGTATTATACGTATAATATTCAGTAACCTATTCCACGTTTTCATCTCACACAGAGCGCGCTGCGCTGTCGGTACATTTGCATAAATACCGCACGCACCGCTGTCAATGGAGGGCTTAAACGTTGCGGTAATATTGTCGCCTGGGAGACAGGCAGCGGCTGAGTAACGAAATATACTGAGGTTCTTCATATGTACGATGTACGTCAGCGGTACACCTCGCGGTGAAGGCGCTAATGTCTCTTCGTCGGCAGTAAAACACGTTAGAGCTATCGCGGGCGCGGCGCGCGGCGCGCGACTGGCATGTTGATGTTAGCTGAAGAGCTCGCGCCTCGCGGCGAGGACACTTTGAGGTACAATTTGATCACCAATATTTAGGGCTAGTTGGGTCATCATAGAATACAGTCCGTTAACACTAGTATTATACAGATGGATGTTCTGTTTTGTTGTTTAATTTTATTATCTTTATTCTATTTAACTATTATTAAATTTAATGTAATTAATATAATAAAATTAAACATAAAATAGTTTCTTTTCATTATAATGCGATGACAAACACTTTATTGTGTTGGCTTTTTTATCAATTTTTTATTTTGGTTTCCAATCCTGTTTAGTACTCGTGGGAAAGCATAATCTATGGAACTGCAAAGTTATTATGTATTAATCACAAATTAGTATTTACAGTTCCCTTCCCATTCCAGATTTAGAATGAATTCCAGATGATTTCAGATGTCAGTAATAAAATACTCGTAGTTACAAAAGTTGGTGCATATTTAAAATTAAATTTTAATTTCTATTGTAATTTATTTTAGTTAAATCGATGCAACTGACTTTTTAATTAATTTATTTGGACATTGTATTATAAGATGAATATTGTAGATTTAGCACATAAGAGAAGTGACATTTGTAATAACAATGGTGTTTTAATTACTAAATTCAAACTAATTATTTGCTTGTTAAAACATAGCTAACAGAATGTGAGATCATATTTACCTCATATAACATGTCATCAAAATGTATCACATTCTAGGCAAATAAATTTATTTTATTTTATAAATGAACAATCTTTATTGTAAAATAGTTCAAAGTAAATCTGGATGACACTTTATAGTATACAATAAATATGCCTATTATAAACACACAATTACCTTAATTTCACTCCAAGGAAGTCACCGCAACAGTAAGTTTTCTTTAAACGTTCTCAAACAAATTGGGGCCTCTGTATAATCCTTCTGGGATTCCGACACGTTTGATCGTTCGATAGGGTTCGGCACAACGGTGTTTGTGTACAAACTCACTTCAGCGAACCGGGCACACCGTGTACAATTCTACTCTCACTCAGTCTGTACTCTGTAGCGCTCTCGCCGCCGACACACTAGTCAAGTAAGTGGAGAGACGTGTTGCGTTGAAGAGGCGGCGAGGTTGGCCAAGCGAGTTTAAGCTATTTCTCAGCTTTTAGTCAATAGAAAATGTTCAGAAATTGGAAATTTATTTCAACTTAAAAAAAAATACATTTTGTTTGTTGAATGTCTATAGACATACTTACAATGTTAGGCGCTGCCTTTTCGTCGAATGTAGTGGAGAAAAAGGCAGCGAAAAAAAAAACTCCACTCTGACTGATTTTTCCTCATCATCATCAACCATTATGTCCCCACCGAGGGGCACGGGTCTCTTCCCTGAGTCCTACACGGGGTGTAGTCCTGATTGGTGGAGGCTTGAAAGACTAGCGGCTGGTCTTTCCGTCAGAAGTTTTTCAAGCCGCCCGCCCTAAGGCCTCTGACTTGGCTTAACGACTGCCATCTGTAAAATTATTATTTTCTCAAATCACTTTAAATCTAATACATAAGTTGTTAAGAAAATCTATATAATTATCTAAGAAGCTCGTGACCCATGAGTGCAATAAACACTGTCAGATTATTCCCATCACCGACATCACAACATACTTGAATTGACATGAAAGGCATACGACATTTCAGTCGAAACCGGCGTGCGTGCATACAGCAACTTATGAATGTCGCGGAAGCGAAAGTGATTTGTCGGGATCATGGCATATGGCAGTCCCTGGTCTCTGCCTACCCCTCGGGTGTACAGGCGTGTGTGTTTGCTTAATTAATTAATAGTGTACGGTACAAATTATAGAGGATCGAGTTGCTCTCGATTGTGTTGTATTGTATAGGTACCTATCATTTATTTTCTGTCAATGGCAAATTTAATTTTGGTTACTAAATAAATACATTTTCATTTCATTCGTAATATATTTTGTTAATAATAAAAATGAGGAATCGACAGAAACCATTGTAATCACATGAGTTATGACATTGTAAAGTATAATTAAACACCGTGCCGCACTACCCACTTTTATGTGTAGCATTTACGCTCACGGTTATTATTGAATTTTGTTCCCATGATGGGAACGGAAAGTATGACTTTGTTCAGTTTTATGTGGACTTTAACGTCAGTCGTCGTAAAACTTTATGGATCTACTTTCACGTGCAAATACACTTACTGATACATTAACCGTATACAAAGTTGTATTAAAGGTAACCTTATTAGACGGAGCCTTCCCACACCGTTTTACACACACCTGAAATGCTGGTGTCGTAACAAGTGAAATTATTACCGATGAATGTTGGACTAATTGGAGATATTCTTCAATTCTGTTTTAAGCGTGCCAGTGCCAGCTTTATAAGTTAAGAGGCGTCTTTTATTTTGTCAGCACAGGAATGGGTTAGACTTCGGGTTCTGTTGTCAAGTTTGCAGGCTTACGACGTCAATGAAATGTTGACGACTATTGAGATTATTCCAAATGAAATAAGTGGCTTTGAGAGGAAGTTAAATGAGTTGCGCTCGAGTTGGGCGGCGGAGTCGCGCTCGCCCGGGGGCCCGCCGCTTACAGTTTTATCGCGAGTTCCATAGATGTTGGGCCTTTTGAGGATAAACTAGATCATGGCAATTTGCTCACCGATATCTGTAAAAGCTTGTATTTTGAAACGCCCCTTCAACCCCAATTACCATCTTGGTTCTTGTTAAAACTTTGTTTAAGCAAATAAAGGAATTTTTCACAAAGTTACCGTAACGGGAATACACCAAAATATATTTCGGCCATCGTTATAAAGTTCGTTTCTTCCTCGTTTTGTGTCAAAGAAAGTCTTTACCCCGAACACACCCTGTCCCAATAAGGCTGGACAATGAGAGTCCCGTCGAACTGCCGCGGGCAGGAGTTCCTGTCCCCCCCTTAACCCCCCCCCCCCCCCACGCAGCGATCGCAAACAGCCTCGAGGTTGGCAGGACGTGGACGCGCGAAAAGTTGAATTGATAACATAATAAGGTTGGTTGACGTGTTTGAGTACACAAGTCGCGTAAAGCGCTCCGGACGTGTCTTGGGTCTTCGCAAATACAGATCGTCTGTCTGAACTTCTCTTTATATTTTTTGGCTTTACCCGTGCTTACCCCCAAAGCAAACGTAATGCAAAAATCTGTTATGCCATTATTAAGGAAGAAAAAATATTCATTTGTTACAACAACAAGACATCATAAAAAAATACACTGATAACTGACATAAAAACTCTTTACCGTCTTTGCTATAGAACCACTTGTTCAGTGTTTCATTAAACCGATATGGGGTTTAATTTTTTTAAATTAAGTTTCAAGTATTGATTCCACAAAGTACAAATCTACTCTCCGGTGTAAACGCGTATGAAACGTCAATGGGTATAATAATAATACTATGACATTTTACAATTTGAAGAAAGTAGTTTTGTTTGTCAGTATTTTTAGTGCGCTGTATCCGTCGCATACTTTCAGGTCGCTAACCGTTGCTGTGTCTTATTTATGTTATGCAGTACGGGGCGGGTATTTTGCTACAAAATTAGCCAACTCTTATCGGACTGTCCTAGAAATCCTAAAAAGCCTTTTAGTGTTCAGGATTATCCTTTTTCCGAGAAGCAGCGGCGCCGAGGCTGAAGACAGCCACGTTTTATTTATTCGTCTCTCAACGGACACTGTCCTCTTTTCGCTCGCGTACAATGTTATTTACTATTGAGGAAGGAAAGGTGTATGGCATTACCTTGATGTGCGTAATTGCGTAAAAAATACAAAAACTACAAACGTGAAATATATCACCCGTCCGGAAGACAGACAGAATTACATTTAAAAAAAATGGGCTGTCTAAGTACACATATATACAGACAAAAACTCACGCCTGTTCGTTGTATCCGCGCTACCTGAGTATTGTATTTTAAACACGAGGAAACATTGACACCATTGACATTCTATTAATTACAGTGAAATGACTAAATTGCATTGTAATTCATATTAATTTCTGTTAAATCATTGTCAAAATATTCTCCGAGTAAAATGGTCTTTTGTGCTCTTACTAAGAATAATTTTGATCAAAATATTATAGTACATTCCTGGAAAATGCACTTTAATTAAGCAGAGCCATCACACTATTTAGTAGTGGTTCTTAAACTATTTGCAGTCACGGACCACTTTAAGAATTCCTAAAATGCCACGGACCTCCGTCAATATATGAATATTTACCTCTTGTGGAAAAAAAATCAAGATTAAAGGATCACTTTTATTGCTGTCGCCTCTCGCCTCGCGCCGCTTGACAATAACCAGCGATAGTGGGCAAGCAAATTAGGATTTAGTTAACTTTCATTTTTTTCATTAATCTTAAGAGTTAATTGAGCTGCTGCGGAGCCTTAGTGCGCATATTACGGACCCCTTAGGGGTCCGTGGACCCCACTTTAAGAAACCCTGCTATATAGGTATCACACTAATATTATAAAGGCGAAAGTTTGTGAGTGTGTGAGTGTGTATGTTCGTTACTTTTTCACGTCTATACGGCTAAAGCGATTTTGATGAAATTTGGTATAGAGTTATCTGACTCCCTGGATTAACACATAGGCTACGTTTTACCGCGGGAAAATATCTTATTCCCATAGGAAAATCCCTAAAAATGTCAATCCAGTGGCCGTGTGATTGGATCGCGGCCCCACAACTGCGCCGCGCTGTGAGCACACAGCACAATGTGCGCTCGAAATTAATTCAATTCCACAAATTCAAAACTTACCAACTAAAAGCTTCCGTGGTCGGTCCACCTTTTCATGTTGACCTGTGTCGAGTATTGTTAAACACATATTCCCTTACAGATTTATTGATTTACATATTTATGTGTTTGGGTTTTGAATTAATGTTCAAATTAAGTTTGTTTTTAATTATAATGCATTTAAAACTTTTGAAAATGTATTTAACATAAGCTGGTTTTTATATGTATTTACTTGTGGGTAATTTCCTGTAGTTGGTTTTTTCCTATGCAATAAAGAATAATTATGACAGATTTTGAGCATAAAGTGACTATTTTTGACAAATTAGTGACAAATTAGACAAACACTGAACTGCAGTGATTTACTTTTTAAGGATATACGTATTAGAAAAATTACAACTTTTATTTTGACTTTATCGAGTATCGCCTAGCTGATCTAGCTAGCCGATCACTAGCTAGATCGGCTGACACCTAAAGAAAACGTAGCTATTCCCTTCAAACAGTTCAAAATCATCTTAGACGGCTGTGCCGACCAGCTCCGCCAGCTACTATAAAGAGGAATCGCTACAGTTCCCACCGAAGTAAATTCCAACAGATTTAAAATATGAGCTGCTACTCGCCAACTTGCTAAGCAGTTAGTTTGATAGAATGTAGCGGGCGGCGGCGGCGGCGGCGGCGGGGCGGCGGCGGCGGCGGCGGCGGCGGCGGGGCGGCGGCGGCGGCGGCGGCGGCGGGGCGGCGGCGGCGGCGGCGGCGGCGGCGGGGCGGCGGCGGCGGCGGGGCGGCGGCGGCGGCGGCGGCGGCGGGGCGGCGGCGGCGGCGGCGGCGGCGGCGGGGCGGCGGCGGCGGCGGGGCGGCGGCGGCGGCGGCGGCGGCGGCGGGGCGGCGGCGGCGGCGGGGCGGCGGTGGCGGCGGCGGCGGGGCGGCGGCGGCGGCGGCACGGTGCTATCAATTATCTCGAGGCGCGGCGCCGCGGTGCGTCGGCTTTATGAAGATTGATGTTCGTACGCCAACTGACTACAGATTTCGTTACCAAGTGATAAAAGGCCCTAAATTGAGCTTAAAGCTCATAAGCTTCAGTTTCATCGTAACAACTGAATACACTGAGCTTTTTTGCACATTCCCGTTTTTATACGGTTTGTAAGGTTTATTTGTAAGCAGCCTGTATATGTCCTATTATAGGCGTTAATCACCACGCGTAGGCACCGCGGATTGGTGATTGCACGCTCTGTGCTTTTGAATAGGTCAGACACTCAGATTTTTTCACGATATTTTCCTCCCCATCACTTAGAAAACTTAACTCTACATAGCTTAGGAAACAAAGTCATAGGTACATACATGCCGGCACTAGGAATTGAACCTGGATCTCCCGCTTCCGAGTCCTTTGTTCTACTCGCTAGACTACCATCGCTCAATTTAAACATTACTTGGTAGATGTGTGTGTTGTATAAAGATGGTTTCAATTGGTACTTTCAAATAAATGCCGATGGACGTTAACGTTTAACTTGGAAACCCATGCAGCGGACTTAAATCTAAGAAACCGATCTAAATCTAAGAAAACTTTGTTAATTAGATAGAAAATTCTATATTGTATGTATAACAGGGATTCACCTTTGTGATTAATTAGTACTATTAGCTTTTAGAAACGTCAAATAAGTGTTGCTTAAAAATAAGAAAAGAAAAATATATTTATTTGACGACACAATACACAAAATCTCGCAACATAATACAAAAGTCAATAGAAAGCACAAAATCAGCGGAAAAGTGGGTAACGGTAGAAATACAAAAAAGACAAAGACAAAGCTACAAAAAAAATATATCTAACAAAATATCGGAAAGCTTTAAGTATCGAGTTCCCAAAAGCCCCGAGGCCCGACTTAGCATAATGTTGCAACGCTGATTTTCAGTCGGGTCCATACTGTGTCATAATGTTGCTAACAGCAGTCTGTTAGCAACATTATGACGTCCAAGTGTGCACAAGGTAGAACCGGGGCTTTCAGATACAGCTATTTCTATACATAGAAGGAAGTTCTTGCCGGGTTAAGTTATTGTAATATTTTTTGAATAAAACAAATTATTTTATTTTCTATTTGCCGCGTCCTCTAATTTAAGTAGATAGATAGAAAAGAAAAACACTTTATTGTAAATAAAAAATGAGATTACACAGGTATTTTTTTAATGTAAGAGTGTACTCTTGGCGGCGGATGGCGGCCTTAGCACTAAAAGTGATCTCTTCCAGACCTTTGGAACATTCATTGATATGATTTTGTAAGACAATATTTGTCCCGGGCTTAGACGAACATCCAATTCTGTTATAAATACGAGTACGAGTATTAACGGTCGCATTCGGTAAGAAAATAACTGCCAAGTTAGAGATCATAAACAAAATCGCGCTCACCATCGCAATACACGATTACTGTTATGGGCAAAGCGATATTTCGCGAATAACTGTAATGGCAGCCTGTTTACGTGCTGTCCCTGCCTGTGTATGTGTGTGTGGGAGTCATAGTTCGCTTCTTCCGTTTGCTTTCATGTTTAATGTGGGTTGCCATTATACAAGTGTCAATAATATAGAGAAGCGCATACACTCGTGGGTGTGTTTGAGAATATTACAAGCTTCAGTCGCTGAAATGAACCTCACGACTTCAGTCAGGCTGCTATTAATAGCAAATTATTAATAGAAGCCTTATTAAAGTTGTGCAAACAAAAGAAAACCATATAAAACGTTGTATATGTTGGTTGTTTATAGCTCCTCTCTAAAATAATTCATTATGTATTTTTTTAATGTCAAATAAACATACATTCTATGTCTATGAAACGTTTCTATGAAACGTGTCTAATAGGAACTTTGGCCGGGCGACGTAAAGCCATTTGCAAACCCCTCTTTAGTTTCCGTTTCCTTTTACAACTACTTTTATTACAAAATATTTTTACTATTTAATGCTTGTCAATGTAATGTTCACATACCCCACGATTCACGATTCTCTAGTTAAAGGGTGATGGATGGGACTATTCTTATGGTGAAACTAACTTAAATATACGTATAAAGTTAAATATATTTCAAGAAAATCGTGACAGAAATTTATTTAAAACTTAATAATAAACTCAAACCAGTATTATGGAAGGGTAGGCAGAGAACAGTATCTGCCACTCCTCATGACCTTGACAGATCTTTTTTGCTTCAACATTTAGTAATTACAGGCACGCTCACCGATTCGGGGTACTTCTTATCTTATCTTAAAAAAATATAAATATAAAAGTATTAAAATAATTGTTTTAATAATGTTTTACGTGAAACACTTCTAAACTTTTGGTATATAAATAACTGATATGTATTTGTATTTATTAATTCATCATCATCATCATTTGTAATCTAAGTAACATGGACCTAAAAGGAAGTGAGTGATTATAATGTTTAAATGGCACATTCTTGCAAAATATTAAAGTGCGGCACAGATTCTCTTATATCGTTAAAAAGCGAGCAATGCAGAGGCAAACAATTTTTACAACAATTTTTGCCTCCTCAAGATACTCAGGCTAGAATACGAGTATACCTAATTTGAAAAACTCATCTAGAGAATTAACCTTATTAAATACAATAGGATGTAATAAGATCTAGATTGCCCACGAGGCATTACGAGTATGCATAGTTGCTACGAAAGCGCTACGCTGCTACGCCGTAGCAATCGGTTATGCGCTACGAGCTACGTCGGTATTTGACTACGGTGCTACAATATCGTTAGCTACGATAGTATCTATTGTATGAAAGACTGATTAGCAATCTTTGCCTTTGCATCTACGTAATGAGATGATTTATACAAGCGTCCAGTAGACCTTCACTCACACTAGACGGATGGTTTGATGACTCGGAGATTGCAGTACCTAGGACATTGTTTAGATAGAGTGGAGTGACTTGCCTAGCACCATTCCGACAGCTTAGTCTAATAAATACAAGTCAATGCGTCCATAGCCAACCAAGCCGCGGACTTTCACACCATATTTTCCTGTTAATGCGCAAATGTACTTAAGGTTGAAAATAAGACATAACCTGGGACTTTCCCTTCCAAGGCCACTTTTCTACACACTAAGCTATCACCACTCATAGTTGCATTAATTTTTCCAAAAAAAAAAAACACCGTTTCGCGAAAAAAATAAAAGTGTTTATGTTAGAGTGTCAAACTTAACTTATTAGAGTGCATACATATCCCCTTTGTTATGCAGGCGTGAGCTTATGTATGTATGTCAATCTTCGGATAACTGTAAGTTGAGTCATTGCACCATACCACTTAACTCCACATGCAGTCTGCTATAAAGTTAACATCCGCGCAATGCGCTCCCTCAATGCGAGGCAATAACTCCACATGCAGTCTGCTATAAAGTTAACATCCGCGCAATGCGCTCCCTCAATGCGAGGCAATAACTCCACATGCAGTCTGCTATAAAGTTAACATCCGCGCAATGCGCTCCCTCAATGCGAGGCAATAACTCGCGCAAACCGCTCGCTGTCACTCACATGCAATCATCTTGGCGATAAACGTTGTCTGCTACCAGCGCTGTGCGAAACAAGATATTGCCTCTTGTAACTGGTTGTTATAAGGAAAAGTAGTCTCCTAAGGAAAATAATACGCGGAGGTCGCATTATATTCATGGTTCTATATTGTTCTATACTGTTTTTGGGGTCACTCGTAGCCCCGTCCACCTGAGTTAAGCGACATAGGGTGCGTTCAATGCATGGTTGGGTGACCTTCTGTGCTTAACGCTAGTAGCATTTTCACGAGCAATTCCGTGCTTTGCAATGCACGTATAGCAGTTAGTCACGTATAGTCACGTTAGCACGTATAGTCGATGCAAAGTCAGAGCCCTTAGGGCGATTTGAAAACTTCAAACAGTAAGACCAGCCACTAGTCTTACAAGCGTCGACCAATCTGGACTAGGCCGCCGTGGTGGAGTATGGACTATACCTTCCTCAAGGAAGAGACCCGTGCCCTTCGATGGGCACATAATGGGTTGATGATGATGATGTTTTTGGGGTCAGGCACGAAAATCGCATAAAAATGTTCCCGAAGTCCCGGTACGATAATAATAGTGACTTCGGCACAACACAATCACTTCACCAAACAATTGCATTGCGTAAAACGTCATTCAAACCAGGATGAAACCAGACCAGAATATACCATAATGATTTATTCCCACCGTTTGTAATTTTGTATCTAATGGCATTTCAATGCAAATTAAATTGTCATTTACACAATAACATCAAGGAGATCATGATACGTGGTGTCAAATTGAGTTACGCGGGCTCTACAATTGGAATGCGATTATTTACTGGAGCGCAGGTTTAACGAGACTATCATTGGCGTGCTAATAGCAATAATATCACTCTGTTGATTAACTCTGTAGATTTTAACAAATTGTCGAATTCACGATTTGTCTCTATTTATGATTTGTTTTCTGGATACACGAATTTTATTTCTACCAGTGTGTTGTTTTTTCATTGTTTCAGTCCAAAAATATGGCTCAATTGAAAAGAAAATTTAAAAAAGTAAACTTATCGCCGACAATATATTAACTTACACTATATTTGCGTCATGTAGGAAAAAATACCCGCATGATCCCTGAAAGAAATGACCATGATACTAAATGACACACATCTAAAATCAAATAAAAACATTAACGATACGCGTGAATCACCGTCGGGACCAATAAAGTTAAGATATTTACCCGAATTCTACGCTAACGACGTCGCACAGCTAACATAGAAAACATTACAGAAATAATTCGAGCGCAAACAGCAGACGCGGCAACCACAGTGTACGTCGCGGTGTATAAAAGCTCCACAAGTTCTAATGGGGGCCACTCGACGTCGTTTCTACTTAGTTGTGCAAAAAGTGACCGCCGCCCCCGCCCCCCTTCCGCCGTCGCCGCTCCTCGGACGCCTTCATGTGACGTAATGTCACGTTCAGACTAAGTAAACCCTCGATAGCCCTCTAGCAGTACCTAATTAACTCGTGCCTGTCTCGCGAAAGCGTAGGGTATATTAGCAAGTATCTATTTATAACTATAGGTGCCGTAACTTTTCTTTTACTTAAAACACAATCTTTTTCTCGGGTCCCAAATATATCACCAGGGTATCCTAGGATACCCTATGCTATGGTAACCAGGCAAAATCATGGAAAAAATACCGAGCTATACAAATGTACGGCAGCCTAAAGTGAAATCGAACCCACGACCTCTGTCCTGGTAGGCAAGCGTCTTAACGGCTGGACCAATGAGGCAGTCAATGTCAACTTTTTCAATTGAGTGATGTAATGAATTTTCCAATTATTGAGCTTTCTTTCCCATCTCTTGCTCTTTCTTATTGTTCAAAACGTTTCTTAGGCTGGCTAAAAAAAATATCTTTTTTAAGTCCGCCTTAGTGTATCGAGGTTCTGCCAGAGGTTAGCACAAAGACAAAGAAAAAACACTGGTTTTGGTAGAGGATGAAGGGATAATGGAGAAGAAGATCACTAATATAAGGGAAGGCAGGTAAAAGATCTTCCAAGTGGAAATAATGTAACTAAGAGTACAAAGCCTCTTATTTTGTACACAAATATAAATTGCGTACAATTTAATCACTTTCGAGCAGTCAACTGTTGGACTAAATTCAAACTGCGAAGCAATTATTGTAAGCAACGGACACAATTTGGTTCGTACCGTTACCTGTACGTGATAAAAGCCTGTTTCTCTATCTATTTTTAAAATAAGTGATAAATTTTTATGAATCTGCTTTGTATAAAACCTTTTTTTTTAATTTTTTTAGAAGTCACCAAAGTTCTAGTACTTTATCATTATCATCATCAACCCATTATGTCCCCACCAAGGGGCACGGATCTCTTCCTTGAGAAAGGTACAGGCCATACTACACCACGGGAGCCAAGTCCTGATTAGTACTTTAGTAGTAGTGCTTTATAATAACAGATAAATCTCTTATACATGTATACAAATACATATTATGAAATTCAATTTAATCACAGCATATAGCAACATTGAGCCACTCCATTTAGATGCCCCAGTACCGCGACACAGCTATTGTTGTTAAACAAACAATGTCATTGGATAACAGTTTAAGTAGGCTATTGTTTGCTCAGCAACACGAGTACTGTAGGGATAATGTGCTTGTTAGTTTTGCAAACTAACACTCTGGTGATCTTAACTGTCATACAGATCTAAGGGTTAAACAGGCATCCAGGAAAAGGAGAAATGGAACACCTACACCTGGAGCTAAGTGCCCGTCATGTACATTTGCCTACTCTATCCTTTTACACATGAGTAAGCTTTTTACTACACTTGTGACTATTAACATCGCTGGAGGGTTTAGTCAAGCATACGAGCTGTACGTGAAAACGTTGAGAAGACCAATCCAATGTTAGAAACTGATCAACTCTGTAATTTTTGTACTAAAGGACTATTCTACTCTTATGCACAAGGATTATTCAAATTAAAAAAAAAAACATTTTTTTTTTATTTCAACGTAAAGAATTTACATTCTGCTTGTTGAATGTCAATGTACATACAGTTATGTATAATGTTAGCCGCTGCCTTAGGGCCGTCTGTAGTGGAGAAAAAGGTAGCGAAAAAAACTCCACTCTGACCATCTTTTCTCAAATCAACTTAAAGCTAATACAAATTAGGTATTAGTGTTCGTACACCAAGAATCTCAAGATCCATGAGTGCAATCAATACTTGCAAAGTCAAACATCATTTAATATTCTTAAAAGGTAATAAAACACCAATGCTGCGGCCAGACACAAGGACGGCACCCGTTCACGAGCGTAACGCAGAGGTCACCCATCACCAGTCTCAACCATATTAGAGGGAGATAGGCGACCCGGCCACCGCGCCACCATTTGCATGGCTTTTGGCAAACTTGTGTGATAAAGTTCTTGTCAGTTATCTATAATAATAGCATAGTTTTTATATGCAATCACAGCGTCTGTACATATGTATGAAATTTATTAAACCCTATATTTAATAGAATACCAATAACTAGCTCGTTGTGGAATTGGTTTACTGCCAAGGGTTTTTATCATCTATAAAGTCATCTATTCTGTAGTATGCCTTTTTACACAACGCAGTTTTAATAACAAATTTAAATTTATTTCCTGGCAGGGATAGAATACTTTCAGGAATTTTGTTATAAAAACGTACACTATATCCTACAAATGATGTATTTACCTTGGCTAATCTGAATCTAGATGAGGCAATTTTGTTTCGATTTCTGGTGTTAACGTTATGTATATCCCTGTTTAGCTTAAATGTAGTTATGTTTTTACGTACATACATTATGTTATCGAATATATATTGGCAAGCTAACGTAAGAATTCCTATTTCCTTAAAAAACTCACGTAGTGGGTGACTAGCAGGTAAATTGTAAATACCTCTAATAGCCCTTTTTTGGAGAATAAAAATTGTTTCTATATTTGCCGCCCGCCCCCATAGTAGCAGACCATATGACATAATGCTGTGGAAATAACTGAAATAAACTAGCCTCGCAGTTTCTACATCTGTTAGTTGTCTAATTTTTCTAACTGCAAATGCAGCTGAACTCAACCTACCCGCTAACTTTTCTATGTGGTGATCCCATTGTAGTTTTGAGTCTATTGTAATGCCTAAAAACACCGTTGTCTCAACTAAGTCTAGTCTGTCACCAGCTATTGTTAAACTTGAGACCACTTTTTTGACATTGGGCAATGAAAACTTAATACATTTTGTTTTTTTTGGCATTTAACATAAGATTGTTTACGTTAAACCAGTTCAGAATTTTAGAAAGAGCATTGTTTACATCGTCTAAATTAGATTGACCTCTCTTGATTTTAAAAATTAGAGAAGTGTCATCCGCAAACAATACTATTTGCGACAATTTCTCAACTAGGTACGGCAGATCATTAACATACACTAAGAAAAGGAACGGCCCTAAAATTGAAATTTGAGGAACTCCTATTTTAACATCGGATCCGGGTGACTTAACTCCATTAATATCAACTTTCTGCACTCTATTAGCTAAATACGATCTAAGAAGTTCTAAAGATTTATTACTGAGACCGTATTTGATCATCTTACGAAGGAGGGTTTTGTGGTCTACGCAATCAAAAGCTTTGGATAGGTCACAGAAAACCCCGATGGCATCCTGCGCCTCCTCCCACGCATCAAAGATGTGATTCATCAACGCCACACCTGCGTCTGTCGTTGAACGACCCTTAGTGAAACCGAATTGTTTTTTATGGAAGAGTTGATTTAATGTGAAGTGTGTCAACAATACGGTAGTTGACACGACCAACAATAAATTATTTGATATGCTCGATTAAAACAAAAATTAAAAAATAATTCGGAAAATGTATCTCTTTTAGTCAATTACTAGTTGTTACAATTTTTAAAAGATGAAACATAAAAAGAGTGCTCTGAAATATGACATCATAAACCGCTATTTTCATACAAAATTCCGTTTTAAAAGTAACTTATTTGACATTTTGTCAACTACCCAATTGGTGTAAAATGATTTTTTCTAATACTTTATTAAATACTGGAAGTATTGCTATGGGTCTAAAATTGTTCGGATCATCACTGTCACCTGACTTAAATAAAGGAACAATTTTACTAAACTTTAAGAGATCAGGGAACGTCCCCTGATCAATACATGTTATTAAAAACTATAGCAAGGTGTGGTGCCATGATATGAATTACCGTGGATATCAATTTAACTGATAGTCCCCAGAGATCTTCGGTTTTATTTATATTTATTTGTTTAAATGCTTTCAAAATGGTTTGGGCGTATAGTAGAGGCGTTTAAAATAAGATGAGCGCGGTTGATAGTAAGTAACTGAGCGAAGCGTTTCTGAATTTCGTCGAAACAGTCTAACCATCTGTCAAATCCTGTCAGATCATGGCAAGAGCTAGACCCCGGTCTCTGTCTACCTCTCTGGGATACAGACGCGAGTTTAATGTATGTATGAACAAGTGTAATCATCAAAATCGACTGGCAAGGCAGCCCATAAATAAATAATGAATTGAATAAAAAGAGCTCATTAAATAACGTACCTACCGAATCGCGTATTTTTTGCAAATCCTGGGATACAATCGGCGAGCTTCTGACGCTGATTGGGAAATAAACAACAGCGAACACGGCAACAGCGAGCGAGGAAACTGGGAAGAATAAATTAGTTTCTGTTATCACAAAAGCATACGGATTACAAACGATGCTTACAACGCTGACTCTAAAGTGCAATTAGTGCAACATGCTACCTAGAGCTTACAATTACTATTATTTTTTAAGTTTATTCTCAGATTTGTACTATACAAAATATCAATGTTAAATAGCGAGAATTTTCATTATTGTAGGTAGAAATTAGATAGATAGATAGATAAAACATTTATTTGCATTTACACATTAAATTAAATTTAGCTTTCGGAAAGTAACTACTTATCTGTAGTGCTGTCTCGTCAAATTTCTCAGAAAAGAGCGTGAAAGAACGTTACTGAAGTATTTACTTAGTGAAATTCTCAATCCAGCAACCGGCCCTTAGGGTTGCGTTCTGTATGACAAGGACACATAAGGACACATAAGGGTAAAAATTATTTACTTATTTGTCTTCTGCGACATGCAAATTCTGGTCTCAGCCCAGTACATTGAGAGTTTATGTACATTAAGATGTGGTACATAGACATAGTACAATAAATTAATAACGTTGTGACCGCGTCACAACGACGAATGGTCTCAAGTTAGCTATAAGTTGCAGTTAAAATAAGTTGTTCGAAGTAAACTGTACGCGCTCTCTACTAAAATACAGAAGAATGAACAAGAAAAAGTTATTTCGCGTTTTGACCATCAAGGGGCAACATCATTATATTTTGTGTGTGGTGTGTGTATTTGCGGTAGTGTTCGTTAAGTAACGCTCTATCACAGTGCAACGTCGTACAATATACCAATATGCTCGTATCCAGAGCAACTGCTCTACCCCTCTTGCTTTCTGCGTCAGAGACGTAGTGCCTTTACAAAGGTGATATTGAACGTCTCGACATCTTACACATGAAATGATTTTAGACTTTATTATATGTAAGCTGCCAGAACCGTGTCTCAAATACTGAAATCCTGCATCACAGTAAAAAAAAAACTTTTCTCGACTGCCTCGTTGGTTGAGCCGTTAGGACGCGTAGCTACCAAGGGTTCGATTCCAACTAGGGGCCGCCGTACATTTGTACAAATGACCTCAATCTGGGTGTTTTTCGATGTTTGTAAATCTCCGTACCTGTTTATCATAGCACAGGGTATCATATTTTGGGACCAGGTCAAGTGATTGTGTTGTGTGGAAATTATTATTTTATTTTTAAAACCAACTTAATGAGTAAAAGTAAATTTATTGAGGACATTAGGTTTGGTTTATTCTTTTTTTTCAATTATTGAGCTTTATTTGCCACCTTCTGGCTCTGTTTTATTGTTCAAAACCGTGCTCAGGTTGGATGGAAGAAATTTCTTTTGAAATAAATCCGCCTTTCTACATTGACACTTACCTGTTATTTATTGTTTATGTTATTTTTATTTTTTATTTTCGTGCCTTTATTTCACGAAAATAAAAAATGAAAATAAAAGAACACGTAACAAAAAAACAAATAAAATTAATGGTATAAAGTGCCTTCTGAAAAGCCATTCCCATGAAAGAACGACTTAGAATATTGGTGCGATTGAACTATTTGAGATAGCCGATAGCAAGGTCGGCTTAAAGATTTTTTAATGCGCTACCCAGATTCAAAACAGATATTAGTAACGTTTTTTACATCTGGGTCAGCAAATAGTTGACTGGCAGGGAAATAAGAGTTTTTTCAAAAGCTGTGATGCTAACTGAGCCATCACAGCTTTTGAAAAAACGCAACTTCAAGATCTCGACGTCAAACGCCATTTTCTAAAAACTCGTCCTAAGCTTTACAAGTCAAGTGTATTTTTCGTATCTGACTTCAGTTACAATATGGGGCAATATCCCCAGCTCTGAAACTATGCTTAAGAGCAAATTCTTTATTACATCACAACTCCGCGCTCCGCGCCATGCTCAGGTCTGAGATAAGTTATTTTCAGTCTGCGGAAGTCAGGGGAATCGTTGTGAAGGATGTCATTATCATATTGCACTGCGGCGCTCAATATCAAATGAAGGGTCCAGGTTTCTAGATCGCGTACATCGCGGACTTCTTTTGAAGACTTTTATCATTGTATAAACAACAATCGCGCAGATGTCACCGTTTTAATTACAGAATGAAAGACCCTTGCATGGCTCACTGGCTTCCAGATGAATCCCCCACGGAAATTACGACGGTGAACTTTAGGGCGACTCCGCGCTGTTTCTTTTGTATCGGGCGGCTACGAAACTGTTTTTTAAACGCGATAATTAAGGTCCGTCGTCATCGCTAATTATATCCCTCAGCGTTTCGCGAGTAAAAAGCTCAGAATAACAGTTTAAAAAAATATTTCTTTAAATGTAAGTGCACGAATACTGTAGAAATGTGCTTTTGCATTTTGGAATGCATAATAAAATATTTAAATCAAGATACACTTGTCGAAAGGTGAAGATAACTCAGACTCTTGTTTAGTTTTTTTCTGGTTGTGTAAAATTGATTTTGTTTTGTCCTTGTTTCAAGTATCAAGTGAAAATAAATATGTTTATAAATACTCGTATGAATGGCAGTACCGCAACAATTCTGCTGAGACTCTTACGGATCTATTCTTTCAGTTATTTTATTCTGTTTGCTCCGAATGTTTCATTTTGTTTTCCGCTGAATCTCCTAGTTACATTTTCTCTTTGACCGTTTTCTCGATGAAATAATTGGAGCCATTATTGGAATCACAATTTGATACAAACTTTTTAATAAGCGTAGTAGATTGAATTATTTTGTGAAACCTTGACGAGGTCTTGTTTTTTTGTCGCAGTCACATCACAGCTAATTTTAACAGGGTTTGTACAGCTTATGTTTATTGAGTTCAAAGGCCAACACTCTCTCTCTTAGAAAATGGCTGTGCCTTGCAGTAGGATGAATTGCTTCAAGATTTTTAGGATACTACCTACATTGTATGTTGTCAAAAGAGCTGACGAAATTTGATTGTCACAGCGTGACGTTATAATCTGAAATTAAAAGGTTTCTTCGTTTTTGGGAGATTAATTAACTTTTGTAAGAATATTAAATAACGTTTGACATTGCAAGTGTGAATTGCAGTCTTGCAATGGGTCTTGAGTTTCTAGGGTAAATGGATATTGGACATTCATACCAACTTTGTTTCAAGGTGATTTGAGAAAAAATTGTCATAGTAGAGTTTTTTCGCTGCTTTTTTCTTCACTACATTCGGCCCCAAGGCAACATTGCGAGTATAAGTAACATTGAAATTCAACTAACAGAACGTAAATTCTTTACATTGGAATAAGTGTTTCTGCTTTCTGTTTTGACAAAGTCGGAATACGTAACACCGGAATAATTTAAGTAAATGCGACATAACGGTCGCAGGCTTGCACGTTGTACAAAGACCGTCAAAATAATATTGTTGTTAACAATATTATTTGTCAATCGTTTTACACCTGCAGCATATGGGTTAGATAAACGCAGAAATCTGATAACGCCCTTAACGTATTCAGTTAATGCCTTTTTAGATCGTAAGTGTACCTACGAGAAACAGAGTAAAAATATTATAGAACCTAGCTGACCGGCAAACGTTGTTTTACCACATAAAATATTTCTAGTGATAAGGATGGTCCCTTATCATTTAGGGCTCTGAAAAATAGATACGCTATTTTCTTACCGAATATACATAAAATTTCATCAAAATCGGCCAAGCCGTTTCGGAGGAGTATGCGCGGAGTATTTTATATATTGGAAGAATAAAATAAGATAAAATAAGAATAAGAGATAAAGAATAAAAGATAAATATAGCTGCAAGCTGTATAGTGAACTCGTATCCCACTGTACGAGGTATCTCGCGGTCGACCACTCGGGCTATTGTGTGCCGGCGCCGCGGTAACCGACTTCAGCGACTTGCATTCAATTACCGACTCTACCCCGCTACTTGCAGGTGCCATTCTAGTTTGGCATAGGAGGATCCATCTGTACGTAGAAGTGTTTGAATGCTGCTGATAGTGTCATCGCTGAATGCAGGCGTCCTGCACGGTCTAGGGATGCGGTGATCAACTTGCAATTAAATTTAAATAGATATACATAAAGATTTACATACAGGCACATACATTGCTTCTGGCCCCACACTAGGATACCCTGTGTCGTGGGAACCAGAAACAGCGATATTACAAACATGTAAACATCTAAGAGCTGCGTTTTTTTGTCCCCAGCCGAGGTTCAATCCCGGGACCTCTCACAAGTTGGGCAGATGCGCTAACCGCTGCGCCACAGAAGTCTTCAAAAAGACAATAGAAGGAAAAAATTCTAAAAACCAAACAAAGAAAGCTTTCTATAGAGAATTGGTGCAAAACATTTCAGTCATCGTTTATAAAAACCGGGTAATTGGTTGATGCGGGGATTCGAACTCCCGACCCCCCGAGCCCGACCAGAACCCTTACAGAAACCTTAAATAAACGAAGTTAAACGTTTTTTAATGCCGCGCTGTGTTGTAATTATTTTTCTTTTGAGTCCAAATAACTTGATAAATATCTAAATATGTATACGTCATATATTATCTAATCAGTAGTACTTATTTCCTTCAAATCTTTTGCTACTTGTCAATCCTGTTCGATTTTCTTGTACATTATCTATCTATCTCCTAAAATCCCAGCTCAAAGCTTGAGAGTGAGTCGTGTACCTACATTACGACAGAGCAAGTTAATGGATATATTGCTCACTGATATTAGCAGCTTTTTCTTATAAATCTGAGCACAAGCCGCAATCAGATCAGGCACTACCGGCCGGCCCGGGCCGCCGCGCTGACGGGGTCAATGCCGACCGGGTTCCCCAGAATTTTGCCAATAATACATTTTGCGGTCGCCGTAACGACCTTCCATAAAATAGCATTATAAGCAAACAAAATTTAATTAAGTCGATACTAATCTCCATCGACGTTGGCATAATTAAAATGCTCGACACTATCATCGGCAGCCGGTGCTCGTTTTACAGGATTAATCTCAAATTCTTAGTGATTGAATATCGTCAAAAGGTCACTGAATTGATGATAATGTAATAAATTAGAGTCAAGGGAAGTACTGTCATGCTTCTCTTCGGCAAATTCGTTCGTTGGCGTCGCAGTGTTCGTCAATTTGTCATATTAAAATTGTAGGTCTAAGAAATGAGGCCAAGTTCATGATACTCTAGTCGTTATCGTTTGAACGTAATCGCAATAGTAAGTATAAAACTTAAATATAAAAGGACGTCTGTTCCTCAGTAATGACTGAAGGGCTGTGAATAACAATAATAATAACTTCAACACAACACACTCATTTGACTTGATCCTGAACTAGGATATCCTACGCTATGGTAACTAGGATACCCTACGCTATGGTAACTAGGATAACGTAGTCTATGATAACCAAGCAACGACATTACATCACAAACATTGAAAAACACCCAGATTGAGGCCATTTGTACAAATCTACGAAAATAATTCAATTAATAACAGTAATAGTAATAACTTTGCCATACATACTAAGTTCCACAAAACGAGCCCCCAAACAAATCATCCATGCACGCCCATTGGTTAATACGCTTGGCCTTCAACAGCCACTGCCCTGCCCGTTGAAGCGGACCGGCTCCGCTTATTGTTTCCCTTATCTCTAGCCGCTCGCGTTGACCAATGAGATGTGAGCATTCGGTTCTCTAGGAGGATAGAGCGATCGTTGGATTATAGATTTGACTTCAAACTCATCGGTGGGCTGCAAAAAGATGGAAGGAATAGATTCGTGAGCTTGTAATGCTTTGGAAGCCAAGGAGTCCTCTGTTTCTCCAGTTTTTGTTAGAGTTTTGTACGCAAGGTTTTGTCCAACTTCGGAGAAATATTTGTTGCATACATTTACTGAGTCGTGGGGGTTCTAATCTTTCTAACAAATAGTTTTTATCGTTTCCCATAGTTTTTTTGGAACGTGGCGATTTTTATCCAACTCTGACCTCTCATGCTCCTGCTTTAGAGAATGAAGCAGATTAGAACAAAAATTCCTGTAGAGTAAGTAGGTGACCTTAACAATAACATTCTCTGGATGCTTCCTGGCTTTAGCGTGGAGAGCATCTCGGTTTCTCATACACTTTATGAGTCCTGGTGTGATCCACGGTTTTAGATTGAACTTTTTTCGACTAACAGTAACTTCTTTTGTGTATTTAGCTAGTGTTGAGGTAATTATATTAGTGAGAGTTTCTGTAGCTTCGTTGACATTTGAATTATTAGTGACTGAAAACCAGTTCATCATTCGTAATTCAGCCTCAACACTCGGATAGTCCACTTTTAGAACTGTGCGTTTGGGTTTTTGGCGCCCCGTCGAGCTGTCAATGCCAACCATGGCCAAGTCATGATCCGTTATAGTAGATTTACATACAATAGCGACCGCATTGGATTTGGATGTTACGAAGATGTGATCCAAACATGATTTCAGTCTTGTTGGTTCAGTGATAGCTGGAATTCTTCGAGTCTTCGATTTATCTTCGAGTGGTCGAGTACCTTTCTCAGAAACCAGGAAACCGAGGAAGGTAACTTCGCTGAGTCCAAAAGCGAACTTGCTTTCATTTATCAGCATGCCGTAGTCATGTAGGCGTTGAAAAACGCATTCCAGATGTTTCTGATGCTCGACATGGTCCTTTGAAAACACCAGTACGTCATCGATATATGAAAAACAGAAGTCCAGGTCCCTGAGTACTTCATCGAGGAATCGTTGGAACGCATTTAAAGCACGATTGTCACCGCATGGTCTCCAACCATCGGTCTTCGGTGCCAGATGTAACGCAGAAGCCCAAGGTGAGTCAGATCGACGAGCTGTACAGTCACCAGCATAAATATATGACGGTGGGCAGTAGCGCAAAAATATCTGATTCACCATTGAGATCATAAGAATATGATGACACTTTGCCGGTAAAAATATGTGATGCTTTGTGGGCGGTGTAAATATCGTATCTCACTAATTGCACAAATATCGGACCAGGTAGCTTAAAAATATTTGATCACTGCTAAAATCAAAATTATGTGACTGCACTTGCTGGAATATTTATCTATTAACTATGAAGGAATACATATCGATAGAAGGAATAAATAGGAACATTTAACATAACATAACATTTACATACAGGCACATACATTGCTTCTGGCCCCACACTAGGATACCCTGTGTGATTTTTCCACAAAAACGAGCTTTACCCAACTGGTCTTGTCTTGGAAAATACACCTATTAGGTACCAAATGGTCCTACATGCTGCAATTGTAATTAAACTGTGCAGATACTGAGTAATGATATTTTTTATTTTAACCTAAAATATTCTTTACTTTAAAACTATATTTCTTAGCCAAAATACTTTTTATTAGAGGTTTTAACAACGAGATTGATCGCGCAGTCTTGATATCAGTATCTAGTGTAGCCTTCTGCAATTATTAAGTCTTTTTTTTTTAGTACAATATATAAAAATAAAAAAAAACTCACGCCCGTTATCCCCGAAGGGGTAGGCAGAGGCACCAGTCTCTAGAACTACCACAATTATATTATAGTACAATAATATATTTTTTAAATTATTTATTCAAGAAATTTCACGAACATAATTAAAACTAAAATTGAAAATGGGCAAATTTTTTATGTTATTTTTTTTTAAGTCTCCTTTTCTTCCAAGTTGGAGCAGCTGGTGTTGAAATTTTGTTCACAATTTAAAGAAGCGTTATTCAGAGTTACGAAAAAAAATTGAAAAGAGTAAAGATTTATGGCAACAGGATTTTAAATTTTTTAAATGCCTATAATTTTGCAAACATTTTAACCAATATGACTTACCTTATCACCCGGTACCGGCTTAACGTTGAGTTTTGGGACACCCTGTATATATTGATATATATTTTATTTTGACAGACTAGATAGTTGACGGATAAAATGTTTTTTACGATGTCAGTAAAGTTTTGCCTGTAAGGAGGTTAATATAAATGTCATCTCAGTAAAAAAATATATCGGTACCTACACGGATAATGAACAATTACAAATCGACATATTTTTGCTTGTGTTTATGTTACACATATTTTTGATGCCTGCCATCATTCGATATTTATTCCTTCATAGTTAATAGATAAATATTCCAGCAAGTGCAGTCACATAATTTTGATTTTAGCAGTGATCAAATATTTTTAAGCTACCTGGTCCGATATTTATGCAATTAGTGAGATACGATATTTACACCGCCCACAAAGCATCACATATTTTTACCGGCAAAGTGTCATCATATTCTTATGATCTCAATGGTGAATCAGATAATTTTGCACTACTGCCCACCGTCATATATTTATGCTGGTGACTGTACCATTACGCACCATTTCCTCAAACTGTTCCTGAGCGATCTTCTTGCGGTCTGGTGCAAGTCGGCGTGGTCTGCTAAATACAGGTGGTCCAGCTGTTGTACGTATGTGATGTTCAGTGGAATGTTTTACCTCTCGAGTTAGGCCGGGTGGCTTGGTAAGGTTGGGGTAGCGAGCCAGGAGTTTGTGGTACTCACTGTCACCTGTGATAACCTTGACGCTAGCCAAATTGCAGCGCTTGAGTGATGCAGAAGTAGAAAGGGTGGTCAGGCTGTCCAGTAGTTGTCTGTTTCTGCAATCAATAAGTAGGCCGTAATGTGAGATAAAATCAGCGCCAATTATTGGTTTGTCCACATTTGCCACCACGAAATTCCACGTAAAATCACGCCGCAGACCTAAGTCTAGATGCAAGGTAAGTGTTCCAAACGTGTCAATTATTGTGCCATTTGCAGCAGTTAATTTGTAACCGGTTGCCGACTTGGACTGCCGTAGAAAACGACGAGGTAAGACACAAAGATCAGACCCCGTATCTATTAGGTACTGAGTCTTAGTTTTCCGGTCTGTTACAAAAAGGCGGCTAGTCTTAGTTTGACAGTCGTTTGCCACCTCGATTGACTGCCTTGTCAGTTTTTTTTAAAGTTGCAGGGTGATATGCATTTTTGGGCTTTGTCACGGAAAATACTGTGATACCAGCACATTCCTGGTGTTTTGCTCCTGCTCCGACCTTTGCTCTTGGACCTTGATTCGTCTCGACGAGATGGACGCCCTTCACGTAAGTTAAACTGTGATATCTGCTGAATGAGCTCGGTTTGTACGCGCTGGGTAATTAGGACGTCTAACTTTTTAAGCAAATCGTCAAAATTGTCCGTTGACGTACTGGCTACCTGGTGAATGGGTGTAGATGCCACCTCACAGATTTTGTCGGCCAATTCCGCGACGTCGTCAAGGTTGATCGTACTCTGCGTCGCGATGATAGCTTGGACGTGCTGAGGTAGTCTGCTTCAGAACTGAACTCATCGGAAACGCCGCCGGCTGCCAATGTACGTAGGTGCCGCAGGAACTGGGATGGCTTACGATCCCCTAGTTCCTCGTATGTGAGCAGCTGGGGCATCTGCTGTTCGCGAGAACTTGAAAGGCGCTTGATTAATTCCTGCCTGTCTTTGGTACATGTTGTCCTTAGGCGGATCTCTAATTAAATCTTTCACTTCGCGAGCGTACTTGTAGTCAAGCTGGGCAACGATGTGATAAAACTTCGTGCTTTCATCCTTTATTTTGGATAGTCTGAACTGTGCCTCAGCTTCAGGTCAAACCATACATCAGGCTCGTCCGCGTAGAAAGTGGGTAGCTTTACCGCGACACGTCCAACGGTCCCGCTGTAGCTGTCCTGGTACGCCGCCTCGTCTTCAGATGCCACGTTCTCGTTAGCGTTGGCCATCGTAGCCGGCGAGCGCAGTCTCCGTGCGCTAGAGGGTCACTAATATGGCGGGGATGTGTTGCCGCTATATTTTCACCGGCTCAGGGAAGCTGATTTACTCAAAATTCTGACCGAGCCTTGTTCGCTTGTGATTGGCTATAGCCTTGTCTAACACGGGATATTGGCGAAGTTGTACTGGACAATCAGTGCATTGAGTCCATAAAACAGAATTGAATTGAATTGACGTGAGGAAAAGAATTGATCTTGTTTAGGTCACTCTGGAATATAATCAGGAAGATCGGGAAAACAGTAACAGAGCTCAGAAATATGGGAAAACTCACATAAAGCAAAACAGAAAGCCGAAAGCAAAATTCATCGCGTAACGTCAAACAGCGAAGCTCGGGACATCGGTTTTGCGCATGTGCTGTTTGTGGCGTCTAGTGACATCACTAGACATGTGTAGGCACCGCTAGTGCTGTGCCGCCACATGTCTATACAAGCCAACAGACCTCTCTGAATTAAATGTAAATGGTTTTAATAAGCAAACAAACAACATACAGACACATCCAATGCTTCTGGCCCCATACTAGGATACGTGTCGTGGGTACCTGAAACAGCGACGTCACGACGTCACAAAGATGTGAACATTCAAGACCTGGGGTTGGTTTCCCTAGCCGGGATTCGAAGGCGGGACCTCTCGTATGGTAAGCCCCCTGCGCCACAGAGGTTGTCATAATAGTAAAAGTAATAAAGCACCGAATTTGACAGCCCTGGGTAATGCAAGCTCTCAAGCGGGGCGTCATTTACGCGTTTCCGCTCTCCGCACGGTGCAGTGCGCCGGCGGTGTGCCGCGGCTCACGAGTGACAGCGGGGAATTAAGGGCCGTTACCTGAATTGAGAATTTCACTAAAAGCCTTATATTATAGCAAGAAATGTGAACTACCCAAAGTTAACATACATTTTTCTTTTCTATTCTATTCTATTCTAAAAACCATTCATGTAATGTAAAGCCAATTTAATAGGTCACATTTGACACATCATCAAAATTCATCAACGTAACCTTGTAACGCAGGGCACACTATATTATTTATTTTTTCAAAGTTAGAACTTCTTGATTCTAACTTTGCTTCTTAATTGCTTGACTTTTTTCAGTTAATAATACATATTTATTGTAATTATGTCAAAAGAAGGCATCATTTACTTTGACTAATAAATCATTCTAAACTTAATAAATAATGTTTGTCCTAAAAAACTGAACTTCATCACAAGGTTACGTCGGTCAACCCTTTCTGTTTTTAAAAACTAGGGATGTTACCGTAATAATCAAAGGAATCATCAGTCAAAATGTTGAATCGATGCAATGATTACCGACCTGTAAAGGAATTGTTCACGCCGAACGCCTGCAAGACAGCATGAGCAAAATCTATCTCGACCGAATCAACCGCGATATGAATACACAGGCACTCAGAAAGGCACCTACTGCGACTGCGCAGCACACGTAGACCACGTGAGCAATCTACAACCAATGGTGCTACTGCAAAAGGACTGGACCAATGGCACGACGGCGACACGGTGGTGGAAGGGACCTCCAACGGCCAAATCTGAGCTAGGTCACTTTTTCTGTTAAGCTAGACACTAACTTTTTACCCGCGATCTTGTATCGACCTTTTTAACGGATTTTGCACAAATATTGTATGGTACTAACGTTCCTGACATTATAATATCAATTACCTGAAGTGTACGTATTTAATTTGCACCTGAAAGGAAACCAGACGACGGATATTACACGCTTCACACTACGCTGGCGTAAGCTGCCACAGGAATGTATAGCCATACATGATTCCACATTGTGATTATTTTAGTACGCATCACATAAAAACGAACTTTTATAGCATGAGAAGTGAAAAACATTATTATATTATTCTTTTAATAATCTAAAAAATACAAAAATAATTGAATAGAAACAAAATCCGTTTCATTATATTTTATTTTTTTAATCTTGTTTTTCTGCTAATAGCAGAATAGGCCAAGGACTTTTGTCCGTGCAGCCAGGTCTAACGTTTTTCCTTTTTCTGTATGCGAAGACAACTTGTTAATACAGGTAATCCTTTGTAGAAGGCCAAAGTCAAATCTTTGTTGTCTTTTATAAATATATTATATAAGTAAAAATTTTTAGACGTATTTTTCTTGTTAAAGGCGAGGCCCGTTTTATTATATTATAACACTTTTAGTAAATTACACATTTAGTAAGCATGTTCTTGGCAAAGTGCCTCTGAGAAAGTATCTCTGAGAGCGGACAGCAGTGATGACGATGACAACACTCGTTATTATTCTACTAGTTCTAGTGAATAAATGCATTTTTTCTTGGTTAAATTATATACGTGTCTTATTTTGTTTTATAAATTTAGGTTAAACAATAATGGGACAGGGTTTTTATTAATAATTGTTTATTTGATTTGATTTTCAATGGAACTAAATTAAAATTACAGTAACTATACATACTTTTTCACAATAACTGCATTCGATTCACAAATGTTTGAAGTCCGTATCGATTCATTCGATTTAATCGATGTTTTTTAGCAGGTCACCTCACTATGAAGCTAAGACTGACACATGTCAAATGTGGCCTATTAAATTGGCTTTACTTTAAGTATTTGTTGGGTACATTTTTCCTCATTTTATGCAAAAAGTTTAGATAGGTGTTTTTAATTTTTTAGCCTGATAATGTTTATTAGTGTATGTCAATGTATAAACCATGACCGCGTTTTGGTATTTTACCACTCATAATGTTTATGCTAAATAAAGAATTATGAAAATCAATCAATCACTAAAATCTGGTTTCTGAATTTCACTAAGTAAATACTTAAATAACGTTCCCTCACGCTCTTTTTTGAGTATGTAGTTTGACGAGATAGTCAAAAATTATGAAGTAACTAAAATGAAAAATACATTGTACATTTTTGGTCCGGATCAACTTACGGGTGTTTTTATCGTACGAGTTCGACCACCAACACCCGTAAATTGATGCGGACCAAAACATTACAATGTGTAGAGCTTACGAAAGTTTTAGCATAAAAAATACGGTCGAATCAAGAACCTCCACCTTTCTCTATGTCGGTTAAAATGTTTTATTTGTATGTAATTTAGTAATTGGGGTTCAAACTCTCGACCCTAGGAAATCTAAGGCCGGTTTTACCGCTTAACTGATTTTACCCTTTCACCGACCGTCTTACCGATTTACCGCTCAAAAACCTGACTTATTGCAGCAGAAACTTACGACCTCAAAACGAAATTAGTAGTGAGCCATAAATCGGCGACGGTCTCGTATGTGCTCCTGAGTGGACCAGCCCCTGTGGCCACTCGGAATCGCCTCAAAGTGGATTTTGTTACTTTATTTATTTTCTACCCCACAATGCAAGAGCGACCCGCGCTCAGTGCGCTTGTTTACTGTCGCCAGGCCTGTTTCACTACGCGTGTCGGTATCGAACGCGTAAGTACATGTGGTGACCACTCCGAAGTGGCAAATAGGTAGGAGTTTAGGCGCCAGAAGAGGTAAGAGATACGCGGTAGAAAGAGAGACGACATGTAGGCGAATATAACGTAGCTTTTTGAGCGCCATGTGATCTGAATTGCACCTAATTGTATCGCTGCTAGAGTCCCTGTTTCTTTAATTGATTTTGCGGAGTGAATTTTCTGTACCTGTACTATTATGTATTCTGTGCTGTCGCGGTCATTGAGATATGTGAACAATAACAAGTCAACAAGCCGCGAACACGGATATTGTTTCAGCTGCGCTCGTAAAAGCATCGAAAGTATCGACCTGGCGGTGCCGGAGGTGCGTCTTGAGAATAACATCATGTTGTGATAAACCACCGAAAACTTCTACTTTGAAGCAAGGCGTAAAAAAGAATAGTATACAAAATGACACAAATTGTCAAAATTGATTTGAGAAAAGATGTTCAGAATGGAGTTTTTTTCGCTGCCTTTTTCTCCACTACACACGGCCCCAAGGCAGCGGCTAACATTATACATAATATTAAGTGTATGCACATTGACATTCACCAACAGATTGTAAATTCTTTATTCTCGAACCCACGACCCGTCTCCGAAAGAGAAGCCGGCGTTCTACCACTTCGCTACCACCGTGTGTGTGTGTGTGTGTGTGTGTGTGTGTGTGTGTGTGTGTGTGTGTGTGTGTGTGTGTGTGTGTGTGTGTGTGTGTGTGTTCGAATCCCGGCAGGGGAACAAAAACACCCCAGGTTTTGGATGTTTTCATGTTTGTTTTGTCGCTGTTTCTGGTTCCCACGATACAGGGTATCCTAGTATGGGACCAGAAGCAATGTATGTGCCTGTATGTAAATGTTTGTGTTTTTATGTGTTCGGTCAAGGCGACCTTGAGCTTTCTAATGCTCAGAACTTTGCTTTTCTAATACAGTACAGTAGTGGGGTACACATTGGGGTTTTTTGTACACTATTTTGAGCACAAAGCGCTGCGCCCTTTTCTCTTCTATCGAGCGCGTTTTAGCTAACGCTCCTCAGCAACTAATGTAGTTACCAAATATAGGTACCAGCCGTAATTTTGAGATCACCCTTTCTAAGCAGTTTCATTCCTTACGTAAGTTTCTTTGGTCCAATATGGTAAATAATGCCACATCGAAATTCAAATGAGTGTAAAATCAGTTCTAAGCGCAGCCAATTTGTGATTAAGAAAAGAAAGTAAAGACATTTATATAAATAATAAAGAAAGATAGAATATTCTCTAATGTACACGTAAAACACATTTACACAATTTTTATAACTTGAACTACAATTGGCGGCCTTATTACTATAAGCAATTTCTTCCTGGCAATCATAGATGCGAGGAATCGCTCGTAGCCCCGGCTGCCTGAGTGATCTTATACGATCACGAAGATTAAGCAACATAGGGCGCGTTAAGTACATGAATGGGTGACCGTCTATGACAAACGCTAGTGGCATTTTTCTGAGCAGTTATGAGCTCCGCAAGGCACGTTAAGCAGTTGGTGCTGGCTGACGTCGAAAGGTGGCAGTCGTTAAGCCAAGTCAGAGACCTTAGGGCGGCTTGAAAAATTCTGACAGTAAGACCAGCCACTAGTCTTACAAGCCTCCACCAATCCGGACTTGGCTCCCGTGGTGGAGTATGGCCTATACCTTCCTCAGGGAAGAGACGCGTGCTCCTCGGTGGGGACATAATGGTTGATGAATCATAGACGGAGACAAGTAGTCGTGCAATTATAAAAGAAAGTAATAATTAAGAAATTACAGTTTCTGGAAACCTCATACTATTTTTCAGGGACGTATATCCCTCTGCATTAAAATGTTTCTAGAGCCCACGTCTATCTCTAGTGACCAAATTGGAATGTAACTGCCTCAAGACTACAACGCAATTTAATATTTTTTCAGTCGCCGCTGAGACTTCGTGTAGTGGCCGGCGCCAACGATACGCGCCGCCGACACAACGCAATGTAAACTCTCCATCCGCCCACCAAGAGCTATTACAGCTTGCTCAGTTATTGCTGTTTGGGGAGACGTTAATTTTGCACTACCTCCCCGTATGACGGAAACATTTTACAAAAATGCATTTCAGCGAACGCTTGTGTAAAATTGTTACTTTTATATTTTGCTTTGAAAATGGTTTGTAAATTATGCATTTTCAATATCTTCTGATACGGAGAGGACTCAGGGGCTTTAAAAGCTTTTGCTGATGAGCGGCCAGCGCGGGGGCGGACTGCAATATACTTAAATACACTTAAAGCAACGCCGATGCAGGAAAATGTTACGTGGTTAGCTGATCCAGCTTATTCGGAATATGACCATATTGCTCAGTACCAGACATGGAATAATGATAATAGTACTTTATTTTGTTGATTTACAAAGATAAATAAAACGTTTATTGAATTACACAATACTAAAGTACCCGAAACCGACTAATGGCGACGACGAAAGTGATTTATCAGGATCGTCGCAGGTGGCAGTCCCTAGTCTCTGCCTACTCCTCTGTGATACAGGCGTGAGCTTATGTACGTGTGTCATTGTAGGTATGTGTGTACAAGGTATGGAATTTAATTTTATTTGTTTATTGGAGTGTAAAATAGGTAAGAAACAATCTATATAACATACAGATAGACCTTAATAGAGTAGATATAGAATGTTACCCAAAGTATACACACACGTGAGATCAGGAAAATGTAAACAGGCTTACGTAACCAAACGACGTTTTATACTAATCTAGCCTAGTAATACTAAAATCAACAAAAATTGAGATTTATTTCTTACTATTCAATATTTAATTAAACATATTTGCAATATTTTTATTCCATTATTTAGGTAGGAAATTGAGGCCAAATTGCCTAGAGGGCTGGCGGTAACAGCCCGCTGGATTACTTTATAGCACACAAAACATTGAACAGAACGTTACATAAGAAACAACATATACAAAGAAAGTAAGATATTTCTTCCACCAAACCTTGAAGAGTCGGAGGAGTGGTATAAAACCGGCCAAGTGCGAGTCCTACTTGCGCATGAAGCGTTCCGTACCATTATCAATAAAAACTGCAAAAAAATCACGTTTGTTGTATGGGACCACCCTTAAATATTTATTTTATTATGTGATTGACTATTTATTGTTATAGCGGCAGCAGAAATACCATCTGTGAAAATTTCAACTGTCTAACTATCACCGTTCATGAGATACAGCCTAGCGACAGACGGACGGACATCAAACAAAACAAACAAACATTTATATACAGGCACATACATTGCTTCTGGCCCCACACTAGGATACCCTGTGTCGTGGGAACCAGAAACAGCGACGTCACAAACATGTAAACATCCAAGACCTGGTATTTTTCTCCCCAGCCGGGGATCGAACCCGGGACCTCTCGCATGGTAAGCAGATGCGCTAACCGCTACGCTACAGAGGTAGTCAACATCGAAGCCTCAGTAATAGGGTCCGGTTTACCCTTTGGGTACGGAACCCCAAAAACGGGTCTCTATCATGTACATAAAATAGACTAACTAATCTACTACTACATAATAATTGTGTTATAGAGCGGTGTCCTGCATCAGAGCATCAAGTTGCGTAATTGCATAGTTGTTGAGCTCGAGACGAGTGATACAATCAGAGCGCTGCTGTCGGCGCCGCTGATTGGACTACTAAATTATATTACGGCAACCAATCCACTGCAAATCGAGGCCTAAATCCGTTCAAATTGATGCATTATTTACCTCCTGAACAATACTGCCGTGCGTCAGATAAAAATAAAAGTCGGTTTCTTAAGATAACCTCTGTGGCGCAGTGGATAGCGCATCTGTCTACCATGCGAGAGGTTGTGGGTTCGAGTTCCGGCTGGGGACAAAAAAAACAGGTCTTGGATGTTTACATGTTTGTGATGTCGCTGTTTCTGGTTCCCACGATACAGGGTATCCTCCATGGGTCTTATCCATGAAGATGTAGTGCCTTGAATTGGGAAAGGAATGTAGCGACGTGGTGAAGGAAGAAAGTCTGACGAAACATAATCGAGAAAATGTGACTAGAAGGGCTGGGAAAGGTCGCCCTGGGCGGACATCATCATCATCATCATCAACCCATTACGTCCCCACCGAGGGGCACGGGTCTCTTCCCTGAGGAAGGTAATACTGGACGGACATACTTGGACCAAATAGAGGCAATAATAGCAAAGAGCAGGATAAAAAGTACACGGAACCGGTGTGCGTGCATGCAACGCCTAGTGAACGTCGTTGAAGCGAAAGTGATGTGTCAGGATTTCGGCAAGTGGCAGCCCCTTGTATCTGCCCTCCCCCTTTGGGGTACAGGCGTAAGCTTGTGTATGTATATGTATGCAGCCGTGAGAAATTCGCTACACAGTACTTTATGTACATATTAGCTAAAACATTGTATGCATAATACAAGCACTAAAAGCGAGCATCAGATATGTGTGCTCAGTGACGAGCAGCATACATTGAGCTGTCGCAAGGCCGTTCCGATTCCGTGCTTCGCAAGGCACGTTAAGCAGTTGGTGCCGGCTACCGTCGATAGATGGCAGTCGTTAAGCCAAGTCAGAGGCCTTAGGGCGGCTTGAAAACTCTGACAGTAAGACCAGCCACTAGTCTTACAAGCCTCCACCAATCCGGACTTGGCCCCCGTGGTGGAGTATGGCCTATACCTTCCTCAGGGAAGAGACCCGTGCCCCTCGGTGGGGACATGATGGGTTGATGATGATGATGATGATGAAGGCGATCGGGCAAACACCGAGGGCTGAGTGCTGTGCAACCCCCCGCCCACTGTGTACAATATTTTCCCCACCACGCCTTTACTTCCGGACACTACTAAGAAGCGTTACGGTTAACTTTACCATCAACAACGGCTAAGTGTAAAACTCGCGCATCGAGGGAACAGAACCGCTTTTTTTAACTTAAAATTTCGTAAGCACTACAAAACAAAACAACACAAACACTTACATAGGATACCCTGTGTCCTGGGTACTCATATCATCAATCCGTTATGTCCCCATCGACGGGCACGGGTCTCTTCCTTGAGAGGTATAGGCCATACTCCACCATGGGGGCCAAGTCCGGGTCGGTGGGTACACAATACTGTACATTATTAGACGACGTCAGAGACGAGCAACCGAACAGGCGAGCTCCGTCTCTGCTCATGCTGATTAGGCTCTGCGAATCAGAGCGAAACCTGGCCGGACTCTTCCAACAAAAATTCTGGTAAGTGTGTCCGGAATAAAGTTAATAAGGACTTCATTGCTTTCCGAAAATGTTTGTGGTACTCGGTTTGCAACTCTTAAGCTATGGTCTCCTCCAAAAGCGGTGGCGTCATGAAGCGTCACAAGAACGTTGTCTATGTAAACAAAATGGTGCGGTTTCCTAGAGAACGGTCAACGTAAAAAAGCGGTGTCGCCATTTGCATGACGACCGTCTTGTAGGTGTCGAATTTTCTGTGAATGTTTTTTTCGATAGCGGTGAAGCTATTTTCAAGCACTGTGTGCCACTGGGGACCTAATATACATGGCCTCAGTCTGGGTGTTTCTCCGTGTTTGTGATATCGTTGTCTGGTTACCACAGCACGGGGTGTCCTAGTTTGGGACCAGGTCAACTAATTGTGTAGTGGGGAAGTTATTATTACCATTTTGGTGTACCCCCATTAGCTTAAGTAATAATAATGTCACTTGTATAATTTTGTCACCCTTTGGATGCGAAACCCTAAATGTATATTACATTTGAATTCCTTTCTATTGTATCTAACCCCAAAAATATACATTTAAATTCCTTTCTTATGTATCCGTGAGCCTATAATGTTCGTCGTGTTCGCTGCAAACTGTTGATATTAACACCTCAACTAGCTCCTGTTTCCAGTGTGCTGCGTCCTGTGTACTGTAGCACTTAGAACAAGCGTGGGAGCGCTGTGGAAACAAAGCTCGAGAGCTGTTGCGGCTCGGAAAATGCCCGGCTTTAGCTTTCAGTTAGATGAGACGGTGTATCGTTTTCAAAGCAGAGCTAACATGCCTCTTTTGCCTTCAATTCAGTAAAAATGTTAATTTATTAGATTGTACCTATTATGTAACAGGTGCCAGCTGCCGTCGATAGATGGTAGTCGTTAAGCCAAGTCAGAGGCCTTAGGATGCGCCCAGGCGGCTTGAAAACTTCTGACAGTAAGACCAGCCACTAGTCTTACAAGCCTCCACCAATCCGGACTTGGCCCCAGGGTGGAGTATGGCCTATACCTTCCTCAGGGAAGAGACCCGTGCCCCTCGGTGGGGACATAATGGGTTGATGATGATGTAAAAAACCACAGTCAAAGATGTACGCACACGAATCACAATACTAAAATAGAGATGGACGGGACATTTGGTGTGGGCGGGAAGACGGCTGGTGGACTAAGGCAGCCCCGCAGTGGTGGCCAAGGACTACTCGACGGCCAGTGGGCAGATCACCAGCGATGGGTCGACGACATTGTGAAAGCAGCTGAGAGACATTGAACGACATTAAATGTACGAGCTAGTCCATAAAATGATGAAAGACAGTTTTTGGATTTAACAAACTGCCTTTAATAAACGTCTTTTTTTACAATACAATACTTTTTTTACAAGAATAATGTTCGGACAGACTCGTTCACGCTTTTATTAGTTGCGATTGGTGGGGCGACATCGTGCCGCTTTGTTGGCGTGAAAGAGAAGAAGCCTATGCCCAACCGTGGGCTCTGTTGTCGGGCTGATTAGATAAATCGATATTATGCAAATGTAGCCCAGTTAGAACAATGGACTCGAAAGCGTGAGACCTAGACTCGATTTCAGTGCGGGCATGTGGCTATGACTTTGTTTATTTTTATCCATACGCTCCCAGCCAAGGAAAACATAGTTTAAGCTGTCAGAACGGTGTAGGTGCTGGGTAAGCCTACTCCGTCTAAAAACAATGTCCCAGGCACTGCACACTCCGAATGGTTTCTTCACCCATCTAATGTGCCAAAGTAAGTGCCAAAAATAAAAATCTTCTCATAACGCATATGCAAAAGTCAATGATTAAAATACATACCAAATACTGTCTGTTAGCTTTTAGAATATACCTCGGGCTCTAGAGTAGGCTTCGGTTTTCGCCGAAAGTACACAAGTGTACTACAAGACTACAAGTGTCTACTTCCTGCTCTGTAAAATTGAAATTAAGTGTCATATCAGTTCCGATACTTCTATTACACGAATATGTCCGATTCTATCCGATAGTACCCGAGGTATATTCTCGCATACCATCACATATCGGATCAGATAGTGTGAAAAGGCTCCTAAGAGATTACAAAGTATCTGTCGGCTGGCTGTAGCCTGTGAATGAGTGATCAAAATTTTGCGTAACCGGCGGCGATGCGGGCGCTCGGTGCGCGGCTTTCACTCAACACGACACATCAAAGAGCCAGCAAGCAGCTGCTAATCACACAACACTGACTGCTGACTTATTCTCTGTTGTATCTATTACTGCCTTTGTTCTACTGCCCGCACCATGATGTACTAAATGTGGAAGAAGGCTTCAATGTTCACGGCAATGTGTTGGCACTCTGAAGAGTAACAGTGAGTGTAAGTATTACGTTCATGTAAAAGAAACCCCAGGTCTTGGATCTTTGCATGTTTGTGATGTCGCTGTTTCTGGTTCCCACGACACAGGGTATCCTAGTGTGGGGCCAGAAGCAATGCCTGTATGTAGATGTTTAGAATGTTCGTTGATATAATTGAGAAATAACGGGATCTTATCTCAATAGGGTTTTATTGTGAATCTTCATTTATAATGAAGATTTTTCAAGCGTTGACGTGTGTGTACAACTCAGGTATTCAGCTACCTCCACCTTGTTTTCCTTTACAGTTTGGAAGAGGTATCGCTACAAGCTACAACGACTATGTTTTACGTAAAGGATGATGGGCAAAAATGTATGAAGCGTGGGCCCACTCCAATAAAAATGGCTTGATACATACGTCCATTATCAGGCAGGCGCATGCCAGAATTCGCTGTGTGTCTGGAGTTTTTTTTATTTAGAAAATGTTGATGTTTTTGGCTAGAAATAAAAGTTTTTGGATTATAAAACCTTTTTTTTTCTTATATGTAAACTACCTACCTAATGCTACATTCTTTATAAGATAATAAGTTGAGATTTTTAGGGCAGGAAAATATAAGTTTTTGGTTTATAAAATGAAAATAATATAATTATAACAGACCAATAATTATCATTTAAAAATTACATTAATTTCTTGCTTAACCAACTAATCAACAATAACCTCATTCAGAAACATAGCAGGACCATTAAACTGATTATGTCTTCCGTATCCCAGATACCATAGAATAGACACAACATGCGCGCAAGTACCTACCTATTGTGCGTCTCCCTGTCAAACAAGTGCAGTTATGCTCGACGATTGAACCTCTTCCTTCCTGGGTAGGGTATATTAATACGAACGTATAGTAAGTCCTGGCCTGGACTGTATTGATTGTGACTGTATCCGACCCTTTAGTAACCACATTGTGTGGTTCTCTGGAAAGTTAGGGAAATCGTTGATCTGATTTTCTCTATACACTTCTAAAGTATAGACGCCATTTTGGAGATGTTCCGCACAATACGAGCCAGCTTAATGTGATAGGTCCCTAAACACAAAAGTTTTAAATCGTGTTCCGATAAGTTTGGGAAGTTTTCTAGTTGCGGTAGGCTTGCATCAATGCGTTCGAAAGCAGTTCTTTTTCTACTAAGATTATTTTGCTCCACGTACTGAAACAGAGCATTTGGCCTGTTTATCGATCTGTTAATGAGCTCCAATGTGGTATCTGCGTCATCATTATCCACTACTGGCTCGATTGCTGCTGCAATCTTGAAATCCGCCATCATATGAGGGAGCGCGCGGTTGTTAGAGTCTTGGCGAAGCAGTTTAAAATCGCGTTTAAAACGCCCGTTCACCACCTCAACTACCCAACGGCAGATTGTTATCAATCGAGATTTGTTAGCTTGGGTGGTGGTGAGCTGAGTCTCGTGTCTATTTTTTGTAGGTGGCATATGAGCTTCAAAATCGCATGATTCTATATCTGGCAGACTGTCACGGAAGCCTCGGTCAAGTGTAAGTACATCATTTGCGTCTAAAAACCACGATAGGGGATGTTCTTCATTGGCAAGGATGTCACTCATAATATTAGCATCTGCTTTTGTAGCAGAGTATGGTCCTAGGACGTCTACAAACTTCTATTTATTACCAAAAATATCAACTTTTTCTAAATCGAAAAACTCCAGCTACACAGCGAATTCTGGTATGCACCTACCTGATAATGAACAAATGCATCTAGACCTTTAATTTAATAAACAAGCCATTTTTATTGAAGGTGGGCCCATTTTGCACCTCATCCTTTGTGAATTGGTCAAGCTCAGAACCGGATATTTGTAATTTTATATTTTCTTTCTGTTTGTCATTTGTTGTAATAATGAAATAAAAAAAAATGTAAATAATTTCGTTCGTTGAATGTCAAGCCACTGTTTTAGCCGCTGTCAAATCAAATCTTTTTTTTTCTAATCTATAAAATTCTCATGCCACAGTGTTAGTGCGCATACTCTTCCGAAACAGTTTGACCGATTTCGATTATGGATTTTGGGGTTGATGCTTGGCCTTATAGTGGATGTGGTAGCCGCGCTAACTTGAGTAAAACCACTATTTGCGTATAAAATTATAATATTTGATTGTGGCGCACAAGGTACACGTTTTAATGGCGTCGAGGTGGTAGAAGAGAGAGATAGAACATACACAATGTTACTATAGCAAATAAATCTGTTGGGGATGCCAACAGGCTGCGCCCCTAGCGTGAGAAACGCTTGACATATACTATTTGGCTCCTAGAGAGCCTGCTGAGGCTTAAATAACATGTTTAAACTTAACTAACATTTAACTTCCCTGTTAAACAATGCTTGTTTCTTTCTAGGCGTATTAACATAAATAACATTTCTTTCTTAAATAATGCCTGTCTCTTTCTAGGCATGTACAAACAAAAACTTAATAACAAGGAAAACCACTTAGGGTCATCTTAACTAAATCAGCCTTCTAAATTAAAATGCAAGTTAAGCTACATTTCTAAGTAACTTTACAATATATTTACCCACTTCAGTGTTAAATTAAACTAAACCTTAAAAGGGAAATTAACATATTCCTTTTTTTTACAAATATTTTACATAATAAAAAAATATATTTTACGTGTAATTTTATTTTAAATTTATTGCATGGGTAACGGACATACACCCGATAAATAACGTGTATATACCTTGCCACTAGGGGCAGTGACTTCAAAAGCTCTGACTTTAATATCAACACCAGTAAAAACCTTTGAAATCCTAGCCAAAGGCCAATAAAGAGGAGGCGAGTTTGGCTGCTTCAATAGGACTAAATCACCTACGGAAACATTGGGTAAAGCGTCGCGCCACTTAGGTCTAGATTGTAAAATATTCAGGTATTGTCTGTGCCAGACCTTCCAGAATGACTGCTTCATGTTTTCTACTAACCGCCAGAACTTAAGTCTATTACTTGGAAGCTCTGAAATGTCTGGCTCAGGATACGTCGTTAGAGGACAGCCCACTAAAAAATGACCCGGGCTGAGGTAACTAAAATCATCAACGTCCGAGGAGTTAACAGGCATTAATGGCCTAGAATTTAAAATAGACTCGATTTGACACAAAACTGTGTTGAGTTGTTCATAAGTAAGTACGCTCTTTTGAATTGTTGTTTTTAAATGAAATTTCATCGTCTTAACCCCAGCTTCTGCCAGACCTGCGAACACTGGTGAATAACTAGGTATAAAATTGAATTTAATTCCACGCTGTGATGAGAAATCTTGTACCAGTGTTTGGTGGTCCGCAGAGCTGTGCAGCCTGTACAAATCAGCCAAATGGTTAGATGCGCCTCTGAAAGCACCTCCATTGTCGCAATAGACTTCAGTGGGCATTGCTCTTCGCGAAATGAATCTTTTAAAACACGCTAGAAAGGTTTCTGTCGAAAGGTCTGATGCTAATTCTAAATGAATAGCTTTGAAAATGAAAATGAAAATGAATTTATTTAGTAACTAAAATTAAATTTGCCACGGACAGAAAATAAATTATAGGTATTACTATACAATACAACACAATCGACAGCGATTCGATCCTCAATATTATGTACCTTACACTATTAATTAATTTTCGTTACATGTGGCCGTGCTATAAGGATCGACCCGCCGCCGACCGCAAGTACCAAACCAATAACTCAGGGATACCTAACTACATACCTATTTAAAGTTTAATGCAAGGTGCAAAACAGTCCGTCCGGGCCCACTCAGTTGTTACCCTGGCTACCAAACTAGGTTGCCCTGTATCATGGAAGCCAGTGGTTCTACTGTCTTTGTGCAAAATATAAAGAGAAACATAATAAAAAGGCGTCTACATTTCTAAGACCGGATGCATGCAAGGTCTAACATAAATACGAGTACAAACGGTAATCAATAGGAGTATAGGTAAACTAAATATATTTAATAATAAACTAAATATATTTAATAATCACAATAAAACTCGATACTATGGGCAACGGAAATCAAAACCAAACATTGATACCATGTCGGTATGTCGAACAAAAAACAAAACAAGACTGCATAGAAAAATCAACCAGAAGCATTAGTAAAAGTAGCACATTACGGGTTGAGTTTGACTGTGGGAGTCTAGTGATGCGCTTACAGCGCTATTACCATAGAATTACGAACGATTAGATGCGTCCAGTCAGCCGATTGGTTTAAGAATTTTTTCGCATTCGTCATATGTCATTGATTGAAGCCAATTAAATATGACGACTTTGGCTTTATATTTCGTGAGAGGAAAGATGTGTATTTTTTTGTTTACAATATTATATATATGGGGACAATGGTACACGAAGCTATTTTGCGCATACTTAGTTTTTGTTTGGGGTGGATTGCATACTTTATATGAGAGTCGTTTGGTGGGTACCGTACTGTGTGTAAATATTTGTTTAGTGTGTTGGCGCAAGAGAATAGACTGTATATATAATTTTCTGACTGATAAAACGTTGGCGGCTTGATATACTTCAGTAGTAGGAAATCTGTATGGTTTCAATAACATTGTTTTTAGAACCGCTCTTTGAGCACGCTCTATTTTAATCAGATGTGTTTTTGCTGCGCTACCCCAGAACATTATACAATATCGGAGAATAGATTCACTCAACGCGTAGTAAACTTGACGTAAAATATCTAGATCAGTTATGTAGCGGAGTATTTTAAAGATGTAAATGAAGCGTCTGATGCGGGAAGCAAGCAAAATTATGTGCTCAAGACCGGTCAATCTGTAATCTATTATTACTCCTAAGTATCTAATAGATTTAACTTCTGTGAATGGTTCACAGCTGCAACTTTGAGGTCCAATACAGGAATGTGTTATTATTTTAAAACTTTCAGGAGGAGGATGTGTTTTTATATTTATACAAAAATTAATATATTTAGTTTTTTTGTGATTTAGTGTTAAAAGGTTGTTATTAAGCCAATCGTAAACAACTTTCATGCCCGTGTTGGCAAGGTGTTGTACCTCTAACCAGGTCTTGGCAGAAAACAAGATAACTGTGTCATCTGCAAAGGTGATTATTTTTGCCCTTGGCACTTCGAGACTGCAGAGATCATTTATGTATGCCAAGAAAAGGGTTGGACCCAAGACGCTTCCTTGCGGAACTCCACAGGTAACTGGCAGATCTCCACTACTATGATCATCAATTTTGACTCTTTGAACCCTATTAGTCAAGTAATTTGTCAGCAAACCAAGAGGTGTGCCCCTGATACCTAGTAACTCAAGTTTGTTTAGAAGCAAGGGGATCGAAACAGTGTCGAAAGCCTTAGCCAGGTCCAAGAATATACCGGTGCATCTATATCTATTATCATTAGTTTTTATAATATATTCCGTAAGGGATGAAACTGCATCATCAGTCGAGTGACCTGACCTAAATCCAAATTGGTTTTCTGATAATATTTTATTACTTTCCAGATAATGAATTAATCGTTTATTGATAATTTTTTCCAAAACTTTTGATAAGGTTGTTAGAATTGATATAGGTCTGTAGTTTTCGACACTGTTTCGCTCCCCACACTTATGTATTGGCCGGACTACGGACCGTTTGAAGGCCATTGGCTTTCGTATTGAAACATACAGAGACACAAACGTAGCGTTTGGTAATTGGTGCCCGTTTTACTCTTGAATTCTTTACATCTATCGGCCCACAAAAATCTATACCGACCACATGGAAAGCTCTGGAAGCTGTGACTTGCGGCTTAGGCAGCGATCCCATTAGCTGCTTTGCACAATCAGCTTTCAATCTGAAACAGGTTATGCATTTATGCGTTATTTTCTTTACTTGACGTAAGCCGTTTATTAAATAATAATTTTGATTTAATTGAGACAATAAAAGCTTAGGACCAGCATGAAGAAATCGAAGGTGCTCGTGAGAGATAATAAGCTGAGTTAATTTGGAACCTTTTGGCAGAATAAGGGGATGTTTTTGATTGTATGATATTGCCGAATTCTGAAGCCTTCCCCCCACACGCAACAAGCCGTTTTGGTCTATAGAGGGGTGCAAAGGTTTAAGAGAGCCCTGTACATTTTCACCTTTTTGTAGCAATTTTAATTCCTCACTGAAATAAAATTGTTGTTCATGCTTGACCAATAAATCAGAAGCGTTTTGTAACTCCTTGTGCGAAAGGTAGTTGGTTAGTATTTTGTTATTTCCTGGTTTACTATTCTTACTAAAGCGTAAAATGTATGCTAACACAGGCTTCCTTTTGTTTAAGTCTGAATATTTTTCTACTAATTGTGAGATTTCCTTTTCTTTCAGAGTAAGGAGCACAATATTGTGGTTGGCAGTGGCTGTATGCATTACTTTTAATTCAGGTAAGTCTTTAATCACCTTAGGTAAGGAGTTATTAAAATTATACTCCCTTTCTTTCAAAAACTCTGGACCACTCCACCACATTCTACAATCAGAGAGCTCACCCGGGCTTAGACCTCTACTAAGGAAATCCGCGGGATTTTCATGGGTGCTGACATACCTCCACTGCCATCCATCTGTACTGTGCTGTATGACCTGTACTCTGTTTGAAATATAGGCTTGTAATTTAACTATATCTGTTTCAATCCATGCCAATGCAATCTGTGAATCAGTAAATAAAATAGTTTCATGTATGCAGATTTTTACTTTTAATGTATGGTAAACCTTAATTGTGCTAGCCGTGCCAATAATAAGCAGGCATTTAACTCTAAGCGAGGTATCGTCTGTGCCTTACTGCGGGGGTTAATTCGCGATTTCGAGCAAAGCAATGACACATTTACTTTACCTAACTTATCGACCACTCGCAAGTACAGACAAGCTCCGTAACCTGTGCTGCTGGAAGCATCTGCGACGCCAATCAGCTGCACCTTCTCAGCGTTGCCGGGAACCTGAATGTTTCGAGGCAAGTAAATAGGTTTCATGTTACTTAGGTTATTAGCAAATTCGGCCCATTCATTTTGCAACGTCTGTGATGGATTGGCATCCCAATCTACTTCCTTGCACCACAGCTTCTGCATTATCGCCTTTGCTTTTACAACAATAGGGCTGGCAAAACCCATAGGGTCATAGAAACTAGCTATCTGACTCAATATCTCTCTTTTAGTAACTGACTGAGATTTAGTTTTATTGACATTTTATAACAAAGCAATCTTTCTGCGCATCAATAGTCAAACCCAAAGCCTTGATATTGCAGTTTTCCATTTGAAGCTCTATATTTCCAATTAGTCTTTCCTTTGAAGGAATATTATTTAAAACTTGGTCACAATTCGAAGACCATTTGTGCAACTCGAAACCTCCCAAGCTCAGCAAATCTGTTAGTTGTGCCTTAGCATTTAGCAAAGTAAGCAAATCCGAATTGGAGTATAATATGTCATCTCATCATCATCATCATCATCATCAGGCTATATTAGTCCACTGCTGGACATAGCCCTCCCCTAATGAGCGCCATAGCACCCTGTCTTCAGCTTGCCGCATCCAGCATCTGCCTGCAGTCCTTCGCAGATCGTCATCCCACCTGGTTAGAGGGCGTCCTACACTACGTTTGCCGAGTCGCGGTCTCCACTCAAGAACACGTTTACCCCAGCGGTTGTCGGTTCTTCGCGAAATATGGCCAGCCCACTGCCACTTCAGCTTGCTAATTCTCTGAGCTATGTCGATAACTTTGGTTCTCTGTCGGATGTATTCGTTACGAATTCTATCCTTCAGAGAAACTCCGAGCATAGCTCTCTCCATAGCTCGCTGAGCGACTTTAAACTGGTGGACTAAACCTTTCGTGAGTGTCCATGTCTCGGCTCCGTAGGTCATAACAGGTAGGACACACTGATTGAAAACTTTCGTTTTCAAGCATTGCGGTATGGATGATATGTCATCTATATATACACAATTTTTAATTATGAATGAAGCTAATGGAAATTTAGTTTCATGCAGATTTGCAAGTTCAAGCAGGCATCAAGTTGCTAAATAACTCGAGCTTTTCATTCCATATGTTACTGTATCTAAGCGTAGTATTTTTATTGGTTCATTAGGATTGTCGCTGTCGCGCCACAAAATATTTTGAAGCGATGTCTGACTAGGATTAACCAAGACATTCCTAAACATCTTCTTAACGTCGTTATTAAATGTAAAGTCACCCAATCAATACAGCATAATAATGTCAAAAAGGTCCCTTTGCACACCCGCTTCATTTTCCAATATATTGTTCAGCGATAATTTTTTATCTTTTGTCTTCATTGAAGCGTCGAAAACAACGCGTGTTGGGGTGGTTTTACTATTTTCATTAACCACCGCATGGTGTGGTAAGAAATAAATGGGATCTGTTTGAAAATTGTATTCTTTGAAATCAATAAAGTGGGCGTGGCCCAGACCTTTATACTGAACGAACCGTGTGTACTCTGTTAATAAATTAATATTTTTGTGCAATTTTTTCTCCAAGCTTAAAAATCTATACATAGCCAAATCAAAGGACTCCCCTAAAGTCGCGTTAACCTCACCTAACGGTACCTTCAATGGCAGATCAACTTGGAATTTTTTGTTAGGTAGCTGAACTGTTGTTGTTGCCTGAAAATTTGTCTCAACGATTTCTTGTTCAGGATTTTCTTTAAAGACTTCTGGGACCTTTTCTACCTCCCAAAATTTTGAAATAGAAGCGTCAATGCTAGATTTGCAGGTTGCGCAATGTAATACAATCTTTGTTACCTCATTTTGTGAAGGTAGACCACCTCCAATGATATAGCCAAACTCGGTGTTGATAATACTTGGACCGGAGTTTTTCTGGGCCGCTGCTGACTGTAGCTGCTTAGGCTGCTGCAGCTGCTCTCTGCCGGTCTGCGCTGTGTGACCGCAGGCCAGCTGTGACGGTGTAAAGCCACAGATTGATTGCGCTGGCAGCAGTGCCTGGAAAAATATATCGGCACCGATTAGTAAATTAATCGCAGATGGCTTGTAGTACTCATCATCTGCTAGCACTGTGTTAGGAGGAATTTTCATTGAATGTGTGTCAATCATTGTTTGCGGAAATTCACATGTAATATCATCTACTACATGACAGTTAACAGATGCTTGAATGAAGATTTTAAAAAATGGATCTCTAGTGGAACGGAGTACTTAATTTTGTTTTTGTTGTTTGTGACACTAGTTATACCAATATTATTTTCTGTGGGTGTCAGACCAAGGACTCTAATAGCTTTGGTTGTAATTAACGAGGCTTGAGAGGCGGAGTCCAGTATAGCCTTAACATGTACCTCTCTGCCGTCCTTAGCGTACAATTTTACTCGGGCTGTGGGGATTAAAACATTATTATTATCGCTTGACAACATAATAACTGGTTCAGTTTTTGCTTTTCCATATGCAATAAGGTGTGATGCCCCATTTTACATTCGTTGCAACGGGAATAGTACCTGCATTGTCCAGGATGCTTATTTAAGCATTTAATGCACAGCTTGATTGATCGGACAAAGGATATTCTTTCTGCTGAAGACAGCATTTTAAAAGCTTTACAGTTGTAAAGTTTGTGATCATCATACTTACAATAGTGACATTCTTGTTTCTCCTTTGCCTTGCTCGCATTCACAGCAACGATAGCCTTGGTTGTAAACGGTAAGGCCCCTGTGTTCTCCATTGCTAGCGCCTTTTTCTCCATAAATGCCAGAAAGTCAACCACTGTGGGTTCGACTTTAGCGTCCCTTTCCAGCTGGTAAGCGTGGGCCGTTTGTACATCTAGTTTGCGGGTAAAGATACACATTAATATAGGGTCCCATTCATCCACTTTCGCACCCAAATTCTTAAGAGCAGCCAATGCCTGCTTTACTGTTGACACAAAGTGCCTGATGTGTGTGGGTGAAGGCTTCGTGATGACACATAAATCTAACAAACTTGTTATTAACTCATTTTTTATTTTATATTGATTGTTACATCTCTCATCAAGCAGCTTTAGTGCTTCTATGAAACTAGCGCCTATAAGGGGAAGGTTTTTGACAAGATCAAAAGGTTCACCTGTTAAAAATGTTCGTAAATAATGCAACTTTTGAACTTCTTCCAGGGAGATGTCATTTTGAACTACAGAATGAAACATTTCCCTGAAAGTGGTATATTCCGCATACTTGCCCGAAAATGGGGTGATTTGAATTACCGGCAATTTCATGTGCTTCACCTGTGGCGGGTTATTCACGGTAATAGGTGTTCTTTTGCTTATTTCACTATCTAGCTTGGCTATAATTGCAAAGTACTTAGATTCAAACTCACCTGCGTTTTCCTGGTCGTCATTATTCAGGCATAATATCTCATAATTTAATGCTTCGTACTGCTCAAAGGCAGTAATACACTTTTGTTTACGGACACTCAACATTTGTAGCACCCATTCGGATAGGTCCTGAGTGCGTATACTGAGTTTTTTCATTCACTCTCGATAGTGAGAGCGTTTGCGATTTGCATAGGAGTGACAAAGAGACAACTATATGGCGCGCTTTGTCACTCCTATGCAAATCGCAAACGCTCTCGCTATCGAAAGTGAATGACAAAACTCAGTATACGCACTCTGCTGTGTTATTTCATTGTAAAGCCGTGTTATGGTTCCCTTCACATAACCTCGCTTTGCGATCGCTTTACCCAATGATGTTTTCACATCTTCCTCAGAGTCAGACATTTTGGCGCTTAAACTTTATTAATATAGCTACAATGCACTTTAGCTCAATGCAAATTATAAAGATCGGCTTAATTGTACTAGACAAAGTATATTACATCCTGCGCACGCAAGGCACGCCATGACGCATCACAAAATGTCTACAAAATGGCGCACGTTGAACAAACTTGCACAGGTTGAAGACGCCGCGCCGCCGCTGCGCACAGACAACGCTCTTCCGTAGAACCGGGTGGGAAACGGCGCACGCTGGTTGGTCCGGGCTTGGTTATATGACAGATGCTAAAGGCGCGAACCTTTAAACGAACGAATCAGCGCCGGTTTCTCCTTTCTGCATCCGAGTGAAGTCTGCTGTTAAACGTTTGCTCACCGGGACTTGAAAATACTTGAAATTGAAAGAAAGATGGCCGACTTTGACTTTGCTATACGATTTTACTTGCTTGATGTTATCTTCTTTTTTCTGTAGGTTGCTCTTAATTTTGCTTCGCACCTCAATTTTGATTAGCGCCTTGGAGAGCGTGTATATTTATCGCCTTTGTACTGGAATTCGCCACAATGATCGCCTCGCCGCAGTAGTGAGTGATCTCGAAGTTCGACGCTGGCCGCACTTTTTCAGAGATTCTTACAGGCCGCCGTTTGCTTTCCGCCGAAGGACCATATGTAGGGGTTGATGCTTGGCCTTATAGTGGATGTGGTAGCCGCGCTAACTTGAGTAAAACCACTATTTGCGTATAAAATTATAATATTTGATTGTGGAGCACAAGGTACACGTTTTAATGGCGTTGAGGTGGTAGAAGAGAGAGATAGAACATACACAGTGTTACTATAGCAAATAAATCTGTTGGGGATGCCAACAGTTAGGTCTCAGAGAAGGTCAGAAAAATATATATACAGGGTGTCCCAAAACTCGACGTCAACCCGGAGCCGGGTGAAAAGGCAAGTCAAGCTGGTTGTCAGAAAAATATAAAAAAAATATAAGTTGTATGATTTCAAAATTATTGGCATTTTTTTATAAATCGCAAAATTACACACCCTGTGACAGTCTTTTTACTCCTGTTGCCACAAATCTTTACTTTTTCCAATTATTTTTTTTGCTGTGTAACCCTGAATAATGCTTCTCTAAACTGTAATCAAAATTTTGAAACCAGCTGCTCTAGCTTGCATAAAAAATAGGACTTATTTCCTAGAAAAACTTTCAAAATAAATATTGCCTAGTTTTAACTGACTGTATTGAAAAAAAAAATGTACTACGCGAGTTTGGCAAGTTATGTCAAAAGTTGGCGCATTTAGTAAAGATTCCAAAATGGTATAATACTTGGTAAATTGTAGCTGATAACATGGATAAAAAATTTTTTTTCCTGTAAAACCCAGTTTTTAACTAATTTTTCTTACTAGGTGAAAATGGCAAAACTTATTGCTTTTTACATTGGAGCCGATTCCAATGCACACACTGATTAAATTTAACTTAATTGTACCTGTATTTGTCTATCATAAACCGATTGAAAAAACAGATTGTCCACTAAATTTAGTTTAGTTCTCTTTGTGTGTGGTATGAAATAGGCACCATTTTTTTGTAAAAGTTTAAATTTTAATTGACACAAAATTTTTAATACTAAGGTTTATTTATTAAATTTACTACAATTTTTAAAATTTTTCATGAATGTACCAATACAACTATTTTTACTACAACAAATGTTCAAAATGTCTTCCTTCGGCGGCAATACAAGCCCGACATCTCTTTAAAAATGATCGAGCTATCTTTCGAGCGAATCGTCCATTATTTACGAATTCAGCTGCTTCTGCTATTCTTTGCCGTAGTTCAAATTCACTTTCAATTGGCTTTGAATACACTTTTTCTTTGACTGCTCCCCAGTAAAAAAAGTCTAATGGATTCAAGTCCGGTGAACGGGCCGGCCACGAGATTGGGCCAGACCGTCCGATCCATCTCCCGGGAAACTCTTCATCGAGATATTGTCGAACGGAGCGAGCATAGTGTGCTGGGCACCCATCTTGCTGGAACCACATTTCTCTGTAAATGTTTAACGGCACGTCTTCTAGTAAACTTGGTAGATGGTTCTGTAGAAAGTCCAAGTAGCCCTCGCCATTCAACGCATCAGGCAACTCAAAAGGACCAATTATTTGACCATTTAAAATTCCGGTCCACATGTTTACTTTGAATCGGTACTGGGACCGATCCTGCCTCGTTAGATGAGGGTTTTTTACATGCCATTCATTCAAGTTATGCATGTTCATGTAGCCGTCCTTTTTGAATGTCGATTCATCAGACCATAAAATTTTCGTTAAGAAAAGCGGGTCATCCCTGTACCTCTCCAATATTGTCCGGGAAAAATTTACTCGATTTTGGTAGTCCCCGGGTAGTAACGTCTGTACTCGCTGTACGTGGTATGGGTGTAATTCATGTCTTTTTAAAATACGATGGGCTGTACTTTTGGGCACTCCGGTGGTTATTTCAATAGCCCTAACTGAAGTGCTTGGGTCTTCTTCGACAGCTTCTAGCACCTCGTCTTCCATCGGGTTGGCGGGTCTTCCTTCACCATGCTCTTGATGGGAGGTGGCCCTCTGAGAAGAGTAAACGATGCACATTCGTAAACACTCGATGATCAGGGTAACGAGCAGCGTTTGAGTACCTTTCACGGTAAAGTTTGGCGGCAGCACTGGCATTACACCTGCATTCACCATAAATAAGGTGCATATTAGCGTATTCGCGAGTGGTATACGCAGACATCTTGGCACTAGTCACACGATAGTCCAGGAGAAAGCAAAGGTCGTCGTTGAGGGAAAATAAACAGTTCGGATCCAAATCACAAGCAATCACAAGTCCATAAACGAAGCCAAAAGTAGTTAGTACGAAATCAACACAAACGAATACGAAAACAAGTGCAGTAAACGAAGGAGCGTAACGTACTGATTTGTGATTGTTATGTGTGAGTACAAAAGCGAATACCTGGCGTTACTCTCTGTCTCGCTCGCACTTAGTAAGATGACTCTCTCCGTTGCAGTCACTTTAGCGTCCATACCTATCTCGCTCGCACTTGATAAGGTGACTCTTTCCGTCTTAGTCACTTAAGAGTCAATACCTATCTCGCTTATACTTCTTAGAATGCCTGATTCATCTCAAGCTACAATTTACGACTTTTTGGAAAATCTTGCGCCCATTAGAATAATTTTTAACCAAGTAAGAAAAATTTGTTAAAAACTGGGTTTTACAGGAATTTTTTTTTTATCCATGTTATCAGCTACAATTTACCAAGTATTATACCATTTTGGAATCTTTACTAAATGCGCCAACTTTTGACATAAATTGCCAAACTCCCGTAGTACATTTTTTTTTCAATACAGTCAGTTAAAACTAGGCAATTTTTTATTTTGAAAGTTTTTCTAGGAAATAAGTCCTATTTTTTATGCAAGCTAGAGCAGCTGGTTTCAAAAATTTTGATTACAGCTTAGAGAAGCATTATTCAGGGTTACACAGCAAAAAAAATAATTGGAAAAAGTAAAGATTTGTGACAACAGGAGTAAAAAGACTGTCACAGGGTGTGTAATTTTGCGATTTTTAAAAAAATGCCTATAATTTTGAAATCATACAACTTAGATTTTTTTTTATAATTTTGACAACCAGCTTGACTTGCCTTTTCACCCGGCTTCGGGTTGACGTCGAGTTTTGGGACACCCTGTATATGGTGAAACAACTTTTGCCGGGTCAGCTAGTAATATAATATAATAAATACAATAAAATAAAAAATAAAAACAGATAACTAAATAAGGTTTAAAATAAATAAATCGTGGTAGGAATCCAACTATAATGCAATAATTATAACGTAGACTTCTTTTTTAATAGCCGTGACTGTGTTCCACTGCTGGACCTCCACTCCTCCCTATTCCAAGCCAACTCTTCCCGACCAGGTAAATATTTGGTCAGGTCGTCACACCATCTGCGCCTCGGTTTTCTGCGTCGCCGATATCCATAGCATGGCACACAATCGGTGGCAATGTTTGCCTTTGCCACCTTTCCGGGTCCACACGTCTGACATGGCCAGCCCAGCTCTACCTGAGTTTAGCGATCGCAACTCAAACGTCAGTGATTTTGATTTTTGCGCGCGGTGTTCCGGATTTTGTCAATAATTTTTACGCTGCGCTCCATTGCCCTTTGGCAAACCTTGAGACACATAGATGAGAAACCTTGATTTACACATATAATTTGGTTATTTATATTAACAAAGCAAGCAAGCTAAATATACAAAAGCAGAATCCAGTATAGGGTAGAAAAAATTATAATAAGAAATCGAACAGCATTAAGTTTTTGTTTCAAAATATAACTCCTATCAAGTTTGTTTATAAAGTTTTGCAAGTTTATATACGCGAAAACTGCTCTGTATTTTCCGTCTCAGATTTCGGATGCTATCTCGTTGTAAAAGGCGAATAATTTATTCAGATTGCCGGCCGCGGCCGTAGTGATTCGTTCTGGAGATAAACTCTTTCTGGCCGAGAGGCCGCACTAACGACTCCGAACTAAAGCGCTCACGACCGCAGCCGCGGGAAATCCCCGCAAATGGTCTCTCAAGCTGGATACAATGGCGCTGTGGGTTTTTATTCAATGCCAGAAAAGTTGGCGAGCTCAGAGCAAAATAACCGCACAACAGCGAAGTCGGACTCGCGCACGTAGGTTTTGGTACCAATTTGTAGGTAATTCCCGTTAAAAGTTTCAAAAGGTATAATAATTAGGTAACTGAGAGAGATATAATTCAGCCAAGTACGAGTCGAACTCGTGAACGAAGGGTTCCGTACCATTATAAAATTTGTAAAATCACGTTTGTTGTATGGGAGTTTTATTCTATTTTTTACTATTTGTTGTTATAGCAGCAACATAAATACATCATCTGCGAAAATTTTAACTGTGTAGCTATCACGGTTCATGAGATACAGCCTGGTGACAGATGGATGGACGGACAGCGGAGTCGCAGTAATAGGGTCCGTTTTACCCTCGCTCGTAGCCTGGGCTGCCTGAGTGATCTTAAGCGATCACGAAGGTGAAGCAACATACGGCGCGTCCAGTCCATGGATGGGTCACCGTCTATGACTAACGCTAGTGGCCTTTTTCCGAACGATTCCGTGCTTCGCAAGGCACGTTAAGCAGTTGGTGCCGACTGCCGTCGATAGGTGGCAGTCGTTAAGCCTCCACCAATCCGGGCTTGGCACCCTTGGTGGAGTATGGCCTATACCTTCCTCAGGGAAGCGACCCGTGCGTGCCCCTCGGTGGGGACATAATGGGTTGATGATGATGATTACCTTTTGGGTTAGGAACCCTAAAAACAATTCTACTTTATTTTAGAACTAAATCTTTCATAAGCACTGGACATTATTAACTTAATACAGGATTCACTTTCTTGCTTGTTTGGGGGAAGAGTCCGACCACTTTATCTATACTAGTATTAAAAAGAGGAAATATTTGTATTTTTGTGTACGTATGTTTGTAATGAATAGGCTCAGAAACTACTGGGCCGATTTAAAAAAATCTTTCACCATTAGAAATCTACATTCTTCATAAGTAACAAAGGCTATATTGGATTTTGAAAAAGTTTAGGGTCCCGTACGAAATATCGAATAATGTGATTCAAGATATAAAAAAATTACTACTCCGGGAATTTTCCACGGAACTTATATAGCTATTTCCACGAAAACGTTTTTGCCATCCGTGCGAAGCCGGGGCGGGTCGCTAGTTAGTTATGAAGATATTCTGGCTGCAACAAGTAACTCCGTCACAAATATTGTACCCATATATTGTACCCATATATTGTACCCATATACTGTACCCATATATTGTACCCATATATTGTACCCATATATTGTACCCATAAACTGTACCCATATATTGTACCCATATACTGTACCCATATATTGTACCCATATATTGTACCCATATATTGTACCCATATATTTTTTTAAATATACCAAGCGACCAAGACTTACTAGACTTCAGCATGTTGTACATGCAACGTACGAATACTGTCATCCATCAATTGTTCTACATATTTACTTATTAAAAATCGTGTTCAAAAATAACTGGATGCCTTAGTTCTAAAAGTAACCAAGTCCATTTTTTGTCGATATTGAGATTGCCAGATCAAAAAATTCTCCGTTGTGTTCTATAGATTGGTCTCACCCGTTTTACAATAAAATGAGCCTAAGTAGACTTTTTCGAATTCCAAAAATACCTATATCCAATCAAATGAGTGCAATATGCCACTAAATTCAATTTAAGTAAAATAAGTGCCTAACTTCAGGACCTCTGATTTAAAAGTCACTAAGTCCATGCATTTTAGATTTCATATTTTCCGTTTCCATTCGGCACAGTTTTCAACTATTGCATGTTTGTTTAGCAAATGCTACGTCGAGTATTGTGGTTACGTCGAATTTTCAGCTTCATACCTGGCTTTCCTCCCGGCTCGTATTTCTGTGCGTCTGAATTGTGTTCCTGTCAAAAGCAGCCGCTGTTAGTATAGGGCTGAAAGGGTTTTCATTAACTTCTAAAGCAGCGGTCAGCGTAAACAAGACAAGGCCCCATTGGCTAACGATTGAAGCTACCACGCCCGTGTGTCTCTCGATCTCAGACCTGACTTTATAGTATTGTTTGACAGATTGTAGACAGCCTAAATACGTCCCATTATTGGGCACAGGCTTTCTCTCAGAGAGAGTATGGGCTTAATCACCACGCGTACCCACCGCGTATCGGCGATTTCAAGCGCTGAGGTATTGAATATCTCAGATACTCAGGTTTCTTCGCGATGTTTTCCTTCACAGTTAGCGAGTGGTATTGCTACTATAACTTTACAAAGGTATGTCAACTTAGAAAACTAAGTCATAGGTACATGCCCGCACTGGAATCCATTGTTCAATGTTCTACCCACTAGGCTACTGTACCTACTTAGGTATATACTTAGTATTACTATAATGAGAAAGTTTGTGTGTAGGTGGTAATCTCCGAAATTGAGAATTTAATTCCAGGGTGGATATAGCCTACATGCTAATCCGTTGACGCGAACGTTGTCGCGGGCACATAAAAAACGTAATATATACGAATATAAGAAACTCTTAGATTTTTTTTTATCAACACATTGTGTCCACACCGAGGGGCACGGGTCTCTTCCCTGAGGAAGGTATAGGCCATACTCCATCACGAGGGCCAAGTCCGGATTGGTGGAGGCTTGTAAGACTAGTGGCTGGTCTTACTGTAAGAAGTTTTCAAGCCGCCCTAAGGCCTCTGACTAGGCTTAACGACTGCCATCTATCGAGGGCAGCCGGCACCAACCGCTTAACGTGCCTTGCGAAGCACGGAACCGGTCGGAAAAATGCCACTCGCGTTAGTCATAGAACGGTCACCTATACAATGGATTGAACGCGCCCTATGTTGGTTGACCTTCGTGATCGTTTAAGATCACTCAGGCAGCCGAGGCTACGAGCGATTCGAAAGAAATTAATCTATAAAACCGTGTAGCAGGTTTTTTCTTGGTAAATAAAATTTCATTTCATATATTTTCCGCCGGCGGATGTGAGGTCTGCGCCTGACAGTGGGGCCCGAAAGAGAATAAGGAAAAAACTATCTGTAAAAAGCTTAAATCAATCATGGAATGTTTTCCCACTGGGCTTCTCAGTGTATAAGTTAAAATTTCTCTTAGTGACACTATCTAAGCCCGTCGGTAAATAATAGGATTATGAAGAGTTTATTTAGATTTTGGCCACTTAGATTTAAGTAGTGATGTGTAACACTGTAAATACTCTAGTGCAGTTAATTTGCCACTTTACGCTGTAATAATCATCTTATTACGTGGATACAAAACCTAAAGTGTTTTTTTTTAAATAGTAATAAAGACTTTAACATGCTCTATGCGTTATTAACTTTATTCCAGATACACTCACTTCATTTTCCGTTGGAAGAGTCCAACCAGGTTTTGCTTGCGAGCAAAGTGGCAGCATGGCAGGTGGTAGTCCCTGGTCTCTGCCTACCCCTCTGGAATACAGGCGAGAGCATACATACATATGCATGTGTGTATTATTTTCTTCATAATTTGCCAGTGGTATAGCTACTACCATAGATATCGATGTCTGTGGCTACTACAGTCATAAATGTACGTAACTTATTAGTAAACAAAGACGTTTTAGCACGTGGAGCAACTAGGCCACCGCATAAAGCGTGCGTTCGACTTTAATCTCCTTTCAGTGACAGGCATGCCGGACGCATAGGAAGTATAATTCAGCGATGGCGGCTGACGGGCTCACAATGCGGGCGCCGGGCGGCGCGCCGCGCGCCGTCAGACAGTGGCGTCTTCGCCCCTCGTGGCGTCATCCAGCCGTTGGTGTTGTACTCTGTAGGGCCTGTATTGCTTGTCCATTTTTTCTATTCGAATATTTCGAATAGCCTAACTGTTCAAATAAATAGAATATTATTTGAACATTTGTCGTTTTATGCAGAAAAGTGAATTAACTTTTAGACGAAATCTTTCGTAAGCACTGCATAATTATTAACTTTATTCCAGATATACTTACCTAAGCGATTTGTCGTCGAAAGAGCCCGACCAGGTTTTGCTCGGATTGTGACGGCGAAAAATCACGTAAGTGTATCCGGAATAAAGTCTAAAATAACCTCCAAAACGTAATGCAGTTTTCTTATTAAAGAATGCCGTAGAACTTTACTTTATCGGAAATAAATTAAATAGAGCAACTTAATTTAATTTTTTATCTGATGCGACGAAATAAATTAATTTTAATGTAAAACAGTTACGAAAAAAAGGTCACTGGACCCTTGAACATCAAACTAGTACGAGTATAATCCATTTGTCTATACTTGGATTTTTTTTAAGACTTTAAACGACACTACGACACTCGAAACAGTTTGCAAATAAATTTGTAAACTGTTTCGAGTTTTCTACCGCTAAAGGTTTTTGATTTAGTGTCGTTTAAAGTCTGAAAAAAATGCCAAGTATAGATAAATGGATAGTACCTACATGCAGTCATGCACCAATGCAGTGTTCCTACTTTAATTACGAGCCCGTTCGAGTCATGGGCTGTTTAAGAATCATTGCAGTGAATCAGTCATTGAGTTGACTAGATTTTGTTGAAAAGTGCCAGACATTAAATATTTCTGGCAGAACTCTTATTTTTTTCCAACAGCAGTAGCATCGACTGTAACAGTAGCATTCACTATTTTATCTATTTGGAATTTTGAAATATTCGAATAAACGAATATTCCAAGCCCTAGTGGTGTATGCGGGGCCGAGAACAATATGAGGGGTCATTGTGTGGCTGACTTGGTTGTGTGAGGATACAGATGCGCGCTAGCGCGTGCCGGCGCCGGCGGCAGCGATTTGTTTGCACCTGCACCTAAAGTTCTGAGCGTTTGTGTTAGCCCTGGGTACAAGGTTTTAGTGACAAATATCGTAGAGTAAACATGATTTTGGTATCAAAAACGTCCAGGTTAAATCAACAAATAAATTAATTTAATTTAATAATGAACGGTACTTAATTTAATTATTTACTTGATATTTATTGTACTATATTTACATTAAGTTTCTTACATGTATCTATCTATCTAATCTCTTTAAACGAGCAATTCTTGTATATATATTTATAATTATCAGAATCTCGGAAACGGCTCCAACGATTTTCACGAAATTTTTCACGAATTTTCATGAGCAAAGCTCGGTCCCCCCTGTACTTTAATGTTTAATATTACAATAATCACAGGCCTTCGCGTCCGTTACGGACGATTCAAGCAGTGCCTAAGGACACAGGAATTGACACTTTTTTGAATGACTGAAAAGTCCACTTTGAGAGCAGCAGCCGCATGTAGGAGATATAAAGAGAAGGATATATAGAGAGAACTGTATTGTATATTACATTACGTAAACATATTTTTCCCTCTCCGCTACTACACTTTTATTTTATTCTTTTACTCGCAGCAGTGAAACTGTTATCGCTTTACAGCCGAAAGAGTTACACCGACAAGCTACGTTTCAGATAGTTGTACAACAGTATGCAAAAGAGTTTTATTACTGATTTTATTCTTCACTGTTCTACTGTAGAACACTGAAGTCCTAACAAAATGTTGAGCACGTATCACGAGATGAGAGGTCAACATTGTTAAGCAAGTCTATCCGAACTGATTGAGTTAGATCGGCGTATACCAGTAAATGGGATACCTTTATGGGCAAGCCACTGGCGAGTCGTTCGCGAATTAATGATTGTTTTCTCTCCCGATTGAGTTCGTGTCTAGTAAAACAATTCCGACCTTCTACGATGAAATTAAAAAACGTTATTGTAAAACGATTACAAAAACCGGCCAAGTACGAGTTGGGCTTGCGCCCGAAGGGTTCCGCAACATTATCTATAAAAACGGCAAAATAATCATGTTTGTTGTATGGGAGTCCCCCTTAAATATTCATTTCATTTTGATTTAATTATCTAAAGTGAATATGTAACTAAATATTCTGTGAATATTTCAAGCGTCTACCTGTTGCCGATATAAATATCGAGCAAAAAATGAGCAAACAAATCACAAAGCAAAAAAACAATATATGAGCCTCTTTAAAAATATTTTGTGCTGAAATTTATGCATGCTGAATTTGTATTTTTTGTTATAGTGGCCACAGAAATACATCATCTGTGAAAATGTCAACTGTCTAACTATTACGGATGGACAGCGGAGTCTCAATAATAGGGTCCGTTTTACCCTTTGGAAACTGTTAAATATGTAACATGGGGCGCGTGTGAATTAAAAGCCGGCCATTAGCACACTGTCTTTTTATTAGATAACGGTCAAGCGCGTTGGTAAGCGCAGTTACCACTACGGCTATACCTACATATCGTCTGCTTACTGCTAAAAACGAATAAATGCAGTTTCGGATGTTTTGAGTAAATGCGAATTGAAAGTTCAAACCAAATTTCATCTATGTCATGTCCCTGAAATAACCAAATGTACTTAAGAAAAATTGTGGATACCACTTTCAACCTTGTAAACAATAAAGTTTTGATTGATTTTTTTACAATATAATAGAAAAAAATACACAATTATTGTCGAAGTATCTGCATATATCCGGTTTTACCAGAATTTCAAAAATATGTAATAACTGATTAAATCAGTGCTGTAACTTGCTCTTTTAATATTTATTATGTCAATAACTAAATCATGGTCTTATTAGCAGAAAAAAGACATTCCTTCTCTTATTTTCTTCTTGGAAATCACAACTATTTATTTATTTATTCGTTTTTACTTGTACACATTTTTTGTTAATTTACACTTATCAGAAAATTATACAAACATCACTCTTATAATAAACAAATTACTAAGGATCTTCTTGTTGTTCGATGATATTATCAATAAATTATAGTTGGTGAAAGCCATTGATAAATAAAATGCATTAAAAACTTAAAGTATTTTTTTTTGTAGTAATAAGGTAGTTATACAATTGGATAACAAAAAAATATCAATCGTATCCATGGGAGTTGCTCCTCAACTAAAGGTGACTTCATAGTCGTTACTTATCATTACTTATTTTTGTTCTTCAGAAGATTCTTCATCAGCTGCAGGCTCGGAAAACCAACCGTGAAGCTCTTCAGGAATGATTTTTTTATTGCATAAGCCAATGAGATCCTTCTTTTTGGCTTCACTTATGGGTACAGTATTCGTTCCTTTAATACCGAACGTATTAAAGAGACTATAGAACAAAGGCTCTAAAGTGTTCGCAAGAGACATGTCTATTGGGTAAAGCAAGCTGACGAAGCTGAAGAGAGAAGACGGCAGTATAGCATCGACCAAATCAGAGGTGCTGAGGAAGATTGAGAGCTTTTACGGACTGCTATACCTACACCTCAGTCGCAAAACCTATTAGCAGTTTGCACAAAGACCCAAGAGCCTAACTAACCCAACATTATACCGAAGATATCCCGGACATCAGCCTGTACGAGATTAGGATGGCCCTGAAACAGCTCAAGAATAACAAGGCACCAGGAGAGGACGGAATTACATAAGAGCTTCTGAAAGCGGGTGGAACAAAAGTCCTTCAGAGGGTCTTCAATTCCGTCGTGCTCGAAGGAATACCTAACGCCAGAAGCATGAAACAGAAGCGTAGTTACGCTGTTTCTTAAGAAAGGGGATAACACTCTGTTGAAGAACTACCGACCCATCTCGCTTCTGAGCCATCTTTATAAGCTGTTTTCGAGGGACCTGACGAATCGTTTCGAACGCAGGTTTGATGACTTCCAGGATCCCGAACAAGCCGGTTTCTGAAAGGGCTATAGTACCATAGACCACATCCACACGCTGCGGCAAATTATACAGAAGACTGAGTATAATTTGCCATTATGCTTAGCGTTTGTGGACTATGAGAAAGCCTTCAATTCGATCGAGACATGGGCGGTGCTCGAGTCTCTCCAGCGTTGCCGTATTGACTATCGGTATATCGAGGTGCTGAAGTGCTTGTACGACAACGCCACCATGTCGGTCCGAGTACAGGAGCAGAATTCGGAGGCAATTCGACTCTCGAAGTTGTAGACGAATACGTCTACTTAGGACATACAGTCCAAGCCGGTCCAACTTCGTGAAAGAGGTCAATCGTCGAATCCAACTCGGCTAGGCAGCATTCGGGAAACTTAGAAAAGTATTTTCCTCCAATATACCTCAATCCCTCAAAACAAAACTATACTACCAGTGTGTGTTACCAGTGATGACTTATGACACTGTAATGTGGTCTCTTACTATGGGCCTCATAAGAAAGCTCAAGGTCACGCAACGAGCTATGGAAAGGATGCTTGGAATTTCGATGATGAGGTCCGTAGACGAACGAAAGTCGTCGACATAGCCCAGCAGATTAGTAAGTTGAAGTGGCAGTGACCGGGGCACTATCACGCAGAACTGATGGCCGATGGGGCCGGTAACTGCTCGAATAGAGACCACATATTGGCAAGCTCAGCGTAGGACGATCGGCCACAAGATGGACAGACGATCTCATCCAAGTGGCGGGAAGACGATGCAAGCCGCATCCGATCGGTCTTTTTGTAAATCCATGGAGGAGGCCTATGTCCAGCAGTGGACTTGTGGCTGAATGATGATCATGATGAAGCTCGAATGAATAAAATATGCCAGTATCGGTTTTTACCAGTAATAATTTTGTTGTATGCAGTCCTGTAATACTTACGCAAAAAATCATAAACGACTTTATTGTTTTTTAATTTTAGAAATATTAGAAGCTTGAATGAATAAATGCCAGTATCTGTTTTTACCAGTTATTATTTGGATAATCATACTCGGCACCATTACCAGAAAAACGTTTTAAACATATTTATGTTGTTTTGCCTGTTAAAAAATTTGACCATTTAGATGATAATGTTATTTGTTATATTAAACCACTATGATTTTGGTCAAATTTCATACACTTATCTGTTTTTAAAAATAGTATCTTCGCTGCTATTGGTTCTATCGTTTATTGGGTTTTACCAGTGGGGAGCCCGTAAAAATTTACATATAACTGCATTTATAACTCAATTTTGCCAAAAAGTGTATTTATTCGTGTTTAGCAGTAAGCAGACGATATATAACATTTCCTCCCTCTAGTCTGCAAATAATAAGTAAGCTAAGACTATTAACTATTATTACCTAATACTTAGGCCATACTGAAAGTTTCTGGAACGGACTAGTTACAAAAGGAAAATAAAAAAACCACTGATAGGGTTTGAACAAGGAACTCTCTGTCAGTACATTTATTTTTAAATTGTGAGTCTGTTATTTGTTTTTTCATCGTGGCGTTGTTTTCAAATTAGTGTGTCGCTATTACAATGAATTTAAGTAGAGAAAATTTCCGTACTATGATTTTTACGATTTTCGCTATGGCTTAAGTCAGCAAGAGAGATGTCAAAGACTTCAGTTAGCATTTGGTGATGAAGTAACATGTCGTAGCTCTATTTATTCGTGCTTTGGTGAATGTAGACGAGGACGTGATCATCTCTATGACGTTAAACGTGAACGCCGGCCGGCGATCGCGGTTACCGATTTTAATATTGATACTGTGCGACAACTAATTGAAACGGATAAAAAAATTACCTGTCAGCAAATCCGCACTACCTTAGGCATTGGAATGAGCCAAGTGCAAAAGATATTGCATGAGCATCTGAAGGTTCGGAAACTTTGCACTCGATGGATACCGGATGATTTGTCCTAAGATCAGAAACGACTGCGTGTAGAGTGGTGCCGTAAAATGATAAAAAAATATGACGGAGAACAATCAATGGCTGTGTATAACATTGTAACAGGTGATGAAACTTGGGTGTGCTGCTTTGAACCAGAAAGGAAAAGTTAATCGGCGGAATGGGTCTTTCCTTTTGAAGAGTTGCCAACGAAAGTAAAAAAAAGCCGCAGCACTAGCAAGAAAATAGTTGCTTCGTTTTTCGGCAAATCAGGCCATTACATCACTGTATCGCTTGAAAACCAAAGAACCGTAACTACAGATTGGTATGTTAATACGTGTTTGCTTGAAGTGTTTGACAAAATACGCGAAAAGCGTCCTCTGAGCAAAATAGTCCTTCATCATGACAACGCGTCGGCACATTCCGCTAAGGCAACGAATGCGTATTTGAAGGCTTTAAAAGTAGAATTAATGACTCATCCGCCATACAGTCCAGATCTAGCACCCTGTGATTTCTTTCTGCTCCCGAATATTAAAGGTAAACTCAGAGGTTTACGTTTTACAAGCCCGGAAATGGCGGTGAATGCTTTTCACAAAGCCATCGAAGAGGTCCCTAAGGAAGACTGGACCCACTGCTTTTCACCATAGTTCCAGCGAATGCAAAAATGCGTAAATAGTGAGGGTATATACTCTGAAAAACAATAAATGTGTTATAAAGATAATAGGTAGTCTTATTTACCAGAATCCAGAAACTTTCAGTATGGACAAAAATGGTTTATAATTAACCCTAATAATCGGCGCAAATCGGAATACTGCCAAGTTTTGACCATACAACACAGTCATGGCAAACGTACAGAAACAGGATTCAACAGTGGTTTATTGCGAACGACTTGGAGGCTGAAGCAAATCCAGTAAAGAAGCGGGCAATTTTATTGAGCGCACTCAGCGATGGAACCTACAAACTCGCGAGCGACCTAGCTTTGCCAAAACAGTTAGAAACGGTGCCATTCGAAGAAATCATCGAAATACTGGACACTCATTTTATTCCCAAGATAAAAGGGTTCGGCGATCGTTTTAAATTCGACGCTTCAACACAGGACTTGGGAGAATCATTCACACAATGGCCTGCGAGATTGCGCGGACTTACGGCGAATTGCAAGTTTTTTAAGGTAGAAGAAGCACTTCGCGACCGATTCCTGATGGGGATGCTACCTGGACCAGAAAGAGAGAAGTTGTTCGCGCAAGGACTTGATGAATTAACGCTAGCAAAGGCTATAGAACTAGCAGAAAGTATGAAGAATGCACGCGCGATGACAGCTGCAGCCACGTCGGGACACCAGGGCTCGGCGCAGGGAAACCAGCAGTTGTACAAGATCGTATAAAGTGCAAAAAGTGCAAGCGTTAACAAAGAACAATGTAAAGTATGCGGTCTCAAAAATCATAAGAGTGAGAATTGTCTTTATTCGAAATATAAATGGAAAAAATGTAACGAAAAAGGTCATTTGCGTCGTATGTACACGAAATTAAATTTCATCGAAAATGAAGGTAGTTTGGTTGGCTCCGGGGACGGCGATGATGGTGAGTTATTTCATATCCGTTCCCTCAATGGCGAGCCTATGACAGAATTTGTATTGTTTCAAGACGTACGAATGAAGTTCCAATTGGACAGTGGATCAGCGGTGACAGTTATTTCCGATCAGACATACAAACAAAATTTCTCTGATTTCCCTTTAACTCCCACTAAAAAACGCTTGCTTACATATACAGTATCAAATATTAAGTGTTTAGGTACTATAAACAACAATCTTTAAGGTTTACGTAATATGTGACGGCGGACCACCACTGTTAAGCTAAGCGTCCACCGCATCGGAACTATGGATTAACGGATTTCTATGGTACTGCGTGCACTGGATCGGCATTTCTGCTTCGGAGTGCGATATTACTGCCGATGACGTCATCCGCAGCCGACGCGCCATTCGGATTCCGAACGCTTCGAGTACTGACGTGTTTGCGACGCTTGTGCATGAATGACTATACTGGGGCCAAATTCGATAAACAATAAATGTCTTTAATTCTCCTTGATGTAAACAAAGCAATTTTAGGTCAGCACAACGCGAGCAAAAAAATATTTGATTTGAAAATTAAATATTTAAAAATTGATTTGACTACAGAATTTTACACAGTAATATTGATAGGTTTATTGGATTAGAAGGGCATTATTCATTATGAGCTGTTACCAGGAAACGTAGTGTGCCTGTATGGAAATGAAATGTAGCACTTGTCTTACGATTACTTTTTCTCTTATTATTATAGATTACAAAAACTTCCCTTGTACAAAATAAAAGCCTTTACTTTGTTCCAATCACCTTTCTAAAATTCGTGTCTTGCCTAGTTAGGTGCGGTTCGAGAATATAGTGAAGTTCAAAGAATTTGGTTCGAGACATATGAATGTCAAAAATCTATTTTCATTTTCTAATAAATCACAATATAATGTATGAAATTCTCCAAACATAAGTCTTTTTGAGTTTATTTTATGAACCCACATCTTGCGTTTCCTTTTGCTTTTCTCCTCCTCAGCTGATAACAAACAACTAATGACAACAATATCCTCGTCACTCTCCTCCATTGAGAACACACGTGCACAAGCGAACTCGATTGCTTTGAAAATACCGATACTGCCGACGGCAAATCCGAATGCAGTAGACGCACCCTTTCGGCATTTTGTAAATGCTGACGGCCCGTACGGTGCGGACGCTCCGATTCCGATGCGGTGGACGCTTAGCTTTTGGTCGCGACTTCATTGCAACCTTCGAGTTAGAAATGTTGCCGATACATTTTTGCGAACATGTAGCCATAGAAAAGCAGTTACAATCTAGCTACCCCTTAGTATTTTCCAAAACGTTGGGTAAATTTAAAGATTATAAAATAAAGATACATCTTAAAGACGACGCTAAACCTGTCTTCATTAAAGCGAGACCGGTGGCCTACGCACTTAAAGATAAAATCACAGAAGAGATAGATAGGCTGGTGAATGTAGGTACTGCAGCCGGTCGAGTATTCTGAATATGCCTCTGCGATTGTCCCCGTATTAAAGCATAATGGTTCTCTTAGACTGTGCGTCGATTATTCAGTTTCAATAAATAAACAGTTAAAAGTGGAACAATACCCACTTCCGACTGCACATGAGCTTTTCACGGAGTTACATGGGTGAACAGTTTACAAAACTGGATTTATCCCAGGCGTATGCACAGATCCAACTGGACGAAGAGTCACAAGGCTTAACTTGCATTAACACACACAGGGGCCTTTTCAAGTATACTAGGTTGGTATTCGGGTTAGCAAGTGCCCCAGCAATATTTCAGCAGATAGTAAAAAAAATTGAAGCTATTTTAGGTGCACCAGTACCTACTAATATAACAAAGTTACAATCATTTCTGGGTTTAGTAAATTACTATCGTAACTTTGTGCCAAATGCATCCTCTATACTCAGCCCTTTATACAATTTACTTCAGAAAGGAAGTAAATGGTGCTGGAACGAAAAACATCAAAATGCATTTGACACAATGAAAACATGCCTTACATCAGATTTAATTCTAACGCATTTTAATCACAATGTGAAAATTATTTTGACGGTGGACGCCTCGCCAACCGGTTTAGGCGCGATTCTATCACAAGTCGATGATAAGGGCATCGAACGGCCAATCGCATTTGCTTCGCGTACATTAAATAAAGCTGAACAAAATTACGCGCAGATTCAGGAGGAAGCAACAGCCATTATTTTTGGAATACGGCGTTTCCATCAATATTTATATAGCAGGACCGATCCGTTCGTCTTGCGCACCGACCATAAGCCATTATTGACCATTTTCGGCCCCTACAAAGGTATACCAGAGGTTACCGCTAATAGGTTACAAAGGTACGCAATGTTTCTGAGTGCATATAACTACTCGATTGAATACATAAGCAGTGCTAATAATACCGCGGACTACTTGTCGCGCGCGAGCCTACCGCCGCCGGAGTGTGACACATCGCACGTCATACAGAGTGATGCACTCAGAAACATGGAGGACCGCGCGTCCTACATAAATTTTGTAACGGATAATAGTATGCCTATTACACTTTCTTTACTTCGTTCGGAAACACAAAGGGATAGTTTATTACAAGAGGCAATTAAACAACAACGGTTGGCCGCGAGAAATAAACAAACATGACTTACAACCATTTTATCATTGTAGAACTGAATTGTCATACGAAAGGGGATGTATTATGCGGGGACACAAAGTAGTGATTCCCGAGAAATTAATACCAAGTGTTTTAGATGAATTACACAAATCGCACCTAGGTATCGCTAAGTGTAAAGCCGAAGCACGCAGTAGGTTGTGGTTCCCGGGAATAGATAAAGCTATTGAAACGAAAATAGCCTCTTGCAGCATTTGTGCCCAGCTCCGACCATTACCGGCAAAGGCACCACTTGCCGTGTGGCCTTACCCACCGAAACCCTTTCATAGAATACATCTGGACTTTTTGGGTCCCCTAAACGGCAGCACGTATGATGATGCATTTCAAGATTCGGCATACCCCATACGCTGGTAAGCGATAATGGGACTGCCTTTGTTTCACATGAATTCGAGTTGTTTTGTATGTCGAACGGAATTAAACACGTCACCTCACCCACTTACCATCCGGAAAATAACGGACAGGCGGAGAGTTTCGTAAAAATTATTAAAAAGGGACTAAAAACCAGCATTTTATTAAACCAAAACAAAGAACAAACAAATGTAAATTTGTTGAAATACCTATTTGACTACAGGAATTCAGTAAATATGACAACCGGTTATTCTCCTGCAGAAATAATTGTTGGTTCGAAACTTCATTCACGTCTTGATTTGCTTGTCAACACACCGCCACCGCCACCGTCATCGGAGCCAATCGGTACTAATGTAAGAATTAAACAGTCTTTACAGAGTGAAAACTACGGGGGCACAAACTTGCAAATCTTTAGCCCTAACGATGTAGTATTATACAGACAACCGTGTAATCGACAAAATTCTTGGAGAAAAGGAATTATAGTAAAAAAAGTTGGTAAAGTTTTGTACCAGGTCAAAGATTTGGCCACTTCAACAATTTACAAAAAACACAAAAATCAATTGATATTGTATAAAGAGAACGACAACAACATAGACGTTTCTTCAGAAATAGAAATGCAATATGCAATTGGGAACAGACTCGAAGACAATATAAGTGACCTGAGATCACCGCCGCCGCCGCCATCGCCGGGGGAGGAGAATAGAGGTCAAACCCCAGCTGTTGCCGCCGCCGCTGCCGACGCTGCTACCACCGCCGCCGCTGCTGCCACCGCCGCTGCCGCCTCCGCCGCCGCTGGCGCTACCACCGGTACCGACAGCATTGACCAGACCGAGCCGGCCCCCTCAACAGAAGACGAGGTAGACGAGTTCCATGAAGCGAGTGAAGGCCCAGAGGATCGGCCACAACAGCCAGAAGATCGTCAAGCAGGAGCAATGTTGTTGCGTCCCCTTAGTAGGGTTAATTATAAACCATTTTTACTTGTACGTTTGTGGGTATTTTATCCGACGAAGTCGCCATTGTTAAATATGTGACATGGGGCGCGTGTGAATTAAAAACCGCCCATTAGCACACTGTCTTTTTATTGGATAACGGTCAAGCGCGTTGGTAAGCGCAGTTACCACTACGGCTATACCTACATATATAACAGAAACAGAACCCTAAAAATGGTTACTGGGTCCCAAATTAGGATTCCCTATGCTACGGGTAGCCAGGATAATTCCAAAATACATAATCTATATTAATAATTTCGTTCGGGTCTACGGTAGACTCGAACGATATGCACACCAAATGAAAGAGCGTAATAAAATAGTTGATCTGAGTCGACAACATATGGGCGGAAAATTCGTATTATCGAGCAGTATCAATATAGAAATTATTAAATTCAACAATGACGTTGCTAAGTAAACATGTCAATGTCATCATTGTTGTGTTAGTGTCACAATTTTTCATTGTGAACTGTTATGGCCGGTTTACATTATTTTAGTGTTTAGGAGAGTGCTACAATACAATTAGAGAGGCAAGTGCATTAGTACATTACTAGACGTTCGAGTGAACGTTTATATTTCTTCCAGTAGAGGTCACTTCGTCGACGTCGCGAAATATGCGCTATCCTACTCAAAATACTATGAGTTTTAATGGAACACATAAGTAGGTAAGTTTGATAATTCGAGTTATTGAAAACAACACGCACCCGTCACGGGTCACTTGCGCACTCTCCTAAAGTTCTCACTAAATTTTTAGTTTATACACAGATAAGTAACGCGCTCAGGTGTTACTGGATAGAACAATAGAAACCAATTCTATTTTGATTTTAATTGAAAGGCAACTAGAACCGTACTATACCGTAAAACGTACTAAAGCAAGTGGCGCTTACACGTTTCTACAAAAGCACTCTCCTTAAGAAAGAAAGAAAGAAATAAAGAAAGAAAAAAAGAAAAATTATTTATTTGATACTCAAAACAAAACAAAAAAACACACACACACAGAGTGCGTACAATAATAAAAAAATAACACAGAAAGCAAATAAACAAGAAAAAATAAATAAACTGTACAACATGAAAATAATAATGAAATACATTAAAGGTTGAGCCCCCAAAATGGGCCCGATTCAGCATAATGTTGCAACAGAGTGTAAAGTAAAGCACTCTCCTAAACACTAACATAATCTAAACCGGCCCTTTGACCAAATTTGTTAACTCCATGGTTTGTGGAATACCGTGGCATCCAAGAAGGTTATTATAATCTATGCCAACTGAGAAGGTGTAGTAAGTAATCTGTGGTGATTTTCATTGGCGGGAAGACAATAATTGACATTGAGTTTTGGAAGGGTCTGAAAAATAATTGAAAAAGGAAATCAAAGTCATAAATTGATCTTTGCTTTGTTTTGCTTTGTAGGTAAGTACCAATAAACTTATTGAAATGAAAAAGCCACTAGATAAGAAAAATACCAAAAATTTAAATTATGAAGAAAAACATGTGGTCAATACAAAACTAAAAGCTGTAAAGCCAAAGAGAGGGAGCTGTTTTTAGTTGATTAGCCAAGTGGATTCTACGTCTCATTGAATACGTCATTAGATTCACTAGCTGTTAAGTTTATGAAGGAAGCTCATTTAGTTAGTAATTTGTGATGAGGTACCCATGGCAAAGTTATGATAAGTATCCGATTTTCGCCTTGCATTCCTTCGTGAGTAGCCAGAACATGTCCAAAAGAGCAAGATTGGCTATCCGGAATAGTGTGCTGGTTCCAATACTGATGTAAGCAAAGCATGGTAGGGAGATTTGGGTATGGCAGAAGAATCGTGAAAGTAGAATTAGTGCAGTACAAATGAGATCCTTAAGAAATATGTGTGGTGTTACTTTGAATGACAGAATACGCAATAGTGTGATCAGAGACCGAGGATGTAGAGAAAGAGGATGTAGTGAATGACTAGAATTGAAAAAAGGAATGTTGCGTTGGTTTGGAGATGTGGAGAGGATAAACGAAGAAAGACTGACAAAGCAAATATATCGATTGAATGTGAGTGGATGGGCCGGTAAGGGACGCCCCAGTTGGACATACTTCGACCAAATAGGGGATGTATTAGCAAAGGGCAAGATGAAAAGTACCCGAAACCGATGTGGGTACATGCAACGACTAATGGATGTTATGTATCTGAATGTATTAAGAGATTTATATCTACTGGTGGTTGATAAATACAGAGGCGTCACCATATAAAAAAACATAGTGGAATATTATTTTGCGTCTACATTTTACCCGAGCGAAGCCGGGTTTTCGTCTAGTAGTATATGTTTTACAATACGATAATGTTTTACGATGTAACTAATACACTATCGTTCTGTTATTGAAGCAGGAGTCGGAGACATAAAGAATAAGTACTTATTGCTTCTTCGTCATACAGTCCGTTAATATTTGGCGACAACAAACAACAGACGAGCGATTGACCAATGCTGGTTGGAGATGTGCCAGCTTCTCCATCATTGTGTTCAGTTTTTCACAGTACACATCTGCTTACCCCGTTTGGTAAGCTGTGATGAATCGCACCGGCGCTAGACCACCAAACAGTGACCATCAATTTTCTAGGGGTGAGTTTTCGTTTAGGGCATTGTTTAGGTGTTGAACCAGGATCCAACCAACTTGCTGAGCACTTGCGGTTATCAAACAGAATCAATTTTTCATCGCAGGTAACAATGCGGTTCAAAATTCCTTCATTTGTGTATCTGTTGAGCAGTGCAAGGCATGTCTCGACGCGTACTTCACGCTGGCGATCATTGAGTTTGTGGGGCACCCATTTGTCAAGCTTTTTCACCTTGCCAATTTGACACAAATGGACCAATATTGTTTTGTAGCTAACGTCGAAAGCTGCTGCTAATTCAGCCGTAGATTGTGTATCATCTGCTTTCACAATCGCCTTTAATTCGTCATTGTCGACCAAAGTCTTTGGACGACGTCGAGGTTCATTTTTCAGGTCGAAATTTCCAGAACGGAAGCGAGCAAACCAATAACAGGTGGTGTGTTAGCTTGTAGTGTTAGCTCCGTAAACGTCGTTGATGTTGCGTGCCGCTTGTGCCGCGTTACTGCTACAACAGTACTCATATTGCATAATTAGTCGAATTTTTTACGTATCCATGATGACGAAAAAGATTGAAATGCGATGGAAATGTAACACTAATCAATAAACAAATGACTACTTTTGGAAAAAGAATTCCATGTTCTTAAAATAAAATTAATTTGAAATTGGAATTCTTAGCCAAATAAAAATTATTTTGATTTGCAATGGCCAGTATTGCAGAACGGCAATTTCATAGGTAAAGACCTATTATTAAGAAAATACAATCTGCTTCGCACGACACAGGGTATCCTAGTGTGGGGCCAGAAGCAATATGTGCCTGTATGTAAATGTTATGTTATATCATTTACAAAAGTAACGTTTTAAAGCATTTGTGGCAGACAGTAATTACGCCTAAAACGCCTCTCTGTCCATCCGTCGTCTGTCTAACATTATGACTTCAAAGGGCTTTATTCGAGTCCATAAAGGTAAGTTAATCCGGATCAGAAATTTACAATGTGTAGTACTTACGAAAGTTTTAGTTCAAAAAAGAGTATCTAACTTGGTGCAATTATATTACAGTCCATGTAAAATATCATAAATTCGGCCTAATTTATGCTGGCCTCACGCTAAGAGTTACTAACGAAATGGAACAAAACGCGTTTTTGTTAAAACAAAATATATTAATTAAGTACGGAGTCCTCGAAGCGAAAGTCCAACTCTCACTCGGCCGAGTTTTATTGTGTAAAGTTACGCTAAGTTAGTGCGCCGGCACCGGACATACGGCGGCCGACAGCCGGCAGCCGACAGCCGGACGGCCGGACAGCCGACAAGGGTTTGCAATAATTGAGAGCTCAAGCTCGAGGCGCCTAACATTTCACTTATTGAAGTTTTCAGTTGTGAGTGTTCAATAAATGCGCTGTCGGGTCTGAGCCTTTGTCACGTACCTACCTAAACTTTCCTTTTTTCATTTTATTTTCCACTATGTAATGTTTCTATTTTGCTACGGACTCTGAGATCGCTTTGACGCGAGTTTTTCTTCAAATTGCTTCTTCTATAATTCCGAACATGCTTAGGACTTATTTGAAATGAGAACTTATTTTTCGTACTTTCAATTTAATCTCGACCGTTACTTACATTTCAACGAATATTTTCCACAATTTCGCTTTGAATATTAATAGTGCTTTGCGAGTTCTTTGAAATTACATTTAGATCATACACACAAATATTATAAAAGTATTGCTAGTCTTGAAGTGATATCTGATGGTACTTTCCAACACTGATATCAGTTACTATAGGGTGACCAACTGACCATCCAGCGGCGTCCGGACAGTAGGCCCACGGATGCCATATTTTATTGGGGACTGGGAAAATAATGCAAATTGTTAATTTAAGAAAATTGTTATATTTTATCAAAAAAGTTATAAATTTCATGTTCCAGGACATGTCAAAGGGATGTGAGAGCGCAATCGCAACTGGCTTTTTCCATCGCATAACGTAAAGCGCGGACGATGTTATTTGTTTCGAAATAATAATATGCTTGCGTTGCAAATTCCATCTGTGCCTTTGTACAATTTTAAACGGTTTTAACTATTTCGTATTGAGGAATATTAATGTGTGTATACTTACAGTTAAGGTTGAATTTGAAAGTTGAAAGATGTACGTAACTGTACAGTTACATTATGACCTTGAAAAGTGTGCCTGTGAATTCACTGAGCACCTTTCAGAAAAAGAGAACAAAACAAATACATCACTGATTTCGTAGGTAGTTTTTGAGAACTGAGTGAGCATACGTAAAGTAATTTATGTATTTTTTATCTTTTTACAAATACAGAGATTACTTTTACAAATTGTTTTAGAGCTTTTACTAAATGAAAAGAATTTTTTCTCTTTTTTTTTCTGAAGAGTGCTCACTCAATTTATACGCACACGGCTATTCGACGTTTTCACCCTAAAAGTTTATTTTCGCACGGCGCGTCCTTACAATTTTTAATAAAAATTCGTTTCGAGATAGCTTCATTTAGTAACAAAATCCCCAGATTTCCTACATTAAAGAACATCTGACACAAGTGGCACAGTGCTAATTAAGTTATACCTTCACATCTTCAGCAGCAGTTACCTGTCTTCGCGCGCTTCAATATCAGAAGCATCTTAGCAAGTGATTCTCGATCCGGCAATTCGGAATTTCTTTTTCAAATTGCTCTTCGGCGCGTTATGATTTGACGAGAAAAATTGTCCCTTTTACTGTAAAGTTGGGGAAATAAAAAGCATTTTAGTTCCGTTTCACTCGTAGTTGATATCACGTACACCACAAAGTGCAAGCAGAGACAATCTCGCGGTATACTTTTCTTTTGCGAAGGTGAGTCTATAAATTTGAAAATGTTACGGATGGGTCGTGTTTAGGTTTGGTAATAAAATAAAAAGCGATTCGAAAACACAGCGGTACTAAAAAACTGACCTTGACATTTAATGTGCCAGTTACACCAACCAAAAAAAAATTCTACAATGAAGGTCGTATTTGTTTTAATAAAATTATTACCGTGTTTTTAGTGTTTTGAAGTCGGTTTTGATTTAAGAAAATATATTTCGCTATTGTATGCCCTTACAACTGCGCGAAATTGACCGGTAGCAAATGCATGAGTCACTGTAAGAACACTCAAATCTAATCAAGGATCTAAGATACTCTAGGATCACCTCTTGACTTGTTGTCTATGGGACCACCTGTGAAATGTACACTTTCAAACAAAACATAATTTTCGCAAGCGATCCACTCATACATACATACATAAGCTCACGCCTGTATCCCAGAGGCTTAGGCGGAGACCAGGGACTGCCACATGCCACGATCCTGACAAATCACTCTTTGCATGCGCGCACGTTGGTTTCGGGTACTTTTTGTCTTGCCCTTTGCTCTACTCATTTTCGAGCAATAGGGGAACATATCTATCTTCTATATATATAAAACGAGAAGCTGACTGACTGACTTAGAATCAACGCAGAGCCCAAACTACTGAACCTAGGGGTTTGAAATTTGGCATGGGAGTTCCTTAGGGAGCCTAGGGGAGCACTAAGAAAGGATTTTTGAAAATTCATCCCCTAAAGGGGTAAACGGCGGTGTTAAAGTTTGTATGGAGGTATAAAAAAATGTTGTCAGATTTTCTTGAAACTTGAAATAAATACTCTTCAACACAATTGATTGAACACGTGTTTCACGGTTTTTCTAAATTTAACCCTTAACGGGAGTGAACGGGGTTGCAACATTTTGAACTAAAGTCCACGCGGACGGAGTCGCGGGCGAAAGCTAGTTATTATATAAAAATGTTGTCCTTTTTTGAAGTTGATTAAATACAGCAATTATTATTATTATTGATTGAACGTTCAAAGTATGGAAATATTATAAATAATAAATAAATAATAAACTCAAGCCCGTTATCCCCGAGGGGGTAGGCAGAGGCACCAATCACTAGAACTGGGCCCACGTTATGCCGAGTTTATTAGGTACCAAACGTGACAGGTGGCAAGCCTGTCGCCGTTATCCGGGCACAATTTATCAGCGAATAGTGTTGCTGTACAAACAAACAAATATTATATTATAAATAATATTATATTGGAAATATTATATTTGGAAATATGGGGAAAATTTAATTCGGGATATTCAGGGTACCTTTGATTATAAAAATCCATTTGTGTTGGTATAATTCATGATAGTGGACAGCAAGTGAACGAGTATTACTAGCATTGTTTGTGATGTCCCTGTTTCTGTGGTTCCCACGACACGGGTTATCCTAGTGTGGGGCCAGAAGCAATGTATGAGCCAGTATGTTAATGTTTATAGTAAATGTTTATGTTTATAATACAACTTGTGATACTTCCCTCAACTGAAAACAACTTGGTTCGTATTTCTATAATGAGGAGTTGTAAGTTTCCTGCCCAAGTTTTCGGGTTCGGAGAGGTGGAAAACCAATCTTAACGCTTTTCAAGTAAGCGCGGTTTTCCGACTCACTGTGCCGAAAAACGACGACATTTCGCGTCGGAGCGAAATGCGCTTTAACTTTAATCGCACAAGTGTCAGTTTACATTGCGATGTTCGGACAGTTCATTTCCTAAAGAGCATGAGCCGTTTCACAACGTCGTGGGCTGTCATAACTTGTCATCATTTGCAGTTGAAGTCGACGTTGGACGTGACTGAATAACAACGGAGGCTACTTTCTCAATATAAATATTATTATGTTAGTGTGCTTGCTGTTTTACAGAAAATACAGAAAGTTCAACAAACACCCAAATGTACTGCTAGAATCGAAGTAAAAGAGGACATATTACTCATAAATCGAAATATGAGTAATATGTCCTCTTTTGTGTATGTAATAGTCCCCATCACCAAAGGTTCATCATCATCATTATTCAGCCACAAGAAGTACACTGCTGGACATAGGCCTCCTCCATGGATTTCCAAAAAGACCGGTTGGAATCGGCTTGCATCCAGCGTCTTCCAAAGGTTAGGTCGAAGAAAATACTAATTAGTATTAAGCTCGCCTCTACACAAATGCTTGTGCAATAAATAATTTTTAATCTATCAATCATTATTTTGTTCTCGCCTACATCATAGTGTGGGTATCGTTGGATTGGTTTTGAAAAATATTGTGAGCATAGGAAAACTTTTCGATTTAGGGTAACATACATGAAATCTAAGAAAAAAATGTCAAAATCGGTTAAAATGTGACGAAGTTACCCGTAATATACCAAAAAAAGAAAATCATACTAGGTTTAAAACCTCGTCCTTTTTTGAAGTCGTTTAAAAATATAGAATTGCTTGTGCTTGGAAAGGAAACTAAACATCCCGATTGTAGAAAAAGATAGACAACGTTTATTGGTTAGTATTTGTATAGCATCGGCGAGATATAAAGTTTAAACTGAAAACTGGAGTTGATACAAGGTTTCTACTTTCACGTAAAAACGAGATTTTGTATGTTTCTATCTATCTTATTTTAAAAGATAGTCTATGGGTATAGCTTCGTTTATCCAACGAAAATAGGCACGGTCCATAATCGGGTTCAGACCACAGTGCGGCGCCGGCCGACTGGGCGCGGCGGCGACCCCGTGACGTCACGTTACAAATCAAGACTCGCCGGGCGCGTTTTAAAACAGCCCATTTTAAACTTTTCTAACTTTGTTATAAACGTACGTTGCTATAAAGTCCTAGTGATCATTAACAAAGTGCGACAAAGTTGCCCTTTATACATTCGGTACATTGCTATATTCTCAGTTAATTGTAATAAAATCCTTTAGAAGCTCGAAACGTTGATAAAAAATACTATCTACAGTAGTCAATACTCTTTCCCTCCGGTAGACAATAAGTTAAACTCATTACCACCTGCGAGATAACGCACTACAGTTTGTTAAAGTCAATATACTCACAAAAGTTACAGCCGGAAAAGCAAGAAAATTTTGATTTGTTTAATGGAAGTCGCAACAATTTTTTTTAACTTATAGAATAAATAATGATAAACTAGAATATAATATAGCATATAATAAATATACCGTATTTTGAAAATCATCATTCAGCCACAAGAAGTCCACTGCTGGACATAGGCCTCCTCCATGGATTTCCAAAAAGACCGGTTGGAAGCGGCCTGCATCCAGCGTCTTCCCGCCACTTGGATGAGATCGTCTGTACATCTTGTGGCTGGTCGTCCTACGCTGCGCTTGCCGATATGTGGTCTCCATTCGAGAACTTTTCGGCCCGATGGGCCATCAGTTCTGCGTGTTATGTGCCCCGCCCACTGCCACTTCAACTTACTAAGCCGCTGGGCTATGTCGACCACTTTCGTTCGTCTACGGACCTCATCATTTCTGACTCGGTCTCGTAGAGAAATTCCGAGCATAGCCCTCTCCATAGCTTGTTGCGTGACCTTGAGCTTTCTTATGAGGCCCATAGTAAGAGACCACGTTTCAGTGCCATAAGTCATCACTGGTAACACACACTGGTTGTACAGTTTTGTTTTGAGGGATTGAGGTATATCGGAGGAAAAGACTTTTCTGAGTTTCCCGAACGCTGCCCAGCCGAGTTGGATTCGACGATTGACCTCTTTCACGAAGTTGGACCGGCCTAATTGGACTGTATGTCCTAAGAAGACATATTCGTCTACAACTTCGAGAGTCGAGTTCCCCACTGTTATTGGGGTGGGCACAACACGGGCGTTCGACATGACCTTCGTTTTGTCCATGTTCATTTTAAGGCCCACCCGTTGGGAGACTCGACTGAGGTTTTCGAGCATTATGCCGAGGTCCTCCAGCGTCTCTGCCATGACTACAATATCGTCGGCAAATCAAAGGTGACTGATGTACTCGCCACTGATATTAATGCCGCGTTCCTGCCATTCCAGAAGCTTGAAGGCATCTTCCAGTCCGTTTGTGAACAGTTTCGGAGATGTGACATCTCCCTGTCTCACGCTTCTTTTCAGTGGAATTGCCTCCGAATTCTGCTCCTGTACTCGGACCGACATGGTGGCGTTGTGGTACAAGCACTTCAGCACCTCGATGTACCGATAGTCAATATGGCAACGCTGGAGAGACTCGAGCACCGCCCATGTCTCGATCGAATCGAAAGCTTTCTCATAGTGCACAAACACTAAGCATAATGGCAAATTATACTCCTCAGTCTTCTGTATAATTTGCCGCAGCGTGTGGATGTGGTCTATGGTACTATAGCCCTTTCAGAAACCGGCTTGTTCGGGAGGCTGGAAGTCATCAAACCTGCGTACGAGACGATTCGTCAGGACCCTCGAAAACAGCTTATAAACATGGCTCAGAAGCGAGATGGGTCGGTAGTTCTTCAATAGAGTGTTATCCCTTTTCTTGAAGAACAGCGTCACCACGCTTCTGTTCCATGCTTCTGGCGTTGTTCCTTCAAGCATGACGGAATTGAAGACCCTCTGAAGGACTTTAAGTACCGGTGTTCCACCCGCTTTCAGAAGCTCTGATGTAATTCCGTCCTCTCCTGGTGCCTTGTTATTCTTGAGCTGTTTCAGGGCCATCCTAATCTCGTACAGGCTGATGTCCGGGATATCTTCGGTATAATGTCGGGTCAGTTTGGCTCTTGGGTCTTTGTGCAAACTGCTAACAGGTTTTGCGACTGAGGTTTATAGCTGTCCGTAGAAGCCCTTAATCTCCCTCAGTACCTCTGACTTGGTCGACGCTATACTGCCGTCCTCTCTTTTCAGCTTCGTCAGCTGGCTTTGCCCAATAGACATGTCTCTTGCGAACACTTTAGAGCCTTTGTTCCGCTCTATAGTCTCTTTAATACGTTCGGTATTAAAGGAACGAATATCATGCCGCATAGACTTTGACATGTGTCTATTGAGCTGCCTATATGACTCAGCATCTCTGAAGGACTGCAGTTGCAACGAGCGACGTTTAGCCATGAGGTCGAGAGTATAGTTTGAGAGCTTTTGTGGTCTGCTCGCTCGGTTCGGTTTATAGAACCTCGAGCCCACTGTACGAACAGCGAGCAGAGACACCCGTAAGTTGATCCGGACTAAAAGTATATAATGTATAGTGCTTACGAAAGTTTTAGTTCAAAAAAGGTGTAAGAATGCTTATAATTTTCCGCTGATTTTATGTTTTCTGTTGTCTGTTGTATTTTGTTGCGTAATTTTGTGTTCTTGAGTATTGTTTCGTCTAACAAATATATTTTTCTTTTTTTGTCTTAATATAATGACATGTTGCCGTTCTTGTTAGCTTCCCGAAAGGACACGCCGCCGGACAGTGGAGTGCCGCTGGAGACAGCTCGCCTTGTTATTGATGGTCGGTCCGCGAAATATAAAGGACTATACACGTTACGATGGTGTGGTGACGTGTGGGCCCAAGGCTATTATTTTTTGTCTGAAAATCAGAGAAAACGTAATTTTATAAAAATGTCAATGTACTCATAATGTTTGACGACCTTTTATTTGACGACCTCCATCTGCCTACCATGCGAAACGTTCCGGGTTCGAATCCCGTCTGGGGACAAAAAAAAACCGCAGGTCTTGTATGTTTACAATGTTTGTGATGTCGCGTTTCTGGTTCTATTGTGGGGCCGTAAGCAATATATGTATGTGCATTGTACATGTATGTAAAAGTAAAAAAAATGTTTCCCCGCTCCCTTTGGGGCTGAATATGGTGGAAAAAATGTACCGGGAAATAAAAACTCCACTCTGACCACCTAGCTAAAATATAACTGCTAAATTCTGTTTTCAGAAATACAATGCACGTATCACTACGAGTATAAAAAAAAAACAAAACAACGGTTGCCGGGTCAGCTAGTCTACCTACATAATAATTTTAGACCTGTCAATACTATCGAAACTGATTCTGACATCGCTGATATAAGTATTTGAAAATTGAACCGAACGTATCATCCTTTCACTGAATTTTGGAAGTTGCTTGAGTTTTCCTCTCAAATCTGCTTCCTTTGAACCGAAATTATACTCTATCCGGGAACTACACACTTAAATTTTGTCAAAACTTTAACGAACAAAGCGCAGCGTTCCGGGCGCGCGCCCCGGGCGCTTTCTATGACTAGTCCCTTATAGTCATCAATTTTAAATATCGAACGGCGAAGCTCAATTTCGTTCTTGACAAAAATAATTAAAAAAAAAAGATGAAAAAAGGCGGGAATAGAAAACTTTTACTTTAAATATTGTTTGTTTTAGGATTTTTTTTATAATTACGTGCTAATTAGGAAAAAAAACATGAGTTCTGCAAGAAATGAAGATATAAGCTGCACTCCCGATTCAATGAAATTGGAAGCTGAAGCAGCAATTAAAAATATTTTGCCTGAAAGTCCTAAAGAGAGATATTTGAAAATTTACGATGAGTTCATGAAGTGGCGAAAAGAAAAACGAGTAAATGTTTTATTCTTGTAATTACGGTTTTTTTCTACTTACCTTACAATCGAGATGTAAAGCAGAGTAGTTAGCTCGGGTGTAAGCATCAATTGCACCCTCGAACTATAGGCGCCCTGGCTGCGCTCGTGCGCCTAAATATCTCGGGCTGCAATTGATGCCTTACAGCCCTTGGCTACTAATCTACTATTTAGAACTTACGTTTTAATCTAACTTACAACGGTTGTGCACGAGGCAGCAACCTTTAAAGCATCTTTTCACAATATTCTCGTCTAATATAACTTTTTTCTACTTCCTTCCTGCTTGTATTCCATCTTTGATATAAAGTTTAATAATTAAATTCACTCGTTTCACAATTCAAACATAGATTCATACATCAGCTCACGCCTGTAGCCCAAAGGGGTGCTGACAAATGATTTTCGCGTTATCGACATTCATTAGTCGTTGCATGCACGCACGCTGGTTTCGGGTACTTTTTATCTTGCCATTTACTAATACATCTCCTATTTGGTCGAAGTATGTCCGCTTGCGGCGTCTCTTACTGGCCCTTCCACTCACATTCCCTCGATAAATTTGCTTCGTCTATTTTTCTTCTTTAATCCTCTCCACATGTCCAAAGTTTCTTAATTTTACGAGATTCTCTTTCAGTCAACAACGTTAAAAAATACGATTCTCTGTTCAAAATCACATTAATGCATTGAAATGATTAATGAAATTATTAATGAAATAGGAAAAGTCATTAGAGCCGGATCATTTCCCGCTGATTACAAATAGGCGCAAATAATTCACCAAAATCGGGATTGAGGGGAAAGGTAGATACAATTTTTTTAAGATAAAAACACCAAAACCTTAATAAGTCCTCCGCAATAGATGTATTGATAGCTGTTAAAGTATTTAATTAGTTACCTTGAAAAGTCAAAGTCAAAGACCAAAAATCGGTTTATTGAATAGAAGACAGATTACATTAATGTATAAGCCAGCACACACACACTAGGCGTTACCTGTGTCATGAGTTTTACTCTAAATATAGTTTTACATAGTTGTCTTAGCTATCAGTAACAATGAATTCAAATTAAAACTCAATTATTTTATTCACAGTACAAACAAAATGTTTACTTTATGAAAGTCTAAGTTGTAATTATCACAATTAATAGATTTTTTTTATTTAGAATAATAAAAACTAGAAAGGTAAACGCATAGCAAAGCGAGCTGAATTTGTCCACCCGAACGAAACGAATGTTAGAATTTCTTTTGATAAAATTCTATGAAACCCCGCTCACCAATCCACGGCGCGTCGGGCGAATTCAGAATTCGGTACCTATTTGAAAATTTGGAATGCACCCACTGACTGCAGTGCAGTCGGTACGCTACGCTAGACACGGACAGATTCGCTTCTCAGGAAAAGGAATCAGGACAGACTTTAACTCAGACGAGGCGTCCCGAAGGAAGCGTTGTTCAGTGTGCTCCAGAAACGTCCTCAAGGGGGTTTTCCATTCATCAATTCTTCTTACATATACTTAGCCTGTATTGGCTTCCACTGATAGACATGAACCTCCCACGGCTAATACAAACATTTATTTCTAAGGCGATATCGATAGTGTGCTTAAAATTCAAGGATGCAGGGACCTATTCTGTTTGGTATACTGTCTTTACTGTCACTGTCTTTTATTTAAATTAGAGGAAAACTATGATTATTTAAAAGAATTAACTTTTTTGTTTAATTCATTCATTTAAAAGTTACGTCAAATACGTGGTACTCCTCCGACATAAGGGCGGGAGTTTATTTTATTCAATTTTTATTTTATTTTATTTCTTAAAGTGTACAAACAGTACATAGTTTTTTTTTTAAATCTATTATCATCATCAACCCATTTTGTCCCCATCGAGGGGCACGGGCCTCTTCCGGAGGCCAAGTCCAGATTGGTAGAGGCTTGTAAGACTAGTGTCTAGTCTTACTGTGAGAAATTTTCAAGCCGCCATAAGGCCTCTGACTTGGCTTAACGACTGCAGCCGGCACCAACTGCTTAACGTGCCTTGCGAAGCACGGCAAAATGCCACTAGCGTTTAGTCATAAGACGGTCAGACGGTCACCCATCCATGCACTGAACGCTCCCTATGTGATCCTGTATTAACCTTCGTGATCGTTTAAGATCACTCAGGCGGCCGGAGCTACGAGCGATTCTTAATGTATAATCGAGTGATTCTTAATCTATAATATGTAGGTATTATTCTAGCAAACCTTTTATATACATTTTCATCATTCACTGCAAGCATTTATTGTAGAAGTGAATTAATCTTAAGTAAGTAGAAACAAGAACAAATGACAAACGTTACATTGTATTTCGTAGGAGGACCCAAAATATGTTTGCAATTCTAATTTTTTTTATGGTCGGATATGTATCTATCAATAAATACTATTGTTACTAACATTATTATGTTATTAAAATACCCGAAATAGGTAAGCGGTACCCGATATTTGTGATTTTTTTATGTATGCCATACATCACTAACAGGAACTTCCACGTCAATAAAACATTTGTAATACCAGTGCGAGGAAAGTGTCTTAGGTGCTTACAATAAAATATATTATCTATGAGGCTAAGTGCGAAAGTCACAATAGACTATTTGACATTGTGTAAAAAAATATATCTATATATTTGTACGGGTCCTAAATCATCATCATCATCATTCAGCCACAAGTAGTCCAGTGCTCGACATAGGCATTTTGAGTAAATCATTGATAATATTTATCAAAACACCGGAATAAAATATGATAATCATGTACCTGTGGCCATTTTACCTAAAACCACCTGGATTGGCGGAATCTATGATGACTTCGCAGGTCAGTGAATAAGGCATCTGTCAATCATATCTTTCTTACGTTCATTGGTTTGCTTTGCTGACTAGTGAAGTCATGATTCCCGTGCGACGCTATTCTGCCCAAGTCAGCGTTTTTGACGGCATAATTTTCTAGTCAATTTTTCCGCATGATTTTTCAGAAAAAATACACGAAAGAATTTAAAATTACCACTTTCTAAGCACTCAATCAACACCAACAAAAAATGTAAAACGTATTCGGAAACCTGTCAAACAGCCTATTCAACGAAACATAACTGGTTTCGCAGTCGTCTGAAAACAAGAGCATCACGATTACTCCCTTCCCGCCCTCTCGATATCCGGAATATTGAGAATACGGACCTTCCGCTGCCCGTAATGAAGATTGATGCCGGTGGGACGCCACGCATTGAACTAACGAAGTGATAGTTTGCCGCTGTTTGTGTGTGTGTGTGTGTGTGTGTGTGTGACTGATTTCCTCCTCACTGTGTGACAGTAACGACGTACATTACAATGTGCGGTTGTTGATGACAGGCGGACAGCTACTTTTTGGGCTCCACTTTTTGGCATCGCCACCCGTCGAAGACGAAGGTTATAGTGCTATCCTAACATAGCTAGTTAGCATAATGTAATATATAAATAGATAGAAAAAACACTTAAAAAATATTTTGAAAATAATATCGTCGGTCGGAAACATTAATGATACATTTCAAAATATTCTGTTTTGAGTAATTGACGTTTAAAGTTTTCAAAAATTTTCATTATGTTACAGTAAAATAATTGTTTCTGTGCATACTTAACTCAAAAATCGTGTTTTTGCAAATGTTCCGGCAATGATTCCGACCGACGATATTTTGTTTTGTTACTGGTTTCGATGATACTGGTTTAGGTGCAATTTCTAAATAGAAAATTTACGCTAAGAAAATATTCTGTCACGCTCTTTTCTAAAGAAATTTGACGAGACAGTTGAATAACTGTTCAGTTGAATAATTACTTAGCGAAATTCTGAATTCAGAAATCGGCCCAGTCTTAGAACCTAAGTTACTTAAATAACAGTGACTTGGTTTTCTACGTGTCGTATTTTTGTAAAGTTTCTGTAGCAACACCACTCACTAACGGTGAAGGAAAACATTGTGAAGAAACTTCAGTATCTTACACACACACCTCCGCTTGAAATCGCCAAACCGCGGTGGGCACGCGTGCTTATTAAGCACTTACTCTCTCTCTCTCTGACAGAATGCACACCTTCTGGAAACGAAAGTGGAACGTAAATAGCCTACATAAAAAAATTGCAAAATGCCCTTTTTTATGTACCTACAATACAGTGTTCCCTATAAAATATTTAGGTATCGTGGTCTTTTACAAGAAATTGGCACAAACAAAACTTAAGTTTCCAGCCTGGAAACCCAATCGAAAACATGAGCACCGCCCGCACCGGGTTGACAAAACAAGTCGCTATAATTGCGGCCGACATCGGAAGACACTTTATTTAATTGTGTAACCGACTCCCCGCACCCCCTCGCCCCTCTACCCCCGCGTAGACGTCTAAAAGATACAAGATACCCCATAAATGAGAATACAAACAGATGGGCGACTCACATACATTTTCGGGGATACGATAGTGCTGCTTATGGCGGTCACAAACTGTACTAATACGTAAAAATAAAATAATAAATAAATAAATAAACTCACGCCGGTACTAATACGTATGTTTGTGAAGTCATATGTACCTACTCACTAACTATGAAGGAAAACATAGTAAACCGTAGTGCTCTCTGAGAGAAGGCCTATGCCCTACAATAGTCCGTATATAGGCTCCATCATTCAATGTAATATTGCGTACACGTTCTGGTACTCTTATATTCTATTTTGGTACCGGATAGGTTGACATGAAACAGAAGTGGCCTATGCCCATTAGTAGGATCTGCTTACTGTTCACGCTGTGACAAAAAAAAAACGTTTTATTTGACAACTTTACAATTACCTACCGGATCTTTAGACATACAAAGTTATCGAAAATTGGCCAGTTGCAGCCTGACCCAAAGCAGGGCTTTGGCGTTGCATTTCAAACCGAATCATGGAAGAAAAAGATGACAATCTTACAGTTAAAAAAAGCTTTAGAGCTTAGTATTTTCCACACATCCTTCGTTTGAAGAATGGCTTTTCTATAACTACAAAGTTTCTTAATTACAAATCAACGATGTCATAGGTCAGAAACAAAATCATTCCTTATTAATTGGGTATCCTATTTTTTCTTGTACCGGTTTTCGTCCCCTTCGGCACCCTAAATCGGGTGTTACTTTACAAATCAAAACATTGAATAGTGTAGATAGAAATTATGTCAAAGCTACAGAAGAAAAATATTAGAACGCATTTGCAGAAAATCAGTTAAACCAACAACGCCAAGACATACTTAACGAACGTGAAAAAAGTGAAAGTGTAAAACATTGCCATTGTACCTAACACAAATTAAGATAATGATGATAAAATATAAGACATGTTTAAGAAGTCAAACATGATGACAAAGATGCACAAGGTGCTATGAGAGAAAAAGACTGCAGATCAGCAAACTGCGACAGGAGACTAGCGCTGGTTTTCAGTGGTTTTCAGCGCAGTATAGTGTTCTATTTTCTATTTTTCTAACTGCAAATTATTAGCTTTGTTGCTAATACCAGAGTGCCCGCGAAATCATTCGTGTCAACTGATTAACCTGTAAGCTAGGCCCACCCTGAAGGTCCATTCTAAGTACTAGTACAATCATTTTTAAATTCGGTTTTTGGTGCTTAGTCCCCTACACACAAACATACAAAATTTTCCTCTTTGTAGTATAGTTGTAAAAATCTCATATTAGTAACTGAATATAACTGCTCCGGAAAGGGATCACCGATTTTCATTTTTTTTTTGTGTATTTTTTGGGTCTGAGAATAGGTTTCATGCTTTTTAATATGGCAAAATAACGTTTGCGGGGTCCACTAGTAATACTATTAAGGTTGTGCTTCTAAGAAATTAACTTTTCGGCACTTTTACTTCGCACTAAAGTACTAGCGCATCGCTGGCGCCGTGCCAGCGACACAGCATTGCTCAGAAATAACAAATGTGTTTGAGCGTCTGCTGTACCATAAACCTCAGTTGGCTTATTGTTATTTTCAATGTATTTCCAACTATACTCTTCTGTTGTCATCTTCTTTAGTTATTTCCTCTAATAGTTCAACTGTTATCTTTCCCTTCAAAGCTAAACAAAGTAAAATAAAATGGCAATGGCAAACAATGATCGCTAGCCAAGGAATACATTTTTTACGATATTATTTTCTTTGACTGTCGTCCGATAACATCCACTTAAAGGACACCATAATAATCTATTACAGTACAGTCACGAGCAATAATATATATACACTGTCACATTTTCTAAAAATCTTAACTTAAAACAATCTATAAAGAAGTGTACGACAATTTGTCCTAAATTATGTAACCAATGGTTAGATAATTTAGGACAAATTGCCGTACACATGTGCAGTTCGAAACAAGATGTGTACGTTGTACAAAATGTGGCAGTGTATACTATTGCTCGTGACTCTACATAATAATTTATCGTTATATCAAGTTCTCATGAAGACCTCTTCAACTGCAGATTGTGAACAGATTTGTTGAAGTACAAATTCTACGTTCAAGTTTTGATGACTAAGACACTGTCAATAATATTTCTGTTAGTACTTCTCGTTACATGAATCAATTACGTTATGACCTTGAACAGAACAACTAAAAACTAAAAACTATTACCTCACAAACTTCGCCTAAATGAGACTTTATTGTTCGGCGCTCTAAGGGAAGGCGTGCCCCCCGGCCATCGTGTGTTTAAGTCACTTTTTAAGTGGTATATAGACCTATTATCAGAACTACTTAAATACATACAATATGCTCACGCCTGTGTCTCAGAGGGGTAGGCAGAGACCGGGGTTAAAATCACTTGATAAAATCAAACTTTGCCTGCAGTTGGGAACGAAATATATGTTTTAATTATTAAAAATTGAAAATTATTTCATCGTTATTATTATTAATAATAATAACTTCCACACCACACAATCATTCGACCCGGTCCCAAATTAGGATACCCTGTAATATGGTAACCAGGCAAGGACATTACAAACATGGAATAACACTCAGACTGAGTCCATTTGTGCAAATGTACAGCGACCACCAGTGGAAATCGAACCGACGACTTCTTCTTCCTTTGACTCTGACCACACAGAAGGGCTGTGGGCCGAGCGCGGCGGCTTCGACAGTAATTGGAGAACACTTTCCAATCTCCACGTTCAGCATAATTAGCGCCAACTTATAATAAGTAGGTCTTAAAAGACTTCCTGCGTATTCGCGGCCATCAAAATTTTACGAGCCAAGTTCGAAACTTCTAACTCTTTCGCGAGTTCCGCGCATAATTCCAGGCGTAATGGACTGGTCACGTGGACCGGGGATGGGATTGCTTTTACAGACCAACGATATTTCATACTTTATTGTGTTCGCAACATTTTCGAGACATCTCATTTGGTAATTTATTACGTTTGATACATTTCATATATTCCACGTGGCGGGAAGACGCTGGATGCAAGCCGCTTCCGACCGGTATTTTTGGAAATCCATGGAGGAGGCCTATGTCCAGCAGTGGACTTCTTGTGGCTGAATGATGACGATGATGATACATTTGGCAAACACTACTGTATAGAACCCGGCTGCCCTCGATTTTGTATAAACATAACATAAAAATTTACATACACGCACATACATTATTTCTGAAACCAAAAACAGCAAAATCACAAACATGTAAATTTTGTTGTTTTCTCTCACCATATTAGATCAATTTAAGGCCGATCATAGTCAGTTTTCAGGTGCAGGATTGCCAAGTTCACTACTATACAGGGTGGTCCAAATATCATGGATCAAATGAAATGGGGAGTTAGCCAAGGTCATCTTCTACCAATAAAGTCCTATACAGGGTGGTAAAATTCTCAACGGTTTTGAACTTATGATTGAATTTCGGTTTTTTTTCAAGAAAAGAGTTCCTACTACTTATTAAGAGCAATAAAAAAAAAAGTACTTACTTTTGGTGGTTGTTTTATTTTTGAGAGTTACGGTCCATGATGAGAATGTAACAAAAAAAAATCATCGTCCCTGTCTTTATGGATCATGAGAAATTAATTAATTTTTTACGGATCTCGTATCATAATTGTTTGATACAACATTTTCGTCATTGATTTAAAAAAAAAAGTGTACTGCGGAAACCTGCCCCAGTAGTAGAAAAACTGGACCATGGACCATTTCTTGAGGATTGTAAAAAGATACAACTCAAAGCCCTATCTCTCCTGAGTCTTTTATTATTGACCTTTATTCTCAGCAAAGTTGCATTTTTTTAAATCAACTTTTGGTCCTAACTAATTTGAGTTACAAAGTACTGTTCTAGGACATAAAAAAAAGTCGCAAAAGGATAAAAAAAAATACACCAGATAATTAGATTAGACAGTGTAATCAAAAATAAAAAAATAAACTTTTTCATAGAAGATGTTCAAAATTTCTACCTCTCACTCGACATCTTCGAGGCAGAGTCGACATCTTCTAATAAAATTTCTTTTTAACAATCTAAAGGCCCGGTGATTATTTTTCACCTGCTGGGTGGCCGCTGATATTCGTCGTCGAAGCTCCTGCTCCGTGTTGCACTCCTTTTCGTATACCACTTCCTTGAAGTAACCCCAAAGAAAAAAATCTATGGGGTTTAAATCGGGTGAGCGCGGTGGCCATTGAATAGTTCCACCGCGACCGATCCAGCGATTTGGAAATACTTCATTTAGGTGACTCCTCACGTCACGAGCGAAGTGCGGAGGTGCGCCGTCATGTTGCAGCCACATAGCGCTTCTTGTTTCAAGAGAAACGTCTCCTAATAATGGGTCGAGTTCCTCTTGTAAGAATGACAAATAAATTTGACCATTCACTCTTGCAGGCAGCTCGTGTGGTCCTATTAACTGTCCTTCGACGATCCCGGCCCACATGTTGACTCCGAATTTGTGTTGGAAGTGGTCTCGTCGAATAATGTGAGGATTCACATACTCGTAGTGGTGCAGGTTGTGAATATTAAAAACACCAGTGCGTTGAAACATACTTTCGTCCGACCACATAATTTTATTTAGAAATTCGGGATCTTCTCTGTTGCGCCGGAGCATCTCTGTGCAAAAAAGTTGTCTTTTTTCGTAATCAGCCGGCAGCAGTGCTTGCACGCGCTGGACATGATACGGATGCATCATGTTCCGTTTTAAAACGCGTTGGACAGTCGTTTTCGGGACACCTAATGTTCTTGAAATTCGCCGTTGACTCGTCGACGGGTCATTCGATATTTCTTGAAGAATTTGATCTTCCATTTCCAAATCATGTACCATAGGGCGCCCGGTTCTCGTCGCGCTACTTCCAGGAATATGGCCCTCCACGTAAGCGTTGTGTACACGCTGGAATACTCTGTAGTCGGGATAGCGATCACGATTCAGAAAACGTCGCCGATATTCTCTTGCTGCTTCACGAGCGTTTCCGTCACAAAAACGGTACACAAAATGCATGTTAGCATAGTCACGGGCTCAGTAAGCCATTTTTAATAGTCCAAATTCACTAATACACAACTGAGTCCAGTAAGAAATGCCAAGTTCGTAGGTGAAAATCCAAAACAGAGTCCAGTAAGAAATGCCAAGTTTGTAGGTGAAAATCCAAAACAGAGTCCAGGGAGAATGCAAAGTTCGAAGCGATAAAAAAAGAGCAGCGCAAAAAGTGACAACCGAATAACCGTGTTAAGTAGCGAACAGCAAGCAGAACACTAAGTAAAAGTTGCTGGAGGCGTGTAAAGGGTCACTAGCAGGTAGCTAGCGCAGGTAGTAAACCTCTCTTTGTTCCTGGGACCCCATGTCCAACCGGTAAATTCTCAGAATACAAACAAAGCTTTTGTTTAGTGTTATTTTATTAACTGGTGGTACCACAAGAAAAGTGACACCGACGGGACAAGAGCTACGGAAAAAGATCGTAACGACCTGTCCGTTGTTAGAACTTAATTTTTAAATCCATTTTTGACTTATTTTTATGTCCTAGAACAGTGCTTTGTAACTAAAATTAGTTAGAACCAAAAGTTGATTTAAAAAAATGCAACTTTGCTGAGAATTAAGGTCAATAATAAAAGACTCAGGAGAGATAGGGCTTTGAATTGTATCTTTTTACAATCCTCATGAAATGGTCCAGTTTTTCTACTACTGGGGCAGGCTTCCGCAGTACACTTTTTTTTTTTAAATCAATGACGAAAATGTTGGATCAAACAATTATGATACGAGATCCGTAAAAAATTAATTAATTTCTCATGATCCATAAAGACAGGGACGATGAATTTTTTTTTGTTACATTCTCATCATAGACCGTCACTCTCAAAAAAAAAACAACCACCAAAAATATACTTTTTTTTTTAAATATATAAAATACTTTTTTTTTATTGCTCTTAATAAGTAGTAGGAACTCTTTTCTTGAAAAAAAACCGAAAATCAATCATAAGTTCAAAACCGTTGAGAATTTTACCACCCTGTATAGGACTTTATTGGTAGAAGATGACCTTGGCTAACTCCCCATTTCATTTGATCCATGATATTTGGACCACCCTGTATAATGAACGATATCATGTCCGGATAGTCAGAGGTATAAAAATGGTCGGTTTTTCTGGCTGACTTGTCGAAAGTCATTTTTTATTTTGTGTACAATTGCGATTTCTAATAATAATGCAGCCCATTTACGTCCAACCGTCCTTGTAGGATAGGACACAGAAGTACGAACTCTATCAGCATAATTATTGTGCATCGTGCCATTACTCATTTCTAGGCCTTACTCTAATCTCTAGCGATTAAAAAAAAACCTTCACAGTGGGATTTAAGCAGCTATCTCAGGGTTCCCATAACTTCAATTACACGTGTACAAGCGCGTGGTCGCCCGCTAATGTACCGTGTGCGGCGGCGGCGGCCGGGCGGCTGCGGGCGGAGTGGCAGTAATGTGTGGGAATGAATTTACAGCGTTCATAACTTTTTTACGAGCGGCATCGCGCCTGCCACCAGCCGGCAACACCCTGTTATAAAGAATTCACAGGAAAAACGAGAATATACGTACGCTGTTCTCACCTGCGGCTGCGACTGGCCAGGCCAGAAGAATCATTGAAGATAAATTGAAAAAAAAAACAATGATTCTGTAGCGTGTCGAGCATGTTTGCAGAGGCAAAGAGTTCCTTCTTCGCTATCTTGCGGTCACGAATTGCCTCTTTCTGGTCCAGGCTACGTGAGACCAGGAATTCAATTCTACGAGCAGTTTATGACAATCTCACGGCTTCTATGTATAGGCACTGGATCTCTGTGCAGATGGACGCGAATCGCAAGTAGGTAATTCTTGACCTAATGTAATTTATGTTACTTACCTACTCATAAATGGTTTTAGTTTTTTTTTTATTTCAGAGTGAATTCTATTAATTTATGAATCTCTATTTGTATATGGGTCTCTATGCCTGAAATAAATTACTACTATTATTATTATTATTGTGAACATAAAACCCATAGTAATTATAATTTTCACAAGACACAATCACTTGTCCTGTTCCCAAACTAGGATACCCTGTGTTATGGTGACCAGCCAAGGACATTACAAACGTGGTATTACAGCCTAAGTGAGGCCATTTGTACAAATGTACGACGGCCTCCGGTGCGAATCGACCCCACGATAATTTATAAGTATTGTCAATATTTGGGAAAATGTCCGTACTAATTAGCAGTTTACCGAGCAACGTTGGCATTGCATCGTTAGCTAAACATCTGGAATTAAGATAATTGATTCAACCCAATAATTAGAGCCGATAAATTAGAACCCAAGAATTTGCCGGCCTTAACTACGAATTATTCCTAATTACCGAGACCTGGCTGTGTGAAGGTATTCTGAATTCAAAGTTAGCTGATTTGGATAACCTTGATATGGTAAGACCAGACCGCTGCTCGTCGACTGCGGGAGGTGGTGTATTTATCTTGAGCGCACGGGCTCTACATGCTCGGCCTAGACCGGAATGGAGTCGAAATGACTTAGAGTGTGTGTGGCTCACCATACCTGGTCCTTCAATAGGCTCTACCCAGAACATTCACATAGCAGTATTATATATACCTCCTGACCGTAAACTACCAATGCGTGTGCAACTCTTTTTGGATTTAATGGGTGACATTGCGCGAGAAAATTCTGATGATAACTTTTTAATAAGTGGAGATTTTAACCTGCCTTGTCTACGGTGGGACTCTGGCGAACCGATTTGTTTAAGAAAAGGTTCGGTAGAGGTGCAAAATTCTGCATCAAATTTGTTAAATCTCATGCAATTCATTGGATTGCAGCCATATAATTTTCTAAATTGCAGTATTAATACTCTGGACTTAATTTTCTGTAACTTTCAACTCAATGTTATTAAGGCAGTTTTTCCATTGGTGAGTAAGTTATAACTCCTCTAAAACGCTTAAAATACCAATTCCGGAAAGCAAACTTTAGTGAAATAAATTCTGAGTTATCTGGATGCAATTGGGAATGTCTTCTGGAATCCATCACAATCGACGATGCGGTGAGTAAGCTTTATACACGGTTGAATAACTCTATTAATAAACATGTCCCAAAAGCCACAGTAGGAGGATCCCAGCAATATCCAATATGGTACAGTCGAGTTCTAATAAATATTATTAAAGAAAAATCAAAGTACCATACTAGATGGAAAAAATACAAAACCCCTTGTGACTACGATAGTTTTGCGCTACTTCGCTGCAGACAAAAGGCTGTACAGGTTGAATGTTACCAGCGGCATATCATAAGAGCTCAGGAGAACATAAAAAAGAATCCCAAATTGCTATGGTCCTATGTTAAATCAAAGCGAAAGAATCCTACAGGGTATCCTAAGTCCATGACATATGAGGGCAACACTTTACACACTGAACAGGAAATATCCACATCTTTTAATAAATATTTTAAGGAAATGTTCAGTGTTCCAGCAGGTTCTTATCCAATTCATAATCTTGTGGAACCCCCTTACCCAAACGTTCTGAGTAATATAACGGTCACTGAGACTCAAATACTCAAAATTCTGAAGGGTTTAGATAAAAACAAGGGCCCAGGCAGCGATGGTTTTCCACCTATTCTGATAGTGAACTGCGCGGAATCGTTAACAAAGCCTCTTACGATAATTCTAAACCGGTCCTTTCATAAGGGTCTGGTCCCAACTGTCTGGAAAACGGCACATATTGTGCCTGTGCATAAGAAGGGTTCAAAAACTGCTGTGGAAAACTACAGACCAATCTCTATATTAAACATTTTCAGTAAAGTTATGGAACGCGTTGTGCACACCCACTTCTATTCTAATATATCCCAAAATATTCCCATTGAACGGCATGGGTTCTTAAAGGGTAAGTCCACCACCACTAATCTGGCAATTTTCACCAACTATCTGCTTAGGGAAATGGATAACCGTGGACAGATTGACGTTATATATACAGACTTTGAGAAGGCGTTTGATAGAGTGGATCACGTCATTCTGTTACGCAAACTGGAAAATCTAGGTATCAAGGGTGACCTTCTTAGATGGACGAAATCATATATCGAGAATAGAAGCCAAGCACTCGTTGTTGGTGGCCACAAATCAGATTTCGTCCTGGTCCCCTCGGGCGTGCCTCAATGCTCAATTCTTGGACGTTGGACATTTAAGTGGCCTACTTGTATGATATTGGCACATGTTTCCAACATGCAAAGTGTCTTCTGTACGCGGATGACAAAAAAAATTACTTGAAAGTAAACTCTGAACTCGACTGCGCCCGCTTACAGGAGGATCTCAATAGACTAGTTATTTATTATAATGAAAATAGAATAAGTGTCAATGCTTCGAAATGCAATCATGTTACATTCACAAGACGTACAAAACCCATAAATCACGAGTACCACTTTCAGTACAAGGTCATCCAGAGAGCCAATGTGGTTAGGGATTTAGGAGTTTTATTGGATTCCAAACTTACATTTAGGGATCACATAGAGGCTATGACAAATAAAGCTTACAGAAGCTTAGGTTTCATTTTGAGGATAACTAAACATTTCAAAGACGTGGATTGTATCCGTATGCTCTACTACACATACGTAAGAAGTATATTAGAGTATTGTAGTTGTATATGGAACCCGCAATACATGATTTACAAGAATATGATAGAGCGTATACAACATAAATTTGTCCATCATCTGAATTTCCGCACAAGATCATACGGTGACAATTACGAACTTTCATGTCAACAATATAGGCTCCTGACTCTTGAGCAATGTCGTATTTTAATTGACATGTATCAGCTCTCTGACATCTGCCGTGGGAGCATTGACTGTCCTGACCTGGCAAACGAAGTTTTGACTCTGCGCACACCAACCCCTCGTACTCGTCACACAAAATTATTTGATGTCCCACTGGTTACTACAAATTATGCGCAAGGCTTCGTGAGCTGTCGCTTGCCGAATGTATATAAGAAACTTTTTTCCAATTTAGATATTTTCCATTTGTCCAAGTCAGATTTTAAGAGTTCACTTTTAGGTTCCCTTGGGGAAAATAAATGAGTTCTGGTATATTTTTTACCTCACTCTTTCTTCCCTCACTTCAAAAATCCCGTACAGTGGCAAAATTATTTACACAAACACACACACACACCCTTACACATTCAAACACACCCTCACACGCACACACTATGCAGTCATAAAATTTGACAGCACTCTGTTCCTTTATACAAATAAGTTTTAAAATATCTAAGACCATAGCCTGTTTTCTTCTTTTTATTCCACTTATTCCACTGTAAAATTTGTAAAATCTGTTTGTACAACTTAAATTAAATCTATTTTTTGTTCCTGTCTAAAAGCTAAGTTAATATAATGTAAGCCCTTAAGTGGCCTATGTTTGGATATTTTCACACAACCATATTTTGTAATTTGAATTGTGCTGTGGGTTTTGTATTAAACTAAAAAAAAAAAAGAAAAAAATTAGGGTGACGGTCTACGACTAACGCTCTAGTGGTATTTTTCCGAGCGGTTCCGTGCTTCGCAAGGCATGTTAAGCAGTTGGTGCCGGTTGCCGTCAAAAGATGGTAGTCGTCAAGCCAAGTCAGAGGCCTTAGAGCGGCTTGAAAACTTCTGGCAGTAAGACCAGCCACTAGTCCTACAAGCCTGCACCAATCCGGACTTGGTCCCCATGGCCTATACCTTCCTCAGGGAAGAGACCCGTGCCCTTCGGTGGGGACATAATGTGTTGATAATGATGATATCACGAGTGTTTGTTTCCGTTATGGTAGATTTGCCGGCTTTTCTCTTAAGTCCTTATCTTGAATAATAATAAAATCATTTTCATTTTTAAGGTCAGGAATTAGGAGAAGTAGACTAATTGTTTATATTCCAGCCATGATACGTACTATAGTACGTGACAATGACATCGCAACTTCTTCTTTTTGGTGGGTAAGCACTTGACAGAGCGACCGTGGTGCACACAAAGTAGTATAACTGTGGGTTGATGATGTCTCGCCATTTCTAGTTAGATGCTGTTCTGTTGGATTCAAGACGATTCTTGAATCCAACCTGCACATAATATACTTCACTTGGCAAGCCCATAGCATTTGAGTTCAATCGGGAGCACCAGTGCCCTCTATTTTTCTCTGTGCTATGATATTATCGCATCGGGATCCATGACTAAAGAAACGTGGGATACGATTTTTCATAGGAAAATAAAGAATGAATTATGTTTTTCTAAATATAGTTTTTACTTGTATTTAGAAAAAATATAATTTTTCACGACACAATACTCAAAAACATTAAATCACATAACAAAATGTAACAGTCAATAGAAAATACAAAATCACCATATTTTTTTTTAGTATTAAGTCGGTTTAAGTTCTAAGTTCAGTTTTTTCTTTAATAAAACATCTACCATTTTAGAGTTAAGTTACAGTTGAAAGACGCTGCTTGATGCCAAGATCTGTATAGACATCACAAACACATAATAAAGGCTAACATAGACATATTTGATCCACACTACCTGCGTTTCGTCCCTTTTCAACATCTGCCTTGTGCTATTTAATGATCGCACCTTGCGCGCCTATTAACGCACCCGCTCGCATTTTACACACAGCCTTGCCGCCGCGTCATCGCGTCACCGCAGAATAAAGAACGCGTCGTCGCGGAGTAACCGGCGCGTCACCGCAGAGTAACCGACACATCGCCGCGGAGCAACCAACGCGTCACCGCGGAGCAACGAACGCGTCACCGCAGAATAACCGACGCGTGAGTAACTGGCGGGGTGGCGACAAGCGTGTGCGTGATCAATCCAACAAGTCTCCTTTTCCTAGATATGTATGCTACAAAACTTTAAACTTCCATTTTTATTTACTCGAAGAGGAGATTTGTAAATTATACTCTCCGACAATATTAAATTTTTACTTTGCCGGTATAATTTTTTCACATTTGTCAAATGGACTTGAATAGAAGATTCCTTGCAGAGCGACTTCATTCATTATTTTGTTTTGTGCGAAGGCAAGCAATTTATTAATCACTACAAAACAGTTAGCGCCCCTCACTGTTGACGACATTGTTAAAGAGTCTAATGACCTCCATTTAACACGGTAGTTACGAGTGACCATTCAGAAGTGTACATTTTTTTCTATTTTACTTAGTTCTCAATTGTTAACGAGTTCTTTCGAAATTAAAACTAATGAAAAAAAAAAAAAAATTTTGGAATTTAGACTTACGTTAAATGTTAAGTATGTTTTTGTTCAAGAAACATTTTTGATTTTTCTTTTTATATCTACGGGATCTTGACCTACGTCTAGATATATTTATTCATTCAAGATAATATATTCTACTACATTCAACGTTTTTCCACTTACAGGAACATTTATACAAAATGACAAGCGCCGGTCGCAAGACTTCGCAAGACAAGATAATGTTTAGTTGCCGTAAATTCATCGAATCCAACTTCTAGACAAATCAGAACAAGTCGGCTTTGTTCCAGTGTGGCGCAGAGCAGAGCAGGGCAGCGCTCGGCGACATCCAATGAATATTCCGCAGTGGTATTCGCGTAGGCTAGTTCATTGTTCTGAATCGTGTAGGATTGGATCCAATTGTTGAGGCTTCAGATCGTACCTTTCAGGTCACGTTCTGGCGCTCAGAATCAATTCCCGACGGTGTAGCCGCGTGTGGAGGCTGTAAGTAATTAATCCACGAACAAATGGCCTGTGCGTACGGAACACGTAGCGCGGACGGCGTGCGCTGCCGCACTCCTGTTCCAGTTACGACGTATTGGCGGGTTCCGGATTGAGAATTTCAGTAAGTATATACTGAAGTAACGTTCTTTTACGCTCTTTTCTGAGGAATTTGACGAGGCAGCACTACAGTTAAGTAGCCACTTAGTGAAATTCTCAATTCAGAAACGGGCCTTTATGTCTACAGCTTTAAGTCGTTTTTTAGCTTCTAAAAGACGACCAGAGATAGTATGCCTATGTGGCATGAGCTGTGCAGACGACAAAAAGTTCTGAACAGCCTAAGTCGTTAAGTCAAGTCAGAGGCCTTAGGGCGGCTTGTAAACTTCTGATGGTAAGACCAGCCACTAGTCTTGCAAGCCTCCACCAATCCGGACTTGACCCCCGTGGTGGAGTATGGCCTATACCTTCCTCAGGGAAGAGACCTTGCCCTCGGTGGGGACATAATAGGTTAATGATGATGATAGTTTGTTGGGAGAAAAATGCCTAAAAAGCTCTAACGCAGTAGGGTTTCCCTACCCATTTTTCCTGTAAATACCTCGAAAAGCGAATCCACCGGTAGTCACGCGAGTGGCGCCGCCGCGCGCCACCTAGATTTATACGTGACAATAAAACCGCCGCCGCGTCATTACATTAGTGCGCACGCGGCCGGGGAAGTACCGGCGCGCTCCTCGGCCAGAACCTCATTCTCACTTTGAAGGCAACAATGGTTTTATATCGTTATTTTCAAGGTCAGGACTTAGGAGGAAAAGGGGTAAATCTATATCAGAAATAATTGTGATTTATTCACCTGTCAATTCTAGAAATCATTTCTCGGCCCGAGTGGTACAGGATATGCGGAGTGTGGGGACTACCGTTGCGTCAATTTTTTTAACAGCCAGTATGTTGCAATCATACAATGTAACTCTTTAAAACTACAGTAAACGGTATTTGTAAACTTTATGTCGTGCATGCAACCTTATTTCAATATATTATTGTTATTCTTAATTAACTGGTCAAAAGTGTTTTCAGGGACTCGCGATGCATATGCGCACATTTTCCGGGTGTAATTATTAATTGTTTGTATACCTTGCATATGAATAAAATAAATTTAACTCACGCCCGTTATCCCCGAGGGGGTAAGCAGAGGCACCAATCACTAGAACTGGGCCCACGTTTTGCCGAGTTTATTAGGTCCCAAACGTGACAAGTGGCAAGCCTGTCGCCGTTATCCGGGAATATGAATACACACACACACACACACACACACACACACACTACACACATACACACACACATGCGATGTTCTACCTAAACACATAAAACACTCACCTGGCTGAGCTTTACACTTTTATCTTTTTAATAATTTTGTCATAACAGTAATCTTTAAAATAAGTAAAATATCAAATTAAACTAAGTTTTTAAGCTATGGAAGCGCGGTGTCACCTAGTACAGGCATTCTACATGCTTAAAAGGTGGCTCCAGATACTATGTACCGTTAAATTAAGCAGTTTACGAAAATAAAGATTTTGTATTTTTTTTTAATACCTTAATTACATACCTTAATTCTCGAGGTTTAGCCAATAATACATTTTTTAATCTTGAGTTTGTTAATGAAAAACAGCAGGGCACAGGGCATCTCTCAAAGAGAAAATATGGGCTTAATCGCCACGCGTGCTCACTGCGAAATGGCGATTTCAAGGCGATATGTGAATAGCTCAGACGCGCAGATTTCCTCACAATGTATACAATTATAAATTAATAATATTCACCAGCCACCTTTTAAGCATGTAGAATGCCTGTACTAGGTACAGGCATTCTACATGCTTAAAAGGTGGCTCCAGATACTATGTACCGTTAAATTAAGCAGTTTACGAAAATAAAGATTTTGTATTTTTTTTTAATACCTTAATTACATACCTTAATTCTCGAGGTTTAGCCAATAATACATTTTTTAATCTTGAGTTTGTTAATGAAAAACAGCAGGGCACAGGGCTTCTCTCAAAGAGAGAATATGGGCTTAATCGCCACGCGTGCTCACTGCGAAATGGCGATTTCAAGGCGATATGTGAATAGCTCAGACACGCAGATTTCCTCACAATGTATACAATTATAAATTAATAATATTCACAGTTTTTAGTGTCATCAAGTTTAATATTTTGAACTAAAATACTTCAAGATATTGAATGGAGTTGTGTAAAAAAATTAATAGACAAATATATTTGCTATACAGGATAGTCCTAGCCGATTTCGTAATTTCTAGTTTTTTTTTCTCTTCAAAACTAAATGAAAGAAGGACAGTATTCAGCTCAGGCTTTCAAAATTACCTATTGTCTCAAACAAACAGACTAATTTTGTTCAGAATATTTTTTTGTCGTAAAATAATTAGAATATAAGAAGCACTTTTTGTGTACCCCTACAAACTAGTATGATAAAATTAACAATCAGTTAACCAGCCAGTGCTTACAGCATCTATTTGATTTATTAGTGGCCCAGAACAAAAAAAAATGTTACTTTATTTTATTTTCACAAGCAGTTCGAAGGGACCTTGTTGCTAACAAACACTTTGACATGCTAATAAGTCCGGAATCCACAAGAAAAAATTGTTAAAGCACATGTCAAGCCACCCGCAGCGTGGGTTCCGTTAAAATTGGGGGTTACAGCTACAGTTTATGTGCTTCACTTTGCTAACAACTTCATCAAAGTAATTTTCAAAACATTTTGTACTATGTTTTTCATTTATAAGGTTTTCGCCTCATGATATGACACCGCATTTTTATTCACCTTTATGCAATCGACTGTTTAGCCTAGAGGGCGCTACCTATTAGCGCATTTGCCTATCATGCGAGAGGTCCCGGGCTCGAAATCCGGCTGGGGACAAACAAAAATAATTGGAAAAAAGAATAAACCAAACTTAATGTCCTCAATAAATTTACTTTTACTCATTAAGTTTATTTTAAAAACAAAAGGTCTTGGATGTTTACATGTTTGTGACGTCGTTGTTTCTGGTTCTCACGACACAGGGTATCCTAGTATGGGGCCAGAAACAATGTATGTGCCTGTATGTAAATGTTATGTTATGTTAACCATTACTGATTTATTACTTGCTCATGTACTTATAAAAGGGATTGCCGTCTCTATTTTATTGCCTGTACGTAAAGCATGCTTAAAAAGCATGAAAAGAAAGCCAATGTAAATCAGGCTTATGACGGTTCATGAGATACCGCCTTGTGATAAACAGACGGACGGACGGAGAGCGGAGTCTCAGTAGCAGGGTCCGTTTCACCCTTTGGGTACGGAACCCTAAAAATTTGAGCCGAGCACCGTGTTTCTGGCCACCCCCGGTATGACGCCCACAGGAAAGAAATACCGAGTGTTTTTATCCGTCCAAAATCTAATTTCGCTGGGTTTTGTTTCGTAAGTCGAGTGCTCGGAGGAGCGATGGGGAAAGTAGAGAAGAAGCAATTTGTTTATTGTTTCATTTACTTTGTCTTTGATAAGGTGATCAGTTTCAGGATCACTTGATTTCAAAGTATTCGTTTCAGATCTTCGCTGATGTCAACTTTATTTGAAAATAACATGGTAGCATGTACCGTGTCGTTAAGTAACTTTGTAAACAGTTTGTGTTTGTAATTTCCGGTGTGCAATAAAGAATATTTTTATTTGTTCTATTTTATGCGATGACGCGCCGTACCTACTACGTCCGCAGCACCGATGTTTAACAAAATTCCTAATAGAATGAAATTAAATAATAATAGAAAAATGTTATTGTAATATTAACGACTTTCTGTATGATCATACAATTTAATACTGAAATAAGTAATCGCAATTTACTTAAACATACAAAAAGTTTAGTTAGTTTATTTGTGATATTATTGTCATTAAACTTGAATATTCATACGCTTTCAATATGAAGAACATGGAATTTACTACAGTACATTTGAGACCTTTTATATTTGTATCCATATGTTCATGAACAAATGATTCAGATTGTGATCTTAGTGACAGTGTAGTACAGCGTGATTTAAACATTATTGCCAATGTGTTAAGTGAATAAGATAGATAGATACCTATTTTATTTGTATTTTTTTTTTATTTTTATTTTTTGGCACATACATTGCTTCTGGCCCCACACTAGGATACCCTGTGTCGTGGGAACCAGAAACAGTGACGTCACAAACATGTAAACATCCAAGACCTGGGTTTCTTTTTTTTCCCCCAGCCGGGGATCGAACCCGGGACCTCTCGCATGGTAAGCAGATGCGCTAACCACTACGCCACAGAGGCCGTCAAATTATTAATTTACACACACACACACACACACACACACACACACACACACACACACACACACACACACACAATTTCAAACATAACAAAAGAAATTCCCTTAAATAAAACAAAAACCAAAACTTAAAATGATACAGAAGAAAAAACATACAAAGTAAAAGTTCGGCATACTTGACAGATTAAAAGCAACAAAACACAACAAAGATACATACATACATAAGCTCACGCCTGTATCCGAGCGGGGTAGGCAGAGACCAGGGACTTCCACTTGCAACCAACTCACCATTCATTCAACAAAGATGAGAGCAAACACCAATGTATGTCAGCAGCTAAAGCAATTTAATGACGTGACATACACAATTTTATTGGTCTGTCTTGACGTGGGATTTTTACGATGGCACGACCATAAACATTTGTGTCTGTAAACACCTTACGTGTATTGCAGATTGTCAAAGTTTTCATATGCGTTAGCTCTAGCCATCATTGAGAACTATGATTCGTATCTACAGGACGACTTTGAATTCGATCACCGTATTTGAGGAGGGTTCCTACATTAGACGGAGTTTAGCAGAAAGGTTTCAACCCACGACATGGTCATTTTTGAGTTAAATATACCAAAATGATCACTATGCTCTATATTTAAGGAACCAAAGACATTCATAGCGATCCGATGAGTATGGGCAAAGTTATGACACATGATAGTCCAACCTTATGTATGGAGAGTGTAAATCAGCTTAAATATAAAAACTCAAATAATAATATCTCAAAAACTCACTTTGTGTGCGTTGGAACCTTTCTGCTAAACTACGTCCAATTATGATTCTAATGATGGTGATGGTAATTTTGAAAATAATTACGCGTGTATTTTTTTCTTGTTTTCCCATATTACATATGAAAAATAATTTCTTTTAATTTGGATTTACAGTTTCGCAGACAAAGGTCGTAAGTCACGAATATTTACAAATATATTAAACGAGACAAACAGGAAAATTTGATTGGCGTGACTGCATGAGTAGTCTTAGCGCTGGTATTTAGCCAGTCCCTTTTCATCATCAACCCATTATGTCCCCATCGACGGGCGCGGGTCTCTTCCCTGAGGAAGGTATAGGCCATACTTCACCACGGGGACCCAGTCCGGATTGATGGAGGCTTGTAAGACTAGTGGCTGGTCTTACTGTCAGAAGTTTTCAAGCCATCCTAAGGACTCTGACTTGGCTTAACGACTGCTACCTATCGACGCAGCCAGCACCAACTGCTTAACGTGCCTTGCGAAGCACGGAACCGATCGGAAAAAGGCCACTAGCGTTAGTCATAGAACGGTCACCCATCCTTGCACTCGACGCGCCCTATGTTGCTTAACCTTCGTGATCGTTTAGGGGCTACGAGCGATTCACAGCGATTCTCAGCGAGTCAGTCTCTTAAATGACAAATATTATATTTTTATATTTGTATCATAATTACTATTATAGTTTGTTTGGGGCGTCATCATTCATTCATTCTAACTTCTCCCAAGATAAATTCAGTGAACTGCAACTTCTGCTCCCTTCATCTCACGAGCTAGGGACCCAATCCCGGGCGACACTACAGAATCAATCTACATTTGCAAACGTATCACAATTTGTTTACACGACAGTGTTACAGTCGTATTTTCGTTGTTTTTTTATCGTCTTACAATTTAGGTGTAAGAGATCGTTTTTCCTTTGCGAGTAACCCGATAAGCCTTGAGAAATTTAATCTTAAACAAAAGTCGTTCGTTATTGAAGTCTTTTTTTGATGGTCTCATGTACTTCAGTACGTGCGGAGCCACCAACCACGGGTTTTCTCATAATGTATTTCTTCATCATTGGCTTATGGTATTGCTACTATAAATTTGCTAAGTACGGTTGGGGTCTAAAAATGTTTACCAGTTTTCAAACTTGATTCTTTGTCGCAAGATGTGCATTATAGTCTATAATGCTTTAACAATGTACTTATTACCTTTCAAAGTTCCGAAGCCTCGATTATTATTATTTCTTGTTATGATGGCAACCAGCCGATGTCGACAAATTCTGCCAGAATCAAGTCTTGACACGAAATGGGCAATTTTTTTTTGTAGCTACTTAAATTTTGATTTCTTTGTGAAGACTTTACTAAATGATGGTTCTATCTACAGCAATTCTGAAACAATATACAAACAACATTACAGAACATTAACTGAAAAAAAAAAAAAATCTAATTAAGAAATTACTCACTTAATACTACTACTCAAAAAACAAAACTAAAACCAAACTCTAGTTATAACTTAATATCATTTTCCCTAATGAACTTGATAAATAATACAAGAAGGTCCGTGGATGATGATAAATATGTTAATAAACATGTGAAATTAATTGGAAGAGGAATATTTATAGATGGAACACAATTATATAAATCTATTGACATATTATTTTTAGGGCAGTTGAAAAAAATGTGGTCAAGATCACCCTCCTCAAGACCACACTCACAAATCGAGTTGTCCCGCACTCTGATTTTATTTAAGAAGACAGGCGTACAGCAGTGACCAATCCGGAGCCGTGAAATTACCGAAACAACTCTCTTACTAAGCTTTTTGAATTTGAAAAACCAAGGTTTGGGCCTGATAGTTGATTGAATGGCGAAAAAGCGAGAACCCTTGAAGCGACTACTCTCTTCCCATAGGGTCGACCAGGAGTCATGAAGTCGTTTTTTCGGCAACGCTAGCAAGTCATAGGGATAATGAGAGTAGTGCTTCCGGTCCACTTCGTGAGTACAGGCATGTTTGGCAATAGCATCCGCATTCTCATTGCCCGCAATACCTGAGTGGCCAGGTATCCAGACCAGGTTAACCTCGAGATTATTCCTAGCACAATTCAGCAAAGACTTTTTAATATCCAGAATTATTTTACTATTTAATTTTGACTTGAACTGATTGTGATCTAGAGCTTGTAGGCAACTTAACGAGTCAGTGAAAATAACCGCATTTTTAATATTGTGAGATTCAACAAAAAGGGAGGCCTCCAAAATTCCAATACACTCGCCAGTAAACACAGAGGACTCCGCAGGACATTTAAATTGAATCGCTAATTTAGAGTTTTCTAAAAATACCGAAACACCAACTGACGAGGACGGTGATAATTTCGACGCGTCAGTGAAAATTTTTTCCCAATCATTCCAACGTTCACTTACAACAGCATTAAAATTGGTGCTAGCTGAAGGATCGTCTTTACCTATACCAATGCTCAGAACAGTTTTAGGCTTATACTGTAACACATCGTAGCTGTAATCAAATATTGGCACTTTTCTGGCTGTCACTATAGAATTCCCGAAATTCCCAAGCCATCTAAAGCTCTTCAGAATTTGGGGAATTTCTTTGCTATTCCAGTAGGGACTTGTATGGGTTAGGGAATCAAGCTCTTGTAATTTCTGAGGGAGAATATGAGACGTACGGGAACAGGCTTTGGTTATAAAACGGTCCGAAAGAAACTGGCGTCGAAGATGAAGGGGAGGATCAACCGCTTCAACTTGAAGGGCGTTAGTTGGTGTCGATTTCATACAACCTAAAACCAGTCGCAAACATTTGTACTGAATGCGATCTAACTTAGTTAGGGAGGTTTTATTCATTGGCTCAAGGGCGAAACAACCATAATCGATAACGCTTCTAATCAAAGCATTATACACCAATTTAAGGCTAAAGGGGTGAGCACCCCACCAAACCCCAGCAAGAACGCGCAGGATAGTGTAAACGCGTTCACATTTTTTAACTAGATGTTCAATATGATACACCCCGCTTAACCTAGGGTCAAGATAGACTCCTAAAAACTTCACCTTTGACTTCAGAGGGATTGGAATAGTATCAATACTTACTTCGATATCAGGTATACGACGTTTTCTAGAAAATACCAACAGAGAACTCTTTTGAGCTGCCACGGAAAGACCATGGGAAAAGAGCCAGTGACTGAGAGATTCAAGAGATAAGCTCAAAGAATCCGCTGCGTCCTCAATGGAAGTGTCTGAGACATACACAGCCACATCATCAGCATACTGTAGTATTTCACAGTTATAATTAAGGCTAGAGTTCATATCATAAGTATACAGATTAAAAAGTATAGGGCTTAACACCGAACCTTGAGGAAGGCCTTTCCATAATGTTCTGGAACCAGGGTTAAACTCTGGCAATCGGAGAGTAACAGACCGTGCCATTAACAATAGGTGAATGCAGCGAACAATCTTTGGAGGAATCTTTAGTCGAAGCAATTTATTTTTAAGTATTGAGAGAATGACACTATCGTAAGCTGAGGAGATGTCCAAGAAGGCAGCCACCGTTGACATATTTTTGCTAAGAGCTATCCTGATATCAGTCGTAAGGACTGCGATACTATCTATAGTTCCCACCCCCTTTCTGAATCCGAACTGCGTTCTAGGTAAAATGTCCCTGTTTTCTACAAGCCACTCCAGACGATTTTTAATGAGATGTTCCAGAATCTTTGATAATGCAGATGAAAGAGCTATAGGGCGGAAACTATTTGGGTCATCACAGCTTTTCTGAGGCTTGAGGATGGGCATAAATAAATTGCTTTTTCCAAGAATCTGGAACGAAACCAGTTTGGAAACACATGTTGGCTATCTTTAGAAAATATTCAACTGTGTTGGGTCCTGATTTAGATAAGAACGAATATGGGAAGCCATCCTCTCCTGGAGAAGAGTTTTTTACATGGGACAAAACGGATTTCAATTCGTCTGTAGAAAAGGGTTCGTCAAAAGGGTCGGAACCATGCGCCGAAATAACAGGAATCTGTAATTCCTCTTCAGTAGGTACATAGGGGGGAGCCAGTTTCACAAAGAATGCTTCAGCAACTTCATCCGAGATATAAGAAGACTGTCTAGGAGAAAAACTATTTCTAAAACGATTGATTTGTTTCCACACTAGAGACGGAGGAGTTGAAGGGGAAAGGGAAGAACAAAAAGCTACCCAACTTACTCTTTTTTTCTTACGTAAAAATCTTCTAGATTTAGCCAGGAGCCTACGGTACTCAATTAGGTTATCAATGGAGCAGAATTCATTACAGATTTTTTCTGCCTCAAGACGTTCCTTAATAATACGTGTACATTCCTCATCCCACCAGGGAGGGGAAGAGATTTTTCCAGAGCGCGGTTTTTTATTTGGAAAAGCATTCTCGCCAGAAAATTTAATGGCATTAGTGAAAGCATTGTAAGTACGAGGGGCGGCTGAAAAGTTTTGAGCCTAAGGTATTAAAAATGCTGATAGAAATGTATAAAAAAATTATTTTTCAATGTAATCTCCCTCTATTTCAATACACTTCTTACATTTGTTTAAAAGAGCTTTTAACCCGGTAAAAAAATATTCGCCGTCTTTGCCTTCAAAATGCTCGTTTACGGCCGCCTTCATTTCTTCGTCACTGGAAAATCTTCGTCCTCGGAGGTCCTTTGTCAAATTTGAAAAAAGGAAATAATCACTAGGAGCCAGGTCTGGACTGTAGGGTGGGTGGTTGATTTCTTCAAATCCTGTTTCGGCGAGGGCACGTCTCGCAACTCGGGCAGTGTGCACGGGCGCATTGTCCTGCAAAAACAGGACTCCTTTCGCCAGTTTGCCTCTCCTTTTCTCGACAACCACTTGACGGACTTTTGTCAACAATACGGCGTAATAGTCTCCGTTCATTGTAGTATTTTTGGGAAGGTAGTCGATGAACAAAATTCCTTCGCAATCCCAAAAAACAGTGGCCATGAGCTTGGAAGCCGATCTTTCCACTTTGAATTTCCGTGGCGGCTTTTCTCCCTTTGCTATCCATTGCATTGACTCTTGTTTTGACTCCGGATCGTACTGCCGGATCCATGTTTCATCGACAGTGACGAGGCGAGAAAAAACATCGTCAGGATTATCGCCACAGATGTCCAAAAACTCCTTCGAAGTTGTGACTCGACGCTGCCTGTCCAGTGGCGTGAGCATTTTTGGCACCCATCGCGCGCACACCTTTTTCATGTGCAAATGATTGTGCAAAATGTCACCAATTCGCTCCTTGCTGATGCCTATGGATTCAGCTATCTGCCACATCTTGATTCGCCGATCTTCGAGAACAAGGTTTTTCACTTTTTCAATATTTTCTTCGGTAACGGCGATGTTTGGACGTCCTGACCTGGGATCATCTTCGAGCGACTCCCTGCCGTGTTTGAATTCACGTGTCCAACGTTTTACGGTGGCAAATGAAGGTGCAGAATCCCCATAAACTGCAGACATTTCTTCAAATATTTTTGTCGGCGTTTTGTTCTTCTTGGTGAGGAATTTTATGACAGCTCTGTACTCCAATTTCGTGCAAAGCGCGGATGACTCAGACATGGTGTTGTTTAATGTTCAATTACTAGAAGCGTAATGATGAGAATGACATGAAACTTGGTATTTATACTACTTAGAATACGCGCAATTAGTGATGCACATTGCGAGTCATTAGTGATTCTTAGAAGTACTTAGGCTCAAAATTTTTCAGCCGCCCCTCGTAGAAGCTAGGTCGGAATTTTCAACAATAGGTAGGGACTGAATCTCTCGCTCTAAAATGTCAGAATAAGTGTCCCAGCCACTTTTAGTAAGTCTATATTTAAGTAATGGACTAACCGATTTTTCTGGGACAGATTTATGGGGTAAACAAACGAGGATTGGAAAGTGATCACTTTCATAAGTGAAATTTAAGCGATCCCAAATACAGCGAGAGCCTAGGTCTAGTGAACAGATGGTTAAGTCGACACAACTTTTCCTCCCTCCTATGTAACCTCTACGGGTAGGTCTGCCATCATTTAGGACACATAGATCTGCATCATCAATAACTTCAATCAATTCCTCGCCAAAGGAGTCACAATGGTCCGAGCCCCATCTGTAGTGATGTCCATTAAAATCACCCATTATAATAAATGGTGGATGTAACTGTGATATTAGTAATCTAAGTGGAGTAATTAGTGTAACAGAAGGGTTAGAAATGTAAATAGAGACAAAAGTGATACCTAAAGATTTTATCCCGACTAAATTAACATCATTGCCTAGAGAGGGAAGAGAAACTGTTGAAAAAGGGATTTTGTTACTAACAAGAATGGCGCAGCCACCATAGTTGTCAGCTCTATCATCGCGTACACAATTATAGCTACTTACATTAAAATTGGAACTTGGCCGTAGCCAAGTTTCACTCAAACAGCAAATTGCTGGTTTGAATTTGTTTAAGATATAAATTAGTTCATGTTTTTTGTTATTAATGCTTCTAACATTCCATTGAAGGAGGTGGAGGCCCATTATGAAGAACAAGTAAAATATTGCTAAGCTTTTGGGCAACGTGGTCTGGTAGGGATTTGGCAGTAATAAGTTTAGTGAGAAGGGAAACAAGCTGCTCAATGAGATCCTCATTAGCAGGATTCACTGAATGATGATTTTGGCCCAAAGCACAACCATTACGGGACGGAGAAAATGAGTGGTCTCTTGTCAATTCTTGATGCACGTGCCTATCATACCCTGGAGAGAGGGGAGAATGAGTTCTTGGTTTTGAATATACAGTTTTTCTGTATCCTCTAGTAGATTGCTGTCTTTGAGTGGGGCTTGTCAGTGATTGGGAAAACAAGGGAGGGGATGACCTTACTGCATTTGCATAAGTTCTAGAAGTAGCAGGAATCCTTTTATTTGCCTCAAAATATGAAATGGCCTGCTCTGCCATCAGAACTTTAATTGCACGCTGTCTACTATACTCAGGACAATCCTTGCTGGTGGCAGGGTGGTCACCATCACATGATAAGCACACAGCCTCACAGTCCTCAATTTCGCAACCATCACCAGGATGGTCCCTACCGCACTTATAGCATCTCGGTTTCGACCTACACTGCGTTCGTGTATGTCCAAACCGACAGCAATTGAAGCATTGCACTGTTGGGTAAGTATATTGCTCAACTTCCAAAGCAGAGTAGCAACAGAATACTCTTTTAGGGAGAACCTGCCCATCAAATGTAATAACCACTGTTTGCCTCGGGAGCCATACTGAGTGACCTTCGTTATCAATTGTTTTTTTATTCATCCTGCGGACCTTAATAACATTACCACAGCCTGTTGGAACTTTTAACAAATTTTTAACTTCTTCTTCTGACCATTCAGTGGGAACGCCCCTCACAAGGCCCATTCGAGTGACATTGTATTGGGGAATTACTGCTTGGAACTGGTTTTGTTCTAATACTGGATTAACAGTGAAAGCATTTGCATCTTCTGACGACTTAAACTCCACTGAAACTCGGTTACGTCCTATCCGTTTTATGCCATCGTTCAAGACATTGCCAATGTTGTGCTTTAGAAGGAATAACCCAAACTTAACATGGTGCAAGCTTGAACCAGAGTTCTCTTCTGGCTGGACTCTTGAAACATGTACGATAAATGGGCCTTTGTCAAGTGCAGAGTACTTTTGCCTTAGATCAATAGAAGCCCTGGGAAATTTAGACGGTAAATCCGGTGGTGGATTGGACACTGCTGCTCGCTTTCTACAGGAACTATCAGATGTATCCATCTGCGGGCACTTTGGTGATTCTTGAGGTAAGGTAATCGTACAAACCGGCTCATATTCAAAAGGCACTGGGTCCGGGGGCTTAGGGGGGATCTTTTTGTCACCCATTTTGCAGAAAAGTAATGATAGTACTCACCAAAAACTGTAGATCTAACTAAATGCAATAGCTAACTACACAATGAATGATGAATAGTAAGGAAAAGCCAACAAAAAGAATTAAAATGGAAAATTCCGGAAAAAAAAAACAAATGAAGCGCATGTACCAGCCAAGAGCCCGACACAGAATCGAAGCCTCGATTCTAACAAGGATCTAAATTCATTTCTTATTTTGAAATTATTGCATCTGTTAAAGTGACACAGATCAAAACTCTGTCAAAATAGAGAAAATATATTGAATACTAAGAATATGAGATTCAATACTATTTTCACAAAATAAATAAAACAAAACCTCCTTGAGGGAGCGAAAAAGGTTTGCTCTAAACTTTAACAGGTTGGTACTCAACCCTTTATTCTGAGCTTTATGCTATAACTTGGCTATAACTAATCAAATCAATACAAAAATATCGACCTTGTGTCGTATAATTGTCTGTACAATTATAAACCTTAACATAGTAAAAATTTTCAGACCCCGACTGTACCTATAGACTGTTTTACTTGAATTCTGTCGGAAACTCCGACCCTTCTGCTCTGCTCACCATGATTAAGCTCTGCAAATCAGAGCGAATCCTGTTCGGACTTGTTCGGCAGTTAAAATTGTGTCGAGCTTACTAAAGTTTTAAACTTTGTAAAGTCCGTACTGAGAATCGAACTTGAGTCCATCGCTTCCGAAACCACTGTTCGACCCACTAGGCTGTTACCGCAGTAGGCCGACTAAGCTGTCAGGATAAAGGTGCTGGCCAAACCTACTCCATCTGAACAATGTCCTGTGCACTGGAGCGCTATGCGCAATGACCCCTTCACCGTCTAGTGTGAGTGAAAGTGCGACTGGACGTTGTATAAACCATCTCATTATGATATGTACATCTCATGTAATTTGGACAAAAAAAATTTTACAAATAAATGTTTATCGTATTGATCGGTATTTTATACGACTGTGCCTAAAAATACAACTTCATGGCCTCATTTTTTGTCATAATTATTGTAGTATCGAAATACATGGGTCTTGAGCTTCTTAGGTAGATGGACATTCATACCAACTTATGTATTAGATTTAAGAAAAGATGGTCAGAGTAGAGTTCTTATTCCGATGCCTTTTGCTCCGCTACATTCGGCCCCAAAGCAGCGACTAACATTATATTACACTAGCTGTTGCCCGCGACTACGTCCGCGTGGGCTTTAATACTAACTTTGAACCCCCATTTTACCCCCTTAGGGGATGAATTTTCAAAAATCCTTTCTTAGTGCTCCCCTATGTTACAAAAAGAACCCCTGTGCAAAATTTCAAGTTTCTAACCCTTATAGTTTGGGCCCTGCGTTGATTCTAAGTCAGTCAGTCAGCTTCTCCTTTTATATATATATAGAAGATTGACATCCAATGAACAGAATGTATTTTTTTTACGTTGAAATTTTCCGATCTCAAACGCGCTATGTGCTTTTCGTGGTTTAATATAAAAAATTATTAATTTTTACAATTTCGTCACAAACACTGTAATTGTATTTGATAACATTGTACACATTTTGAAACTAAATGTAAATAAATGAATAACTACAATATACGTTATTTACATTAAAATAAATAGTTAATTTTTTTCTTCATATTTATTTTATTTTTTAATGAAACTAACTACTCATTTATTGTAATACTGTAAGATAATTGGGGCTTTACTTGTTAGATTAGCGTGTAAGTATAATAATTACTTTGTGGGGTATTTCGGGGTCGCCACACGAAGGCACCGCGAGCCCACACCGGCGCGTCGCCCACGCTGGGGACACGGGGAATTCCACCGCCTTTGAACCCAGTTCGGGATATTTACTACACAACACAGTTTACTGCAAAGCTCAACAACTACTATATAAACCATAAAATACATTTACACAAAAGAATAGGAAAGAAAATCTTTATTACTGCTACTTACACAGTTCTTAAATCTTCTCAATAAGATCTTATTAATAATCTTTTTAATAGGTATAAAATTCTCGTGTCACCGTGTTAGTGCGCATACCTCACTAACACTAACACGGTTTTTATGAAATTTAATATATTATTATATAATCAGTAGGTCTAAGAATAAGTTATATATTTCTTACCCCAACCTGGCAAAACAACGTTTGCGGGGTCAGCTAGTACATATATCTATCTATATATATAAAAGGAGAAGCTGACTGACTGACTGACTGACTGACTGACTGACTGACTGACTGACTGACTGACTGACTGACTGACTGACTGACTGACTGACTGACTGACTGACTGACTGACTGACTGACTGACTGACTGACTGACTGACTGACTGACATATCAACGCAGGGCCTAAACTATATGGGTTAGAAACTTGAAACTTTGTACAGGGGTTTATTTTATAACGTAGGGGATCATTAAGAAAGGATTTTTGAAAATTCACCCCGTAAGGGGGTAAAACGGGGGTGCAAAGTTAGTATGAAACTTTGTCGTTTTTGAAGTTATTAGAATAAAATTGAATATGCAAGTTCTTCATTAAAATTCATGAAATACTTGTAAAATATTTTTTCAAAAATCATCCCCTAAAGGGGTAAAAGGGGGTGCAAAGTTAGTAGGAAAGTTCTCTGATTTTCAAAGTTATCTCAATAAAAAGTTGTATTTGAGTTAAAAGTTCTTGAATATGAGTATTTCCGATATCTCTTTTTGTGAGTTCACCCCCTAAGGGGGTCAAAAGGGGGTACAAAGTTAGTATGAAACTTTGCCGTTTGTGAAGTTATTCGAATGAAACTCAGTATGAAGGTTCTTCATTGAAAATCGTGAAACACGTGTAAAATATTTTTCCGAAAATCATCCCTTAAAGGGGACGCAAAGTAAGTATGAAAGTTCTCTGTTTTTTAAGGTTTTTTCAATAAAATCTTGTATTTTGGTTATAAGTTCCTAATAATGATTATTCCAACATCCCTTTTTTTAATTCAATCCCTAAGGGGGTAAAAGACGGGTGCAATTTTATGGAGATGCTGACTAACTTAATTACGGACATAGCAGGGTTAGAAAATTGAAATTTTGCACATGTGTTCTTTTTATAACGTAAGGGGGCACTAAGATAGGATTTTTGCGAATTCACCCCCTACGGGGGTAGAACGGGGGTGCAACGTTAGTATGAACGTTGGCGGTTATTCAAGTTATTCGAATGAAATCCAGTATGAAGGTTTCTTATTGAAAATCATGAAAGTGGAGTATTCTTTTTATAATCATCCCCTATGGAGGTAAAAGGGGGTCCAACGTTAATATGTAAGTGCTCTAATTTTCTAAATTATTTCAATAAAAATTTGATACACAATTTTTTTGTTCTGATTATTTCACATGCGCTAAAAGTATACGTGACTTATTTGCAAATTGCCAATACTTTTTTCGACTAAAGCCCACGCGGGCTTTGATAACTTTAAATACAAGCTAAAATTAGTTCAGTATTTCCAAAAAGGTTTCTGCTCAGCTTAATGCCGTAGTCAAGATACGGCGCTGATTTTCAGCGGATGCCTAAAAGGTTAGAACTAAAATTTGAACTTAGTACTAAAAATCTAATGGTCCCATTTACAAAATTTAAATAACTCCCCAAAGCACTCCAAAAACTCCGACTAAACGTAAACATTAACATTGCTTCTAGCCTGCGTCTAGCCCCGCACTAGGATACCCTGTGTCGTGGGAACTAGAAACAGTGACGTCACAAACATCTAAATATTCAAGACTGTGTTTTTTTTCTCCCCAGCCGGGTTCGAACCCTACAGATTAATAGCAGTTTTAGACTGGCATTGGAAGAAACGCGTTCTTACAAAAAGGCTGTAGGAAAGATAAGCATAAGCACGTCTAGCACAAAGAGCTGTGGAGCGAGCCATGCTAGGTATCAGACTCGTAGATCGAGTGCCCAAATTCGTCATCCGTCGTCGGACAAAGGTCCTGGCGAAAGAGCCTCGAGACTGAAATGGAAATGTTGATCAATTGCTGTCAACACGTGTTCACTTGTGTCTTGATCACTAAGCACTTGCTTTATCGTCTTATAAACAACTAGCGACCCGCCCCGGCTTCGCACAGGTGGCAAAAACGTTTCCGTGGAAATAGCTATATTAGTTCCGTGGGATTCCCGGGGTAGTCCTTTTTCTTTACCTTGGGTTACATTATTCCAGTTTTCGTACGGAGCCCTAAACTTTTTGCAAATCCTACATAGGCTATGTTACTCACAAAAAATTTAGCTTTCTAATGGTGAAATAATTTTTAAAATCGGCCAAGTAGTTTCCGACACACACAAAAATACAAATCTTTCCTCTTTAAAGAAACATAAAAATTGCTTTTCGTTAGTCTCGCTAAAACTCGAGAACGGCAGGATCGAATTGACTAATTTTTAATTTTTCATCATCATCAACCCATTACGTCCCCACCGAGGGGCACGGGTCTCTTCCCTGAGGAAGGTATAGGCCATACTCCACCACGGGGGCCAAGTCCGGATTGGTGGAGGCTTGTAAGACTAGTGGATGGTCTTACTGTCAGAAGTTTTCAAGCCGCCCTAGGGCTTTTAATTTTTACATTTGTGAAATTCCAGGCAAGGTTTAAATGCTGAGAAAAACTCTGCCAGTGAGTAATAAAAATGCGGACAGGCCTTTCTACCTTCACATGCCAACTACCCAAATTGAATCAAATGAAAACACAAAGTTTTCGGAGTCCGTTTGAGACTGTCCACTTTATACGCGTTTGAAAGTACTTTCTCAAGGATCCACTGAGTAAAACTAGCGTTACCGAGGAAAAGGAAACACTTATCGAATTTGCAATGTCTCCGCAACCCTCCAATCCTGGTAACAGTAATTTTACAAAATATTCCAAAAAACACTACGGGAAAAAGACCTACTAGACTAGACTGACGTTGTAATCGCTCGTAGCCCCGGCTGCCTGAGTGATCTTAAGCGATCACGGAGGCTAAGCAATATAGGGCGCGTTCAGTGCATGCATGGGTGACCGTCTATGACTAACGCTAGTGGCATTTTTCCGAGCGATTCCATGCTTCGAAAGGCACGTTAAACAGTTGGTGCCGACTGCCGCCGAGAGATGACAGTCGTTAAACAGTAAGTCTTATATAAGCCTCCACCAATCCAGACTTGGCCCCCGTGGTGGAGTATGGCCTATACCTACTTCAGGGAAGAGACCCGTGCCCCTCGATGGGAACATAATGGATTGATGATGATGATGATAATGATTAATTACAGCAACAGGTAGACGCTTGAAATATTAAAATATTGTATAGATAATGGTATGGGACCCTACGCCCGCGAGTCTGACTCGCTCTTGGCCGGTTTTTCCCTCGGTGGCGACTGGCGCTAGTTTCACTCAGTCGATCCCCTTAGTTACAAAGTAAAAAGGTCTAACAAAGTTTTATAAAAGTAGAAGTAGAGCTTGGTACAAATAAATGCGATGAAACAGACATCTACCACGTGTACGTACAATAATGTTTCTTACCTACATCAGAATGGTCGGGAAGGGACGCCCCAGGTGGACATACTTCGATCAATTAGGGTATATTAGCAAAGGGCAAGATAAAAAGCGCACGAGCATGCAACGACTAACATTCTAAATCATGACCACGTCGTCAAGATTTTGTACAAAATGATAAAACAATATTATAAAAATTATATTAAACCGTCTGATCTGTCAGGATCGTGGCAAATTGTAGTCCCAAGGCCTTGATTCTGTTAATGCATTGCAGAACAATGATAACTGCAGGAAAATGTTGATTTATTTTCATTGCCGCTTCAAGCATAGTCTTGAAGCAGCAATGGAACTTGAGTAAACTGATATCACGGCTCCTGCACCCGCTCTCCAAAACCTGGTCTTTGTTTTGGAGTCATCAAATTACAGCCGGTGCTAGCTTGTGTGCCCGTAATAATAATTCAAACATGGCTGACAACAACGTACATGACCGTACAGCTTAATCTTGATGAGTACCGTTGATATATGGGTTGTTACGTGTTAAAAGTGTTACTCTAGACCAAGGTGGTAATCAAGTCACGGTTTCGTTCACAGTTTTTAATAAATACTATGAAGTCAATGAATATGTTGATCATCATCATCAACCCATTATGACGCCACCGAGGGGCACGGGTTTCTTCCCTGGGGAAGGCATATTATGTTCATGATATCAATAAAAACGTTCATGAGGGTCTGGGTTCGAATCCCGCATGTACCAATGACTTTTAGTTACGTACATTTGTTTGTTTGTAAAGCAACACCATTCGCTGATAAATTATGCCCGGATAGCGGCGACAGGCTTGCCACTTGTCACGTTGGGACCTAAAGCCTGTATTACACCGGGGAAACACTGTGCGGCATTGCGGCATGCCACAAGGCTGCATGCTACAAAGGTGCGGCAAAAGAAGAAGGAGAAGCTGCGACAGTTTGCCACATGACGCAAGGTGTTGCCATGCTACACGGTTCTTGCCACAATGTGCGACGTTGTAGCATGCGGCCTTGTGGCATACCGCAATGCCGCACAGTGTTGACCCGGTGTAATACAGACTTAATAAACTCTGAAAAACGTGGGCCCAGTTCTAGTGATTGGTGCCTCTGCCTACCCCCTCGGGGATAACGGGCATGAGTTTATTATTTATTTATTTATTATTTATCAATAAAAACGAAACCCTAAACTGCGTATTGGCTGACACGCACTTTGGCTATTAATTTCTTTATGTACTCGGACAATTAACCCCAGGTTACTCGTACGCTAACAATCTGTTAATCTGCTGTTAACAGCTTTCAAACGTAGTTTTCGTATGCACTTTGGCCAAGTGACAGCTGTTAACAGTAGATTAACAGCTTGTTAGTGTACAAGAAACCGGGGGTAAGACTCACAATACCCTAGAATATGGTAACACTGCGATAGGGTTTCTTTAAAAAGTGGGAATAGAACCCACGGAACCAGCATGGTAGTCAGACGTTATACTGCTAGACCAACAAGACAGTCAATAAATAAGAATCACCATTCGGAGCCACCAGTTTATTGACTTACAGGCAAAAAATCGTTCCCGAGGCTGGCAACACCGATAAACCTCGCGCAGTTTAGCGGATTTATCGCGAACGCCATTAAATCCAGCCTAAATGGCTCTCTGGTATATTGAATGGTTTAGCTCTGCTTTTAGGTCTTTTGAAAACTTTTTACGCAGCTCTCAGTGGTTTATGAGGCCTTTTGTAACTAAAATATAGCCCGGCGCAGCCACAATATGCCGGTCAATTGACCTTATCTATAAAATGGCTATGGCGAATGTTATGTTAGTGTCATAGCAAAAATGAGATTGACCATTTTTATTACATAGAGAAAAATCATTCTACCTACCATTGTACCTATATACCTACAAAAGGTGATTAGACAAGTATTTTTAATCTAAGAGTACAGACGGCGGTTTAAGTATGTAATTAAGGAAGTAATTGTTTATTTCCAAAAAGACAATTCCAATGAACGTTGTTTATAAATAGACAGATGAGGGTATTTAAAAAAAAATGTTTTCCGTTTACCGACAGTCCCCAAACTAGACTGGGCCTGTATCTTGGGGACAATAATTTTTGGTTTTATCACTAAAAGTGATTTCTTCTAAAAAGTTTGTCTAAACTTTAGATTAACTAGGAAATAACCTTGGAGAAGGAAGCAGATGTACAACATAAGTAAAATAATAATTTCTGTCATATATAATTATACATGCATAATAATTATTTTACCCGCTACTTGTGTTATGAGTGTTACATTGCGAGCGCCTTGTGCACTGGACGAGAAGCCCCACCGGCTGTATTAAGTACTTACTTGCATGTAACCCTGGTATTATGGCCACTTTACTTAATGCAAGTACGAAAGCGGTTAAGTCTGTACCCCAGAAGGGTAGGCAGAGACCAGAGACTGCCACCGGCCACGATTCTGATAAATCACTTTCGCTTCATCGACATTCAACTTAAAGTCAAAGTAAAATATTTTATTCATAGTACAAACAGAATGTTTACTTTATGAACGTCAAAGTTGTTAGTTTCACAATTGATAAATTACATGGAGAAGAAACTAACAAAGGAATTCCACATCTATTCTTTTCAAAACAGTTTTAGCCTAATTAACAAACGTTCAAACTTAAAAAATATTACTTTTGGATTGAGCACTAGACACAATAAAGTTACTCTGATTAAATTTAATATTAAACTACTGTTTAATGCCAGACATCCTTGTCTTCTAAATAATCTTCAATCCAAAGGTTGTCTGGAAGAGATCACTTTTAGTGATAAGGCCGCCGTCTGTACACTTAGATTAAGAAATACCTGTGTAATCTCCTTTCTTATGTACAATAAAGTGTTCTCTATCTATCTATCTACCTATCTTTGATTTTAAAAGAAGTTTTTTTGCAAATTTAAAAAGTTAACTTGATATTTTCTTACAGCGTTAAGCCGGTGTTTTAAGGAGATAGAACATACTTATTATTGAAGTGGCGATGTGAGTGAAGTGTGAAGTGCGTTACGTGAAGGACTGTGAGATCACTCCAGTCAGCCCATCTCTTCACAAAAGGCCACTGCTGATATCACTAATGCCCAGTTTTGTCAATGCTAGTAGATTTACTGTTTTTGCCGACTTCTACTATTTTTTGATCGTTGATATATCTGAATTGCGATCTGCGTCAAAAATAATTAATTCCTAATCGTAATAGGTCACAATCAACACGTTTATTTTTTTATTTAACTTTATTTATTTTACAATTCCCAGAAATAAAACTATTTATCAATTCTACGAGTTAGATGCTATTTTCATGTTTTCTGCTGTTTTAAGTTTCATTTGTTGCTTTTTGCTTTCCTTAGGTCCGCAACACTACTGCTGCTGGCTTCCTAAAGGAATCTCAGCTTCTCATCGAGGTGGTCCATTATTGTTTCGAGCTCTAACAGCGACTGCATCTGACCATTTAATTGTCTTAGCTGCATTGTCAGACGCCAACTTCATTAAGCCGCGACCTTGATGTAACAATTGTTTTCGATTGTTATTACCAAGGGAAGGATTTAGGAAATGTTACGAATTAAGTTACTTACCAGTGTGAACCAAGCATTAGCGCGGTCCCATGTGTGCGGCGCGTGGCGGGTGACGTCACCTGCAGCCGCCAAATTAAATGCCTCCGCTAAATTCCCTTAAAAGCCGCAAATAAAAATGAAAGTCAAGTAACGTCGAGTTTTAATATGAAAATTAAACGGCTTTGACACTAAAGAGGGTCTAACAAAAGAGCTTAAATTTCAAAACGAGTCGTTTACCTCGTTTGCGGTTCAGACCACTAAATAAAAGTGTGTAGTGTATTATTGAGAAAATGAGTCGTACAAGATAGATATATAGATAAGAGATAAAAGATATTATGACGATTAAGTGAGACATTTATGGAAGTATTTTGTGACCTAAAGTGTTTATACTTTAGTTAAAAATCGCCTATGGTTTCTGCATCCACATAATTACGTATTTCTGAAAACATATTGCATCTACATACATAATGGGCTGATTTGTACAACACAAGTTTGCCAATGTGAATGGTGGCGCGGCGGCTGGGTCGCCTATTCCCTCTAAGGTTGCAACTGGCGATGGCTGACAGGGGTCACGTTCACGAGCATAACGCAGGGGCGTTGCTCTTGAACAGGTGCCGTCCGTGTGGCTGCACCATTGGTGTTTTCTTACTTTTGTAAGAATATTAAATAATGCTTGTCATTGCAAGTGTTGATTGCACTCATGGGACTTCTTGGACATTCATACCAATTTTGTATTATTTTGAAGGTGATTTGAGAAAAGATGGTCAGAGTGAAGTTCAGAGTGAGTGAAGTAGTGCTTAACAGTAACATCATAAGTACATTGGCATTTAAGAAACATAATGTAAATTCTTTACGTTGAGATAAATTTCTGATTTCTGCGCTTGGCTGTGCTGTAAATAAGAGAGGCGAGAGGGCAATCATTTATGTAACGAAATTGAGTAGTCCCTGGTCCCAATTAACCCGCACCAAGCGGGCACTAATTTATGGCCCCTGCTGACCGCGGGCTGGCACGGCGTGATGAATGGAGCGCGCCGCTGATGATGAATAGCATATTATAGTAAGCTACAGATGCTGTGAAAGGACGACGTTGACTTTGTTTAACTCCGAAATACACAAAAAAAGTTACAAAACACATATGTAACGTAACGTAACATAAAATTTACATACAGGTACATATATTGCTTCTGGCCCCATACTAGGATACCCTGTGTCGTGGGAACCAGAAACAGCGACGTCACAAACATGAAAACATCCAAGACCTGGGATTTTTTTTTGTCCCCAGCCGGGATTCGAACCCGGGACCTCTCGCATGGTAGTCAGATGCGCTCACCGCTGTGCCACAGAGGTCCTAAGGTTCCTATGTATTTGTTTGTTTCTTTGGTGTGTACAATAAAAAGTTCTAATCTAATTTACATTAATTAAGACCAGCCAAGCCTTACAAGCCCCCACCAATCCTGACTAGGCCTCCGTGGTGTAGTATGGCCTAAACCTTCCTCAGACATAATTGTTAATGATACAGCATCCAGTGGCACCTTCACTTACAGTAGATGGGTGAAAGGGACCACTCGGACGCTGCAGTGCATGGAATATTATATTTAGATAGAGTGGGCTTGCTCAGCACCTATACCATCCTGACAGCTTAGTCGGCCTAGCTCACAGGTAAGTCAAGTCAATATGTATAAATGTAGACTACTTAAAGTCGTTGCTTATCAGTCGTCAAGTGTAACGTTAGTTCCATAAATCGAGTTCTATTTCTGTTTTATCGAATTTGTGCGTGCTCTTTGTTTTTTGCACTTAACTCCACAATTAATTTGTTCGGTTGAAATTACGACACACGTTTTTTTCTCAGATACGAGTACATATGAATCAACCTGGATATGTGCGAGTCGAACGGGCACTTAGGACTCCGTACAAAATTATAGGTAGTTCAGGAGACGGGCCTCTCAGTTTTTTTCCCAGCTTTTACCGAACTTTAGAGACAATTTTTTTATTATTTTAATAATTGACTACTCAGGGTAGTCATTTTTTTACACCTTGGGTTACATTATTCGAGATTTCGCAAGAAATCCTAAACTTTGTGAAAATCCCATATAGCCTATGTCACGTTTTTTTTCTCAGATACGAGTACATATGAATCAACCTGGATATGTGCGAGTCGAACGGGCACTTAGGACTCCGTACAAAATTATAGGTAGTTCAGGAGACGGGCCTCTCAGTTTTTTTCCCAGCTTTTACCGAACTTTAGAGACAATTTTTTTATTATTTTAATAATTGACTACTCAGGGTAGTAATTTTTTTACACCTTGGGTTACATTATTCGAGATTTCGCAAGAAACCCTAAACTTTGTGAAAATCCCATATAGCCTATGTCACTCACGAAGAATGTAGCTTTTTAATGGTGAAAGAATTTTTAAAATCGGCTCAGTAGTTTCTGAGTTTATTCATTACAAACATAAACACAGAAATACAAATCTTTCCTCTTTATAATATAAAGATATACGTATTTGTTCAAATAACTCTATGTATAAGGTGAATAAACTTTTCTGAAGACGAGTTTTGCATTCGAATCCCCGGTACTCAGATGTCGCTGGGTCTCAGCTTTCAGGATCTTTCCAATTAGTTGCTACACAAGAGCTGTATTTTTATTGCCGAAGGGGCTCCCACGTCGCCTCCGTGGGTAATTAATTAGTGGCATATTTGTTTACGCGAGCAAAATACCCATGTGTTTCTAAATAAATCCGTAAATAAATAAAGCGAATAGAGCCTTGGGGCTCTGTTGAAACGATTCTAGGAAAACAACGATACGGGTATAATATGACAATGTCGGCAGTCTGAGACCTACTTTACATATACATGAGTCAAGAGTATGTGTGCTCCGTTTTATTACACAGCCAGGAAAAGACTGGCAGCCATTTACTGTTTGATCCAAAAATTAACCTTATTTCTGTATAGACAGAGTTTTTTTAAATAGCAATTTTTTTCAAGTCTCTGCTATAGATTTTTTTTATAAACTATTCTTTAATAGACACATAAACTGTCATGGATTTTCTGCTTGGACATTTTACATGTGGGACAAATAGTCACTAAAGTCTGAAACATTACTAAAGCATAATTTAGTCAGCATCAACCCATTATGTCCCCACCAAGGGGCACGGGTCTTTTTGCTGTGGAAAGTATAGGCCATACTCCACCACGTGGGCCAAGTTCGGATTGGTGGAGGCTTGTAAGACTAGTGGCTGGTCTTACAAAAGTTTTCAAGCGGCCCCAAGGCCTTTGACTCGGTTTAACGACTGGCAGCTGGCACCAGTTGGTGCCTTGCGAAGCACGGAATCGCTCGGAAAAATGCCACAACGTTAGTCATAGAACGGTCACCCATCCATGCACTGAACGCGCCCTATGATGTTTAATCTTCGTGATCGTTTAAAATCACTCAAGCGGCCGGGGCTACTAGCAATTCAGGTTTCACTTGCAAGTCTGTCTTTTTGCACTGTTTTCTATGCATTACGATTTAGTAATACATAGAAAACATTGTAAAAAGACGTACATAATCATCGGACGGACTTCGGAGGGACGGACGGACCGAAGAACTAAGATTTAAGAGTTGGTTCCATAGTAAAAGTTATAATTACAAAAATAGAGTAGTAGTAGCAGTTAAAAAAAAAACTCACGCCCGTTATCCCCGAAGGGGTAGGCAGAAGCACCAATCACTAGAACTGGGCCCACATTTTGCCGAGTTTATTAGGTCCCAACATGACAAGTGGCAAGCCTGTCGCCGTTATCCGGGCACAATTTATGAGAGTAGTAGTAGTTTATAGTAGAAAATACCCTGAGTCGGGCGTTATTTTACAAATAAACACGTTGTGTAGTAAAAGACTCCTACAAATAGTGCTGTCAGATTATGTAGACGTTGTAAGCGTGCTAATATTATAATAACTTCTACACTACGCAATCGCTTGTCCTGGTCCCATACTAGGATACCCTGTGCTGTGGGAACCAGGCAGGCTAATATGAATAATTAAATTCCGCGAAACGATCTCTTAACGAAAATTGTCTATGTGCGTCCGTTATAGCCACTTCCATAATCTATCCTATGATGCGAACCGTCTCCGCCCATTATTTCCATTATCCCTAGCCGCGCGCATTGACCAATGAGATGTGACTACTTGGTTCTCTCAAGTTCGACTCATGGAACGGACTATAAAAGTCAAGTAGCAGGACTATCTACCGGTTTCCAAGATACGAATTGCATTAAAAGAATACTAAGCTATCATTCTCCCTATTCAATCTTACTTACTTACTGCGCTAGCTTAAGCCTAGTTCGCACTGGGCTAGTAATTTTGTTGAGTAGCGAGTAATTTAGTGGCCAAACGTGTGCGAACCAGGAAAAATTAGTCGAGTAGTTTAGTGAATGATTTAGTCGGGTCAATCCATTTTACTCTATTTTTTCGGTCGAGTAGCGCCCTCCACCACGCGTCCGTGCTCACTGGTTCATCGGCTAAACAAGTCCGAACCTGTTGATTAGTCGAGTTCATTAGTGGCCGTAGCAACTAAATTACTCGCTACTCGACTAAATTACTAGCCTAGTGCGAACTAGGCTTTAGCGACCCAAAGTGGGTCTTAGCCTCCGACATAAGAAGTCGCCACTGGCCTCTGTCTTCGGCAGGCGACACAGGCCAATCTTGATGTACAGCTGCGATGCTTGGACACTCGCACTGAAGGAGGGAAGTAAATTACTGGGTGCAGAGACTGGTTGCAGAGAGCAGATAGTAAGTAGAGAGTTAAAAAGAGAAAGAAAACTGAAGACCTCATTTCCATGTCATGTCAGAGAAACTAAAACATAGAAAGGATGGAAGACAATCAAGCGGTAAAGAGAGCATACTTCCAAGCGGCCGAAACCCGGTAGGCCGCCGCAGACATCTTTCAAGCTATGTAGAGGAATTCTCAATTAAGACTCCGGCAGCGGGACTTGTAACAACTCTGCTATTTCATTTATTAATCACATTTTTAAATAAACTTGTGCTTAGCGACAAATCTATCTATAATGTAACAGAATGTCATTTTTGATTAAACGTTTTCGTGGAAAGCGTTTCGGGTAAACAAAAGCTTTGAAAGCTTCGTTTGTGCCGTGCTCAACAATGTATTTGATTACAAAATGTCTGTTTGATTAAATACCGAACGCCGCGCAGTAAATCAAAACGTTGTAACACGGCTGGATAATCCGCTAGTATGGATCCTAATGATACGACGACCAGTGTGGCGCGACGGTTAGCGCATCTGCCTACCATGAGAGGTCCCGGGTTCGCACCCCGGCTGGGATGCAAAAATAAACCAGATCGTGGATGTTTACATGTTCATAATGTCGCTGTTTCTGGTTCGCACGACACAGGGGATCCTAGTGTGGGGCCAGAAGCAATGTGTGTGCCTGTATGTGAATGTTAATGTTTATCTCACATTCATTACTTCTGGCCCAGAAAAGATAACCGTAGAAAAGATATCGTAGGAACCAGAAACAGTGACCTCACAAACATGTAAACATTCAAGGTCTGGGGTTTTTTTTGTCCCCAGCTCCGGTTCGAACTAGGGACCTCGCGCATGGTAAGCAGTTGCGATTACCGTTGTGCCACTGAGGTGGTCGTACACGGAAAACAATAAACGTAGTATCACCGCCTACAATTCGATGACTGAATTTGACTCATGTGCCGTATTGAAAAAAAAATGTATCTCCTTACCAAGTAAATATGCAGATCCTCATTATTCTGTATCTACTATTATGCAAAAAAGTCGGTCGTTAAAAGTTGGACCCACTGTCGCAAAAGCCAGCGTAGAAAATTATGTAAAACTCGCCGGTTTTTCGACGCATCCCTAAAATGTGTAAAATATTACAAGTGACCCGGCGTTTTGCCGCATTTTTGGTTAGATAAAGCATATTTTCACGGAGACATTTTAGAGCGCTTCGCCCTAAAAAGAGATTCATACAGAAGTTTCTGCTAATCAGGCGTACATACTATTCTGAATAAAAGGCTATTTGACAGTGTGTGAAAAAAATGTAGTATTTACACATAATGAGTCTTGAAACCGCTTTTAGGCATTATAACAAAAAAAAAATGGAAAATTTATTTAAAAAACCAGGATACAATTTAATAATTTTGTATCTGTAGTCTTCGTGAAACATAGAAAATTCTTTTACTCCAATATACTTCAATCCCTTAAAACAAAATTATACAACGAGAGTGTGTTACCAGTGATGACTTATGGCACTGAAACGTGAACTTTCACTGTGGGCCTCATACGAAAGCTCAAGGTCACGCAACGAGCTATGGAAAGGGCTACGCTCAAAATTTCTCCACGAGACCGAATCAGAAATGGTGAGATCCGTAGATAAACTAAAGTCCACTAAATCCGCTGGGCTATTACGACACATAGCCCAGCGGATGAGTAAGTTGAAGTGGCAGTGGCCGGGGCACATAGCACGCAGAACTGATGGCCGATGGGGCCAAAAAGTTCTCAAATAGAGACTACACATGGCAAGGGCAGCGTACGACGACCAGCCACAAGATGGACTGAAGATCTCATCCAAGTGTCAGGAAGACGCTGGATGCAAGCGCTTCCAACGGGTCTTTTTGGAAATCCATGGAGGAGGCCTATGTCAAGCAGTTGACTTCTTGTTGTGGCTGAATGAGGTATCTGTAGCCATTTTATCAACCTGGATTGGCCAAATCTATGATGGCGTTACAATCTTCTGTCCCTCTCCTTCCTGCGCGAGAAGTAATCCTCTTAGCCGTCACGAAACGAGGAGCAAACAAATTGTCATCGAAAACGGATTTGGCGGCAAACAATAATACACGACCTTGCCGTTCGTTCTGATAAGCTTTGGGTCTGTTTATTTATGTACAGATGCGGATCGGACAACACTCTTGTTTATAGAAGAGGAATTCGCGTTGACTGTTTGTTTAAAGCTAGTGACCGTCCAGAATGTTTCCGTCTTGAATTGTAATTTGGTGATTACACTCTGTGCCAAATTTAAATTCAAGACGGAAATAACTATAATTATTATAAAATTCTCGTGTCACTGTGTTAGTATTACTCCTACTACTATACTCCTCCGAAACGGCTTGAATTTTGGTGAAATTTTATGTGTTTATTCGGTAGGTCTGGGAATAGGTTGTTATCTATTTTTCATACCCCTATCTGGCAAAACAACGTTTGCCGGAGCAGCTAGTTATTTATTTAAATGTTTTCTTGAAAACAACGATACGAATGGTGTACCGCCCTATTAAAAGAAGGTTTTGGGGTTATATTTTCCCATGTGTAAACTTTGCTTGCGCGATGCAGGAATGTTGGAGTTTATAGTGCGCGCGCAGAGTTGACATGTGCTCGCCACAAGTATCATCTGGTACCTGGGCTATGCTCGCCATGAGGGAGTGACGCGACCAGCTAACTTCTTGGAGGACGTTATTTTAAGAGTGTGGTTGATTGAAAAGGCGCCGCTATCCATACGTTTCTGTACTACATGTAGGATCTGTCTCAATAAACACCATTTAATGAAAAAGTGGTTTTTGTAATTCGAATTATACAAGTATGTAGTATATTATATAGTAATAGTAGACTATGACTATGGTGAGAGTTCTAAAGTATCCTAGAACATGAGAAAGTGCCTTTACACGTAGAAAACTGCTGTTGCTAATTGAGCAGTAAGTAGTATGTATTTGGTTCAAATTAAGTTTCTTGATTTTTTAACTGACTGTTTATTTATACATATATGTATGTACATAGGTATGTACGTATGTGTGTATAATAGAATGATTTTGTTTCAATTATTTGTGCAGGTATTTATCTCTAACAATCAAGCAAAACGGGGTCGTAACATAACCTCCAAACTTCTTAAAAAAACAAGCTTAACTCTTGACTCCCAACTTTATAAAAAAAAGAAAATTAATGCAACAAATACTTATACAAATAAATAATAAAAATAATAATAAACTCACGCCCGTTATCCCCGAAGGGGTAGGCAGAGGCACCAGTCTCTAGAACTGGACCAAATACTTATACAATGAAAATTGTAAATTGTAAATACTTATACAATGATCTATTAAATGTAAATATTTCATGTTTCAACACGACTTTTTGTAGGTGTACCAGACTTCCACTGAAGCCTGCTCATTCTCCTTTCTGATAAAGTTTAAATTATTTAAATGGTTAAATCACTGGACAATGACTTTGAATTTGAAAAAATATATATTTAATTGAGGCAAGTCACAGTCTTTTGTCTCTGCCTACCTCTCTGGGATATAGGCGTGAATTTATGTCGTATTTATTTAAATAATTTACTGTATACCTTGTATGTTTATAATTTACTGTGAATAATAAATTGATAATTTTCTGTATCATTTAATTAATGTGGTTTTTAAAAGCGAATGTAGACGGAAAATAAACATTTCATCTAATCTCAAATCATAACATCTCATCTAATTTCATCTCAAAACATCTAATCCTATTTCATCTCATCTCACTCATTTCATCTTATAGTCCAGTCAAATTACGAAATAAATAAACATGAGCGAACACAGTTTGGGGATTTTGAGGATCGATAGGGGGGTGCATCGTGAGCATAAATTCCAATTTGAGGGGCTGTACTGAGGTCAGCTCAAGGTCATTTCGATGGAAACGCGTTTAATTCGATATCTCGAGAAATATCAGTGTTAGCCAAAAAATTGTAGAGACCTTTTCTCTTCTAAATAAAATTTATTAACTTTTTTATTTAAAACTTTTTTTTATAACATCAATATTTTTCAACTTATTACTCCCGCAAGGCAAAAATTTTATTTTTTTTCCTATTTTTCGTCGTTTTCTCCCCAACCATTCAATTTTATTGAATTTTACCGATCATCAACGTGAATATCTTTTAATTATGCACAATTTTGTTCTCAAACTTTTTTCTGTAATGCCAATACCTTCGGAGTTATACATTACTTTACCGAGCGAAATCCGCGCCACTGTCGCAATATAAAAAGAAAATCGATTAAACTATTTAAAAATTGGGTATTTAATTTGGGTAAATTTATGGGTCTGTTTGGGTAAGAAGTAAATTAACAATTAAAACTGTTTCACACATTTATTGATAAAAAAATAGGTTATGAAATTCGGAAAATTAAGCACCCGAGGTCGATGGAAGTGATTCGTGAATATTAAAGACGGTATCGGGGCATAGGTCGTCCTCGTCCATTACGTCAAGATCATCATCGTCGATAATATTGGCGATATTGGAACAATAATTATCTTGGCAATTATTGCAAATCACTGAGCAAAAGAGGCCGGCCTTTCTGCATCCGCACGCTTTGCCGCACTTGGTTTTGCATTTGCACGCAATCGATCTCAGTAAATTATCCGGAGCTGGTTGCGATGACATCGTTATTGGCTCCAATCCACGGGGGGTTCGACGCCAGCCCCACTCCTCGGGTTCCAGATAATTTTCCAGCCAGTATTGTACTTGGTAAAAGCACCTCAGCGAGTGAAAAAATGCCGCATCAGAGGTAGGAGGAAGAGATTCTAATTTAACCCTCCCACTGCCTGCCATTTTTTTATATCCCTTATATCGGAGCTCGTTGAGATTGGTACAATTCGTGTCACCTGCCTTGCGATACAAATTCAAAATGAATTGTTCGCCGTTTGAAGCGATAGTTGTTTTATCTGCTTTGTCCTGCAGAAAAACTTCAGTTAACGGAACCAAATCCGGAGATTTTTTGAATGCGGTCATTGTTTTCATCTTGCCTAGGTTGAATGGTGCCGATGTTGTGTCGCAACCACTAATCGCGTGCAAAAATAATATTTTTTGCGGCATTCGGCCCATATATCGGTTTAAGGCAGTGTGGGTACACGTTGCGACAATGGCGTGGCTTTCGCTCGGTAAAAGAATATATAACTCCGAAGGTATCGGCATTACAGAAAAAAGTTTAAGAACAAAATTGTGCATAATTAAAAGATATACACGTTGATGATCGGTAAAATTCAATAAAATTGAATGGTTGGGGAGAAAACGACGAAAAATAGGGAAAAAAATAAAATTTTTGCCTTGCGGGAGTAATAAGTTGAAAAATATTGATGTTATAAAAAAAAGTTTTAAATAAAAAAGTTAATAAATTTCATTTAGAAGAGAAAAGGTCTCTACAATTTTTTGGCTAACACTGATATTTCTCGAGATATCGAATTAAACGCGTTTCCATCGAAATGACCTTGAGCTGACCTCAGTACAGCCCCTCAAATTGGAATTTATGCTCACGATGCACCCCCCTATCGATCCTCAAAATCCCCAAACTGTGTTCGCTCATGTTTATTTAACCCGTTTTTTTTCGTAATTTGACTGGACTATTACCTATCTTACTACTTTAATGGAACGTAATTTAATTTTTGGCTTAATTGTTACAAGAAGCGTCATCATCATCATCATTATCATACTATTGGCATTATAATGATGTACAACCCGCAAGAGTTATCTAGAGACTAGAGCGAAATGCTCAAACGAAAAAAAAGAGCGACGACCTCTGTAGCGCAGCGGTTAGTGTGGGAGTCGCAACAGACCATAACTTTTTGTAATTCATTTCTTATAAATAAACTTTTTTTTGTATCTGTCTATCATGCGAGAGGTCCCGGGTTTGAAACCCGGGTGGAGATAAAAAAACGTCTTGGCTATTTACATGTTTGTGATGTCGCTGTTTCTGGTTCCCACGACAATACCCTGTGCCTTGTTTGAGGCCAGAAGACATGTATATCCCTGTATGTATGTAATATAATGTTATGTTATGTAAAAATGCACGTGCTCCCCCCCCACACGCTTCTTACCGCACTCACTAAAAATAGTATTTATTTTTATTAAAACTCTACTGGGTTTTACTATCATACACAAAAAAAAACGCAATATCAATCTCTCTCACTGAGATCAACGGAGCTCAGATACAAAAATTCCAGAGCTGGCACCTCAAGAGCTTGACTTCAGAAGAAAGAGACGTCATCAATAATCGCCCTAGACCAGAGATTCTCAAAGTTGGATATGTAAACCCCTAGTAGTTCGTCGGTCGATCGTGGGGGGCTCACGATAAGATTTACGCTGTGACGACTGCATTTACAAAAACATTATTTTTCAGATTAGTTAAAAATAAATTATCTAGTTATCTAAAAAATGCAATAAATTAATTCAAGTAAGAATGGAGCAAATACCTACTCCACCTTTTCCCATTAATAGGAGAAGAGGCAACGTCGCCAGCGTTCTGGGCTCATTGCCAGTGGGGCAGTGACCTGGGGCAGGTGTTTTATTTGTAAATTAGGTTATAGTTTCTTCATTATTAAATTATTATTAATAAGATAAGATAAAATAAGAATATTCTTTATTGTACCACGAAAAATAATTACAGAACATTAACAATAAGAATAATATATTAATTTTAATATCTTGAGATTTTTTTAATATGATAAAGTTAGTCTTTGGTGAAGTGCTTAGTAGTGGCTAAATCTCTTCCCATAAATTGATATTAATTAAATGTTTTTGAAAGACGTTTTTCAATTGCTTGGAAAAATTAATAGCGGTGTGCAGAGCCTCAAGTCTGAGAAGCCCAGCTGTAGACGGTTTCGTGGCGCCACGCGCGCAGCGATTTGTTCGCGCTTAGCAACAACAGAAGCGGGCGGCGATTTATCGCGTCCGCTCCTTTGTTTCATTGTTTCCACCACTAATTAGAAACAGAAGGGAGGGGGCGGAGGCCCTAAGCAGAAATGTAGACGGGCAACCGCTGAGATGGCCCAATTTGCTTTTTTACTTTTTCTCCGTTTATCACCGCGCCTCTCGCCGGATCACAGAAACTTTGGACACCTTTGGTGTCATTGTGCAGTCTAACATAGATGCACCATAGGCTTAAAAGACTTATACAATTAAGGTGCCATGAAACGAGATTATCTCTGTGAAATGTCTTTTCAGCCCATGCAAGTAATAATCTCCCAAAATTGTTATTTTCGCGGTTTCCTACTTTAGAATCGGGTGTGTAGGTATGCGCTCCTCTGTACCGTCTCAGGGTAATGTAGATGGTACTATGAATACTGAGCAGAACTTCTTCGTATAGGGGAATACGATGCTTAAACACTTTTGTTCCATTATTTCAGGCTCAATAGCGCGCGAACAAATGAGAAAAATGCCCAGATTAATCTTCGTAAACAGCTGTTTGGTACAAGCCACTCGTCTTTGTATTGAAAGAGGATCCTTGTAATTAGCAACGTGTCTTGTGAAGTTTATGATCAGCAGATTCAAAATCAAAGTAGTTTGTTTCAAGTGTAGTACTTACGAAAGTTGTAGGTAGTTCCAAAAAAGTTTATTTCAACGTAAAGAAATTACATTATGTTTGCTGGATGTCAATGTAGTTTGTTAACTGCTGCCTTCGGCTTGTATTTGTTGCGAAGAAAAAGAAGGGTAAAACCAACTCCACTCTGTCATTTTTTTCTAAGATAACTTTAAACCTGATTGCCAAAACTTTAAAAGTCAAAACATTAATAAAACATTACTATGTAAAGATACAACAATTATTTAGATTATTAACCAACAACGAAAAAGCGATCAGCGCTCCTATTATGTAACTGTCAACTCTATTGGGTTCACCATTTTGACTATTCCAAAGTGTCAAAACATGTTTTGAGCTGGTTAAATCGGACACCTCCACGCAGCGGAAAACTTATAATCATTCGCAATAGTTCCATTGTTTGGGCTTTGAATAGAACTAATACGAAAAAAAGTCGCAGTAGTTCCATCATGGAACTCTGCAATAAAACAAAACTAACGCAACCCGACGCATTTTTGTTCCTTCTACGTTTTTCGCACCGCTAAAATAGGGTATTTAGAAATGACACCTATGAACGTACAGTAACAAAAATAATCCGGGGAGAAAGGGAGGAGGAATGTGACATTTTTCTTATTTTACCCGCGGGACTGGCGGCTAATTCGCAGTCAGACGGATGCGACACTTGTCATAGATGAATCGACTGTCTGCTCCAGTCGTAACGATCTAACAGCGCGACTTGGCTGTGAAAAGTATACTGTCAGGTGAAGGGGAGTGTTAGGCCCTTTCTGCACTGCTCCGGTCCGGCGTCGGAACCGGAATCAGTCATGAGAAAAATATCGAATGCCGGATTATGCTTCTCCACTTCATCCGATTATAATCGGCAATGGACGTGACGTGGACGTGACGCAGTGCTTTATTAAAATTCCTCGGTTTTTCTATTCGAGGCAGGGAACGTTTTCCACGCATTCTAATAATGTAAATAACTATTTTATGGGAATATTTTCGGGTTTTATGCGCGGTGCAAAAACGTGTATTGTTTTTGTACGTCGATCACTTTGGCCCGGTAAAATACCGTTTCGATCTAGCAAATTATCGGACCGTTAAAAACCGGATGCCGGAGTAGTGGAGAAGCTTACTAGTAGGTATTCTTGTGCGATTCTAATTCGGACCGGTAATTAACGTTTGCCGGGCCGGAGAAGTGGAGAAAGGCCCTTATTCTGACTACCTTATTGGTGTAAAATAAGATAAGAATCCTTATTGCACACAAGAAACAAGAGACAAATAAAAGTTACAAGTGAAGTGGTATCACGTCTGATTACCAAGCCGGAGGCCGGCCCATTTGTACAAATAGCCTTAGGTATATTTGAATTGACTGCCTCTTTGGTCTAGCAGTTAAGGCGCTTAGCTACCGAGAAAGAAGTCGTGGGTTCGTCTCCCGTTGGGAGCCGCCATACATTTGTACGAATGGCCTCAGTGTGGGTGTTTTTCGATGCTTGTAATGTCCTTGCCTAGGGACCAGGTCAAGTGATTGTGTTGTGTATAATTTATTAAAGTTATTCACATGTTTTCATGACTTTGCCTGATTACTATAGTTATTATTGTATTTTAATGACATACGGTTTAAGTAAACACAATAAAACAGTTAAGGGTATAATGGACAATCACAAAAAAACAATTGTGTTTATGCTTCCTTAGTAGTTCCAAACCAATACATTTAAGAGAATATTAAGTTTGTTCGAAAAAATATCAAAGACTTCGAAAGTTTTAGTAGCCGTCATAACATTAATACTAGATATAAACATAACTTGTCATTTCCATGGTTTAGACATGCGAAAGTTGATACTTCATTTATGGGGCACCTTATAAGGTTCTACAACAAGATTCGCCAAGATATAGTAGAGCTAGCTCCGACGCGCTTTAAAAAATGTCTCAAGGACACTCTGTGCAAAAAAGATCATTATACCTAAAATCAACGGTTATCTGGAAGACAATGATGTCTGGTGTTAAACAATAGATTAATATTAAATGAATTTAGAGGAGATTTTTAATTTCATTTCAATTAAAATTTATTATTTATTATTATTTATTTCATAACACTTACAACTATCATTACAGGCTGACCTATTGCGATAGTGAAATTCAAATTTTTAAATTATAAATTATTAAAATTGATAATTGTGTCTAGTTTTCAACACATACATGAGTAATATTTGTGAGAGGAGCCACCGACGACGCGAGCTCCGTCTCTGCTCACCATGATTAAGCTCTGCGAATCGGAGCGAAACCTGGTCGGACTCGTCCGATAAAACAACACCCGTAAGTTGATCCGGACTAAAAGTTTATAATATTTTAAAGTTTGAAAGTTTGTTAATTATACTAATACTGTTTTGAAAAGAATCATCATTGTCAACCCATTATGTCCTCACCGAGGGGCTCGGGTCTCTTCCCTGAGGAAGGTAAAAGGTAAAATTGAAAAGAATAAATGTGGAGTTTCTTTGTTTTTTCTTCTCCACGTACAGTCGACAGCACGTCAATCTTCACATTTTAGTTGAAAAGTCGCCCGTAATGCAACGAAGTAGAGTGCATGGGTGTTACCATGATGTGCTGTCGACTGTACTCTATTAATTGTGAAACTAAGAACTTTGACGTTCATAAAGTAAACATTTATGGACGCATGACCCTCGCTGTCTTATGTACTCCGTTCAAAATAATACAAAGAAATTAAATTGTTTCTTTAAAATGTGCTTCACGATGTGTAACATAAAACAACATCTTTGTTCTTATTAAAGTTGAGTGCAAAGTTTTCGTTACTTGCTAAAGAAGTTTTGCTAACGCTAAAGAAATGGGTTGGTACTTTCAAAGCACGTACGTAACGTGATGAGACAATCGTAATTGTTTTAATATTTCTTAGTAGAGTTGACTGATGTTAAATAATTATAATAATTCGTATATTCATTTATCCCTTTTTTACACGTATAATAGCAGCGGTTGTAGCCTAAAGGGTTGAACCATTGAGCTCTGTAACCGGAGACCCTGATTCGATTCCAAGTGCGACTATGTACCTCTAACTCTGTTGTAATGAAATTAAACTTTATTGTTTGAATTTGGGTTACCATTAGCAGTTATAGGTGCTTTATATAAATAAGCACTACATGTCCAATGGAGCAATGTATGTGCCTGTATGTAAATGTTATGTTGTTATGTTTGTTGTCCAAATTCTTCCTTATATAATATTGCAATTTGTTCTATGTCAAAAAAATAATTATTTTTTTATTTCATTTAGAACAATTTGCCGTAAGCAATTTACTGCTGAGTTGATCATGTGACATATTGCAAATTACAGTGCCACCATCTTATCTGTTCTGTTGATAGGGGCGCTAGTGGAGAATTTAGTAGTAACAGTTAAGAAATTTACTTAGAAAAATCAGAATATTTTAACCCGTCTTTCAATTTTAATGAAAATATATCTATAAATCTTAGTAATTGAATAAATAATAAAAAAAATGGGGAACAGGTTTTACAATTAAAATGTCGGTTAAACTGATATCCACGGTAATTGATGTCATAGCACAACACCTTGCTATAATTTTTAATAAATGTATTGATCAGGGGACTTTTCCTGATCTCTTAAAGCTTAGTAAAATGGTTCCTCTATTTAAGTCTGGTGATAAAGAGGATCCAAACAATTTTAGACCCGTAGCAATCCTGCCAGTACTAAGTAAAGTCTTTGAAAAAATAATTTTACACCAGTTGCTGACACACTTTAGCTTGAACGAACTGTTCCATAAAAAACAATTCGGTTTCACTAACAGCCGGTTTCTTGGGCGCTGTTCAAAGTTGTGATTTATTGACAAAGCATTTAATTTGACCAAGCAATCAAATCAAATCGGGTTTCCCGAGGGCAGATTAGCCAAAAGTTTACTAATCAGTCGATCATTTTAATTTAACCATAGGAACTGTCAAACACACTGTTCTAGCACAACTAGCACAGAGCACATTGATGACTAGCATGCTAGTTTACAGTTTAAAAAGAAAAACAAGACATTTTAATGACATGCACGACTAATGTCAGTTGAAGTTGAAGTTTTGGTTCGCGCCGAAATGAAAAGTTTTTCTGTTCAAAAGTTATTATTGAGTTGGTCTAATCTAAAATGAATTGCAAAGCATCCCGGGGCAAAAACTTCACAGAACGTGAAAAATGCTTCTGATCATTGCAGAAAAGTGCATTGCCGTCTTGTGGATCCTGATATTGTCAGCCACGGTAATCTGGAAGGCTCCAGTTGCTTATATGCTAATTGTAAGCAGAATTTGCTCCACAACACTGATGGCATTACGCCTGATTGTATAGTGATTGGCCCACAATCATCATAATCGCTTTCGGGACCCGGAACCAAGTTCGAAACTACTCTTTATCAAACTCTTCCATAGGGTTCATCCTCCTCCTTGAGCGTCTATTTCTAGCAGCCGCGCGTCACCATAACTAGGTGAGAGTCCCGAAAGCGAAGACATGCAGATTATTACAAAATATCACCAGTTTTCAAGCAAACAAATTAAGTTAATTCGTCGATATCCTCCGATTAGTTAACAAGGCGATTTGACACTTCAAAATTGATTTTGAACAGTGATTAGTGCCTAATCATTCCCCAGGAAACCCGAATACAGTTTGACATGTCCTTTGACGTTTCATTTGTTAACTGATTTGATCTGTTGGTCAACTGAATTGATTGGCGCTCAGGAAACCCAAATCGTGCTTAATCATAGTTTAATTTGATCGTAGCGATTAATAAATCTAATCAGCCCCCAGGAAACCGGCTGTAAGGGTCGTTCAACAACAGACGCAGGTGTCGCGTTAATGAATCACATATTTAATGCGTGGGAGGAGGCGCAGGATGCCATCGGGGTTTTCTGCAACCTATCCAAAGCCTTTGATTGCGTTAACCACAAAACGCTCCTTTGTAAGTTAATTAGATATGGTCTCAGGAACAAATCTTTAGGACTTCTTACATCGTATTTAGCTAACAGAGTGCAGAAAGTTGATATAAATAGATGTAAGTCTTCTGGATCCGATGTTAAAGTAGGAGTTCCTCAGAGTTCCATCTTAGGACCGTTCCTTTTCTTAGTGTATGTAAATGACTTGCCTTACCTAGTAGAGAAATTGTCACAAATAGTACTGTTTGCGGACGATACTTCTCTAATATTTAAAATAAAAAGAGGTCAATCTAATTTAGACGATGTAAACAATGCTCTGTCTAAAGTTTTGAACTGGTTTACAGTTAACAATCTTATGTTAAATGCCAAAAAAACTAAATGTATAAAATTTTCATTGCCCAATGTAAAAAAAGTGGACACAAGCCTAACAATCGCTTTTGACAGACTTGACTTAGTTGAGACAACGGTGTTTTAGGCCTTACAATAGACTCAAAACTGCAATGGGGTCAGCACATAGAAAAGCTAGCGAGTAGGTTGAGTTCAGCTGCATTTGCAGTCAGAAAAATTAGGCAACTAACAGACGTAGCAACTGCGAGGTTAGTCTATTTCAGTTATTTCCACAGTATTATGTCATATGGTTTGCTTTTATGGGGCCGTGCGGCAGATATAGAGACAGTCTTTATTCTTCAAAAAAGAGCTATTAGAGCTATTTATAATTTACCAACCAGGCAGTCCCTACGTGAGTTTTTTAAGGAAATAGGAATTCTTACGCTCGCTTGCCAATATATATTCGATAATATAATTACTAGCTGTGCCCCGCGGTGTTACCCGCGGTTCATCGATTTTCCCGTAGGAATAAGATATTTCCCCGCGGTAAAACGTAGCCTATGTTTTAATCCAGGGTATCGGCTAACTCCATACCAAATTTTATTAAAATCCGTCCAGCCGTTTCAGCGCTAAAGACTGACAAACATATAAACACACACACAAACTTTCACGTTTATAATATTAGTGTGATGTGCGAAAAAACATAACAACATTTAAATTAAACAGGGATGTCCATAATGTTAACACCAGAAACCGAAACAAACTTGCCTTATCTAAATTCAGACTAGCCAAGGTAAATACATCATTTGTAGGAAAAAATGTACGTTTTTATAACAAAATTCCAGAAAATATACTATCCCTACCAGCAAATAAATTTAAATGTTTTATTTAAAATGCGCTTTGTAAAAAGGCCTACTATAGATTAGACGACTTTATGAATGACTAGCTGTGCCCCGCGGTGTTACCCGCGGTTCATCGATTTTCCCGTAGGAATAAGATATTTCCCCGCGGTAAAACGTAGCCTATGTTTTAATCCAGGGTATCGGCTAACTCCATACCAAATTTTATTAAAATCCGTCCAGCCGTTTCAGCGCTAAAGACTGACAAACATATAAACACACACACAAACTTTCACGTTTATAATATTAGTGTGATGTGAATCCTTGGCAGTAAACCAATTCCACAACGAGATGGTCACTGGTGTTCCGTAGATAATCATGAATATTTGTTTGTTAAATTTTACAGAAATGTACAGACGCTGTGATTGCATACCGTTGGGTCGTTGAGTACGCAGACGACAGTACGGTCACAGAGAGGTTTGTGTCCGGTGCACGAGCCGGAGGGGAAGAAATACGCTTTCTTAGAGAGGCCATGATAGAGCGGACAGACTTGACCTTAAGTTTTGTCCTCCAATGGGGTGACGACAATCTGGTCAGTTTTAATGCCTCGAAAACACAAGCGTGTCTATTCAGCGCCAAAAGGAGTCCGTTCCAACTGACTCCTACTTTCCGTGGTACACCTGTCCCTGTAACAGACCACCTAGAGCTTCTTGGCATGGAATTGACTGCTGACCTCAACTTCGGCGCTTCTATCGAGTCCAAAGCTCAGACTGCAGCCAAAAAGGTAGGCATCCTGAACAAGGTGCAGCGATATTTTACACCAGGACAGCTTCTTGCCCTATATAAAGCTCAAGTCAGATCGTATATAGAATATTGCAGTCACCTTTGGGACGGCTCAGCCAAATACCAGCTAGCAGCCCTTGACTCGATTGAACGCAGAGCCAAAAGACTGATTGGTGATAAGGAGCTGGTTCAGGCCAAACTTGATAGCCTTGCTCACCGGCGCAGCGTCGCCAGTCTATGCATCTTTTACAGGCTGTACCACGGGGAGTCTGCGAGTGAGCTCTTTGAGCTTATCCCGCCATCACCGTTCTATAACTGGACTTCCAGACGCTCGAAGGGATACCACCCACACATGGTAGATATACCTAAGTGCCGTACCAAGCGCTTTTCATCATCCTTCATCATGCGCACTGCTAAGGTGTGGAACTCTTTACCTGCGTCCGTTTTCCCAGCCACATATAACCTCGACTCCTTCAAAACGAGAGTAAATAGGCACCTAATGAGTAAGCTCGCTCCACCGTCGACCTCAACTACGCTTACCATCAAGCGAGTTTGAGGTCAAGAGTTTACTCATTACACATAAAAAAAAAATATACCTAAACTATGCTATTATTATAGATAATTGACAAGAACTTTATCACACAAGTTTGCCAAAGGCCATGCGAATGGTGGCGCGGTGGCCGGGTCGCCTATTTCCCTCAAATATGGTTGAGACTGGCGATGGCTGACCCCTGCGTTATGCTCGTGAACGGGTGCCGTCCGTGTGTCTGGCCGCAGCATTGGCGTTTTCATACTTATTTAAGAAAATCAAATAATGTTTGACAATTGCAAGTATTGATTGCACTCATGGGTCTTGATTTTTGACATTCTTAGGTAGATGGACATTCGTACCAACCAAACTTTGTATTAGATTTAAGATGTTTTGAGAAAAGATGGTCAGAGTGGAGTTTTTTTTTTTGCTGCCTTTTTGTCCACTACATTCGGCCCTAAGGCAGCGGCTAACATTATAATTTTATGTTCATTGACATTCAACAAGCAGAATGTAAATTGTTTACGTTGAAATAAATTTCTCATTTCTCATTTCATTTCATTTCTCATTTCTCATTAATTCGTTAGTTACAATTTTGCCCACCTGAACAGATAACTTGGTGGCGCTGTACAAATGCCGGTCTTCTATTGGCAGATGACATTGAACCTTTTTTTGGTCGTGTTCAAAATAAAATTTGAATCACATTTTTGAAATAACAGAATAATTTTTTTTTGACATAGAACAAATTGTAATATGAACGACGATAACTAAGTTATTTTCACTGAAGAAATTATAATAGCAGCAGCACTCGCTAACCGTGAAGGAAAACTTCGTGAAGAAACCTGAGTATCTGAGCTATTCAATACCTCAGCGCTTGAAATCGCCGATCCGCGGTGGGGACGGGTCTGTACTGAACTGATGGTATATTATATAGTATATAGGTATATAGGCTGCTTACAAATGAATGATAGAAATATTTAATTTCCTGCGTTGTTGGCCGTGATTTTGATTCCCACTGCCTTCAGTCTGGGATATTTTCATTGCTGGGTTACCATAGCACAGGGTATCCTAGTTTGGGACCAGAATAAGTCATTGTGTTGTGTGTAAAATACCTCTCAATAAATTAAAATAATCAAAATAATTTCCAAAAGATTTCTGCGCGAAGCGTCACTGACTCGTTTATCGTAACTGTATTCGTCACGCGATGCATCATCTATCAAAGTTATAAAAGTTCCAATCATGTGGCACCTTCACTCACACTAGATTGTAAAGTGACTATAGACGTTTAAGTGCCTGGGACGTTGTTAAAATGGATAGGCTTGCCGAATCGTTCGTAGCCCCAGCTTCCTGAGTGATCTTAAACGATCACGAGGGTTAAGCATCATAGGGCGCGTTCAGTGCATGGATGGGTGACCGTTCTATGACTAACGCTAGTGGCATTTTTCCGAGCTGTTCCATGCTTAAGGCAGGTTAAGCAGTTGGTGCCGGCTGCCGTCGATACCTGGCAGTCGATAAGCCAAGTAAGAGGAGTTAGGGCGGCTTGAAAACTTCTGACAGTAAGACCAGCCTCTAGTCTTACAAGCCTCCACCAATCCGGACTTGGCCCCCGTGGTGGAATATGGCCTATACCTTCCTCAGGGAAGAGACCTGTGCCCCCCGGTGGGGACATAATGGTTTGATGATGAGGCTTGCCCAGCACCTCTACCATATTGACAACTTAGTCGGCCTAGCCCATAAAAAAGACAAGTCAATACGCGCGGAGCCAACCAAGCCTTTCCTCAGAATGCTTTCCTTTACGGTCAGCGTGAGTAATTGCTACTATGAATTCCGGACATAGAGACCACAACGACCATACTCTTGTGTTTGGTATGCTGCCCTTTATTTGGTTGTTTATTTGTTTGTTTATTCTGAGGATCTGAGGTTAACCCTTATAACAGTTAGCCTGGGGTGAAAAACGACAATCTTTACGGGCAGGGCCGGACTTAGGACCCAGGGCTCCCTAGGCACTTGATTCTATCCCCCCCATTTTAAAAGTGTTCATCTAAAAATAGGAATCAGTCAGTAACCTTTACTTTATGAGTCAAACTCTAGTCGGTGCTTGACAGCCCGGTCTGTCCAAGGCCCTGGATAAGTCTATCAGCACCAGAATGGTACTCTTTACCTTGTCAATTTTGGTCAAGACGTTATCTACGACGTCCAATAACGCGGTAGCCGTTCCCCGACCCTTTCGGAACCCAGAATGTACATCTTGCAGTATGCCGTTCTCCTCCAGGTACTTCGACAGCTGGTTAGACACGGCCCTCTCGATTATCTTAACATACAAGTAAGGATGCCGATAGGGTGCAGGTCGGATATATGGACACTATGGACAGGGTTGCGTTATGATAGATCAATGTGATATATAAATAAATTTAACATAACATTTACATACAGGCACATACATTGCTTCTGGCCCCACACTAGGATACCCTCTGACGTAAGAACCAGAAACATGTAAACATCCAAGACCTGAGTTTTTTTCCCCCAGCCGGGATTCGAACCCGGAACCTCTCGCATGGAAGTCAGATGCGTTAACCGCTGCGCCACAGAGGTCGTCAGAGGTGATGAGAATATTTTTTATTGTACCAGAAGAAACACATAGAAAACATTTAAAAAGATACGGAACAGAGCATTCTTTTCTGTACACCTAAATTACATTCACAGTTTTTTTATCAATCGAAGTACTTTAACTGGCTATTACTATAAGCAATTTATTTCCGGCAATCAGAGACTAGAAAGAAATAGGAGACGGGTAGTTGTGCAATTAAGAAATATTTTTTATAATTATACAAACAGTTTGTTATGAAACTGTCGTGACTTTGCAAGTTGTCCAGTAATTTCAACTCGCACCCCGTGTTCATTTATCACTTAAAAAGCCATTATAAAGAATTTTGCATGAAGTATTTTGGTCAAATATTTTGAAAGAGGAGCAAGTCAGCCTGGTAATGGGAGGTCCAAGAAAACCACCTTCACTTTAATTAGTTATTATTAATTATAATTATTTACTTAATTATATAATTAATTACGTATGAAAATTCAAATGGCGTGCTTTATGAAAGAAGCATTCTCTTCCAACTAACCTTTGGTGCCGAAGAATTCGATCACCCCTTATTCCTTCAACGTTCCCTTCTATGATGTTATAAAATTGTGTAAATGTATTCAATAACGACTGCACAATAAATCACAAAGTAGTTGCGTACAATAAAGTATCTACTACCTAAGCAACTACAGGGTCGCAATAAAGATATGAATATGAATATGAACACTTGTATAAATACTGCACTGTATCAAGTACAAGCATCTTATTTCCTACGACCTTTTGATTAACCTTAGGCCCTGACTTCGTTTCCCATTATCCACCTGATCATTATCATCATCAACCCAACATGTCCCCACCCACGGGGGGTCTCTTCCCTGAGGAAGGTACTTATAGTATAGTCTGAACATGCATATACAGCATTTGACATGTCGTCATAGTGACGTATCATTTTTCGACCTTAACAGCTTTGTTAAGAATTATTTTATGGCGAGAGATACTGTGTATCTTTCTAAAAACAGTCGACGTAAGCTAGCTAGTCTATTAGCTTATAATATTTTTGACTCAGTTATAGGAATTATAACACAGTCACACAATAATGACAACCGTGATACTAGCAGTAGTATTAAAATTTCAACGGGCTCACACACAAATGAATCATTGGCTTTAAACTGCCAATGCAGACAACGGAAAAGCCCAAAGTAGGTCTTAACATAGTAGCACAAAATATTCAGGGCTTTTCCGGCAAGGAAAATATGACAGAACTTTTTTTAACAGATTTTAATATAGATATATTATGCTTAACAGAACATTGGCTAAAAAAAATCAGAAATGGTATTTAATTTAAAAGACTACCAGCCTATTAGTACTTATAATAGAAGTAAAGCATTAAGAGGAGGTTCTATGATAATTGTAAAAAATACTTTAAGAAGTAAGGAACGCAAAGACATTGTAAGCCTTTCTGTTGAGCGATTAGTTGAGATCTCGTGTGTGGAATTGGACAGGTATATTGTTATGTGCGTTTACAGGCCACCTCAAACTAATTACAATGACTTTGAGGCAGTCGTAGAAGAGGCATTAAAACGTCTGTTTGCGAGCAATAAGCGCATAGTGATATGTGGCGATTTTAATATTGATCTGTTAGTTGAGAGCCCACTACACACCAAAATTATTAGCTTATTTAGATCATTTAACTTACAAAACCAGTTTAAAGAACCCACTAGAACAACGGCAACTAGTGCTACATGTATAGATAATGTGTTTTGCAACTGTGAGCATCTTGAAAAGAAAATTATAAATAACCTGCAGTCAGATCATAGTGGTTTATTCATGAATCGTCATCAACCCATTATGTCCCCACCGAGAGGCACGGGTCTCTTCCCTGAGGAAGGTATAGGCCATACTCCACCACGGGGGCCAAGTCCGGATTGGTGGAGGCTTGTAAGACTAGTGGCTGGTCTTACTGTCAGAAGTTTTCAAGCCGCCCTAAGGCCTCTGACTTGGCTTAACGACTGCCATCTATCGACGGCAGCCGGCACCAACTGCTTAACGTACCTTGCGAAGCACGGAATCGCTCGGAAAAAATGCCACTAGCGTTAGTCATAGACGGTGACCCATCCATGGACTGAACGTGCCGTATGTTGCTTAACCTTAGTGATCGTTTAAGATCACTCAGGCAGCCCAGGCTACGAGCGATTCAGAAAAAGAATGCCAAGAAATAATTTGTAGGCCCATAACAGAGAGAAAAATTGAATTATTTAAAAGGAAATTAAGTACCCACATAGGCTTACTAAAATTTGATAGCAATGATCCCAACACATTATATAAAGAATTGTTTACCACAATAGCAAACGAATTCGAACAGGTTTTTAAAATTAAAAAAATTAAAGGCGTTAAAGGTGGTTTTTCAGAATGGGCCACTCCTGGTATACATAGAAGTAGAAAGAAATTGTATGAATTGTATGAAGAAAAACAATCAAATCAGGATCCGAGTTTTAAAGAATATGTAAAAAAATATTCTAAAACCTTTAAAAAAACCTGCTCTATAGCTAAAGCTCTCAGTATAAGTAAAAAAATAGAAGCGTCATCGAATAAAATAAAAACGGTTTGGCAAATAATTAACAAGGAGACAGGCAAAACTAAACCTAGGGATCAAAATTTTGTACTAAGGGTAGATGGGAAAGTAGTTGACACAAGTGAGGATATCGCAAAAATATTCGAAAATTTCTTTACAAACATGCCCCTCAATATAACAGCGTGTTTAAATTCTTCCCCAGAGTCAGCAGAATCCTTGATGTTAGAAAATATAAAACCGTGCACAATAGCATTTCAATTCTCCCACGTTAGCCCCCAAACCATTTTGAAAGCATTTAAACAAATAAATATAAAGAAAACCGAAGATCTCTGGGGACTATCAGTTAAATTGATATCCACGGTAATTCATATCATGGCACCACACCTTGCTATAATTTTTAATAAATGTATTGATCAGGGGACGTTCCCTGATCTATTAAAGTTTAGTAAAATTGTTCCTTTATTTAAGTCAGGTGACAGTGATGATCCGAACAATTTTAGACCCGTAGCAATACTTCCAGTATTTAGTAAAGTATTTGAAAAAATCATTTTACACCAATTGCTGACACACTTCACATTAAATAAACTCTTCCATAAAAAACAATTCGGTTTCACTAAGGGTCGTTCAACGACAGACGCAGGTGTGGCGTTGATGAATCACATCTTTGATGCGTGGGAGGAGGCGCAGGATGCCATCGGGGTTTTCTGTGACCTATCCAAAGCTTTTGATTGCGTAGACCACAAAACCCTCCTTCGTAAGATGATCAGATACGGTCTCAGTAATAAATCTTTAGAACTTCTGAGATCGTATTTAGCTAATAGAGTGCAGAAAGTTGATATTAATGGAGTTAAGTCACCCGGATCCGATGTTAAAATAGGAGTTCCTCAGGGTTCAATTTTAGGGCCGTTCCTTTTCTTAGTGTATGTTAATGATCTGCCGTACCTAGTTGAGAAATTGTCACAAATAGTATTGTTTGCGGATGACACTTCTCTAATTTTTAAAATCAAGAGAGGTCAATCTAATTTAGACGATGTAAACAATGCTCTTTCTAAAATTCTGAACTGGTTTAACGTAAACAATCTTATGTTAAATGCCAAAAAAACAAAATGTATTAAGTTTTCATTGCCCAATGTCAAAAAAGTGGACACAAGTTTAACAATAGCTGGTGACAGACTAGACTTAGTTGAGACAACGGTGTTTTTAGGCATTACAATAGACTCAAAACTACAATGGGATCAACACATAGAAAAGTTAGCGGGTAGGTTAAGTTCAGCTGCATTTGCAGTTAGAAAAATTAGACAACTAACAGATGTAGAAACTGCGAGGCTAGTTTATTTCAGTTATTTCCACAGCATTATGTCATATGGTCTGCTACTATGGGGGCGGGCGGCAAATATAGAAACAATTTTTATTCTCCAAAAAAGGGCTATTAGAGGTATTTACAATTTACCTGCCAGACACTCACTACGTGAGTTTTTTAAGGAAATAGGAATTCTTACGCTAGCTTGCCAATATATATTCGATAACATAATGTATGTACGTAAAAACATAACTACATTTAAGCTAAACAGGGATATACATAACGTTAACACCAGAAATCGAAACAAAATTGCCTCATCTAGATTCAGATTAGCCAAGGTAAATACATCATTTGTAGGATATAGTGTACGTTTTTATAACAAAATTCCTGAAAGTATTCTATCCCTGCCAGGAAATAAATTTAAATTTGTTATTAAAACTGCGCTGTGTAAAAAGGCATACTACAGAATAGATGACTTTATAGATGATAAAAACCCTTGGCAGTAAACCAATTCCACAACGAGCTAGTTATTGGTATTCTAATAATATATAGGGTTTAATAAATTTCATACATATGTACAGACGCTGTGATTGCATATCAAAACTATGCTATTATTATAGATAACTGACAAGAACTTTATCACACAAGTTTGCCAAAGGCCATGCGAATGGTGGCGCGGTGGCCGGGTCGCCTATCTCCCTCTAATATGGTTGAGACTGGTGATGGCTGACCTCTGCGTTACGCTCGTGAACGGGTGCCGTCCGTGTGTCTGGCCGCAGCATTGGTGTTTTATTACCTTTTAAGAATATTAAATGATGTTTGACTTTGCAAGTATTTATTGCACTCATGGATCTTGAGATTCTTGGTATACGAACACTCATACCTAATTTGTATTAGCTTTAAGTTGATTTGAGAAAAGATGGTCAGAGTGGAGTTTTTTTTCGCTGCCTTTTTCTCCACTACAGACGGCCCTAAGGCAGCGGCTAACATTTTACATAACTGTATGTACATTGACATTCAACAAGCAGAATGTAAATTCTTTACGTTGAAATAAAAATTTTTGTATTTGTATTTGTATAGGCCATACTCGACCACGGGGGTCAAGTCCGTATTGGTGGAGGCTTGTAAGACTACCACCATCACCATCTATCATCCACCTTACCTAATTCAAAACGAACCAGAGTTTTGTTTTGGCTGCCTAGACTTTCTTAAGATCTAGCACCAAAAAAGTACTTATTCCCTTTTCTAGTCTGTCTGCCCCGCCCCGCTCTGGCTGACAACTGGACAACTAGTTCCCGAGACACGTCACGTGCGGACTAGCCCGGCCGCGCTGCCCGCGTTTGCTAGCCCTGCTAATGACCTAAGCCATTGGCTTTCAAACTTGGCTATTATTGACATAAACATTTACGTACACAAACAAACATTGCGTCTGGCCCCACACTAGGGAGTTACGTCTGCTGACTCTACCACTTTTGCTGGACCAAGCAGTATCTCTATTTTCAAGTAGATACAATGTAACTACATTGTTGGTCCAGACACTTGACTCAGCAAGCGGATGTTTACGCGCCTAGCCCCTGCGGAGCTTCAGGCATAGGTAGTTTAAGTTAGTCTTAGTCCTGGCCTCACGCCTAATACACGTATCCCAAATTAAAAATTGTTTTTTTAAAACATCGTAACGCTCGCACGCAACTTAACTGGCGCAGCCAGTAGGATTTTCGCGTCGCATATTTTACTGAAATCTGTAAAAGCGACGGACGCTTTCAAGCGTTTCAACGAAAATCAGTGAACCAAATAAATAAGTTAAGGCGGTGAAAAACTTGTCATCTTCAACAAGGCGAACGAGGAACGAGGCTGAGGCAACTGCAACAGGACGGACTCACCGGAGGGACCATGGGTAGCCTGTGAGTAGATCCAAATCACTATTCCTTTCTATCCATCTCCTATTCCATCTAGTTAAGTTAGATATAGCGTCTGAAAGTGTCGGCGAGGTATTTTCCAACAATTTAAATGTCCAAACCTTAGACCTTTTTTAGACTTTAGTTAAGAAAATTAATTTAAGGAAACTTTACCTGCATCGTGCTTGTAATTTTATTAGTTTAGGAACTTTACCTGCATCGTGCTTGTAATTTTATTAGTTTAAGGAACTTTACCTGCATCGTGCTTGTAATTTTATTAGAATTAAGTAAATTTGATATTTTTCCGCTAAAGCGACATTAAACTTAATTTAAGTAAATTCACATAGCTTATAAGAAAGGCACACTCAATAGCAACGCCGACGCGTTGTCACGAATAAAGCTAAATGCTCTAGGTAAAGAGGAAAACGAATCAATGAATGTTAATGTTAGCGACGAGGAGCAGACCATAAACCAATTAATACAGGATCTTGCAGATTTAGGTAAAAAACAAAAACGATCTCTTGCCCAAGGCAAATCACCAAGTCCAATGACCATCTCTAGTGATTCCGATCACCCAATCACTATCTCTGACTCCGACAGAACTATGTCAATAGGACGTAAGTCACCCTACTCTATACCTAGCCCATCTAGTGCTACACTTACAGCATCAGAAAAATCTTCAATGACCGCAACGGCTCATTCAGTAGAAGACATTGAATCCGAAGGAATTCCTATTTTACAGGAAGCCGTTGACACTAAGCCCAACCAAATACTAGTTTTCACATGGCAAATTGACAAACTTTCAGTTAAAGATTTATCTAGAAAAAAGCAAATAATTTTAGAAGTACATTTACCTACCAACCGCAAAGATTTAATTAAACAATTCCTGAAAGAATATGTAACAAATAAAACAAAATATTACATCTACTTTGAAGACGATGAACACCGACGACAGTTTACGCAATCGGTGATTTTCTTGTTCAAAAAGGAGCTTGTACAATTTTACGAGTGTACAAAGCGTGTAATTTTTGTAGAAGACGAATCAGAACAACAAGACATAGTGAGAAAGTATCACGTAGGTAAAACGTGCTACCGAGGTATAAGGGAAACGTTAGCACACATCAAACGTTCATACTTTTGGCATAATATGGAAGCTAGTTCCATAAATTCTTGTGAAACCTGCCAAAAAATGAAATACGATAGAAACCCAATAAAACCGCAATTACAGTTAACTCAAACCCAAACTAAACCACTAGAGGATATTTTTATTGATCTATTCTCAATTGAAGGACGTTATTATCTGACTATCATAGACGCCTTCAGTAAACTGGGACAAGCGTTCGAAATAGCTAACCGCTCTACTCCCGAAGTAGTACGTGCTCTAATTAAATATTTCAGTTTCTACGGAGTACCCCTAAAAATCAGTTCAGACCCAGGCTCAGAGTTTAATAACGCATTACTGAAAGAGTTACTCTCACTATATAAAATAGAACTACATATAGGTACGCCTAACAATCCAAACTCTATGGGACTCATCGAGAGATTTCATTCCACTATCATAGAGATATATAGAATAGCTAAGTATGAGCAAAAGTATACAGACGCAGCTTCTGTAATGACGTACGCTGTAATGGCTTATAACCACAGCATACACTCTAGCACCGGAATGACACCATTAGAAGTCTTATTAGGACACACAGATTCGAGACACGTCTTCAACGCTGATTTTGAAAAACATTATACCCAGCAATTAATAAAAGAACATGCAAAACGAACTAAATACCTATATGCCCATCTGGCAGAACAAACACTTAAGAGGAAAAATAAAATCATTCTAAAGCGGGGAGGTGAAACAAACATTCAACTTAACCCCGGCGATACAATCTTTGCTAAAGATACGAACAAGAGAAGTAGTAAAGATAAAGCGCGCTATTCACGTGCTGACGTAATAGGCTCGACGGATAGGAATATAATCCCAATTCGTGTCCGTAATCTCTCGACTAAAGTTCCATTAAAGAACGTAAAACGTCTGCCCTTACAGGCACCTGCTCGTCATGACAGTAGCCATGACCATGGTAACGCAACTCCAGGCACTTCAACTTCAAGACCTTAATAGCAACCCAGGAGTTCTGCCCGTCAAGCAAGGCGTTGCTGTCATTAGCAAAGATAAGTGGATTCTTGTAAAAACGCTCGACTTCACACCAGTCGCAGACGATTTGAGAACGAACCTCTTATGTGCCCATGAATTGGATAAGTTAGTTAAGATATTTGATAAGAATTTTACTTTTAATTTTGTAGACATAAGAATACAAACTGAATATGTTATAAATATAACTTTGGAAAAATTCCAACAAATTGCACCCTCTATTCGTGTAAAACGAGGTATATTAAACCCTCTTGGCTCACTAATCAAAATCATTACTGGAAATCTCGATAATGACGATGCTATTAAATACGATAAAATCATTAATGAAGTAAAGACCAATCAAAAGAAAAGCAATCGGAAAATGACTTTGATTACTGAAATGGTGCAAACACTTGCAAATTCTATTTTTAAATTAAATGACAATCTCATTCAAATTAACCAGGAAATCAAGAAAATTTCGGAAAATCTAAATGAACTCTCAAAGTCGAATTATCTTAATCACGTTGAAACTCAAATCCTGAATACTTATAATATGTTAATTCATAATTTTCAGTCGATTCACATTAAATTGAACGAGATTGAGACAAGTATAGGTGTAAGTAGATTAGGTACATTACATACGTCTATTATAGAGACAACTAAACTTTTAAGTATTCTTGAAAAGATAAATAATGTAGAGACTTTGATATACCCACCTACTTTGGAAAACTTAGTTAAAATAGAGCAAACTATGACTTTAAAAGCATACTTTAAAGGAAATCAAATTAATTATCTGTTGGAAATACCACTTGTAAGCAAGGACACTTATATATATTACAAAATGATTCCTTTACCTATTTTATCCCAAAAACAAACCCTGGTCATTGTTCCCAAATTTCCCAATATCCTAGTGAAAGGATCGAAGATCAGGCTACTAACCACCCCATGCCAGGAAATTGACGAGTTCAGCTTCCTCTGCATCAATGATGACCAGTCCAGCTACATTCAAGACATCTGCATCACTCAACTCATGACGTATGCCGAAAACACTACGTCATGCAAACAAGTCGCAGTCTCTATCGAAGCAGTAAAGGTACAAATGATTCAACCTAACAGATGGATACTCTTCAGCAAGGAGCAGAAGCTACTTTCCAGAATCTGCTCTAACGAAATACACCACCAGAAGATACTTGGCACATATGTACTTACCTTAGATGACCCCTGTGAAATACAGATTGGCGATGTTCATCTGAAAATGCATACCAGCGACACAGATAACATCTCATACTCTAAACTACCCATCGTACATCTGCCTAGAGTAAAACCATCTGCAGCAGTAATGTCAGCGGTACCAGTGGACCTGGAAGGCACCGACCTCATGGACGTCAAGTTCCTGTCGTACCTCCTGAAGAAAAGTGAAAGTGATATTGAAGGACCAATTATTAAAGTAAAATCTATTAGCGTATGGACCATTGTACTCTACATTTTAATCATTATATTCTTATGTGTTTTAGCTTATAAGCATCGTTTAAAATTAACATTATTATGTAATCGAAGTTCTGCTTCTTGTCCTAAAAGTCCTAAGAAAGAGAACTTCGAACTTAAGGAGGGAGGAGTTACGTCTGCTGACTCTACCACTTTTGCTGGACCAAGCAGTATCTCTATTTTCAAGTAGATACAATGTAACTACATTGTTGGTCCAGACACATGACTCAGCAAGCGGATGTTTACGCGCCTAGCCCCTGCGGAGCTTCAGGCATAGGTAGTTTAAGTTAGTCTTAGTCCTGGCCTCACGCCTAATACACGTATCCCAAATTAAAAATTGTTTTTTTAAAACATCGTAACGCTCGCACGCAACTTAACTAGGGTAGCCTGTGTTGTGGGAACCAGAAATAGCGACAACACAAACATGTAAAGATCGAAGAGCTGGAGTTTTTTAATATTATTTCATCCATTTTGGAATAGTTAGGAGCAAAACTACTCTTACACCCTGAGTCCCGTTTGAGCTGTAAGCTGTTTAGTCAACTGACTAAAGCGTATACAAATAACTGACATATATTTATTGTTGATTCACTTATTTTTAGTTTTTGAAAATGCCGAAGTAATAGGTATGTCCAAAAATGGTATTTAAGAAAAAAGTTTCTTATCACAAAACACGTAGACAAACGAGAATGCCAGACTAATTTAATTACTCAACTACTTTTCAACCTGCGACTAAGAAGGTGAACAATTTTTATTACAGCATTACATATATTATCTAAAATATGTGCGTGAAACATATTAGCTAAATGATAATGATATTAGGTATATAATATATTTCTTTCTTTCAATATTAGGTAAGTAGTTTGTCAATGTAGGTATATCGTTAGATAATGTATGTACACCTACCTTCTCTCTTCATCTTTCAGTCCTATGCATTCTAAGGCTGTCTGCAAGAACTGCAAAGACTGCCGCCAGTGGCATACTATGTAGTTTAGATATTAAATTAGAATGTTTGTAAAGTTTAATATTGTAGAATTTTCATGTACTATACAAAGCATGGTTACATTCGCAACTGATTAATCTGTTATAAATGCACCTATACATTACATAAACAGAACAATAACAAAATGTAGTGGTCACAGTTTTAAAGCCCCTGGTAAATAGGACTTACCGCAAGTAAGTCCAGCAATGAGACGGACATCTCACTGATTTAGGTCCAAAGTTTGTGCCCAGAACGTGAACCCTTTTTAACGAACCTCTTTGTGTTTGTCTCCACCGAATTTCCCGGGACTATGGATACGCAAATTGCTTGCTCGGGTTGCGAAACAGTTTACTTAGATGGTTAACTCAAGTTCTGGGAGACATAAAAATGAGATATCCTGTGTACAGTCTGTTAGGTTTTAGAATATGCCTCGGCTACTATCGGATAGAATCGGATATATTCGTGCACTAGACATATCGGAACTAATATGACACTTAATTTCGAAATCGGAACTAATATGACAGAAATAAACTAATACAGAGCAGGAAGTAGTACATATTACACTCGTGTGCTTTCGGCGAAAGCAGAAGCCTTCTCTAGAGCCCGAGGTATATTCTAAAAGCTAACAGACTGTACGGTGTGTAACAGTCAAACTTACGAGGTGCGTAGAAGTTATTGATCTTAATTTAATTAAGACGCGTAAGTTATAAACTGTTATATTAAATAAGCGACTAAGCGGTAACTTCAACGGAGGCAGGACCAAACCAAGGAGTTAATTTGTTGGATTTGGGTCCCGCCTTGTTGGTTTTTCTAAATAATTTTATATTTTTATCTTTTAGTGTTTTTTGTTCTTAGATTTGAGCCGATTTTTAGGGTTCCATCCTAAGAAAAAAACCGAACCCACGTGGAGGTATCGACTTAAAATAAAAAAAATTCATTCTCAGGCCTGTAGGCCTTGAAGTTTTTATTTATTTATTTTTATTTATTGAAAGAAAACAAACAATTGTTGTTAAAATATGAAACTTTTTAGCTACCGTAAAAAGATATTCCGTTAGGTATATTTCGAATCAAAGTTAAAAGAATAGTTCCTTTGCCTAGAACTAAGAAATGTGGCATGTGATATTGTCTCATAGGTACTACGAATACAGGAAAAAATCTGAAAACTATACATCATCATCATCATCAACCCATCCTGTCCCCACCAAGGGGCACGGGTCTCTTCCCTGAGGAAGGTATAGGCCATACTCCACCACGGGGGCCAAGTCCGGATTGGTGGAGGCTTGTAAGACTAGTGGCTGGTCTTACTGTCAGAAGTTTTCAAGCCGCCCTAAGGCCTCTGACTTGGCTTAACGACTGCCATCTATCGACGGCAGCCGGCATCAACTGCTTAACGTACCTTGCGAAGCACGGAATCGCTCGGAAAAATGCCACTAGCGTTAGTCATAGGCAGAGACCAATCCATGGACTGAACGCGCCGTATGTTGCTTTACCTTAGTGATCGTTTAAGATCACTCGGGCAGCCCAGGCTACGAGCGATTCAAATTTAATTTGAGTTACTAAATAAATTCATTTTCAATATTACCTATGTTATCAAAGCCACAAGTATGTTTATTTTTTGTTTTTAAAGCAGATCTCCGATAGTTTTCATCCGATTTAAAAAAATCTCGTATCTGTATTTGCAATCGCTTTTCAAGCTGTACACAGAAAATAAGCTAATCCAAATAAATTACATGCGCAACAAAAATCTGTTCGTATTAAGTCTAAAGGTACAGTCGTCCACCGATCAATCTTCACGTTTTGGTTGAAAATTCACCCGTGATGTCACCAAATAGAGTGTAAAGGTTGACGTCTTATGGAGTGTAGGTACGATGTTTGTATTTCAATCTCGAAGGAGTCATTAATCGCGACGCACATAGCCTCACCCCATTACCCTGAGCTGCATGCATCAGAGCTGTTTCCATCGATCACCGCACAAGGCGCTCGTCAGCCAACACTGGTCGCCCCTACTCTCGACGTCAATAGGTATATTACTATTTTTTACTGGCATTTCTGAATTAACTGTTCAACATCAATACAATATTTTATTGTACAATAGATTTAGCGTCCTGTATTTAAATTGCATATTGTCTTTTCTTGTGGAGTAGAGATGTAACGAATCGCTCGTAGCCCCGGCCGCCTTCGTAATCTTAAACGATCACGAAGGTTAATCAGTGCGTTGATGGGTGACCGTTCTGTGATTAACGCTAGTGGCATTTTTCCGAGCGGTTCCGTGCTTCGCAAGGCACGTTAAGCAGATGGCAGTCGTTAAGCCAAGTCAGAAGCCTTAGGGCAGCTTGAAAACTTCTGACAGTAAGACCAGCCACAAGTCTTACAAGCCTCCATCAATCCGGACTAGGCCCCCGTGATGGAGAATGGCCTATACCTTCATCAGGTAAGAGACCCGTGCCTCTCGGTGGGGACATAATGGGTTGATGATGATGATGTCTCCTAAACAAGCCGAAAAACCTGTATCTTAGGAGGATTCTAATACAAGAGATACTTTTAGATAGATGTATAGAGAACACTTTTATCAGAATCCCGCACAAAGAGCTCGCTGGCGTAGCGGATATTATGTATAAGCCCAAGTTAGTAATTTATGCCTGTTTCGAAATACGCCATGTTGTTCTGTACGGCTTTTTGCTGAGTTTACCGATTGGCGCTATCCACTCGAAAACAATCTTATTCTGTCAGTTCCTTTTAATAAATTATACTAAGTACTGTATCAGGGACATAGCTAGTCTGCTTGTTTTTACTCAGTTTAACAGTCTGATGACCTCTATGGCACAGCGGTTAGCGTATCTGCCTACCATGCAAGAAGTCACGGGCTCGAACCCCGGCTGAGGACAAAAAACCCAGGTCTTGGATGTTTGCATGTTTGTTATGTCGCTGTTTCTATTCCTCACAACACAGGGTCAATACAAAAAAGGGTAAATATAAAAAAATATATTTAAAATTGCTATTTGCTAGATTAATATAAAATAAGTAACTACGTCTTCCTATAGAGGCACATCCGAAAAAATGACAGTTCTCCTTGTAAATATCTTTTTTTAAGCACAGGCTTGTATACGTGACAGTGTAGGGCTTGATTACCACGCTGCCCTATCTTTGTACACGAGACCACAATTAGTTTTGGCAGTTTACCATTATACGTGACCTTTTGCCAATTAAAGAAAATATTGTCTGCGACATAAGAGGCAACGCTTCTGCGTGTCTCTGCGTCGCCGCCATGAGTCAGCAATCGCGGATCGCGGTGAAAGCCTTTCCCTCGAATTACTCACGAGTCTCTCGGCCATAAATAAAGGCTATTTCTATTCGCAGACACCTCCCCGCCATTCGCAGGCTCGTCAGCGTAATCACAGCCGAAGTTCCCTCTAGCGCGGAAAGTTTTGGTCATTTACGCCTTGATCGATCGGGTAATTTATTCTTGAAAGGAAATCGAGATGTACGGCCGGCTAGTTCCAACATGACGTGGGACGCCTTGGACTCCCCGCTCCATCTGGGTGAAAGCGGAAAGAAAGTAGAATTTCTATTGATTGTCTAAACTTTCACCCTCAGCATTATGCTGAGTCAGCTGCCTTTTGCAGCAGCGGTTACACACCGCGACAAAACTGTATAAATGAATTTCTTTATGTATGTTTGTACCTTTTTGTATCTTTGATGTTTTCTTCTCGTTTGTATTTCGTATTTTTGTTGTGTGTGACTGTTGGTGCCACGAACGTTTCTCTCTCTTTCTTTCTGTTTTCTATACAATCCAACAGCTCATATTTCTAATGCCTGGGCCGCACTCATCGCGATAACCCGAAGATTCGGGCTATCGTGATGTGTGTAGCCAAGTATTCGCGTATACTTTGGAGCTTCGTCCGTAGTCGTCAGGACTTCGCGTCGCTGTCGGTAAACTTTCACAGATCAAAGAGTTTTATCGCGATGAACTTCGCTTGAGTGGCCACACTTCAGTCAGCGTGCACCTGTCAAACGTAGCGGACGTGTTATTTCACAGAGTAGGTGCATAAGCTGAAGCGAAACATGGATTGGAGTAATAATAAAATTTTAGAATTTATTGCAAACTACGAATAAATAAATAATAACTACGACATAAATGTGAAAAATAATTTATTTGCTGCCATAAAATACAGAGCAACCACGGCGTCCATTTTGGTTTTTTGCATTTGACATCGCTTGCACATCGCGATAAACTTTACATCGCACATTGTGTGGCCGCGAGGATTCGCCGTAGACCGAAGACGAAGTTTATCGCCCCAATGTTATCGCGATGACTGCGGCCCAGGCATAATCCAACCTATCGTGCTAGACTTCGTCGACAGGAGACGGGGCAAAGGTCAGTAGGTCAGTGGGCAGACCACTCAGGTGCGCTGGTGACATTGTGAAGTCGAAGACATCGGAACACTAACCATAAAATGCAAATACCGACGTTCTAATCACTAAAGTTTCTGAGTCATCCGATTGTCAGTCCAGCGAGTAAGTTCAATACGAGTTTGTAACACAAGAATGGTTTGTAACGCATTGCAATGCAATTTGACGACCTCTGTGGCGCAGCGGTTAGCGCATCTGCCTACGATGCGAGAGGTCCCGGGTTCGAATCCCGGCTGGGGACAAAAAAAAAACCCAGGTCTTGGATGTTTACATGTTTGTGACGTCGCTGTTTCTGGTTCCCACGACACAGGGTAGTGTGGGGCGAGAAGCAATGTATGTGCCTGTGTGTAAATTTCATGTAATGTAATGTAATGTCATCGCTAGCCAAGCCCGCTTACTCCCGCCATCCGTCAGTATTACTTCGATAACATCAACACGCTTGCGAATGCAGACACGCAAGTCAGCGTCGGTCCAGAGAGGCCACCAGCCAGTCATGATCACGGGCCTTATAAATTGCCACAATTCAGCGCCTTAAGTACATAGCTTCTCAATTTACATCTTTATCTGGCTCCTTTCGCCACAAATGGTTTCCGAATGGCGCCTAACGCGATTTCTGGCCAATCTCGCACGCATTAGGGCCGTTTTCCGGCTTCTCCGTTGGTTTGAGACGCCACTGGTGACCGGACCTCCTAGGTTGTTGTATGGAGTCGCAGATCACCATTTTTGTAGTGTCTATGAAAATGCGTCTGTTACACGTTCTGAAACAGGATTGTCAACTCAACGTGTTTGTAAGTAAACAGCCTATTATGCCCCACTATAGGACATCGCTCGTAGCCCCAGCCGCCTGAGTGATCTAAAACGATCACGAAGGTTAAGCAACATAAGGCGCGTTCAGTGCATGGATGGGTGACGCTATGACTACCACTAGTGGCACTTTTACGAGCGGTTCCGTGCTTTGCAAGGCACGTTAAGCAATTGCTGCCGGCTGCCGTCGATAGATGGCAGTCGTTAAGCCAAGTCAGGGGCCAGGGCGGCTTGAAAACTTCTGACTGTAAGACCAGTCATGTCTTACAGTCTAGTCTTAGAAGCCTCCACCAATCCGGACTTAACCCCCGTGGTGGAGTATGGCCTATACCTTCCTCAGGGAAGAGACCCGTGCCCCTCGGTGGAGACATAATGGGTTGATGATGATAGGACACAAGCCTTCTCTCAGAGAGAGAGAAATGGGATTAAACCACGTCGCTTGCCCACAGCGGATTGGTGATTTCAACGGGTGTAGCAGTGTTTAGTATTGAATAGATATGGTGTTCAGAATTCCTCACGATGTTTTTCTTCACAGTTAGCGAGTGGTATTGAAACGGTATTGAAAACACTGAAAATAACCTATTATTACTTTTTCTGAAAGTCAAATGTTCTCTGTAACTTTGCGAACATTTCATTCCAAAAAATCATGCTTAGGAATTCAGCTCAGAAGTCACAATGTATTATTAGAAGCATTACGACTGATTTCCTTGTCACTGATGTAGTTATTCAAATGATTGTGTTTTCTTATTAGACATTCCATTACCAATCAATGAGTTACTTTGAATTCAAAACTAATTGGAATTTAAATTGAATTTAGAAACTTATAAATATTTACAAGTTTTCTTTTGGGAAAAGCAATTAAAAATTTCTGCGCATAATTTGTTCAAAACATCGCCATCTCAAACGAGCCTAGCGCTGGCGCCGCCGTAAAAGCGCTGGAAGTTTTTCTCTTTTTGCGTTTAATTTAAACTGAATGAAATGATGATCCAACAATACTTTATTATGAAACGATTTTTTTTAGGGTTCCGTATCTTAAGAGGAAAAACAACGAACGCTTGTGGGGTCACTTTGTTTTCTGTCCGTCCATCCGTCATCTATCTACCAAGACCCTTTGTCTCGAGACTATCGAGATTATCGAGCTGTGGTCAAAACCATATACTTAAGACTACGGTCGCTTGTAGCTATGAAAAAATCACACAACTAGGATAACGTGAAAAAAAATACGGCCGCTGAAGCTGCCAAAAATCGTTTATCTTTTGCTTTACTTATTTTTATTTATGTCTTTTGTTTCTTGTGGGCAATAAAGATTATTCCTATCTTATCTCAATGCTCAAGCCAACTAAATTTCATAATGGACTTCCATAGACCTAGAACTATGAAATTTGGCAAGTAAATACATACACAAACTCACGCCTGTACCCCAGAGGTGGGCAGAGACCAGAGACTGCCACCTGCCACGATCCTGACAAATCACTTACGCTTCATCGACATTCATTAGTCGTTGGATGCAAGTCGGTTCCGGGTACTTTTTATGTTGCCGTTTGCTAATACAACGCTACTCGGTCGAGTAATATCTTTGGTCGAAGATGGCAAGTATCATCCATATAAATAAAATTCAAAGTCCTGACTGACTAATTCATTCACTCATCAACGCCCAGCCCAAGCCATTGGACCTAGGAAGCTGAAATTTTGCACAGAGGGTCTTTATATAATGCAGGCAAGGAATAAGACGGGATTTTTTGAAATTCAACCCCAAAGGGGGCGAAAAGGGTTGCCAAAATTTGTATGGGAGATATATTCTTTATAATTTAGTTGTCTAATTTTCTTGAAAGTTAAAATAAATACTTTTCAACACAATTGATTGAACACATGTTTCGCCGTTTTTCTAAATTTAACCCTTAAGGTAAGCGTCGACAAGAGGCAGCGACCGCGACCCAGCAGTCTCTGCCAGGCAGTCGCTCCACAGGCCGGTGCCTGGAGACGCCCTTCTTGGATGGCAGTGTGCGGCCACCACTCTCGTTACTAACGCCACGCCGTTACTCTTGCCACCCGCGACCCTGATCTCCTTTTAGTCGCCTCTTACGACAGGCAGGAGAAACCGTAGCCCCATTCTAAGCCCGGGACTACAGGGCTTTGGTCATACAAACCTGAGAAACTCAGAGTAACATAAAACCGATTTCTACGTATCTATCTAATCAGCCTGTAAATAAAGCCCACAGTTGGGCATATGATAGGCCTCTTCCCTTTCACGCCAACCCATCCGGTCCAGTGCTAGTCTCGTCCAATGTTTCCAGACTGAATATTGACCAGACTTCAAAGAAAAGATTTATGTTGTAAAACTTTCGTAAGCACAACACATTGTAAACTTTTAGTCCGGATCCACGTACGGGTGTTGTTTTATTGGACGAATCCGACCAGGTTTCGCTCTGATTCGGAGAGCTTAATCATGGTGAGCAGAGACGGGGCTCGCGTCGTCGGTTGCTCGGCTAACCTGGTCGGACTCGTCCGATAAAACAAAACCCGTAAGTGGATCCGGACTAAAAGTTTACAAGGTTTATCTCGATTTCACTACTAATTCAGTTTTTATTGTACACCTAATTTAGATTAGCAGAAATAAAGAAAAAAAAAATTTTTATGTTGTTATTATTAGTGTGGAAGTTGTATATTTATTTTATAACTTGGCTCCACCGACCACGGCGCTAAGATTGGCAATCTTTGTGAAGTGTTCTCGCTTTGTGACGATCCCTTTCAGGTCCGAGGTACCTATGAGAAGCGGAAATTGACTTATAAGCTGTTGATTGATTGAAGGGTGCGGTTTCTCGCCCCAAAAAAACACAGAAGGAACGATGTTCGTGACGTCGCTGTTTCTGGCTCCCACGACACAAGGTATCCTAGTCTGGGGTCAGAAGCAATGTAAATGTTTATGTTTATTTTCAAACGTGAAGCCGGCACTTTGTTTAAGTAAAAAAATCCCAGAAGATACTGCCACTTGCTACAAGCCTTACTCACTTTCGCTTCATCGAGATTTTCTCAGTTGTTGCTTGCAGCCACGCCAGCTTCGGATACTTTTTATCTTGCACTTTGCTTTTTGTTACGCCTCTTTTTTAAAAACCTTTCTTTTCTCTTGCTATATTTTGATTAATAACTACGGAACCCTACAATGTTCATAGTCGGATACGCACTTGCACTTGTGAATTATTTTTATTTGTTTATATCCGTGACCGTGATATATATCTGTATCCGTGAGGCCTATGTCCAGCAGTGGCCTTCTTGTGGCTGAATGATGATGATGATGATGATCCGTGACATGTATTTTTATTCTTATAAAATAAATTAATAGTAAACTTTGGAACATAAACAACATACAATAATAATAACTTACAAATTTTCACTGGGAGTCGAGAATATTTCCAGCACCTCTGCAAGTACGAAATGTATTAATCTAAGCTTCTATGTCTACTAACTTGGTAGTGAAGTGACGTAAGCATTTAACCAGTAATTATAAGAAGCTCGCAAAGGGCGCGCGCCAGCTCTTTTCATTCCGAGCGAAGGATTTAGAGCGACATTCCGGCGCCATTTTTCATTCCACGTTGCTCGCTTTGAGGCGGCAATTTATCATGTTCTTTATGAACTCGGGCGTATGCAGCGTGTATTTCCCCCGTCCCGTCACTCCGATTTCGAGCAAATGAAGCCCGAACCAGATGCATTATTTATCGGCAATCCGCTCGTAATCGGTCAGACTTGTCGCCAAGCGGCTCTCAGCGCGCGTGAAGCCTGATGCTGCACACTTCACAAGCTAGCAATGACATTTTATGGTATGAGGTGAAACAGATGAAATTTAAATTGAAATTAATTTTTTATTTCCCAAAGTGAAACCACCTTTTTCTTGAATTTAATACATGCATAATACGTTTAAGTTTTATCAGTAGGGTTACAGCTGTTATCTAAGCTACAATAGGTCTGTAATATAGATATGAGCTTCCATTAATATTTTAGTTCGAGAATACGACTGTATTTTATTGTATTACAAGCTGACCCGGCAAACGTTGCTTTGCTATTCTGAAAAATAGATAACAACCTATTCCCTGACCGAATTTCCTATTCTGTACCGAAAATACATATAAAATTTCATTAAAATCTTTTCTTTCTGAGGAGTATGCGCACTAACACTGTGACACGAGAATTTAATTTACATATTAGATTATTATTGTATAGAATTAAAGATATTTAGTACAATTAAAAAGAAAATTAAGGGCATATTAAATGGTTAACTTTTATTATTATGTTAATGTGTTTACTTTGTAATATTAGTCCCACACGGTATTTTGTCGCCGTAATGTATTAATTTTCTGCATATAGAAGGTTATTGTTAAGGATTTATCGGTATAGTTTTCAAAGTGAATAATATAAATCAATATTCCGTGAATATTTAAAGCGTCTACCTGTTGCCGTCATCAATATAAAAAAAAACCACTTTTTTTGTATGGGAGCCCCCCTAAATGTTTCATCATCAACCCATTATTTTCCCTCTGAGGCACACGGGTCTCCTCCCTGAGGAAGGTATAGGCCATTACTCCACCACGGAGGCCAAGACCGGATTGGCGGAGGCTTGTAAGACTAGTGGCTGGTGTTACTGTCAGAAGATTTCAAACCACCCCGCCCTAAAGCCTCTGACTTGGCTTAACGACTGCCATCTATCGACGGCAGCCGGCACCAACTGCTTAGCGTACCTTGCAAAGCATAGTACCGCTTGGAAAAATGCCACTTGTGTTAACGCGCCCTATGTTGCTTAACTTTCGTGATCGTTTAAGATCACTAAGGTAGCTGCGACTACATTTTAATGTTTAGCAAGCTAAATGAGCGTTTTATTTAAGTTTTATTATTTTTCTTTTTTAAAGTGAATAATATGACTACATATTCTTTTAAAAGGGTCGGGAACCTTTAAATATTTACAAGGTAACAAACAGTAACAATTGGTAGCCTTTAATTTTAATCTAGAGAATGACCGAGGTACCTAAAATAAGCCGGATGAATTTCAACTGAAATCTGAATGAAGCTGACTGTAAAAGTTAAATTTAATCCGTTGCACAACTCTACTACCAAAGTGTCGGGCGTGGTCTGTTGTCACGTAAGTTCTAAGGGAATTAGGTACATTCTAATAAACTTTAAGCTTTTAATTGATAATTTAGGATGGGCGCGCCACTTCGTTCAGTGGCTTGGCCTATAATTAATGTCGACTTTCGATGAGAGAAGTTTTCACGTTAAAATAAATGACTGAATCCACAGACTAAAGACGTAGCAAAATGGTGTCGTCTTGTATGTTACGACTGCTACTACGAAACATAGAACAAGAACATATGCATGTAAGCAGCCTATAATATATGTTCCACGGTAGGGCACAGGCATTCTTTTCAGACATTTTTCCGAGCGGTTCCGTGCTTCGCAAGGCACGTTAGGCAGTTGGTGCCGGCTGCCGTAGTGCCTTAGGGCGGCTTAAAAACTTCTGACAGTAAGACGAGCCACTAGTCTTACAAGCCTCCACCAATCCGGACTTGGCCCCCGTGGAGTATGGCCTACACATTCCTCAGAGAAGAGACCCGTGCCCCTCGGTGGGGACATAATGGGTTGATGATGAAAGGACAGTCTTCTATCAACTATAGTCTCTTTCACTTGCCTCTCCAATATTATTCTTTTTTTGGTATTTTTGGTGTGTAATATTGCCTTGACATTATTTTACAATTTGGAAATTTTTGACATTGACTTTATGGACTTTTTGTGAGTTTGTAAAGCGTAATAATGTGTAATTTTTTTCAATGTAATTTTTTTTGTTATGTGTAAGTTGTATGCAATGTCTTTAATGTTTGTATTTCCATACATTTTCTTTAAAAATAAATAAATAAATTTGAAATACGCCTAAAATCTACTTTCTAGTAGCGACATTTTCAATAGGTACCAATAATACGGTTCTATTAGCAAGCGTTGCCTCAGACATGTTTGTTACCGCATAGCAACACGAGGCGCTGATGATGAGGCGAAACGCGATGGGAGATGTACTATTAATTATTAATGTCGGTATTGAGAGCTGCTGCATATGTATGAGGGGGCGAGGAGCTCGATCCGTCTTGGCGCCCGAAATCTATCACTGAACTAATAACTAGTGAGACGTACAGAAGATTTGCGTTCAAGGAACTACTAATTGAGACAATCTGTAGTCCTTTATTCCGTAGGGAACGGACGATGCAGCGTGGGTTTACCCTCTACCAGAAGGACTAACGACGGCGGTACTAGACTTCGATGCTTGAAAAACCAAGAGGGAGGCCTATGTCCAATCGAATAATTCATCATCATCAACCCATCATGTCCCCAACGAGGGGCACGAGTCTCTTCCCTGAGGAAGGTATAGGCCATACTCCACCACGGGGGCCAAGTCCGGATTGGTGGAGGCTTGTAAGACTAGTGGCTGGTCTTAATGTCAGAAGTTTTCAAGCCGCCCTAAGGCCTCTGACTTGGCTTAAGGACTGCCATCTGTCGACGGCAGCCGGCATCGACTGCTTAACGTGCCTTGGGAAGCTCGGAACCGCTCGGAAAAGTGCCATTAGTGTTCCGCGGTTCCGTGACCCATCCATGGACTGAACGCGCCGTATGTTGCTTAACCTTAGTGATCGTTTAAGATCACTCTGGCAGCCCAGGTTACGAGCAATTCAAGCGAAATGTATTTATTTTTGTGTATAAATATGTTCTTTTAGCTATCTGCGTTTGCGTTTCACACCTTCCCTTGTTGACCTCAGTAAAGTTATCCGTCCCATCTGGGCAAAAAGACTAACGTTAAGAGATTTTACTGATAGATCTTAGTGGTTCACATACACGGTGTTTTTTGGACTAGAATGTTCGCAACGTGGCAGAGAAAAATTGTCGACCTCTGTGGCACAGCAGTTAGCGCATCTACCTACCATGCGAAAGGTCGGCTCGAACCCCGGCTGGGGACAAAAAATCCTCAGGTCTCGGATGTTTACACGTTTGTGGCTGTTTCTCGTTCCCACGACACATGGTATCCTAGTGAGGGGCCAGAAGCAATGTATGTTGTTGTTACACTTTATTGCACAAAGAAAAAATACATAAAATTACTTAAATAACAGGTTTGTGATAAAATATAAGTGCAAAGGCGGACTTATTTCTAAAGATTTTTTTTCCAGCCAGCCTAGAAATTTTGGAATGTTAAAAAAGAGAGTAGTAAGTAAAGTATGTGCCTGTATGTAAATGTTTATTTGTTAAACATAATGAGTTTCTGGAAAGGTGTTAATTAGCTGCTCGGAAAACATCGTGAGGAAATCTGAACGCCAGAGCTACTCAATACCTCAGCGCTTGAAATCGCCAACCTGCGGTGGGCACACGTAGTGATCAAGCCCCATACTCTCTCTCTGAGACAAGGCCTTCATAAAAGAAAAGTATAGATCCATACATAAGCTCACGCCTGTATCCCAGAGGCCTAGACAGAGACCATGGACTGCCACCTGCTGCACCGATCCTGACAAATCACTTTCGCTTCATCGACATTCATTAGTCGCTCCATGCACGCACGCCGTTTTTGGGTACTTTTTATCTTGCCCTTTGCTAATGCAGGATTTACTATACGAGATGTTTTATTTATGTACTATTTGGTCGAAGTATGTCGGCCTGGGGCGTCTCTTACCAGCCCTTCCACTCACATTCGCTCGATAATAATATATTCGCTTCGTCAGTCTTTCTTCCTTCATCCTCTTCACATGTAAAACCAACGTAACATTCCTTTCTCAATTGTAGTCACTACATCCTCTAAAAGTATACCTCGATCTAATATGCAGTAATCGTGTTATTACGAGTACTCTTCATAATATTACATTATGGGGTCGAGAGGCTCTCAGACTCGGTAAGTGGCGCAAGAGACAGGGCTTCTGAAAGGGTAAAGACGTTCTTGAATTCCGGAGATGATAGGAGTGAAAAATATTTTAATATGGAATCGATGGTATTGGAGGCGGTAGGTAGCGAGGTCAGCACATCTACTCTTAACATTACTGCCATTAAAAGTAACATAAAGTAACAGTAACATTTACATACAGGCAACATTGCTTCTGGCCCCACATTAGGATACTCTGTGTCGTGGGAACCAGAAACAGCGACGTCACAAACATGTAAACATCCAAGACCTGGGTTTTTTTGTCCCCAGCCGGGATTCGAACCCGGGACCTCTCATGGTAGTCAGATGCGCTAATCGCTGCGCCACAGAGGTTGTAAAAAGCGTCAAAATTAAATCCAAGCAGTAAAAAGGGATCGAGTGGAATATGCCAGATTGACTGCCAACCTTCGCTAGTCGGAGAGGCACCTTAAGAAGAAGAGAAGTAAAAAATAACCACATAAAACCTTTTAATTGTAGGAACAGTCGCCAATCCGCGCTCTCTCTCTGAGAGAAGGCCTGTGCTTTGTAGGGACATGTCAAATTCTTCAGCTCATGATAATCCATCATTTTGTGGATCACGCGCCTTTTCTTAGACATTTTTTAGTGTCACTGGGATAGCAAATTTCTAACCTCAAAAATAGACAAAGATCGTTAAACATTAGTAATTAAATTGTACAAATGTATGAAAAAAGTGATATTGTATACAAAAGCGGATAAAAAAAGTAATTGGAAAAAAAGGATAAATCAAAAATTATTTTTATCACTTAGTGAAAAAAAAGTTAAGACACCTATACGAGTATAGTTATAAATAGATACTTCCTAATATTCATAATATGACAACCAAAAACAAACATTGACCGAATGACATTCAAGAAGCTCATTCAAGGATATCTTTCATTCAACGATACATTCATTCATTTTTAATATTCGGTTGAGAAAAATGACAAACTTTTCCGCAGGAATAAAATTGGATCAAAAAATAAATGAAAGAAATGTACAATGCAATGCAATAACAGATTTCTGCACAATTGTTCTTTTCGAGCACATTACGGTTCACGCTCATCTAAACAAAATTCCTACGATACGCTGACCGATAAAATATATCTTTTGTCACATTTTCTTTCGCTCGGCGCGATAAAAGCTACGACAATGTGTGGTGAAATGTGTCGCTTCGGTGCGCGCGAGAAATCACGCCGAGCACGCTAACCTGTCTATCAATACGATATCTTGAAATACAGTAAAGGCCAAATGGAATTTCCCGGGATAGCCCACTTACTGTTCCTATTGGAGCTGCGGCTAGATCCGTTCTAACAACAGATGACGTGCGCTCCCAAGACAGATTGTCTATAACATACCCGTAACGATTACTTGTACTAATTTACTTGCCAGAAACTATAATAACGGACAATTTAGGCATTCCAAATAACAAAATATTTTTCATTTAATTTTTTTAATGATAATGAAAACTAAACGTTTACTCTATGAACGTCGAAGTAATTAGTTTCACAATTAATAGGTAGATAAAACATTATGTACTGTAATATGCATTAATTAATTTCTAGAATTAATGAATTAAATTAATTTATTACAAGAAAAAAACCCTACCTAACCTCCCTGGAAAACACCTGAACCAAAGGTCCCCAGCACGCTGCCAGCATTGCCCTAAGGCCTCTGTATGTAAATGTTTATGTTTAATGTCAGAACTTTGAATTTATTTCGACATTAACAATAGTTCAATAGAATTGGTCGTACGGCCCGTGAGGGCCCCAAGGCTCGGTTCAATGATTTTGCCCCTTTCAGCCTTTAACCCTTTTAGATGAGTAATACAGACTTGATGAAGACTCGAAATAACTATAAATAACTGTAAATAAATGTTTTATTATTATTATATTTTATTTAATGTTGATCTTCGCATAGGGAATCGAACCTTGGTCTTCTGCTTCCAAATTCATTCGCCAATAATAATAATCATACTTCAACACAACACAATCACTTGACTTGATCCCAAATTAGGATGTCCTATGTTATGGTAACCAGGCAAGAACATTACAAGCATCAAAAAACACCCAGAGGCCAATGTACATCGGCCCGCAGTAGGAATCGAACCAACAACCCCTTTCTTGGTAGCTTAAAGCATTAATGGCTCATTCAACGAGGCATTCAAGTCACCGAACCCCGGCTGTGGACAAAAAATCCCCAGGTCTTGGTTGTTTACATGTTTGTGATATCGTTGCTTCTGGTTCCCACGACACAGGGTATTCTAGTGTGGCGGCCAGAAGCAATGTACGTGTCTGTATATAAATGTTTATGTTTGTGTTTTATTATTATTTGATAAATTTGAGTCTAAATCGTGATAATATTATCATAATTTGGATTCAATTTCAATCTTGTGACTTATTGTGAGGTACATCCCGCCTACTTAGAAGTTGATGGTCGTCAGTAAGTAAGATTGTTACTTTTTATTTCAATTCTTTGTAGTACAAATTACAAAGTAAAAAAAATCTATACAAATGTTCTTAGTGCAAAAAGCGTTCCTTTAATCTTTGTTAAAAATAAAATTTATTTCAAATAAATTGCTGATTTAGAAGTATAAGTAATTCGGTTCTCCGAAATTAAAGTTAAACACTTTTGTGTTCTCTTTTCATTAAAATTCCTTCGCTTCTCTGTTGTAACGTGATTATCAACTCGACTATTGAGTTAAGTTTTAATGCTCACTTGAGCAGACCCTACGTAATTAGCCTCAGTCGGGCGTTTAGAGAAAAGTTCAGTGGAACTGAAGGAGCTTATTGTACTAATTCAAAGGACGTAGCGAAATCGCCATGTATAAGTGTAAGCAAAGCATGCAACGACTAATGAATGTTGATGAAGATAAACTGATCCTAGTAGAACTCTTTCGACAAAAAAATACAAGTAAGGACCTTTCTCCACTGCTCCGGTCCGGCGTCGAAACCGGAACCAGTCACGAGAAAAATATCGGATGCTGGATTATGCTTCTCCACTTCATCCGACTATAATCGGCAATGGACGTGACGCAGTGCTTTATTAAAATTCCTCGGTTTTTCTATTCAAGGCAAGGGACGTTTTCCACACATTCAAAATAGTATGGGAACATTTTTGGGTGGTATGCGCTGTGCAACAACGTGTATTGTTTTGTACGTCGATCACTTCAGACCGGTGAAATACCGTTCCGAGCAAATTATCGGACCGTTAAAAACCGGATGCCGTAGTGGTGGAGAAGCTTATGAGTATTCTTGTGTGTTTCTAAATCGGATCGGTAATTGACGTTTGCCGGACCGGAGCAGTCAAGAACCCCTCCGTAATTGTTACATTTTGGAAGGTTTTGACAGACAAACGGATAGTAGACAGAATTTTTTTTCCGCGAATAAGGCTCAGCAAAAGTAATTTGCATCAGTAAAGTACAATTAATTAGTTTGATATGAAGGTGGAGTGTGTTTCTGTTTTCATTAATAAACTGTAAGTGCAGTGGGCTTTGACTATCACGAAAACCGCAGAGCGCTTGCATTGCGTATTAGAACTTACCACAAATTAGCGATTTCAAGCGCTAAGCTGTTAACCCCTCAAGCCTAGAACACTTTTTCTTTTACAGCTAAGTTAGTTATTTACAGAGTAATATTTGAAATTTATCACATTTTTCAAAGAATAAAGCATGCTTGTACAACTGTGGTCTATATCATCTTCAAAATTCGATTCAAAGTGCCGTTGCAAGACCGACCCGCCGGCTACGGTTCCAGGGCCTTACGGAATGCGCTGTAGTTTACATCGGACCCGCCGGTGGGTCCCGGGGGTTTGAGGGGTTAACATTTTTTTAATTATTACCAATAACACATCAAAACAAAAACAAAAGTTAGATATCAAATCAGGATCCGAGTTTTAAAGAATATGTTAAAAAATATTCTAAAACCTTTAAAGAAACCTGCTCTATAGCTCTTAGTATAATAACAAAAAATCAGTGGCCCCATAAAAGAAATTAAATTGATAAAATAATCTCACAGTGGAATGGGTTTATACAACTCGCAGACCTACTAAAATACAACTAAATTAATTCGTCTATTTGGTGCAAAAGCTCTTGTTTTCTGAGATTCTTCAACAAAATAACCATTTTACCAGAACATAATATTATTTATCGTTACTTTAATACGTATATTTAGATATTTAGCCCTTCCTAGCTAGTCTGACAAGTAAGCTTTGCAAATCAGACAGGTCTTGGTCATCACAAACGGCTTAGCTAAAAACTCCACTTATCTTATGTCAGCCAAAACACCATCTTCCATCTTTAACTAACACACTGGTGCTGTCTCTGTCTTCTCCCCACCACTCATATTAAGGGGGTTTTCAAAACGGGTGATGCAATAGCTTAGACCAAGTCTAAATAGCATCCATACTCCAGCAGTTCTGTAATTTTAAATTATTTCTTATGTACATATTCTTAAGTTCTCTCTAAGTAAGTTCTTACATTATATTATTTCTTATGTTCCCTAAAAGTAAAAAAATAGAAGCGTCATCTAATAAAATAAAAACGGTTTGGCAAATAATTAACAAGGAGACAGGCAAAACTAAACCTAGGGATCAACATTTTGTACTAAGGGTATATGGGAAAGTAGTTGACACAAGTGAGGATATCGCAAAAATATTCGAAAATTTCTTTACAAACATCCCCCTCAATATAACAGCGGGTTTAAATTCTTCCCCAGAGTCAGCAGAATCCTTGATGTTAGAAAATATAAAACCGTGCACAATAGCATTTCAATTCTCCCACGTTAGCCCCCAAACCATTTTGAAAGCATTTAAACAAATAAATATAAAGAAAACCGAAGATCTCTGGGGACTATCAGTTAAATTGATATCCACGGTAATTCATATGATGGCACTACACCTTGCTATAATTTTTAATAAATGTATTGATCAGGGGATGTTCCCTGATCTCCTAAAGATAGATAGATAGATAACACTTTATTGCTCAACCATAATACAGAGTTATTGTTAAAGTTTAGTAAAATTGTTCCTTTATTTAAGTCAGGTGACAGTGATGATCCGAACAATTTTAGACCCGTAGCAATACTTCCAGTATTTAGTAAAGTACTTGAAAAAATCATTTTACAGCAATTGCTGACACACTTCACATTAAATAAACTCTTCCATAAAAAACAATTCGGTTTCACTAAGGGTCGTTCAACGACAGACGCAGGTGTGGCGTTGATGAATCACATCTTTGATGCGTGGAAGGAGGCGCAGGATGCCATCGGGGTTTTCTGTGACCTATCCAAAGCTTTTGATTGACCACAAAGACCACAAAACCCTCCTTCGTAAGATGATCAGATACGGTCTCAGTAATAAATCTTTAGAACTTCTTAGATCGTATTTAGCTAATAGAGTGCAGAAAGTTGATATTAATGGAGTTAAGTCACCCGAATCCGGTATTAAAATAGGAGTTCCTCAGAGTTCCATTTTAGGGCCGTTCCTTTTCTTAGTGTATGTTAATGATCTGCCGTACCTAGTTGAGAAATTGTCACAAATAGTATTGTTTGCGGATGACACTTCTCTAATTTTTAAAATCAAGAGAGGTCAATCTAATTTAGACGATGTAAACAATCTTATGTTAAATGCCAAAAAAAAAATGTATTAAGTTTTCATTGCCCAATGTCAAAAAAGTGGACACAAGTTTAACAATAGCTGGTGACAGACTAGACTTAGTTGAGACAACGGTGTTTTTAGGCATTATAATAGACTCAAAACTACAATGGGATCAACACATAGAAAAGTTAGCGGGTAGGTTGAGTTCAGCTGCATTTGCAGTTAGAAAAATTAGACAACTAACAGATGTAGAAACTGCGAGGCTAGTTTATTTCAGTTATTTCCACAGCATTATGTCATATGGTCTGCTACCCCCATAGTAGCAGACCATATAGCAGGCGGCAAATATAGAAACAATTTTTATTCTCCAAAAAAGGGCTATTAGAGGTATTTACAATTTACCTGCCAGACACTCACTACGTGAGTTTTTTAAGGAAATAGGAATTCTTACGCTAGCTTGCCAATATATATTCGATAACATAATGTATGTACGTAAAAACATAACTACATTTAAGCTAAACAGGGATATACATAACGTTAACACCAGAAATCGAAACAAAATTGCCTCATCTAGATTCAGATTAGCCAAGGTAAATACATCATTTGTAGGATATAGTGTACGTTTTTATAACAAAATTCCAGAAAGTATTCTATCCCTGCCAGGAAATAAATTTAAATTTGTTATTAAACTGCGCTGTGTAAAAAGGCATACTACAGAATAGATGACTATATAAATGATAAAAACCCTTGGCAGTAAACCAATTTGTTCGCGCAACGAAACGGGATTTTTTTTGACAGCAGCAACACTGGCTCTGTGGCTCTCTTTGGTTGACTGTCTCAACGGCCGCACGTAATATTTTTGTAAAGCTGTGATAATTCGAATAAAAAGCCATTGTAATATAAAAATATCCTTTTGTTTCACTAAACAAAAGTTTGGTGCCGTACGACCACGATAAATTCGAGGCCTATCCGAGTTTGGAGATTGTACACGTTTGTTACCGGCACGGCCGCCATTGGAAAAAGGCCGCTCTGTATCGACGCCGGCGCAAGGAGATTCAAAGTACTGGACGCTGCGACTTCGAACACCTTCAGCAAACAAAACTTACAAGGACAAGCAAAGGGACAAGCAGATGTAATGTACATAATTGGAAATTGGAACAAAGGCGAAATCGACGACCGCGTGCACGGTGAGGCCGTTCCTTTTTTTCCTCCATCCTTGTCCTATGTCCTAAAATATATCTCAAACCCTTCGGAAAATTGTAATACAGTCTCGTATTTGTCCATGTAAATTAGTCCTGGGTTATAATTTGTGTAAATTTCGTAAAAACGGCAAATTTCACAACGGTTTGCTACATGCGCTTAATGCCATTTTGTATAGTTCAAAAGTAGAACCAAAGCAGGTAATATTTCGCTAAAGCACAACTTTATTTCAAAGCCTTTTCTTCCCTAAATTCCAGGTGAAAGGATCAATATTGAAATTACCGTATATATCAAGTGAATACTCCAGCCAACCTGCCTAGCCAATTTGTGGATACCTATATTATTCTAATACTGGTTGACGATCTGCAGCTTCAATTCAAAGGTATTTATTCGCGTCATTAATTTACCTTCATTCAGTTGCTGGCTCCTCAAACATGGATGTATTACTTAAGAAACGTAGTTCGCAGAAGGGGCGACTGACCATTTTTAAACATTTCCTTGAACAGTTACCTCCAGTTGAACAATTAACATATGTGCAAGTAAACGAATTAAAGTTGAGGTTGTCAAGGCTAGATGTCTCTTTAGCGAGCTATGATTCATTACAAACAGAAATAGACTCTATGTCTGATAATTCCCCGGAACAGTTAAAGATTAGGGACGAAATTGAAAATATTTTCTTCAGTCTTATGTCAAAGGCTCAAACGGTACTTGACAATGTAAATAAGCTCTCTGCACGAAGTGACAAAGATATTAAAACTTCTAGGAAGAGTTATGATCGAGAAAATAGTATGAATATGAATAATGTGAAGCTTCCTACCATAAAGTTACCTACCTTCGATGGTAATTATGAAAAATGGATTGAGTACAAAGACACATTTGACTCCTTGATCAATAAGAATGATTCGATTGATTCAATTAACAAATTCCATTATTTAAGATCATCTTTAGAGGGAGGTGCGGCCCTTGTGATAAAATCTATGGAGTTAAGTGCCAGCAGTTACTCCGCCGCATGGGAGCTATTATGCCAAAGATACGATAACAAGAGGCTGTTGTTAGCCACTCACATAAAGCAGTTGTTTGCAATGGACTGTATCTCCAGGGAGTCAGATAGGTCTTTGCGTTGTATGATCGATCATATCTCAAAAAACTTGAGAGCTCTAAAAAGTTTAGGGCAACCTGTTGAGCATTGGGATACCATTATAATTCACTTAGCATCCATCAAGCTGGATAATGTAACAAACAGAAATTGGGAGGAGCATAAAGGCTCGCTCAAGGATATCCCAACGCTCGAGGATTTTTATACATTTTTGCGTAACAAAGCAGATGTTCTGGAAACAGTAAAGCAAAGTAAAAGTACAGGGAAGCCTGAAAGGGTTTCTAGTTTTGTAGCATCGGCGAATGCTAATGAAAATTGTCAGTCAGCCAAATTGACTTGTATTGTATGTAAACAAGGTCATCGCTTAAATAACTGCCCTCAGTTTATTTCTATGGATTTGGAAATGAGAAATAAAGTAGTTTCTCGAAATAAACTTTGTATAAATTGTTTTGGAAAAGGGCATTATGCACACAGCTGTAAATCAGGACCATGTAAAGTATGTAAATATAGGCACAACACATTGTTGCATAGATCGAATCAGCAATATGTAAATAGCGTGAGTAACGTATCTTCAGCGCAAGCACATCTCTCGCCAGCCGCCGCCGCCGCCGTACCAGAGCCCGGACCGGTTTCATTATCAGCGACGACGAGTCGGCATGTGTTATTATCGACTGCGCTAGTGAAAATCGTAAATAAGCAATCAAATAAATGTATCGAAGTGCGTGCTCTCTTGGATAGTGGTAGCCAGATAACAATAATAACCGAATCTTTACGGAAAAGGTTAGGATTGCAATGTAAACAAACCAGTCAACCTGTGACAGTGTCGGCTATAAGTAATGCGAAGTTTAGTATTGTGGACAGTTGTGAGTTTCAAATGCGATCCCGTAACAGCGAGTTTTCTGTAGATGTAAACAGTATGGTTGTGCCGTGTATAACAAATGCGCTTCCAAATGCAAAAGTGAACATTGAGCATTTGCGAATACCGTCAGATATCGAATTGGCTGATCCGCGGTTTCATGAACCAGCTGAAATTCATGTTTTGATTGGAGCGGATTTGTTTTGGGAGTTAATTGCCCAACAAAGAATCAAACTAGGAGAAGGTAAGCCTATCTTACAAGACTCTAAACTGGGTTGGATTGTTTCGGGGCCCGTTGGTACAGAAGTAAAGTCGAGTCAAAAAGTGTGCTATAAAGTTATAGTAGACTTGTCCCAGCAATTGGAAAGGTTTTGGAAGATTGATGAGCTGCCGGGAGATGAAAGAAAGGACAAAATATCTTCGAGTGATCTTGTTTGTGAGCAACATTTTACAGAGAATACTCGAAGGTTAGAAAATGGTAGATTTTGCGTAAAAATGCCCTTTCATACCCCGCCGGCTGCCCTTGGTGACTCATTTCGGATGGCTAGGATTCGTTTGCTAAACATTGAAAAGAAATTTCGTAAGCAACCGGACATTAAAGAACCGTATGTAAATTTCATTAAAGAATATGAGGAACTTGGCCATCTTTCTCAGTCTCCAAGGCCAGAATTTGGATATTGTTTACCCCACCATGCTGTGCTTCGAGAAAAAAGCGAGACGACAAAATTGCGTGTCGTATTTGATGCTTCAGCGAAGACAACTAACGGTTTGTCGTTAAACGATATCCAAATGGTTGGACCCACGATTCAGGACGATCTCTTTAGTATCCTGCTGAGATTCAGACAACATACTTTTGTACTAACCGCGGATATTGAAAAAATGTATAGACAAATATTAATTCACGAGAGTCAACGGAATTTGCAAACGATTGTGTGGAGAGATAACGAAGCCGACTCCATAAAATACTTAAAATTAAATACTGTCACATACGGGACCGCGAGCGCACCCTTCTTGAGTACGAGGTGTTTACTTCAATTATCAGACGAATGTAATGACTTAGTGATAAAAGAAATCATGAAACACGATTTTTATATGGATGATCTGATTACAGGGAGCGAGTCTGAGGAGGAATTAAGTCGGATTTGCAGCTCGGTAATCCAGTTGCTAGATTCAGCGTGTTTTAATCTAAGGAAATACCGTACAAACGCGAATCTAACATTTGAGAAAGGCTCAGTCAATGATAAAAAGTTAATTTCAGATTCACTAGCTACATCTAGCACGCTGGGCATAACTTGGTCCCCTGCCTCAGACACACTCCAGTTTTCGATACATTTTCAGTCAAATGAAACAGTAACTAAGCGTATGATTATCTCAGAAACAGCAAAATTATTTGATCCACTGGGACTCTTAAGCATTTTTATTGTAAAGTCCAAAATTTTGTACCAAAAATTATGGTCATGTAAACTAGACTGGGATGAACCAGTAGGAGAGGAACTTAAGGCCCTGTGGATCAAATTCGTAATTAGTATAAACGCCTTAAGTAACATACAAGTACCAAGGCATGTTTTATGTAAAGATTTTGTAGAAGTCCAATTGCATATATTTTCAGACGCATCTTTGTCTGCGTATGGGTCGTGTGTTTACACACGTTCGGTGGATCAAACTGGCAAGGTACATGTAAGCCTGCTTTGTTCCAAGTCAAGAGTAGCACCCTTGAAGAAATTAACAATTCCTAAGCTCGAGTTATGTGGGGCGCATTTGGCTGCCCAGCTAGGTAATAAGGTGAGAGCTGCACTTCGCTGTAAAATTAATAAATGTGTATTTTGGGTAGACAGCACGATTGTCCTCGAATGGATTCATGCTCCAAGTAATAAAAAGTCTGAAGTTTTTGTCGCGAATCGTGTAACAAAGATCAAAGAGCTAAGTAAAGGCTGCGAATGGAGACATGTTCCAACCGAGGAGAATCCTGCTGATTTAATTTCGCGGGGGGTAGACACCTTCACAGAAAGAGTTTCTACGTTCTGGTGGAGGGGTCCTACCTACCTACAAAACAGTGATGAATGCTGGCCATGTCTGAAGGAATTTCAGAAGATTTCTGAAGATGTACAAGTAAATTTAATTTCAGAGGAAGGATCCTCTTCTCATAGAATAATTGATTTTAAAAAATACTCCAAACTGTACAAGTTAAAAAGAATAATGGCTTATGTTCTAAGATTTGTAAATAACTGTAAAAATAAGGATAAAAAGGACAGATTAAAATTAAACTTAAGTATAGAAGAATTAGAAGTGCTAACTGCTGTGCCACAGAGGTCGACAATTTTTCTCTGGCACGTTGCGAACATTCTAGTCCAAAAAACACCGTGTATGTGAACCACTAAGATCTATCAGTAAAATCTCTTAACGTTAGTCTTTTTGCCCAGATGGGACGGATAACTTTACTGAGGTCAACAAGGGAAGGTGTGAAACGCAAACGCAGATAGCTAAAAGAACATATTTATACACAAAAATAAATACATTTCGCTTGAATTGCTCGTAACCTGGGCTGCCAGAGTGATCTTAAACGATCACTAAGGTTAAGCAACATACGGCGCGTTCAGTCCATGGATGGGTCACGGAACCGCGGAATACTAATGGCACTTTTCCGAGCGGTTCCGAGCTTCCCAAGGCACGTTAAGCAGTCGATGCCGGCTGCCGTCGACAGATGGCAGTCCTTAAGCCAAGTCAGAGGCCTTAGGGCGGCTTGAAAACTTCTGACATTAAGACCAGCCACTAGTCTTGCAAGCCTCCACCAATCCGGACCTGGCCCCCGTGGTGGAGTATGGCCTATACCTTCCTCAGGGAAAAGACCCGTGCCCCTCGTTGGGGACCTAATGGGTTGATGATGATAGAAGAATTAAATAAAAGTGAGGCAACTTTGGTGAAATTATCACAACAGGATTCATTTGGAAAGGAACTTAATTTACTTACATGTAAAAAACAACTGCCAAAAGCTTCAAATATTTTATCATTAAATCCGTTTTTAGATGATTTAGGGATAATAAGAGTTGGCGGTCGCATCGACAATTCTAGCTTTTCTTATGACAAAAGGCACCCGATGCTTTTGAGTTCAAAACATTATCTTGCGAAGTTAATATTTGAAGCAGAGCATATCAAGCTTATGCACGGCGGCCCCCAGCTCTTATTATGTACAGTTCGAGAAAAATATTGGGTTACTAATGCTAGGTATCTAGCACGCAGAGTGCCTAATAATTGTATATTATGTAGGAGATTGAAGGGCAAATCTATAATCCCCATTATGGGAAACCTGCCAAAGCAACGCCTGACACCAGGCATTCCATTTGAAACAACAGGCGTTGATTTTGCAGGCCCATTTTATATTACCGATAGGAAGGGCCGTGGTTGTAAAATCACTAAATGTTATTTAAGTCTTTTTGTATGTTTTGCAACCAAGGCTCTTCATTTAGAAGCAGTAAGCGATTTAACTAAGGAAGGTTTCCTACTAGCTTTAAGAAGATTTGTGTCACGTAGAGGTAAGCCAAGTAATATTTTTTGTGACAATGGCACAAATTTTGTGGGAGCCAGCAACGAATTGGCTCAATTTGTAGATGCGAATAAAGCACTATTCATCGAGTTTGGTATTGATGAAAACATTACTTTTTCTTTTTCACCCGCATATTCTCCTAACTTCGGCGGACTATGGGAGGCTGGAGTTAAATCCGCAAAATTTCACGTTAAACGCATACTGGGGGATAGGCATTTAACATTCGAGGAATTAGCAACTTTATTTTCACAGGTAGAAGCAATCTTAAACTCCAGACCCCTTTGTCCCTTGTCAACTGATCCGAATGACCTTAGTCCCCTCACTCCTGGCCACTTTTTGATCGGAAAGCCTCTGACGTCTGTTCCTGCTCCGGACCTGATGGACGTAAAACTTAACCGCCTTAATAGATACGAGCTGCTGGAGTCCATGAGGCAGCACTTTTGGCGTAGATGGCAGAACGAGTACGTCACAAGCCTACAGCAGAGAACAAAATGGAAGCAGAATTGTCCAGGGCTACGAGTTGGAGACATGGTGGTTATCAAAGAAGAGAACTGCCCACCGCTGAAGTGGCGTATTGGACGTGTACAGAAGCTCTATCCTGGCTCAGATGGAGTGGCGAGAATAGCCGACGTCTTTACCAGGACTGGAATCGTAAGAAGAGCCTTCAGCCGCTTGTGTCCGCTGCTACCAGAGGAGGATGAGGAGACGCAATTGAAGGACTAGCCTCCAAGGGGGGCAGGATGTTCGCGCAACGAAACGGGATTTTTTTTGACAGCAGCAACACTGGCTCTGTGGCTCTCTTTGGTTGACTGTCTCAACGGCCGCACGTAATATTTTTGTAAAGCTGTGATAATTCGAATAAAAAGCCATTGTAATATAAAAATATCCTTTTGTTTCACTAAACACAATTCAACAACGAGCTAGTTATTGGTATTCTAATAATATATAGGGTTTAGTAAATTTCAAAACTATGCTATTATTATAGATAACTGACAAGAACTTTATCACACAAGTTTGCCAAAGGCCATGCGAATGGTGGCGCGGTGGCCGGGTCGCCTATCTCCCTCTAATATGGTTGAGACTGGTGATGGCTGACCTCTGTGTTACGCTCGTGAACGGGTGCCGTCCGTGTGTCTGGCCGCAGCATTGGTGTTTTATTACCTTTTAAGAATATTAAATGATGTTTGACTTTGCAAGTATTGATTGCACTCATGGATCTTGAGATTCTTGGTATACGAACACTCATACCTAATTTGTATTAGCTTTAAGTTGATTTGAGAAAAGATGGTCAGAGTGGAGTTTTTTTTTTCGCTGCCTTTTACTCCACTACAGACGGCCCTAAGGCAGCGGCTAACGCGGCTAACATTATACATAACTGTATGTACATTGACATTCAACAAGCAGAATGTAAATTCTTTACGTTGAAATAAAAAATTGTGAATTTTGAATTTTGATAGATAGATATTATTCTCTTCTCTTTATTGCATTATCATCAACCCATTATGTCCCCACCGAGGGGCATGGGTTTCTTCCCAGAGGAATTATTAATTCTTTATTATTCGAGTATGTACGCCAGGAATTAAACATTTACATTATTTTCAGTTTAATTTTCAAGACAGGGCTTAACGTATTGAGCCTTTAAAATAGCCCCGACTCAGCATGTGCTGCAGGAGCTCCGAGATACTGCCTACAGCGGTAATATTCTTCGCGGCCATGTTGCGGTTAATCGTGTTTGTGAAAACTATTAAAATTATGGAATTCAATTACAAATGATACCAATGATACCAATGTGAGTTGTATAACCTCGTGCGGCCCAATGTCAATTAAAATGTACAAAATCAATTGCTGTATTCTAGGTCGGGCCGCAAGAGGATAATTTACACTAAACTAAGGTTCAGTGTGTTATGTTATCTTGTTTGTGGAATGTGTACAAAAAATATAGTCTGAAAACACGGCGTGTAAATAATAAATACTAATACTTAAAGTGAAGGAACTCATGGACAGTGTTTGTGTACATGTACTTCTTGCGTCGGTACTTATACACGGGTATCGAACCCAGTACCTCCCGACAACAGGTACTCTTGCAACGCACGACCACCACTCGCCCTGTAACGGTGTAAGACTTTTTAAATTTTTTTTATATTGAAAATAAAAATTATGTCACCTATTTTCTAGATTTCATATGACAAAATACAAAATACAAAAATTTTTATTTCAACGTAAAGAATTTACATTCTGCTTGTTGAATGTCAATGTACATACAGTTATGTAAAATGTTAGCCGCTGCCTTAGGGCCGTCTGTAGTGGAGAAAAAGGCAGCGAAAAAAAACTCCACTCTGACCATCTTTTCTCAAATCAACTTAAAGCTAATACAAATTAGGTATGAGTGTTCGTATACCAAGAATCTCAAGATCCATGAGTGCAATAAATACTTACAAAGTCAAACTTCATTTAATATTCTTAAAAGGTAATAAAACACCAATGCTGCGGCCAGACACACGGACGGCACCCGTTCACGAGCGTAACGCAGAGGTCAGCCATCACCAGTCTCAACCATATTAGAGGGAGATAGGCGATCCGGCCACCGCGCCACCATTCGCATGGCCTTTGGCAAACTTGTGTGATAAAGTTCTTGTCAGTTATCTATAATAATAGCATAGTTTTGATATGCAATCACAGCGTCTGTACATATGTATGAAATTTATTAAACCCTATATATTATTAGAATACCAATAACTAGCTCGTTGTGGAATTGGTTTACTGCCAAGGGTTTTTATCATCTATAAAGTCATCTATTCTGTAGTATGCCTTTTTACACAGCGCAGTTTTAATAACAAATTTAAATTTATTTCCTGGCAGGGATAGAATACTTTCAGGAATTTTGTTATAAAAACGTACACTATATCCTACAAATGATGTATTTACCTTGGCTAATCTGAATCTAGATGAGGCAATTTTGTTTCGATTTCTGGTGTTAACGTTATGTATATCCCTGTTTAGCTTAAATGTAGTTATGTTTTTACGTACATACATTATGTTATCGAATATATATTGGCAAGCTAGCGTAAGAATTCCTATTTCCTTAAAAAACTCACGTAGTGAGTGTCTGGCAGGTAAATTGTAAATACCTCTAATAGCCCTTTTTTGGAGAATAAAAATTGTTTCTATATTTGCCGCCCGCCCCCATAGTAGCAGACCATATGACATAATGCTGTGGAAATAACTGAAATAAACTAGCCTCGCAGTTTCTACATCTGTTAGTTGTCTAATTTTTCTAACTGTAAATGCAGCTGAACTTAACCTACCCGCTAACTTTTCTATGTGTTGATCCCATTGTAGTTTTGAGTCTATTGTAATGCCTAAAAACACCGTTGTCTTAACTAAGTCTAGTCTGTCACCAGCTATTGTTAAACTTGTGTCCACTTTTTTGACATTGGGCAATGAAAACTTAATACATTTTGTTTTTTTGGCATTTAACATAAGATTGTTTACGTTAAACCAGTTCAGAATTTTAGAAAGAGCATTGTTTACATCGTCTAAATTAGATTGACCTCTCTTGATTTTAAAAATTAGAGAAGTGTCATCCGCAAACAATACTATTTGTGACAATTTCTCAGCTAGGTACGGCAGATCATTAACATACACTAAGAAAAGGAACGGCCCTAAAATTGAACTCTGAGGAACTCCTATTTTAACATCGGATCCGGGTGACTTAACTCCATTAATATCAACTTTCTGCACTCTATTAGCTAAATACGATCTAAGAAGTTCTAAAGATTTATTACTGAGACCGTATCTGATCATCTTACGAAGGAGGGTTTTGTGGTCTACGCAATCAAAAGCTTTGGATAGGTCACAGAAAACCCCGATGGCATCCTGCGCCTCCTCCCACGCATCAAAGATGTGATTCATCAACGCCACACCTGCGTCTGTCGTTGAACGACCCTTAGTGAAACCGAATTGTTTTTTATGGAAGAGTTTATTTAATGTGAAGTGTGTCAGCAATTGGTGTAAAATGATTTTTTCAAATACTTTACTAAATACTGGAAGTATTGCTACGGGTCTAAAATTGTTCGGATCATCACTGTCACCTGACTTAAATAAAGGAACAATTTTACTAAACTTTAATAGATCAGGGAACGTCCCCTGATCAATACATTTATTAAAAATTATAGCAAGGTGTGGTGCCATGATATGAATTACCGTGGATATCAATTTAACTGATAGTCCCCAGAGATCTTCGGTTTTCTTTATATTTATTTGTTTAAATGCTTTCAAAAACGTTTGGGGGCTAACGTGGGAGAATTGAAATGCTATTGTGCACGGTTTTATATTTTCTAGCATCAAGGATTCTGCTGACTCTGGGGAAGAATTTAAACACGCTGTTATATTGAGGGGCATGTTTGTAAAGAAATTTTCGAATATTTTTGCGATATCCTCACTTGTGTCAACTACTTTCCCATCTACCCTTAGTACAAAATTTTGATCCCTAGTTTTAGTTTTGCCTGTCTCCTTGTTAATTATTTGCCAAACCGTTTTTATTTTATTCGATGACGCTTCTATTTTTTTACTTATAATGAGAGCTTTAGCTATAGAGCAGGTTTTTTTAAAGGTTTTAGAATATTTTTTTACATATTCTTTAAAACTCGGATCCTGATTTGATTGTTTTTCTTCATACAATTCATACAATTTCTTTCTACTTCTATGTATACCAGGAGTGGCCCATTCTGAAAAACCACCTTTAACGCCTTTAATTTTTTTAATTTTAAAAACCTGTTCGAATTCGTTTGCTATTGTGGTAAACAATTCTTTATATAATGTGTTGGGATCATTGCTATCAAATTTTAGTAAGCCTATGTGGGTACTTAAATTCCTTTTAAATAATTCAATTTTTCTCTCTGTTATGGGCCTACAAATTATTTCTTGGCATTCTTTTTCTACTGTTGTAGGCAAAACAATGAATAAACCACTATGATCTGACTGTAGGTTATTTATAATTTTCTTTTCAAGATGCTCACAGTTGCAAAACACATTATCTATACATGTAGCACTAGTTGCCGTTGTTCTAGTGGGTTCTTTAAACTGGTTTTGTAAGTTAAATGATCTAAATAAGCTAATAATTTTGGTGTGTAGTGGGCTCTCAACTAACAGATCAATATTAAAATCGCCACATATCACTATGCGCTTATTGCTCGCAAACAGACGTTTTAATGCCTCTTCTACGACTGCCTCAAAGTCATTGTAATTAGTTTGAGGTGGCCTGTAAACGCACATAACAATATACCTGTCCAATTCCACACACGAGATCTCAACTAATCGCTCAACAGAAAGGCTTACAATGTCTTTGCGTTCCTTACTTCTTAAAGTATTTTTTACAATTATCATAGAACCTCCTCTTAATGCTTTACTTCTATTATAAGTACTAATAGGCTGGTAGTCTTTTAAATTAAATACCATTTCTGATTTTTTTAGCCAATGTTCTGTTAAGCATAATATATCTATATTAAAATCTGTTAAAAAAAGTTCTGTCATATTTTCCTTGCCGGAAAAGCCCTGAATATTTTGTGCTACTATGTTTAGACCTACTTTGGGCTTTTCCGTTGTCTGCATTGGCAGTTTAAAGCCAATGATTCATTTGTGTGTGAGCCCGTTGAAATTTTAATACTACTGCTAGTATCACGGTTGTCATTATTGTGTGACTGTGTTATAATTCCTATAACTGAGTCAAAAATATTATAAGCTAATAGACTAGCTAGCTTACGTCGACTGTTTTTAGAAAGATACACAGTATCTCTCGCCATAAAATAATTCTTAACAAAGCTGTTAAGGTCGAAAAATGATACGTCACTATGACGACATGTCAAATGCTGTATATGCATGTTCAGACTATGCATGTCTCTGTTATCCTCTTCAGAAAGGGATTGAGAGTATGGGAACGAACAGAAAAATAATTTTCCCACCTCCGGATGGACATCCCTAGCCCGACCATACATGTCAAAAACATTATTTATGTCAGTTTTTTTGACATCTCGACTATTACCTACTAATAATATGTAGGTAGTATCCTTCTCAAGCGGTTTTTTAAATAATTCTTGTACAATGTCTTTGAAACTTTTATGGGGATGACATTCATTGAGTACATTTTGCGTTAGTCTATCATTTAATAAGGGACCTAGGCCTACACCTATCTTATCTGAATAGACAATTGTCTTTCTTTTCATTGTGGAGCGGGGCCCTGAGTGGCTGCATGGACTGGTCAGGCTGGCGTTGTTGTTGGTAGTCACCGAAGGAACGGCTGCAGGTTGGCGTGACACAGGTGGAGCACTTTTCTCGGTGGAACCAGGCAGATGGGTATTGTGTGATGCCGATGCAGGTGATGAGTCATCACCTGGTGTCTTGCCTACAGTACACACTGTTGGTATTCTGTTTGTAAGAGATTCCAACCTGTCCATATTATAATCTCCGATTGCCGTTAATTGTGTTGCATACTCATGCATCTCTTCTTGTGCCTCGGTGAACTGCCTGTCTAAGTCATGCAGCGAGTGCTCCAGGCTGAGTATATGAGAGTGTAAGTCCTTTATTTTTGCCTCATAGTCACTAGAACGTACTTCATAATCCATCGCACTTGTCAATAAGTCCTTTTGTAGGCTAACATTAACTTTTTTCACACTCATGCACTTAACAATGCCTATATTACTCTTCAATGCTTTGTTGATGCGTTTGATGTGCCTCTTCGCTCGAATATAGCGCTTTATTTTGTTGCTTCCTCGTATGGGCATTATGCACTCAGTAGATCTCACTGGTGTGGAAGGATGACCCGAAGAATTGTGATTTATCAGTTCATTGTATAGGGATAGTATATTTTCACTTTCTTTGTCGAGATTTTGCTGTCGTAGCACTTGAAGTTCTTTATGTGCATCAGAAAGCTGGTGTTCTAGTAGCTTAATGCGCTGAAGTGCTACTTCGTGGGTGTCCCGACATTGGTCATACCTGTGAACTATTCTTCGTAGTTCGTCACGCTGTCCTCTGACATTTGTTCCTACTTTACCTTTGGACGAAATCATGAACTGAAAACTTTCTACTTACTAATTTTATTTTATTTACGTTTCCTTTTATTATTAGGGTTCCGTTCCCGAAAGTCTGCGAGCGAGAGAGAGGAGCAAAAGGAAGATGGTGAAAACGAGCAACGAGGAACGCTTTGTAAAAATAAATAAAAATTTTTTTTTTTAAAACAGTGCTGGCGTTTAATTTCTATCCCACATGTATTTATTTTTTGTATTTGCACGCACACACAACACTCATAAGTACACACAGGCACACACACACACAAATAAACCTATGTTTATTTTTCCTTTGCAAAGACATCTCAAACATAACTAGTTTAATGCTGTGGAAGTGCCGAGTCACCAAGTAAAGGCATCAAAATGCTTAAAATGTGAGTCCAGTTACGATGAACATAAAAATAATGAAGAAAAAGAACAATTATTTTTGTATTGTATTCTGTCATTATCAATTTTCTTGCGAACAAAGCTCAAAAGCTATTTGAAATTGCAGCTTTGTGAAAGTTAACGGGTTTGATACGAAGCTGAAACTCGATGGTATATTTTCACAGAAGTAATTTACTCTGTAACAAACGGTAATAACAATTTATAGAGTTTATTAGGTAGTTTTAGTTTAGGAAATTTTCATAGTTTAAATAACTGAAAAAAATGTGTTAGGCACACTTTGTGCAAAAAAGCACAATTATAATAAAAAAATATAAAATGAACGATTATTTAGAAGACAAAGATGTGTGGTGTTAAACTATAAATTATTATTGAATGAAGGAACTTTTAATTTTTGCAAGTCTTAATCGCGGAAATGACAATTTATGTTTATTTCTAGTATTAACATTGTGATAGCTACCAATGGTATCTATTTAGATTTTTTATTATTAATACATACTTTTATTACACTTATAATTATTATTAATACATTTATAATAAAAATATAGTACAATGCAATGATTTCACTGTTTTTAAAGAGTTCGTCAGTTGGAGCTGTAGAAACATAGACTGTACTCATGAGCTATGAAATGGCACCTTTGTATTCATCGACAATCCTTTCTAAAATACATACATTTAAGCTTCATACATGGTAATTTGAAGTTTCATCTATGGAAAACTAGTAAAGCCGAATGGCTTACCATAAACAATGGTTTGTAATTTTTATGTTCATGGTCATAAAGAAAAACCGAAACCGACCGACACATATTTCCATAAACAGAAATCAGGGACTGCCACTTAGCACGATCCTGACAGATCACTTTCGCTTCAGTGACTGTCATTATTCGCTGTATGCACGCACGTAAGTTTCGAGCACTGTTGGTAGAAGTATTTCGGCCGGAGACTTGCCTTTCTGGCTCTTCCTATAGGGCATTAATTTATTAATTTGTCAACCAAAGTAAAACTATTAGTGAGCTAAATAATACTTAGTTTACGTTTTACTTTTAGTTTCAGTAAATTAGTCTTTATACGTAAGGGTAGATATTTCTACCTGTTACAATTCTGATAATACCTGTTACAATACCTTTGCCATAGAATTTTCTTATTTAAAAGTAATGTTGAGCGACAATAATACACTACAAAGCAACTGGTTCTCACGACACAGGGTATCCTAGTGTGGGGCCAGAAGCAATGTGTGTGAATGTATGTAAATGTTATGTTATGTTATGTTATGTTAACACAATCATTAGGCAAGACCTCATCTACACATAGTATCAGACATTCAGTGTACCCAAAATAATTCTTAGTAGTTCCTGGATGCTGGAGTATATTTAAGGACAAAAGCAGGCCTAACGACGTCTAGCAATCCGATCAGCACAGCTCATTGGCCACGCTGAGTTACAGTTGCCGGAGCCAATACGTCATCGCCGACCCAGCGAGCGGACGAGTTATGGCGGCAAAGGGCGGCGATGCTAGAAATTCCTCTATGGGGGAGAGGTAATAATGCCCTATGCCATAATGCTACTGCTGCCGCAGGAGGTTTTATTTTTGCTTATTAAAAATCTAAAAAGGTAGAATATGGTGATAGCATGCTTAAGCATTTGCATTTGCATGTATTTACACCATTTAAATCATTATCATCAACCCATTTTGTCCCCATCGGGGTGCACGGGTCTATTTCTTGAGGATGCTATAGGCTATACAATATACACAATTGTGCCACAGTGCAAAGCCAACAAACGGCAAAGCGCTCTATCTTTCGATCTATTTATATGTCACTAGCTGTTGCCCGCGACTACGTCCGGGTGGGCTTTAGTTGAGTTAAGTGTATGCAAATAAGATAGGGATACTTTGAGCGCATGCGAAAGAGTTTACATACTAACTTCGCAACGCCCTCTTACCCCCTGAAGGGATGATTTTTGAAAAACTATTTTACATGTGTTTCATAACTTTTCATGAAGGACCTTCATATTGAATCTCATTGGAATAACTTCAAAAACGGCAAAGTTTCATACTAAGTTTGCACCCCCCTTTTTCCCCCATAAGGGATGATTTATAAAAAACTATTTTACATTTGTTTCATAATTTTTAATGGAAAACCTTCGTACCAAATTTCATTCGAATAACTTCAAAAACGGCAAAGTTTCATACTAACTTTGAACCCCCATTTTACCCCCTCTCATGACTTTCAATGAAGAATCTTTATTCTGAATTTCATTCGAATAGCTTCAAAAAACGGCAAAGTTTCATAGTAACTTTGCACCCCCTCACCCCCTTAAGGGATGATTTTTGTAAAACAATGTTTTATGTGTTCCATCAATGAAAAGTCTTTATTCTGAATTTCGTTCGAATAACTTCAAAAACGGCTAAGTTCCATACTAAGTTTTTACCCCCCTTTTCCCCCCTTAAGGGATGATTTTTAAAAAAATATTTTACACATGTTTCATAATTTTAAATGAAGAATGTTCGTACCAAGTTTCATTTGAATAACTTCAAAAACGGCAAAGTTTCATACTAACTTTGAACCCCCATTATATCCCCTTAGGGGATGAATTTTTAAAAATTCTTTTTTAGTGCTCTCCTACGTTACAAAAGGAACCCTTGTGCAAAATTTCAAGTTTCTAACCCTTATAGTTTAGGCCCTGCGTTGATATGTCAGTCAGTCAGTGAGTCAGCTTCTCCTTTTACATATATAGATTTATTTACTTATATTATACCTTTATTATTTTGTATACATAAGCAACGTTTATTTAAATTCATCCGGTATCAGTCTATACGCAAATAAACAGATGACAGAAATCAATACCGACGGAACACCGTCGATCAAGTCGCAATCTCAACTTAACATCTTAACTAACTGGAAGTGTTACTGTACTGTAACTGTAAGTTATAAATGTAAATATGTAAATACATTAATTAAAATCACCGACGTTGGAGTTACAACGGCAAAACTCAAGTGAAGCTGTACTGGCTATGTCAGACGTATGGACCCTAAAAGGTGGACAAAAATGTCACCGATTGGGTGCCGAGCGACGGCTACCGGCGACGCGGAAAACCGAGGCGAAGATTGTGTGACGACCTGACAAAATATCCACCTGGGTGGGAAGAGTTGGCCAGGAACAGGGAGGAGTGGATATCTAAAGGGGAGGCCTTTGCCCAGCAGTGGGACACAAAACTGGCTAAGTAAAAAAAAAGTAATAATTATATTATGATGCACGGAACCCGTTAAATATTTTATTCATAGTCCAAACATAGTGTTTACTTTACCGTGGTGCGGGTACCCTTAAAAGAAAGTTAGTATTATAGTTGTCTCTCTAATATTTTTTTGTAAAAGGTTTCAGTGGCCACCGCAAAGTTTCGGCTTGCCAACGGCACAAATGTACCCTCCATTACACATCGCAGGCTTGCTTACTCGTAACATTTAGTTCGCAATAGGGCTGTGCAGTGACGTGAATTTTTTATGTAATTTTGCGTCCTTCATTTGGGTTGAAAATGGTTTGGAATTAACTAGCTGCCTTTTTATTTATTAACGTATTTTATGGGCCCTAGCTGTGGCAACAGAATGCAACATGTTAAGAAATTAAATATGAGTTTACTTACTAAAAAATATTTTCGGATACACTTACCTATTTGAATTTTGGCTTAAGAAAATTTAAAAAAAAAAAATTAATTACCACAAATTTTGCAACAAAAAAGCTAATAAGTTTTCTTTTAATTAAACGTTTGTGGTAAAAGTAATTTACTTATCTTGAAAGAGCATATTAAAACATGTGTACATGAGGCACAGACGTGTTTACAAAGTAGATAATAAAAAATATAAAAAACTCTTAACAAAAAACATTAATAACCTAACAATTATTATATTTAAATAAATAAAAATAAGTTCTATTATTTGTAACATACATACACAAGCTCATGCCTATATCCCAGACGGGTAAGCAGAGACCAGGGACTGCCACCTGCTACTGCCTGTTTGTTACTTTTTGTTTCATTTATTTTGGTAACAGACAGACATCGTTATTTAAATAGGCACATTGAAAAGTAGCTTCATGAAAAGACTTGAGTGCCAAACACAACATTTTAGGTTTGGCTGTGTACAACTAGTACACAACTTATATATAACTCATGTGTATGTCATAAATTATGACTGGGTTCTTCGAGCGTACGGATTTATACGGGCTTAATGTGCTGCGGGAGCGAAAAGTGGGGCAAGAGAAGGTTTATTTTTCAGTATTTCATTTTACAGAAATACAAATTCTATAAATATAATTTAACATAAACATAAACTTTTGTATGGTATGAAAGGTAATATTTTCTTGTAGTTTCTCAACTACAAGAAAATATCACGGCCTTCCTTTATCTCTGCAGTCTGTACATTATAATCAGATAGCAACAAAAATAATTTATAGCACATATTTACGCATGATAGACCATAAGGAATCTCCTATTCCCTCTCGCTACGAGCATGACGTAGCGGCTACGGCGTAGCGGCGTAGCAGTCCGGCAGTGTGCTACGACGCTGGGTAATACGAACACCGCGTAGCCGTGCTACGAGACCGACGCGATATAACTTCGCGTGTTGAACTTTTACCTACGAAGTGATCCAAAGCGGTTGTGTTGATTACAATGCGGACAAGTATGTTTTTAAATACTTTATTTTTGTATTAAAAGTGGTAAAATTTAATACACCGTTCAGAAAAAGTGACTACGAAGTGAAAACTTTTTCGTCGGAAAAATATTAATTTCGAAAGTTTTAATTAAAAAAATGGGCATTCATCTTCTGTTTGCGCCTTAAACAATACAGGGAGTTTTTTTAGGGAGTTGGAGAACTTTGGAAACACAATGGAAATTTACGAATCCACCAGAAGCTTGCAAATGAGAAAACTCTATTACAAAATCAAGCAAATAGAAGTTGGTTTCGGAAGGAAGATGCGATGAATGTTGAAGCAGTATGTTGTTGCCAGCTCTGCTGCTGTTTCTCGTACCGCGGTCGTGCTTGCAGCGAGACCAGCCCGCCGCACTGACCACACAAGACCAGCAGACTACCACCAGCCCAAAATTTCAAACAAGAACTACCCAAGAAAACAATTTAACCAACCGGTTATCGCATTTTGTGTACAATGACCTCAATTGGATACAAACGACCACAAACTCGGAGACCTTCTTTAATATTAATGACAGACATCGCAAAAAGTCTCTAGTTAACGTTACTAACCTACTAACACTTAACGGGAAACTTAAATACGATAATTATAAGAATAGTTTAAAATACAAAGTTAGGCTTAAGAGAGAGACGCAACCTCTCATCTCTACATTTGATATCTCAAGGATGTTCAAAAAGAAAAAGTTGAAAACAAAAGACTCGACTCAAGACAGTGTTTTGTTGCCAAGCGTGGCGTCGCTCAAATCAGATCGCACCATAAGCGATCTTACAAAATTGGATGACATTAAAATATCAACAACTGTAAGCCAAATTAATTTAGCTAGCAATTCAACTGAAGAAAACATAGACTCTAAAACTGTTATTGAAAGTGTTGATATCAAAACAGAAGAAGTAATGTATACAAGTGCAACAAAAGCCCCGAAAGCGATACCGACAATACCAACTGAAGCCGCAATAGTAAGTAATACAGAACAACCTACGCCAATTACCTTAGTTGAGCAGGTTTTCACGACTTCAAAGCCGAAATCAAATGGCGTCCAACAAAGCAAAAAGACGAGGAAGGGGAAAGTGCGACAGGCAAAAGGATCAAACAAAAACACACCTCTCAAAAGTTTAGAACAGTCCGTACTAACAAAACCAGAAACTACTGCAGAAGAACCAGTCTTAAAAGCTGTTATACAACCGACAAATAGTTTAGAGCAATTTTCATTAAATGACAAATCCGAAAAGGAAATAAAACAAATTGTCCTAGAACAAGAACCAAATGAAACTAATTTTACAGAAACAATGCATACAGTACAGATACCATCAATTAACACCTCAGAACAAATGATAGTGAAAGCACCGAGCGACACGGGCCAGCTGGTGATGAAACCGATGATAAAGTCGAAGCCGCGGGTGATGGTGAAGAAGAACGAAACAGCGTGGCCGGTGAAGCACGCTGCCGTCGTAGAGGGAGACATCGTGCTAGGCGGGCTGATGATGGTGAGTTTCTTTTCATATTTTGCTAAATCTTAAGATGACACTCTGCTTCTGAATTCATAACAACGTTTTTGATTAATCTACATTTAAAAAGTAAACTCTTGTCGGTGCAGCAGCTCTTAGATTTATTTTATTTAATTTTGGCAACAGCCCCTTTAGGAACAGTTAAATAACATTTACAATAGTAGAGGTAAATAGACTTATAGTGCCGGAAATTTACAACAATAATATGCTCCGGTGTGCACAAAAAATACGCTAAAATATGTTACGAACAGCTTTAGACAGGGTTATGTATAAGTACACTTTAAAACAGAGGCCTCCAACCGTAAATCAGAAAATTGGAAATAAGTGGCTTGCATTAATTAAAAAAAATGTTTTTTGAAGCTACTGAACTGTACATTGCAAAACAGGCAAAATGCCTCTATAGTGTTTGGGAATATCGATAAAGCTTACCTGCTATTATTAAAGCTTAATCGATTAACATTTACAACAAGCAATGTGTAGACAAGTTATACAACCCTCTCAATGCTCTCCCAGTAGATGACTTACAGGTGGAATTGACTCTCTACAGCCACGCAAACTTTCTATAGAGATAAGCTGTTAGCCTTTAGAGACCCGTGTGACTGTTTCCAATTTTATTAATATAGATAAAACATTTCATAATTACACGACCACTCGTCTCTCATTCCTTTCTTGTCTCTGTCTATGGTTGCCTGGAAGAAATACTAATAAGGCTGCCAATCGTACTTCGATTTTATAACAATTCTGTAAATAGAATTTAATTTTATTTGTACAATAAAGAATATTTTCTTCTTCTTCGTAGTGCGATGTAAAAACTTATCCTCGATGTTAAAGTTATTTTTCTCGAAACTTATTTTATTGCTGAATTCTGTTACGTAACAGTTTAACAAGTTTCCCTTGATGCCTTTTATGGATATTTCTGAAGAACAATCGCGTTCTCCATTGTTCTGAAAGAATTTGTCACGCGCCCATACGTGACACTGTCTCCATTGGCACTCAAATATTGCCCTTTTACAAAAGTTTACTATAAGATACTGAGTGAATGGAAGCTCCAAATAAAACAAACACTGTGTAGTATGAGATAAATAGATAAATAACTTATTAAAAAATCTTGACAGATACACACACACATTTGTATTTTGTGATTTGTCAAAGGCATTTTATTGTGTAGACCACAAAACACTGCTCTCAAAATTAAAACACTATGGAATAAAAAAATTAAGTTTAGATCTTCTAAAATCATATTTAGAAGGAAGGGTTCAAAAAGCAGACATAAACCGTATTAAATCGTCAGGTTCACTTGTAAAAATGGGAGTCCCCCAGGGATCTATCTTAGGGCCGTTCCTTTTCCTGGTCTATGTAAATGATTTGCCGTTTATGGTACAAAAAATGTGTGAGATAGTGCTATTTGCTGATGACACGTCACTTATTTTTAAAATAAGGAGACAGGAAAATAATCTTGACGAAGCAAATAATGCTCTCTCGCACGTTCTAGATTGGTTTACAGCAAATAATCTGTTGTTAAATTCAAAAAAGACAAAATGTATGAAGTTTACCCTACCTAATGTAAAATTAGTTGAAAATAACATTGTGATTGGAAATGAAAAACTAGAATTTGTTGAAGATACTGTATTTCTGGGCATCACAATCGATGCCAAACTACAATGGGGCCCACATATTGTAAAATTAGCACATAGACTTAGCTCCGCAGCATATGCCGTGAAAAGAATTCGAGAACTTACTGACGTTGCAACTGCTAGGCTTGTTTATTTTAGTTACTTCCATAGTATTATGTCCTATGGTATACCACTATGGGGCCGGGCAGCAGACATTAAGACTATCTTCATATTGCAGAAGAGAGCGATCCGATTTATTTACAAGCTAGGTAGTAGGGACAAACTAAGAAATTTTTTCAAAGAAATCAACATCCTAACAGTTGCAAGCCAATACATTTATGAAAATATTATGTACGTTAGGAAAAATATTAAAGATTTCGAAACACTTGGTAGCCATCATAACGTTAATACTAGGAATAAACATAAATTGTCATTTCCACGATTTAGACTTGCAAAAGTTAATACTTCCTTTATGGGGCACTGTATAAGGTTCTACAACAAGATACCCCAAGATATATTAGAGTTACCTCCAACGCAATTGAAGAATTGTGTTAAGCACACTCTTTGCAAAAAAGCTTATTATAAAATCAACGATTATTTAGAAGACAAGGACGTATGGCTTTAAATAGTAGTTTAATATTAAATTTAATCAGAGGATAAATGTGTCTAGTGTTCAACACATCCAAGATATTGTTTTGTAAGTTTTATTTGTATTAGCTTTAAGTTGATTTGAGAAAAGATGGTCAGAGTGGAGTTTTTTTTTTCGCTGCCTTTTTCTCCACTACAGACGGCAGGCAGCGGCTAACATTATACATAACTGTACGTATGTACATTGACATTCAACAAGCAGAATGTAAATTCTTTACGTTGAAATAAATTTCTGATTCTGATTCTAATTCTGATTCTGATTCACATACAAACACACACACACACACACACACACACACACACACACACATATTTTGAAACATTATAAAACAATCCACTTAAATAAAATAATACGAAAACCAAAACTTAAAATGACACAGAAAAAAACAAAAATAAAGTAAGAGTTCTGCACGAATCAATTGAGAACAACAAAACACGATAAAATGATGATATTTTACAACAAACACAACATAAACATTTACATACAGGCACTGTTCTGGCCCAACACTAGGATACCCTGTGTCGTGGGAACCAGAAACAGCGACATCACAAACATGTAAACATCTGAGGCTTTTTCTTAGTTTCCAGCCGGGGCTTGAACTCGGGACCTCTCGTATGGTAGACAGGTGCGCTAACCACTGCGCCACAGATATTATTGATGATTGGACTTGGAAGTGGGAGACCCAGGTTCGACTCCCAATGCAAAGATCAGCTTATTTAACATTAATTAAAACTAAATACTGGCCCCTCTGACCTGCCAAATCGTATCGTAATCGTATCGCGTTTTGAAGTCGTTTGATTGTAAGTCGTGAAGGTTTTCCAATTTACCAAATTGAGTTAATTCTCGAGAGGCTCACTCGGAATTAATTTGATCGCCGTTCATTTTGCTCATTTTATATTAACGGCCTCACCGTTGTTAGATTACAGTTCAAGACAATATTTAAAGAAGAAGATGCCAAATGTGAAAACATAATTATCATCATCATCATCATAAGCCCACGTCTAACTACTGTTGGGTATATGCCAACATAAAAAGACCGGATTATTGAAATAAGTATAATAAACATACATACATAAGTTCACGCATGTATCCCAAAGGGGTAGGCAGAGACCAGGGACTGCCACCTGCCACGATCCTGACAAATTACTCTCGCTTCATCAACATTCATTAGTCGTTGCATGCACGCACGCTGGTTTCAGGTACTTTGTATCTTTCCCTTTGCGAATACGTTCCCTATTTGGTCGAAGCATAATATATTTTTACATATTGTGTCCTAGCTCCCAGACAGAAATATGAAATATGTAGGCCCCTCAGCGCCTACTGTATATGTATCTTGTCGTGTTCTAAGCAATAAAACGTCTGAGCGGTCACTTTACCCATCTCATACATGTGGAAATTACCACGTAATCTAAAATGTATGTGAAATTGAAAACAACCTATTAAAATGTTTAATATATTATGTTTTTAATAATGTTTACTGTCTCAACTAGTAACACTAACTATGCATAAAAAAAAAGAAAAAGTGTTATTTGCCAAATAATAGTTGTAGTCTAGCATTCTAGTCTAGCACCATAATGTTGAAAAGAATAAATGTGGAGTTTCTTTGTTAGTTTCTTCTCCATCATCATCATCATCATGATGAATAAATGTGGAGTTTCTTTGTTAGTTTCTTCTCCATGTAATTGTGAAACTTACAACTTTGGCGTTCATAAAGTAAACATTTTGTTTGTACTATGAATAAAATATTTGATTTTAAAATAATTTGTGCTATGGTAACCAGGCAATGAAATACACCCAGACTGAACAATACAGAAGGGCATTTGTACAAATAAACGGCGGCTCCCAGTGGGATTTTAACCCACGACCTCTGTCTTGGCAGTAAGCGCCTTAACAGCTGTAACTTCAAGCTAATACAGCCTTTTTAATTTGATTGAAAATGTCAGCGTCATCCAAATTAAAATATTTTCAATATAGTGGTTTTAACGTAAAGAAACATTTTAATACAGACACATACATTGCTTCTGGCCCCACACTAGGATACTCTGTGTCGTGGGAACGAGAAACAGTGACATAACAACCATGTAAACATCCAAGACCTAGGGTTTTTTTTTTCCCCACCCAGGATTTGAACCCGGGACCTCTCGCATGGAAAGCGGACGCGCTAACCGTGGCGCCACAGAGGTCGTCGGTCGGTCTTTGGTCGATTTGCAATAATATTTTAATTAATAAAAAATCAATTGAATTTTATAAAACAATTAGTGACGAGTCTTGTCTTCTATAATGATGTCCTCAGGATAGGTATGCAGTGATACGACGACTTTGTATAGAAACTTAGGTTTAATTAGGGCTTAAAGAGTACCATTATTTTTACAATAATTATGGTTTATATTATAATTATAAAAATATTTCTTAATTCCTGAATTGCACGACTTCCCATGTATGATTTCTTTCTTGTCTCCGTTGGAAGAAATTGCTTATAGTAATAAAGCCGCCAACTGTACTTAGATTTATAAAAATCTGAAGATGTAATTTATGAGTACAATAAATAATAATGTATCTATCTATAAGTTACGATGTGGCCGCGAAGCAGCGCAACTAGCGTATAAAAAAAACGCCACAAATAAAGGCAGTAGCAAAATCAAACTATTATACGTAGCTGGCGCCAACAATGCTGATATAGCAGAGTCTCAAATAAGGGCTTAATCTTTTCCGATCAAGGCCCGAAATTTCAATTTCCTGTGTGCAAACAGCGCTTGCTGATCATAGCGTAAACTATTTCAATTTCCCAACTTGTTACTATGTTGAATATTAATCTCGATAATTATTTTACACTTGCTTGAGTAGCTGTGAACGATTGGGCCGCCGCCGCCGCCGCCGCCTTGGGCCCGAGTTTAATGAGTTTTCCCCGAACATGATATACACTTACACACTTGTACCGTTTATTAAACAAATAGGCTTAACTTCGCACTATAAAATTGTTGTTTTGTTGGTGTTAGATAGGTGGAATCGCTCGTAGCCGGCTGCTTGAGTGATCTTAAACGATCACGAATGTTAAGCAACATAGGGCGCGTACAGTGCATGGATGGGTGACCGTACTATGACTTACGCTAGCGGAATTTTTTCGAGCGGTTCCGTGCTTCGCAAGGCACTTCAAGCAGTTGGTGCTGGCTGCCGTCGATAGATGATTTTAGTATTGAGATAAGCTGCAAAATTCACTAATGTGCTAGTTGGGTGATGACCTCACAAACACCAAAATTTAGAAATATATAAAAAATAGAAATAATAAATAAAACTCTTAAAATGGTCAATATTCTTGTAATAACTTATAAAAACATAGATCAAAAATAAGTAGCATGGCCAATTACAGGAATCCGCTGACGTACCAGCGAAAATTAAAAATCTTGTTTGTTGTCCTTATTACCGTTGATGATATTAATTGCTTCAACCTGTTTAATTAAATGCAAAATGAATTTTGTATTTAGGAAATAAACAGTTACAACAAAGAAAGCTTTTATCAATTGTCCTTTTACAATTGTGTTTATTTAGATCGTAATGAGAAATTTCCATCAGAAAATTTCATTAATTTTAATTCAGGGAATGATTGACAATCGTTGGCTATGCATTAATGTTACTGCGAAGACCCAAAATAATTCCCTGTATTTCATCATTATCCGTTTCAAATAGAACCATAGAGTTTGCGGTGGGTAGCGTCTCACAAGTTGTAGAGGGAGAATCCAAAATCCGATCGGTGGTCATAATTTTTTGGGCCAGGTTCTTACCTATCGTCGCGAAATACTTGTTGGCTTCATTTATTGATGTTTCAGGACTTGAAGAGCTAAGCAGCAGCTCCGTAGGTGGAGTAGATTGTTTTTTCATGTGAGTTATAGTTTTAATTAGTTCCCACGTTGCTTTCGGATTTCTTTTAGTCTTTTGAAATTCATCACGCTCGTAAATATTTTTCATTTTTTTCAATTAATTGTTACAGTAGTTGCGGTAACGCTTGTATATAGTTTCGTCACATAGATTATTTGAACTTTTGGATTTCTTATGTAATTTGTCCCTATGTCGGATACACCGCAATAAACCTGGGGTGATCCAAGGTTTACGTTTGCGTCGGGGTATTTTAACTATTTTTGTGTTATTTTTTATAATGTCAGATATGGTGCTAACCAGGATGTTCGAGGCTTCGTTAGGGTCATCAGATGTAAATATGTCCGCAAAGCTACTTGATTCTATTTCAGAAACTACAGCAGAGTGATCAATAATATTTTTGTAAACAATATGAGTCGGATTATTTTTTCTTTCAGATTCCAGTTCACAGCAAAAAAGAGTCGGGACATGATCAGTTAGCTGTCAATAACTAGCGTAACAGACTTTAAATTTGTCTTAAGCATAACATGATCAATACAACTCTTCATGCGTGTTGGTAATTGATGCCCTGGTAGAATGCCCATGGCTGCCATAGCTTCAAGGTAGTCTGCGGAGCCATAATCTCTACAATTATGTGTTGTGTTAATATTAACGTCGCCCATGATTGCAATAGTTTTAAAAGTCGATAGCGAAGCGATAGTTTCACTGAGGCCATCAATGAAATCCTGAATATTCTTTTTTATGTCTGATTTTATTGGAGGGCGATACAGACCGATTAGAGCGAAACCTGTTTTATATTTTAAAACTAAATCAGACGCTTTTACTAGAGTCTGTGGTTGGTATACAGAGCAATGTAATGATTTTTTTACATAATATAGAACCACGCCGTCATTTTGGTTGCAGTAATTAGGATGATGCAAAATGTATCCATCAAGGACAGGGACAACAGTAGCCACACTTAGCCAACATTCCGAAAGGACTATTATGTCACATTCAATATCTATGCGATTCAAAAGTATCAATAATTCATTAAAATTTCGGCCAATACTACGGATGTTTATATGGAGAACGGATATTTTGCTCGTAAAAGCATCAATGTATGTTTTACAGTTTTCAGGAGAGCAACGAAAACTATTTGACACTGATATATGTTTGTAATGTCCTTGCCTGGTTATCATAGCACAGGGTATCCCAGTTTGGGACTATGTCAAGTGATTGTGTAGTGTGGAAGTGGTAGGAAGTAGTTTTTATTAGGTAGATAGAATGCTTGTGCTCTACGAAACCACCAAAACAGGCCTAAGTTTTTTTTAAATACATTTATTATACCAATAAGTTGCGCGTAATTTGGAGTTTATTTTTTTACCGTTACTTTAGTTTTCTTTTCTTTGACCTAGCATATCATCATCATCAACCCATTATGGCCCCACCGAGGGGCACGGGTCTCTTCCCTAAGGAAGATATAGCCCAAACTACACCACGGGTGCCAAGTCTGGATTGGTGGAGGCTTATAACCTTGCTTAAACTATATCAATAATATATTGCCTCTACAACTTCGGCCTATGTCCAGTAGTGTGTGTCAAATGACTGATAATGATGATGATTAGAACTTCACAAAATGTACGTAACGCAAAAAAAATTTATTGGAACATGCCGGGATTCACACCCAAAACCTTCCGAACGCGGACCCGGCGTCCACTCCACCGGTATTTTATCATTGAATAAATTAACATCAAATCCGAGATTTTAATTCATAGTAAAGTAATAAGAAATGTATTCGTAGAATTGCCGCGATCGATTCTCCGCTACAAACAAGGATGATACTTGGAGACGGAATGTTCTTTGAGCCTGTGCCAAGACTCCCCAACGGGAACGGTATTTGTCTCTACAGGGTCTGGCTAAACAGCACATTCGTTTTATTTAATGTGACAGGACTAAATAATTACATAATATACTATTGTGGCAGAAAAACCATAAAGATGATTTATCAATAAAATAATCATAAAAGTGATACCATGTTTCCGGAGAGTAAAACTTATAGTCCTATAAATTCACAAAGGATGTGAAATCTCTCGGACGGATATTCCGACGTATTTAAATATCTTTTGCCTGATTTCACCGACCTCTATGGCACATTTAACCCATTTCAAGGGTTTCTCGATAGTTACTTTGGTTTTACCAAAACAAAAACTGATTTCCGTTGTTTTTTTGTGTACTGGTAGGTAGTGGTTATTTTTGTTTAAAAAGTTGCTCAGTGGGCAAAACAGCTTTTTATTTTATCTTTTTCGTCGAGCATCGCCTAGCCTAGCTAGGGATCGACTGACACCTACACAAAAACGTAGCGATTCCGTTCTAATACTTAAAAATCATCCTAGACTACCACAGTACTTAAAGCTACCTTTACATATTCTATTGAGATTACGTAAACATTTTGTTATATTCGTGTACCTATAAATAAATAAATAACAACCTGGTAGTTATTCCATTCATATCCATACTTCCTTGCTAGCTAGACTAATATTATAAATGTGAAAGTAACTCTTTCTATCTATCTATCTGTCTGTTACCTTTACAATTTTCACCCTTTCAATATAGATAAGTTCTAAGGTACTTTACCTTAAAACTTATCTATATAATAAAATATTAAAATATTTAAAAGAACTGTAGAGGTTTCCTCGATTTATCCATGAAATGTTACTTTTGCCAAAATAATTAGTCGGTTAAGTATAGTGTAGTTGAAAAAAACACCAGTAAGTTGGTTTTCGGTGAATCGTTACATCGGGGAATTAAAGCTTGGTACTAATAAGACATCGATCAATGAAATAATCGATTAATGGTTTTTGTTAAAATGAAAATCGATAATTTGTATTTCGATTTCATGTAGGGAACCCGTCTACACATTCAACAAACCAGCGTTGGTAAAAGTAAAAAGTGAAGGAGGTAAGGAAAGCGCAGCGTAAAAGTGCCTCTAATTACGATCCTCGACATGGAAAAAAATCTGAAGTGTCTCAGTTACGAGAAACTCACAGTAATTTAGTATAAAGCCGTCACTTTTGGCTTTTTTCTTTCTCGTATAGTACACGTATGATACTTAGCTTTGATTAACAAAGTTTGCTAAAATGCTAATTCTCTATCAAGTTCTGGAATTTTTTTTTCTCTATTTCTTTTTATTCTCAAAATATTAAAATGTGCGGGAATCTCTCGTAGCCCTGCCTGAGTGGTCTTAAACGATGACGAAGGTTAAGCAACATAGGGCGCGGTCAGTGCATGGATGGGTGACCCTCTATGACTGACGCTAGTGGCATGTTTTCGAGTGGATCCGTGCTTCGCAAGGCACGTTAAGCAGTTGGTACCGGCTGCCGACGATAGATGTGTGACGTATATAATTTCATCCCCCCTACCCTACTAACTAATTAAATAAAGGAGCCGGGGATCTCTGGACCCAATTGTTATAAGCTGAAATATGGTTTAAAAAAAGCGGTATTTTTTTCTGTTTCAAAATATAAAAAATCTGCTCAATTCACAATCTGGGAGACGAAAAATCTTAAAAACAAGTTTATTGCACTGGTGAAATAACGTATCGATTACTATAATCGATTACTGTGAATGATTTCAACAATTATTATTGAACATAAAAACACTCGCATCGGATGATGGATTCGATCAAAGTGAACAAAATCTACGGAATAAATTATTATGTTGTCAATAGTTTACAATAAAAAAGATTATCAATTTTAAAATCGATTCTCGTAGATTCTCGTTTACAGATCGATTTATTACTCATGTTTGTCAAATGTATTTAATCTGTGCTGACAGTGACAGCTCCCGGACTTTCAATCGGGAGACGATAATGCACGTACCGCGAATGCACATCCTGAGAACGTACGCCTCGGTAATGTAGAGCCACGGAATCCGTGTACATGTACAATTGTACACGGATTCTCGTCCGTACGTTCTCGGGTCGTGCGTTATCAGGCTGTACAAAATCGGTACAGGCGAGAATCCGTGTACAGCCGTAGACACGACAGAGTGGTGCCTCGTTTCCATACAGCGTATTTCATTCACTTCGCAGCAATTCCAGAAATTCTATTCCGTATTCCCCAAATGTCAAAAAGTCCTGACATGTAGTGAAATTAATTTCTAAACGAATCCCAAAAGAAATACACACTCCACACTCACACATTCCAGTAAAACGCGCAAAACCTATGATCTGAACAACGTAGTGATTGTATTCTCTGTGATGTAAATGAGGCACCGAATGGTCACCGATTCCAGGGCTGTACGTTCCCGTCCGTGCATTCCCGGTACGGACCGGGAGTGCACGGACGGGAATGTACAGGCAGGAATGCACTTCCCGATAATTGGTGTCATTTGGGCACGAATTCCCGGGCTGTACATTCTCGTGCCGTACTGTTATAACTCCTTGAGTTTAGACAATCGATAGGAGCGTTGCCTAGTGATTGTTGTTTATGATTTGATTTGTCATTCTGCATGAAAAACGTTCAGTCTAATAAAAACTTTATTTCATTAAAATCGTAATATATACTTCGCTATCACGCTAGATTCCACTGCCAGCTAAGCGATCACTCTGCTACACATACATTCTCGGTCCGTGCAATATAGTGACCCTTTCAATCTATGATCATGATCACCGGATTACCTACTCATCTTGTATCGGTTATTGTTTGCGTATTTTAATTATATTCATCGACCAGTGCTTTTTCTCTACGGACTTCTAGTATATTGTTTAACTTGTACGACTGTGGCATACCGACTAATCGATGTAATACACTGGGCCGACGAGTTTAAGAGGATGAAATGACACAAATCCTTGTCTTCCCTGTCTTTTAACCTATTTGTGAGTTTCGTTACATTTTCCCACTCAATACAATAAGAACTACAATTAATGTAATAAATAACTGTCTATCATAAGATCATATTTATAAAATCAGCTGTTAAGCATAGGTTATTGTAAATTTGTTGCATAGTCTCACTTTTACTAAATCTCTTTTAACTTTGCTCTCAGATTGCTAAAATCCGCAAAATTTTCAAAGATGGTCTGACAATATATAAGCTGTTTATTAACACCACTCTCGTCTTTTTACATCTGGGCCCAAGAATGTATGAAAGCGTTTCCGTCTCCTTTATTGTTTTATCGATTTAACTATCGATCATGATAGGCTGAATGTCCTGTGCCTTATCGGTTTCGGTCGCAGTTTAAGAAAAGTGCAGTGTTGTCATAGGTGAAATTTGTCGTTCCAGATATTGTTAGTTTTTTTTTTGTCAATTGCGAATGATAAATTGTTTGTATGGAACAGAAGTCCTTCTAAAATTGGTCAGTGCTTGTTTTCCGGAATTCCAAATGATACGACGTCGTTTTGATTTATTATTCCTTACTTTTTTTCCAACTTTTAACCTGGCAACCCGGACATGTCATGACGTTTGCATTCGACAGACTTCCTTTTTTTTACTTTTTCGACCGGCGTACACGCAGATGTATTTCTTCTAAAGAAATTTCATTAAGGACTCTTGTGCGGTCCGAATTTTATTATACAGGTGACGAAACGATCGCCCACCTACAAATTATGAAATTATAAGCACAAATTTTGGTAAGTTAGAGCTCTTTCACGATGGTCATTGCCAGTCTAATTGCCTAGGTTTTATGTTAATATTTTATCTTCTATTCTAGCACTAAAAAGAAACCCCCGTCGGAGTTGACAGGTTTCCACCTCTGCAGCCTGATTACCTGTAACGCAAGGATCCCATCCCTCCGTCGGTAAGTTGTTCACCACGGGCGCAAACAAAATTTTGAGGTTGTGTTGAAAAGAGAGTTGTGAATTTGAATCCAGAGTGAACTGAGGCGATTCATGCATTAAAGCCCGAGCGAAGCGAATCGCTGGAGGAGCGAGGGATTCAACACTACCGAGACCAAAAATGATTTGTGCTCGTATTTAACACTCTGCTTTTCACTACTATCTGAGAGGAATGGAAATGAGTATATGCGTTCCAATTACAAATATTTGACAATTAAGTACTTAAAAGTTTTGCAGCAAAGAATTTGGAAGTTCAGTAAGTAGTTCTAAATTTGGTTTTAAAACTCATTGCTTGGGTTGGAGTGAAATAGATATAGGACGAATCCTTAAGAGCATTAGTATATAAATTCAAAATTGGATTTTGACGCTATTTACTTTGATGCATCTTAGTTTAGCTTGAAAAATAACCAACAATCCGAAAGCTAAGCATTTACTTCTATGAAGGCGGGATCAAAATTCAGCAATTTAACACAATGCCATAACCCAAGGTTGGTCCCGCCTAATTTTTTTTAATGTATCCTCTCCACAGACAAGACTAATCAGTAATATGCGGGCCCGATCAAGCCGTGAGTTACACAAGTGTGAAATTAACTTGAATGATTCGATTGTATTCAAATCCAATCTGCACATTTTGCGAAGTGGTTTTTCATAGAGCGATAGGCACCGACCAAGACCTGGCGACCTCTGCCACGTCGGTTAGTGCATCTGCTTACCATGCAAGAGATCCCGGGTTCGAACCCCGGCTGGGGAGAAAAAAAAACCCCAGGTCTTGGATGTTTTGTTTGTGACGTCGCTGTTTCTGATTCCCACGACACAGGGTATCCTAGTGTGGGGCCAGAAGCAATGTATGTGCCTGTATGTAAATTTTTATGTTTAAGGTTTGCCTCTTTTCTTTCGCTTCGTCGACATTCATTAGTCGTTACATGCATGCAAACCGGTTTTAATTACTTCTTATCTTACTCTTTGTTTCGACATTCTTATTTGGTTGAAATATATCCGAGTGCTTGCAGAACGTCCCTAACCGGCCTTTCTACCCAACATCCGCTCAGTATTTGTTGCCTCTTAAATAATAATTTTAGTCACTACACATCTTTCAGCCCAGAAAAAATCTAATGAAACTAGTGACTGTTCTGTCATTCAAAGTAGATTAGGTAGTTAGGTAGATTAAAAGTTAAAATGGTAGGTAAGACGTCTCTGCAAAATACATAGGTATGTAAGCAATATAGCTTAAGAAGCACATGCAAAAATAAACTTAAAGAACACCATGAACTGAATATGGTACAAGAAATGTGATTTATGAAGGTGTCCAACTGTGTAATAAATAACTTACCACCATAACTTAACTAACCACAAGTAAAGGATACAGAAAATATGAATGCTTTTAAAAATAAACTTAAGCTCCATGTTTTAAATTTATAATTAAGATTGATGCTACTTTAATGCATGCCGTATAATTTAAGCTTATTTTAAGTTTTTGATTTTCTCATTAATTAAGTGAACTGTATGTAAGTTCTTTATGAGAAATAAATGTCTTTGATCCCAAGTGGTAGTTATAAAAGTATTATTCGTTATTTTCTCTTCTGTGTAGAACCTCCACGATTGTATAAAGCGTAGCAGTGGTATGAAAGCAAAGCTGCAGAAAACTGGAGAACTAAATTCAATTGAATACAGGTTTGTGCCGCGAATGTTTTCTGTAGGCTTGCTCACGCTTTGTTCGCATCTGTGCAGCGAGCTGTGCTTTGTGATTGGCCTAGTTGAGCCAATACATGTTGCAAGGCAGCGTTTAGTTATCAGGTCTAAAAATAAGAATTTTCAAACAAATATCTATACGTTCTGTGTCCATTTCTGGCCATATCCATTCTCCCATAGCATAGGGAATCCTTGTTTGGGAGCCAGAAACCATTTTTGTAACCGTTTTACAAATAAGTATTTTTTCATTTCATTATATAGACGAACTTATTGACACGTTCATTGGATATCCGCCGATTGTAATTTCCGCCAATAAGAGAGACGCCACACTGGCGATGATTTTGTTGCGTCAGCGTTGCGTCGATTGAGCCACACGGGCGTCGCGTTTGAATGATTTCAATGCAGTAAGCGCCATACGAGCGCTGCGTCGGCTTTGCGTTAACGCAGCGATCTTCATGTAATAACAACATGAATTCTGCGCTGCACCGCTCCGTGGTTTCGACGCAATCAGATATCAAAAATTTATTTCAACGTAAAGTATTTACATTTTGCTTGTTAAATGTGAATGTATATAAAATGATAATGTTAGCCGCTTCCTTAGGGCCGAATGTAATGGAGAAAAAGGCAGCAAAAAAAACTCCACTCTAATACAAACTCCAATCTAATACAAAGTTTGGTCCATTTACATAAGAAAGTAAAAATTCAAGATCCATGAGTGCAATCAATACTTGCAATGTCAAACATTATTTGATATTCTTAAACAAGTATGAAAACACCAATGCTGCGGCCGGACACACGGACAGCAATTTCGCTTCTCCACCTCGTCTGTCTCCTCTCCTTCAGCCTTTTGTCGCCGTTTGTCATTTCAACGCAACATGTGGCATGACGTTTAAATACTACAATATCTGTATTCATATATTTTTTCTCTTTTCCCGAGTTCCTGATTTTTTTATCCTTCGTTTGAAAAGAAAACTTTGAAACGAAATATTTCTTGGTAAGAAATATTTGATGCCGTGGGGTGCCGGCTTTAGGATAGTGCCCCCCCATCTCAGCCCGTGGGTGCCGTAAAAACCGGCAAAGGGACACATCACCAGGAGGTGGGCAGCAGCGCCTTCTGCGGAAATGCTTCTCACTGCGCTCGCCAACCCGCATGCCAAACGTGGCGAGTATGGCAAATACCCTCATGGCAGTACATAAAAAAACCAGGCCCCCAGTCCCCAGCAGCTCCGCTATTCCTGGCTACGGTAGCGGCCACGGTAACGGCGGAGCAAGGGGTGCTAAGAATCTCCGGCAGAGATCCGGCTACCACCCCGAACAGCGAAAACGACTGGCCCTGGTAACACACAACATTCGCACAATGAGGACGGAGGAAAAGCTAATTGAGCTGGAAGAGGAAATGGGTAGGCTACACTGGGATATCCTAGGGTTATCTGAAGTCCGTCGAGAGGGCGAGGACACGATAACCCTGAAATCCGGTAACCTGCTCTACTACCGGGAGGGCGAGCGACAGTCCCAGGGTGGTGTCGGGTTTCTCGTCCACAAGCCCCTCGTGAACAACATTTTGGCCATCGAGCTCCACTGGCCACAAGCCAGTCGAGCAGGGTGGTATACCTAATACTCAGAATATCTAAGAGGTATTCGCTGAAGGTCATTCAGGTATACGCGCCGACCTCGTCACACTCCGATGAGGAGGTAGAGGCGATGTATGAGGACATTAGTAGGGCCATACATACCTCGGAGACCTATTTTAATGTGGTCATGGGGGACTTCAATGCGAAGCTGGGCAAAAGAAGCGAAGGCGAGATGAGAGTGGGGCAATTTGGTCATGGGCAACGGAACCCTAGGGGACAGAGGTTGACCGACTTCCTGAAGAAAGAGGGACTCTTTATGATGAACTCTTTCTTTCAGAAGCCACCTCACAGGAAGTGGACCTGGTTGAGTTCCGATGGTTCCACGAGAAACGAGATAGACTCCTTCCTGACCTCCAAGAGACAGATATTCAATGATGTCTCTGTGATCAACATGGTAAAACCGGAAGCGATCACGGAATGGTAAGAGGCACATTGAATATCAATGTCAAACTTGAGAGGTCCCGTCTCATGAAATCCACGCTCCGACCTACTCGTGCCCATATCCAAAACCCCGAGAACTTTCAACTCGAATTGTCAAATCGCTTCGAATGCCTGGAAAGCGCCGCGTCGGTGGACGAGATCAATAACAGGTTTGTAGAAACTGTTCGTACAGTGGGCTCGAGGTTCTATAAACCCAACCGAGCGAGCAGACCACAAAAGCTCTCAAACTATACTCTCGACCTCATGGCTAAACGTCGCTCGTTGCAATTGCAGTCCTCCAGAGATGCTGAGTCATATAGGCAGCTCAATAGACACATATCAAAGTCTATGCGGCACGATATTCGTTCCTTTAATACCGAACGTATTAAAGAGACTATAGAGCGGAACAAAGGCTCTAAAGTGTTCGCAAGAGACATGTCTATTGGGCAAAGCCAGCTGACGAAGCTGAAAAGAGAGGACGAGGGTATAGCGTCGACCAAGTCAGAGGTACTGAGGGAGATTGAGGGCTTCTACGGACAGCTATACACCTCAGTCGCAAAACCTGTTAGTAGTTTGCACAAAGACCCAAGAGCCAAACTGACCCGACATTATACCGAAGATATCCCGGACATCAGCCTGTACGAGATTAGGATGGCCCTGAAACAGCTTAAGAATAACAAGGCACCAGGAGAGGACGGAATTACTTCAGAGCTTCTGAAAGCGGGTGGAACACCGGTACTTAAAGTCCTTCAGAGGCTCTTCAATTCCGTCGTGCTCGAAGGAACAACGCCAGAAGCATGGAACAGAAGCGTGGTGACGCTGTTCTTCAAGAAAGAGGATAACACTCTATTGAAGAACTACCGACCCATCTCGCTTCTGAGCCATGTTTATAAGCTTTTCTCGAGGGTCCTGACGAATCGTCTCGAACGCAGGTTTGATGACTTCCAGCCTCCCGAACAAGCCGGTTTCCGAAAGGGCTATAGTACCATAGACCACATCCACACGCTGCGGCAAATTATACAGAAGACTGAGGAGTATAATTTGCCATTATGCTTAGCGTTTGTGGACTATGAGAAAGCCTTCGATTCGATCGAGACATGGGCGGTGCTCGAGTCTCTCCAGCGTTGCCATATTGACTATCGGTACATCGAGGTGCTGAAGTGCTTGTACCACAACGCCACCATGTCGGTCCGAATACAGGAGCAGAATTCGGAGGCAATTCCACTGAAAAGAGGCGTGAGACAGGGAGATGTCATATCTCCGAAACTGTTCACGAACTGGAAGATGCCTTCAAGCTTCTGGAATGGCAGGAACACGGCATCAATATCAATGGCGAGTACATCAGTCACCTTCGATTTGCCGACGATATTGTAGTCATGGCAGAGACGCTGGAGGACTTCGGCATAATGCTCGAAAACCTCAGTCGAGTCTCCCAACGGGTGGGCCTTAAAATGAACATGGGCAAAACGAAGGTCATGTCGAACGCCCGTGTTGTGCCCACCCCAATAACAGTGGGGAACTTGACTCTCGAAGTTGTAGACGAATACGTCTACTTAGGACATACAGTCCAATTAGGCCGGTCCAACTTCGTGAAAGAGGTCAATCGTCGAATCCAACTCGGCTGGGCAGCGTTCGGGAAACTCAGAAAAGTCTTTTCCTCCGATATACCTCAATCCCTCAAAACAAAACTGTACAACCAGTGTGTGTTACCAGTGATGACTTATGGCACTGAAACGTGGTCTCTTACTATGGGCCTCATAAGAAAGCTCAAGGTCACGCAACGAGCTATGGAGAGGGCTATGCTCGGAATTTCTCTACGGGACCGAGTCAGAAATGATGAGGTCCGTAGACGAACGAAAGTCGTCGACATAGCCCGGCGGATTAGTAAGTTGAAGTGGCATTGGGCGGGGCACATAGCACGCAGAACTGATGGCCAATAGGGCCGAAAAGTTCTCGAATGGAGACCACATATCGGCAAGCGCAGCGTAGGACGACCAGCCACAAGATGGACAGACGATCTCATCCAAGTGGCGGGAAGACGCTGGATGCAAGCCGCTTCCGACCGGTCTTTTTGGAAATCCATAGAGGAGGCCTATGTCCAGCGGTGGACTTCTTGTGGCTGAATGATGATGATGAATATTCGATGTGTTTGAATTTTATTTGGATTTTTCTGCTCAATGATAAACAACAAGTAAAGTATTATAATACTTATAACTCTGCGAATCGGGGCGAAACCTGGTCGGACTCGACCGATAAAACAACACCCGTAAGTAAATCCGGACTAAAAGTTTACAATATTATAATACTTATTATAAGAATGGGTTTCATATTACAAGTATTATTTATTTTATTGTTTTGTTTTATTTAATTCTAAAGTGTACTTTTGCATTTGTGAATACCCGTCGAAGTAAAAATTTATGGTGGTATCATCTAATGTATAATCTAATTAGCCCGTAAATAGAGCCCACTGTTGGGCATAGGCCACTTCTCTTTCACGCCAACCCATCGTCCAATGTTTCCCAGCAGCTTTCACAATGTCGTCTGCCCACCGACCATCCACCCGTCCACCACTCAGTGTCTACCTTAGTCCACCGGCCGATAAAAACACGATTCCTCTAAAATACCCCTCAGAGGCATTTTAAATTATCTGCAATAAAGTCTTTATTAAGAGGTTTGTGTTAATGAATTATTTTTTAAGAAACAGGGCCGTTAGACTTTGTTATAGCAGAGTTCATTTCTGCTATTAAGGTGAAATACGACTTCATTTGTAACGTCCCAAAGGATTTAACTTTTAGTGAAAACTATGAACGGTTTAAGCAATTAAAATGTAGTTGCTGTTCTGTGAAATGAATGAACATCATTTTATTCCCACAGTAATTTTCTTTCCAAGAATAAAAACAAAAGAAAACTCATTCATCCCTTGCTTTGTGATTTTTAAAAGAAAAACTTAAAACCATTGCTATGGTGTGCTTATCGGCCCACCAAAAATTCTTCAAGTTAAAAGTTGTCCAGTTGACTTGTATGATGCAGCGGTCGCATCTGCCTATCACCCGAGAAGTCCCTGGCTCGAACTACGGCTGAGGGCAAAACACCCCAGTCTTGGATGTTTACATGTTTGTGATGTCGCTGTTTCTGGTTGCCACGACACAGAGTATCCTAGTGTGGGGCCAAAAGCAATGTTTGTTCCTGCATGTAAAGTTTATGTTTATAAATGCCAATAAATCAGCCCATACTCGTCCACTACCGGATGGGCCTCCGAAAAGGCACGCCATTTTCTTTGTTTCTGGCCATATTCATCCAGCCGCTTAAAACAATTTGCCTCAGATCAAATTGATTAAAAAAACTGCAAAATGTACAGCGTTACAGCGTGATAGCTCGTATGTTTACAAGTTGTCTAGTAGAGTTGATAGTTGTTGATTACTGAAAAAAATTCATATCCTTTCAATAGTACTCAGTTTGGGTGTATTTCCATGTTTGTAATGTCCTTGCCTGGTTACCATAGCACAGAGTATCCTATCCTAGTTTGGAACTAGGTCAAGTGATTGTGTTGTGTGGAAGTTATTATTGTTATTATTATGGCTACTTTATTGACCACTGGTTGATATTTTTATAGATATCAAGTGCCACAAATACTAAGTAGAGGTTGAATAAGAACTGCTTATAAATTATAGATAGACCCTCTGTCCAACAGCTCATCCAAAGGTTGGAAGAGATCAATTTTAGGCCGCCGCGCCGTCTGTACTCTCGGGCAAAGAAATATCAGTGTAATTTCCTTTTTCATGCATAATTAAGTGTTTTCTTTTCTGCTCTACCCGCGGGGCTAATGACTAAAAAGCCATTAACACATATATTACCGGGCTTTTAATTAATTCAAAATATAATGGCCTTAATTGTGTAGAAATGTAGGTGAAGAAACTCTCCTAACAATCTTTTAAAAACCACCTATAAATTCTTAAATTATAAATTAATCAGACTGGATACAAAGTTTCTGAAACCGACGTGCGCGCGTGCAACGATTAATGATTGTCGATGCAGCGTAAGTGCTTTGTCAGGATCGTGGCTACCTGCAGTCTCTGGTCTCTGCGTACTCCTCTGAGATATAGGCGTGAGCTTCTGTATGTATACAGGGTGGAATTTTGTAATGCTACCTGAAGGGGAAGTACTCTTAATACTGTAGATAAAACATTTTACTCAAAGAAAACATCCTTAATTTTTAAAAATAAATAAAACTGCATTCAAAGATTTTTAAAAATTCGCTTTCCGCATCCTGTAATCGAACCGACAAAAATATGTGAAAGTTGCACCCTCTACTTTTATTGCATCGATCGTTAGGGTCCGTTTCTTTATGTTTACTTATGTTATTAATTAATAATTTACATTGACGTCATTTGTCCATTAAAATTACGAATTACTATTTAGAGTCTGACAAGCGAGTCCTGGAACGCAATTTATTTCGGATTCTTCATATGGCTACACTCTGACTGTCAAACTTAGGTATTTCAGCTGCAAGTAGTACAGCCCTAACAGTTTGATACTCGTCCTAGATTTAAACAAGAAAAAAACTTTTGGTTTTATTCAACATAATTTTAACTATGTTTTAGTATGTACATACGAGTAATAATGTTTTAAAGCAAACATGAATTATTTCTTGTTTGTAAGGTCTGTCGGATGACGAAAATGTTAAACGTCAGATCGAAGACTTAGTCAAAGAACTCAAAGATGTTGAAAAAAAAGATATGAATCAATTTTTGATTATGGTTCAGCATTAATAAATGTTTATAAGTTTATGTGATGCATCTTTATTATCCCTGTTTTTGGTGGAGTGGAAATGTTGGTTTTGATGTAGTTAATGTTTTTGTTTTGTTTATATTTATTTATGTTTGGACAAAATTCATTGGAAACTCCGAACTAATTAAACAAATAATCAAGTTAAGCAAAAGTATCAAGATGGTTTATTCAGACGATATGCAGGGTTATCAACTAAAAGATTTTTAAATTTCCCGCCAAAAGCTTGAGCCACGACTCACTTGTCGCACTCTAGATACGACGATTGCAATTTGCACGATCACCAGATCTCATCCCTTTAGATTTTTGTTTGTGGGGATATGTGAAAAATCAAATTTACATTAAATCTTATGAACGAGTTGAGAGTTGAAGTTCAGAATACGATTTATAACATTCACCACAACACGTTATGAAAGGTTACTAGAAATCAATTCGATAGAAGAATAAATTTGTGTATCTAAGAAAATGGAGCCCATTTCGAGCAATTAATTAGTTAGTTTACCATTTTTTGTAAATAATTAAAACAATTTAAGATTTCATTGTTTTCCTTTCATTTAATTTATGAAGTTTGTTAGAGAGATTTCATCCTTATAATTGACCTTAACGATTGTTGCAATAAAAGTACAGGGTGCAACTTTCACAGATTTTAGTCGGTTCGATTACCGGGTGCAGAGGGCGAATTTTTAAAAATTTTTGAATGCAGTTTTCTTTCTTTTATAAAATAAAGGAATGTTTTCTTTGAGTAAAATTTTCTATCTACAGTATTAAGAGTACTTCCCCTTCAGGTGGCATTACAAAATTCCACCCTGTATATGTAATCTTACTGTGCATTAATTTATTTTTACTTTGTACGGGTAGATATAAATACGTGTGATGAAAAGATGGTTCAGCTTATAGACATTTGTCTATTTTGTCTATATGATTCTAATACAATTGACTACCTCGTTGGTCGAGCCGCCAAGGTACTTAGCTCGGAGAAAGAGGTCCTGGGTTCGATTCCCACTGGGGGCCGCCCTATATTTGTATCCTTAAGCAACGCATCCGTATCCGAAACGCAGTCTATCGGGCCAGCATGACCAATCCACTGATTTGGTTAGGATAGGTTTGCCCCCTCGTAGTCCAGATTTAAATCCAATTGATTTATTCATCTGGGGCTATTACAAGGAAATCGTCTACGCTTGTGACAGTAACACCGAGGAAGAGCTCTGACAAAAATTAGAAGAATGTAAAAGGAAAATTAATGAAAACACAACTGTGTTTCGCCGGCTTAAGGATACATTTCATTAGACGATGTCGTTTATGCATTAAGTGAACGGAGGTCATTTTGAAAACCTATTGAAATAAACAATAAATTAACTCATAATCAGAAAGTCAGATTATTGTTTTATTATTCCTTACTTTTGTTTAATTTCCATGCAACTTAATTTAGCAGAAATTTATTAGTACAATTAGTAAAAACACTAATTAGTTTTTTTTTAAGTCATTAAAACAGCAATGATTATCGTGTTTATTAGTTGTTATGAGTTCTTTTTCTTAAATTTGTCATATTAAAGTAAAATAATAGTTTTTGTAACAGGGCGCTATGGCGCTCATTAGGGGAGGGCTATGTCCAGCAGTGGACTAATATAGCCCGATGATGAATAGTTTTTTGAATCATTTTGGAAATTCGTGAATTGTCACTTTTTTACCTTTAACAGTCACGTACGCCGCAAAACGCCCCCATAAGTGGTATTTTTTTCTTTATTATTTCAAAAGTGTGATGCCTTGCAAAAGTTTTTAAGATTAGTTTGGAGCTCCAGGATCAGGCATAAGTGTTTTTAATTTTATTTTGAAATTTTTGTTCTCCCGACTAAAAACAGTAATTTCAAACTTTGGGCCCAAAATGTACTTAATTATTGTTCGGATGTACAGGTTTTCTTTATTGGATATGAAAATAGTCTCAGTACTGATTATAATTATAGAAAAAATAAAAGCCAAAAAGCATTTTTGGTTTTTTTGACAATCTAAATTTAAAAAAATATCTTAACTCGAAACCTATCAATAATCGCTGAACATACATGGGGGGGTTTTGGATAGGTCTCGGTACGGGCTATCCAAAAAAAAATAACGTCACCCGATTGGCCACTCTGTATAAAATTCGTATTACCGTGTTAGTGGGTATACTTTTCCGAAACGGCTGGACCCATTTTGATAAAAAAATATGTATACTCGGCCTACCAGATCTATCTGAGAATAGGTTGTTTTTTTTTCATACCCCTATTCGGCAAAACAAGCAACGTTTGCCGGGTCAGCTTGTGAATAAAAATAAACGAAGGCCACTTTCAGCCAGCTCTTCCGTCTTGTCTTTTACCGAACGATAAACAAACACTCATTTGCAAAGAGGCACGAAAAGAAAGAAATATAGACGAAACTTGCGTCACAAATCAAGCTGTCAACAGCAAAAGAAATATAATTTAGCGTCCCCTTACTATGGGTGGAAAGTGGACTAAATTGGATTTTCGCCTCATCAGGACAAAGGCATAGAACGGAACAATAACCGCGACTTCTCTAGTGGCAATTATTAAAATTGCTGCGGTGACAGTAGATTATGAAAAGAAGTAAGTTGCGATAATTGGGTATTAGACAGGATGTCAAATGAGTTACTTTCAAAACGGAATTTTGTATGAAAACACTTGCTTGTGACGTCACATTTCAGAGCACTCTTTTTATGTTTCATCTATTTAAAAATTTAAATAATTAGTAAATAATTAAAAGAAATACATTTTCCGAAACATTTCGTAATTTTTGTTTTTATCGAGCATCTCAAATAATTTATTGTTGATAGTGTCAAATACCGTATTGTATTGGGAGAATTATTAAATTTACAATAAAGAACTTTGATCGTAACAAAACGTTTTTCGCGTAATTAATATTCATTCGAATCGCTCGTTGCCCCATACCCCATACAATCGCTCGTTGCAACATAGGGCGCGTTTGGTGCTTGGATGGGTGACCGTCTATGACTAACGCTAGTGGCATTTTCCGAGCGGCTCCGTGCTTCGCAAGGCACGTTAAGCAGTTGGTGCCGGTTGCCGTCGATAGATGGCCTTAGGCCAGAGGCCTTAAGGTTAAAGGAAAGCTTCTGACAGGAAGACCTGCCACTTTTACAAGCCTCTTACAGTCCGGGCTAGGCCCTCGTGGTGGAGTATGGCCTATACCTACCTCAGGGAAGAGACCCGTACCCCTGGGTAGGGACATAATGGGTTGATGATGATGATGATGATAATATTCGTTACTGGCAGTACCCGTGGCTACATTTGTGTGGTAAACAAATCTATCTATCACTATGTTTATCTTAAACAGATTCAAAATGTGATTACGCAGAAAGAATTTCCGGAACCTGCTAAGTATCTGTCGTAGCCAAATCGTAGATTGTGCCATATCATGATGTGGTTAGCCATATCACGAAATGTGTCCTTTTCATGAAAAGGCCAAGTGAAACTGGCCGTATCGTTTAAGCGTCAACGTTTGACGATATGGCAATCTACGTTTTGCCATATCATAATGTAGGGTACCTATGACCAACTGAAGCAGGTTTCATTTTAATTTAAAGAGCTTGGTCATCTTGAATGGAGACGGAGCTTGCGTTGACTTTAATAATGTGTTACAAAAGTTGTAGGTTTGATTTAATTTCCTCTCTACGTATGTTGGCTACAAATATTTTCAAAGTTTTTAATATTCATGTTACCTATATTTTTAAGCCCTTTTCGCAACTCTTCTTCTGTTCGCTAACATCTAAAGAAAACAAGACGCCAACTTTGACAAGAGGCTCAGAACATCGAAATTAATCTTTGGTCTCCTTGCTAATAATAAATACGGAGTGTTTTTCTAACAGACTGCTTACAACAGGCTGTCTCGCAACTCTTAGAGCAAATTACGCGGCTAAACTCCCGGCTTATGAGTTTCTTTGAACAACAGGCTTAACAATTCAGTAAGTAAATCTCGGCTTAGTGGGCCTATAAAGGCTTTGAGAAGCCAGGTTTCAGGAAACTTTATTATGCACAGTATAAGGTCACAAAAATAATAAATTATAAATTGTAAAGAACGTAAAGAATTTTTGTTCTGTTTGTTGAATGTTTGTTTGTTGTACCAAGTTGTACTTATAATGTTAATGTTAGCCGCTGCCTTGGGGCCGAATGTAGTGGAGAAAAAGGCAGCGGACATAACTCCACTCTGACCATCTCCATACAAAGTTGGTATGAATGTCTATTTATGTGAAGATACAAGTATATGTTTCATACTATAATACGTGTATAAAATTATCATTTATTTCACACAACACATTACGAAATTATTCGCGTATTTTGGACAGTATTTGTTGTCCTAGTGACGACTTTGACTTTGATCATTGATCTTATCGGAACACTCGCTCTGGAGCCTTACGGGTGATCATCGCACAATTTTATTCTTGTCCTTGAACTTGAGAGGAGTTGCGCTCTATTCTGTTAGTGCATTACAGTACGATGACAGATTCACGGTCAGGTCACGTGGCGGTCACGTGGCGTGGCTCGTCAGTAAAGCTCGCCGGTGTATAGTCTGTTAGCTTGTAGAATATATCTCGGGCTCTAGAGTATAGGCTTCGGTTTTCGCTGAAAGCACACGAGTGTAATACTGATAATCGAGTTCTGATTTCGAAATTAAGTGTCTTATTAGTTCCGATTTCTAAATTAACTATCATATTAGTTCCGATATTTCTATTACACGAATATATACGATAGTAGCCGAGGTATATTCTAGAACTATAATAGTGTGTTATATAATGGAGGTCCCATTAGTAGGTTATTATGGTTGTTTACTGTATAGGGACCACCTTTTATACTTTCTTAGGGTGTCTACTAAAATAAATCGATTTCTTTCTAGTTTAAGTCAGTTACGATCATGCTTAAAAAATACAACACTTTTTAGGTGTAGAATTTTTGGTCGGTCGATCTGCTCACCATAAGAATGGTTTTTTAAATATAGTTTTTAAGGTCATAACGCAACTGATCATGGTAAAATAGATGGACGGATGTGATTTTTTGGGTACAGAATTAAAAATGAAGTGAAACATAAAAATAAAATAAAATAAAATAAGATGCATTTTTCATTGACGTCTAGATTATTTAATACGTGTAGACTTGAAGTGGCAATGAAAACAAATCGCTATGTTCATGGAGTTGTCATTGTACTACAATGCATTAACAGGATTTAGGTCCAGTTCGTCAGACCGTCTAGCGGGGGGCCGGATAATTTATTTTTTTTTCAAATTTAGTGGAGGGGAGGGGATTTAGGTCCAGTTCGTCAGACCGTCTAGCGGGGGCCGGATAATTTATTTTTTTGTCAAATTTAGTGGAGGGGAGGGGATTTAGGTCCAGTTCGTCAGACCGTCTAGCGGGGGGCCGGATAATTTATTTTTTTGTCAAATTTAGTGGAGGGGAGGGGATTTACGTCTAGTTCGTCAGACCGTCTAGCGGGGGGCCGGATAATTTATTTTTTGTCAAATTTAGTGGAGGGGAGGGGATTTTGCTTTATTCGCCATCATCAAATCATCATCGTTTTCGTGACATGCGTGAATACTTACACAGGTGGTAAACGGACTTGCTTAATCTCATGTTCCAATGTTAGCTATCGAACTCCATGATTTTTACCGATTTTTATTACTTTATTTGTGTATATTTGGTAGGTCTGAGAATAGTTCGTAGGCTAATTACTAACAACGTTTACGAGGTCAGTTAGTAAATTATAATAAGTGAAACAAGGCTGGGCCGTATGAGCGGAGACCTAATTTAATTACGCGCACATAATGCTGCCTCCACCAATCTGCACTTGGCCCCCGTGGTGGAGTATGGCCTATACCTTCCTCACGGAAGAAACCCATGCCCCTCGGTGGGGACATGGTGGGTTGATGATGAATGCTACCGGAAACCTAACATTTTGCATATTTACATACAGGAACATACATTGCTTCTGGCCCCACAGTAGGATACCCTGTGTCGTGGAAACCAGAAACAGTGACGTCACAAACATGTAACCATGCAATACCTGGGTTTCTTTTTTTTTGTCCCCAGCCGGGATTCGAACCCGGGACCTCTCGCATGGTAGTCAGATGCGCTAAGCGCTGCACTACAGAGGTCGTCGCCTAAATATAGGCGACGACCTCTGTAGTGCAGCGCATCACAATCATTTTTTTGGGTTTGTTTTTGTCCCCAGCCGGGATTCGAACCCGGGGCCTCTCGTATGGTAGGCAGATTCCCTAACAGCTGCGCCACAGAGGTCGTCAAAAAGCATGGTTTTCTTGAATTTATTTGAATTAATCAGAATTTACTGCACGGCAAAATGGCGACTGGGTCAATTGCGTTATGACCTTGAAGTATTGTAGTTTTCTACGTTTTAGGATGTTTCGATTGTTGTTTGTTCTTTGAAAAATTCTTTGTCGTTTGTTACTCCGTCTGTCCATGATATTTTCAGCATTGTTTTATATCCTCGTTAGGCCCAATGTCCTAAAGTGATCACATAAACAATTGTTATTTTCAAGGTCGGGCCTTACGAGGTTAAACCCACATTTCGAACGCTAAGAACCGTTTTGGATCTTTTTAGAATAAAAACTACCCCACGTTCCCGCTTGTTCTAATGTGCATAGACTTTTAACAGACCTCCAAAGCAGAAAGAGTAGCAAAGAAAGAAATATCTGTGACATTTAGTGAAAAGTTTTTGTTTCCTGTTCTTAGTTTTTACAAAGAAATATACCTACAAAAATGTTTGTAGCCAACTTTTCTCTATTAGAAACCAAGTACATACAAGAAAACAGAAATATATTTAAAATTACCTTAATTTTACTACGTAACAAACTCCAGGCCAAATCAATTATCAAACGCATACATTTCTTTACAATATTTACATATTTACCAAAGTACCAAGATTTGAAAAACACCTTTATATATTGTTTTACGGATACATTTACTTGAATTTTGTCGGAAGATTTCTACCAGCCGGTTTCGCTCTAATTCGCAGAGCTTAGTCATGTGAGCAGAGACGGAATACGAATAATCCATAATGTGTAGTGCTTACGAAATATGTAGTTCAAAGAACACCTTTCAACAAACTGTCATCAACTCGCCGGTTTAAAGGGCGGTTGTTGTGGAGTCGTAAAACTAATTAGCTGGGAGAACGCGGCCAGGTATCATCCATTAATGAAATTATTACATAGTTTAAAGTGCTTAGCAGAAGGTTTGCTCCCATTCAAGCAAAAAGGGATTATAATATGTTAACATCATCGACATCAGCCCATTATGTCCCCACCGAGGGGCACGGGTCTCTTCCCTGAGGAAGGCATAGGCCATACTCCACCACGGGGGCCGAGTCGGGATCGGTGGAGGCTTGTAAGACTAGTGGCTGGTCTTACTGTCAGAAGTTATCAAGCCGGCCTAAAGCCTCTAACTTGGCTTAACGACGGCAGCCGGTACCAACTGCCTAACGTGCCTTGCCAAGCACAGAACCGCTCGGAAAAATGCCACTAGCGTTAGTCATAGATGGTCAGCCATCAATGTACTGAACCCGCCCTATGTTGCTTTGCCGTCGTGATCGTTAACAATCACTCAGGTAGCTACGATCGTTTACATATCGTTGTATATAAATATACTACATATCACCATTTATTTGTATTACTTGATTATAACTAGAAAATACGATTGCAATGTAAACTAACTTTATTAACTTTATTCCTGATACATTTACTTCATAAAGTTAATAATGTGTAGATATTTCAAGGTCTTAGTTCAAAAAAGGCCTAAACCTTTGGCTACGATACACAAAACAAGAAGTTAAGATCAGAAAGGACGCATTCTTCTTTTCTTGAACTTCTCTAGGCCGGGAGCTCATGTAACATAACAAAACATTTACATACAGGCACATGCTTCTGGCCCCACACTAGGATACCCTGTGTCGTGGGAACCAGAAACAGTGACGTCACAAACATGTAAACATGCAATACATGGGTTTCTTTTTTTTTGTCCCCAGCCGGGATTCGAACCCGGGACCTCTCGCATGGTAGGCAGATGCGCTAACCGCTGCATTACAGAGGTCGTCGCCTAAATATAGGCTAAGAAATTAACATAATAATACGTTATTCTGATTAACATCAAACGAGAAAAAAACTACGGAACCCAACAAAGGCAATCTAATAAAAATGTTGCCGCTTCCTTCGCCAAGAGAATCCTCCGTATATTTTATAATAGCTGTCCACTTACAAAATTGCTCTAAGTGTAGGGTCGAATAACACTTAGGTAATTATAAAGTTCAATGTATACTCCGTTCCACGGGTCAAACTCCCAGGGAAACAATACTTGCATCTCATTGGTCAATGCACTCGGCTAGAGATAAGCCAAACAATAAGCGACTATGGTCCGCTTCATAGGGTTGGGCAGAGACTGTTGTAGGTCACGCGCATTAACCAATGGACGTACATGGACTATTATATTTGGGAGCTCCATTCGTGGAATGAAGTATAGTATACTTAAGCGAAACAGTAAGCGAAGACGGTTTGCTTCATAGGGTAGGGCAGTGGCTATCCAAGGTTACGCGCATTAACCAATGGGCGCACAAGTAGATAGATAGATAGATAAAAGATTTATTTCCATAGGACGTACGTTTGCAAGTACGTTTGTCTTTGAGAGCTCGTTTCATGGAATGGAGTATAATACACTGTTATCACGGGCTGAGCACCGAGATTGTGATCTCGGTCAACGGGTTGAAGCCGCCTTGGGACAGTTGATGTAAAGTTACCATCACACACAAATTATTGCTCGACGTTCCTAGCGTTAGTGGCATAATAGTGGCCACCTTAAATTGAACCCTATCACGTTAAGATAGAGTCCAAAATCAATTAAAATTTATACTAGTTCTGTTTTATAAAGGATTAATGTATACACTAATCACATTCACACTAAGATAATTACTTAATACATTTTTTTTTTACATACAGGCACATACATTGCTTCTGGCCCCACCCTAGGATACCTTGTGTCGTGGGAACCAGAAACAGCGACGTCAAAAACATGTAAACATCCAAGACCTGGTTTATTTTTCTCCCCAGCTGGGGATCGAACCCGGGACCTCTCGCATGGTAAGCAGATGCGCTAACCGTCAAATACGCCACGTGTCTATCCTATTTTATACAAAAGTTACGTTCAAACAGACATAATTACTCGATGGACGTAAAATCGGTAATCAGTGGTGCTGGTGGGCAAACGTGCGGATTTAACCCATACTCTGACAGAGCACAGGCGCGTGGGCTTAGGCAATTTACATACATACACAAAAACTTACGCCTGTATCCCAATGGGGTAGGTTCATTAAAATCAAAATCTTGTTTAGATAATTTCTATTATATTCCTATTCTATTCCATTTCACTTCATACTATTCCATTCCGTTCCGTTCCGTTCCGTTCTGTTCAGTTCCGTTCCGTTCCATTCCATTCGATTCTATTCTATTTTAAGAGCTAAACATTATTAATACATTGACTCAAAATGTATCAAAATATCATCATCAAAAACACATTATGTCCTCACCGAGGGGCACGGGTCTCTTCCCTGGGGTAGGTATAGGCTGTTCTCCACCACGGGAGCCAAGTCCGGTTTGATGGAGTTTTTAATTTATTTTATAAGACTAAATTACGTAAGTCATTAGTGATGGGTCAGAACTGTGCCAAGTGGTAGGTGGTAGTCCTCGGTTTCTGCCTACACCTCTGGGTTACAGGCATTAGCGTATGTATGTATGTAAAAAACCTGGAACCGACGCTCAACTTATTATTTGTATCTGAACACACCTTAAGGCAGACTCTGTGGACGATAAAGTTGAATTAAGTCTGTTTTTGTTCGATAAAAGCATTTATGAGTTCAGTCCCGCAAAAATGGGGAATTCTTAAAAATCACAACGCTTCCTCGCCTCGTGAATGTTCGAAGAGAATAAATCGAATCTTCCATCTTTGGTGTGGACAGGTACGATCTGCAGCATGAAAAATGTGAAAAAATCTAAAATAGAAAAAGAAGAAGAAATCTAAATTTACCCTAAGATTTACGATATGAAAAACGCAAAAAAAATGCTTCCGAAATTAGGCAGAAAGCAAATTAGGAAAGGTTATTTCAGGTTTCATTTAAAAAAAGAACCCAAAAAATAACGAATTCAAATTTTCAGGTGGATTAATAAAAATTAAATTAAGAATTTTAAGATTTTCCGATCTCATCCAAGTGTCAGGAAGACGCTGGATGCAAACCGCTTCCAACCGGTCTTTTTGAAAATCCATGGAGGAGGCATAGGCCTCCTAAGTCCTAGACCAATGTCCAGCAGTATACTTATTGTGGCTGAATGATGATGATAAAGTTTTTCCGAAGTGTTTAATTTTATTTGGTCGAGCATTATTTCAAATTCATTCGTGTGTGTTGATTTTATTACACGTTGTACCTATAGGCTTCCTTTGCACTGTCTCGTACTCGATATAATATTATTATTCTATATTATTATTATAATTATACCATGGCCTGTTGGACTCTTCCGGCGAAAAATCGAGTAAGTTTATCCGAAATACAATTAATGGCAACGTTTTCCCCCCCAAAGGGCAGAAAACGTATATTTAGGTTCCAGCCGAAGCTTGACTCATTATATTATTGTGAGATAACCTCTTGGATTTTACGTGTGGCAACACTGGTTGACTAATAGGCACCCCGTCGTATCAAGTGAATGACGTCACTTCCGCGACGCTGTTGATCGCAGCGCCAAAGCGGGCGCTTGCGCTTCTTCAGTACTCACAAGCCAGCAAGAATGTTAAATCTTAGTGGGTCAAGCTTCGGCTGGAACCTAAATATACGTTTTCTACCCTTCGGGGGGAAAACGTTGCTATTTAGGTGTCCGAGCCTTCGCTCGACCCACTATATTATTGTGAGAAGTGTTTATTTTCTGCTGGCGCTGCGATTGTACAGGGGCGCCTGATGCTTTGTGTGACTTATATTAAAATGAAACAAAAATATCAAAAACTCAAGTATTTGATGTTTGGAATATTATATTTCAAGTGAACAAATCTTTTTTCCCTAAATTTTATTTAACAATGTAAGTAACGCCATGTTTAGGCATAAATAAAATGTATATAAAATTAATCAAACGTAACCTGAACCTTCCAAAATTAAACGTTGTTCTTATATTGAATAGATTCTTATTACTTAAGCATAGAAACAATACAGAGATCATTCGTTTGATCACATTAGCACAAAGTCATAGTCTTATCACAAGAAATATCATGAATGTGTACTTCGACTTTCTGCTTCTTGGAAGCAAAGCTTTAAGAAGGTACCTCTACTTCTACAATGACCTCGTTTTAATACTTCATCTGAATCTAGGTTATGATTTCTCCAGTTTGCACTTTGACTTACAGATCAAAAACTACATGGTGAGTCGTCAATATGTGCGTCCTTCAGAATAATTCTTGTTCTAATTCATTCTGAAATTACTGTGCTGAAAGCCTGTCCGACTTTTTCTCTTGTCGTAATAAAAAGACTACAAGTTAGGTTGAATTTATCAAAGAGGCTGCGATACAGATATAAAGACTTGAATCCAATGTACTAGATCAAATCTTTGATTTACATTAGGTGATGATTTCCAGCCGGACTGACGAAAGGTGGTACAATCAATCTTCGAACCGAACCTGGGCCATAAGATTAAGTAATTGTCTACTGATTTGAGGCCATCTGAGCTGATGTCAAGTAGAGTTACTCTACTGTAAGAATCAGTTTAATGTGTCTAATGTAATCTTACTGTAAAATCGTGGAGTCTCCCCCGCCGGTGGCGAGGAGGAGCAAGACGGCTACGTGTCACGACACTTGGAAAGATTACTATAATCAATAGTGTAACAGATAAGGTAGTCAGAAGATCAGTTACTTCCCGAGTGTGGGGTTCCCTGGAAGGAGGCTTACTGATGGCGTAAGCTTTTAGAACGGACTATTTGATGATTAATAAGTTTTTCAGTTCTTGTAGGATTTGCAAACATTGCGACAATGGATATGTGAACTGATATGGTGCTGAGGGCAAGTTCGACGTTTGAGTGTAGATAACAAATTAATTTCGCGAGGTCATCCGCTCTTGAATTGTTAGTATCACACCTCTCCTAAGACCACCCTCGCAGTCTTTCCCACGCGGTTTTGTATGTTTAGACTTACGCCAGGACTATTCTTAAGGCCAGCTTGAACTTTCCAGTCTTGCAAAGCCAGGTGGTTTGCTGTGGCTGGTGCCCGGCCATTGGTTAGGTCTGTCAGGGGTTTCTTGCTACTTCAGATTGTCATAGGGGTGCATAGGGCACGATGTCTCAGCTCGGCTTTCTAAAAGGTCTTTTCCCATTTAGGTACTACAAACAGGTAGACCCCTTTTGCTCCTCCCGAGATGGCGCAGAACACGAGGCCCGAGAGCTGGTGTGGAGGAGATCCAACCGAGGTTGAAATCCCACGGTCGACTGAAAGCGACTGTATTTGACACATTGTTGGTCTTCCGTATTTTGGCCGACATAACTCGTTATTACGGGAGATCGTTTTCTTGCAAATAGATCGATCATGTGCCTAATTTCCAGAATATCACTCTCACAATGTCTTCCGATAAAAAAAGAAGGATGATAAACTGGCAAGTGGCAAGGCGTTGTCCCTTATAAGACTGTCAGCAAAGAGGTTCTAACGACCCGGGAGGTAGCAAGCTATGAGGTGTATTCGTCATCTTACATCAAGTTGGAAAATTTTCAATGGCGTTCGTAGGAGTCTCATGGATTTGGTTCCTCTTTCCTTCGGTATATACGATACGATTGTTTTGCTGTCCATCTGTATCATAACTGTTTGTCCGCGAAACGGTCTACCCTATTTTTTTAATACCTCCCGATTGTCCATAGCTCCTTTTGATTGCTGTGCTGTGCTTTGAATTGTTGATTGAGCAGAGCCCGCTCCAGTTCTGTCCATTTACCGATGCTTCCGTGCTTGTAAAAATGGTTGGGTCATCGAGTTGGATCGGAGTAGGTATATCACATAATATTTATTTTCCACCACTCCAATTCACAGGATCCGATAAGCAATAACGTCCACAGCGGTCTTACTATGTCAGTTTTCTTGCTTCTATCTGAATTCTTCGATTGTGAAGACGCCCATATGGTACGAAGCAAGAAGCGAGGTTGATAATGCCCAATAAGACTTTTGCACTTTGCCACGACCAAAACCCTTTTAAAAGTATATCCTATTAGACTTTAGTTTTCCATAATCTTGTCGTATGTGAGACTTTTCGTTGAGACATGAGTCCCAGATTAGTCCCAAGTATACTATCCTGTTGGTTGGTTGTAATATCGATTTTTCTTGGTGCCCCGAAAGGGATTTATACACCATCCTAGTTTTGTGAGCTGGTTCACAACGAAGTGGGATTTAGCAGAATATCAGGGTCCGTATGTATCAAGAGAAAATCGTCCTGGTCAACTATCATCCGGATTTATTGCTTTCGGAAACAGTTAATAAGCCAGTTGATAATATTAGCAAATATACAGGAAGCTGTTCCAGCCGACCTTAATTAGCGATTGGAACATGAAAGTATGCTTGAACAGGATCCATTCTAGCCATGTAATCTCCGATATCTAAGCGTCCCGGAATTTTGTGATGATTGAAGAGTATAAATCTGAGTGCACGTAAGTACAGGTTTAAATGAGGGGTCAAAGATTGGTCTATTAGACCCATCTGCTTTCTTTCGAAAGAACGTGAATGACAATAAGCCTGTTTTATTTTGACATTTGCGTATTGCCCCAATTTGCTTTAGTTTGCCGATTTGTACAGACAGTCTGTAGACGATTTAGTCTCATATCCGGCGCAAGTGTCTATGAAACCTGAAACTTGGGGGAAAGGTATTCTGTAACTAGATATAACTGATACTGTACAATGTGGAGCACCAAGCGACTTCCATTCCATAAGTTTATTACTTCACCTATCCTGCTTGGAAATTATTGCCTTTTCCCCTCATATCCTCATTTGTTTTTTGCAGGTTGTCGCTGTTGCTGATTAAAGTTTCGTGTCTTCTCTGGAATTCGGTGGTTTTGCTTCCGAAATGTCGGTCTTTGCTTAAACCCTTGTCTACTTTTAGGCTTTGGATTCGCAGGCGCATTTGGTCTTTTGAATTTTCCAGGGAACACCTTCGATATTTCTCCTTGCTCCTTGATTAGATCAAATAGCTGAGGTTCAACGAAGAGGTGTGTACTCGACGGTGGGATGGCGTGCAGCAGTTCACCAATTGTTTTATTTTGAGGTTTATAGAGAGCTCGGCTTTGTTCTATGGCTTCGGCTCTTTTTCCACACGTATATTGCAGAAGACAGTCCGACACCTTCCTAAACGGTGTGTCTTTAGTCAAAAAATGCTTACTCAGATAAGCTTTAACATTCGGCGGGGCAAAAGTGTACGATTCCTCGAATGCTGTGCGCTGTTGTAGTAGGCCGTGGGTTATGGCTCCCAGACCTAGATCAACTTTCTCCAGGATAGACACTAATTGAAGGGTACAGGGAAAGAAGGATCACAGTCAAAAATAACGTATTTGGAGATAACAACAAAAAACGTTTTTTCTCTTAAAATCTATGTTTTTTACAACACTAAAGTACTAACTTCTAGAAAAGACAGTTATCCTAATGCTTTACTTAATAAAAAAAATATAATACATGTTTTTTGCCACCAAAGTTAAAAAAAACGTAAATGTTCTATTAAAATACTTAGAAGAAAGTTTAGAGTCACTTGACTAAGGTCCATCCGAATATTACAGTCTTATGATGTAAACAAACCACTTACCGGAAGAAAAATACGTATTCCCTGTGTAATCACACACAATAGCTAGTAGATAATTATTGTAGCATCTGGGTAATCACGTGCAATACCATTTTTTTTGTAAAAGTACGTCAATTTCATCTTAAAACTAATATTTTTTGCAGAAAACTGATTGAATTCGCCATAACCTCAAACTTACAAGCCTAACATTACTCTGTCTTGTCTATGGTGGCTAGGGCTGGACGTTATTCCGTATCGATAACAACTTGAGGTCAAGGATGATAGTCTTATTACTGGTCGAGGTACCGTGATGATTAAAATCGGTTTTTTTTCTGAGCTAAAAAAACGGTGAAAAAAACATTTCAAAAAACGGTTTTTTTTATGAAGCAGGTTTTGTTCAAGACTACGAAATTTTATTAACTCAAGTAAAATTTGTACTTAAAAGCACTTAATACTTCGCAAACGGATCCCTTGATCGAAAAATTGTTTCAACTATCTACATATAAGTGACTCAACATAATAATAATAGTAATATTATGAATTCTTTATTGCACTAAAACTATAGTGTACAAAAGGTGGATGTTTTTTTTTCATTTGAAAGCAAATCTATGCGACTAAAATAACGTAACTAACTGTTTGCAAAATAGCAAATCGAACGCTATTTAAATCGGTTGGCACTATTCGGAATGGACCGAACGCATTACTTATTGGGCGGGGATTTCTCCAATATTGTTTGGTTGGTTTATGTTTTGGACTTTTGTTTGAGGCGAGAGGCAGTGTTGTCATTCATTTCATTTATTTATTCAGAAACAGTTGCCAGTGGCAGATAGTCAAATATAACAAGAGGCAGAAAAGTAACATTTTCTCGAGAAAAATAACATAACCCTTTTTTTTATTGTAGAAACCGATACAATACTTTATTATGGCAGTTTATTACACAAAAAGTAAAATAAGTTTCTTGTTTCATTCGAAAAAATCTTAATAATTTGTTGATGGAAAGACTGGCGATGTTGAAAAAGAAAAAACATAACATACAATCAATGATGTTTGTCCAACCAATTTAAGAATGTCATTCAATACTATAACCTGGTTTGTCATTAATGAATATGAAAAAACGCCATCATAGTATATTAATGGAGATGAAGTAACACAAAAGTAACATATTGGGTCGTGTAACATCGAGGTAACATAGGAGGGCCAAAAGTAACGTAAAATGTTACTTTTGTAAGATTCTGGCAACGCTGTCGAGAGGTTGAATTAGAGATTCGAATGCACAGACTAGAGCCTATTGCATGACAATAAGGGTTTGTTTTTTATGGAATTATTTTGACATACATTTTTTTCTAAAACTATTCATTCTTTAATACGGTCATTGTGCCTATTAGGATGGTTTGCCGAAATACGTTTCGTGGAGGACTTCGTCAGCACAGATACAATATATATCAATTAACTCAAAAGCAAGATGTCGCTAGTCCAGAAAAATATTCGAAAGGCGTGCACAAATCATCAGATTGATGAAATTTTTCGAATATTTTTCACTAACCATACTAACAGTACTATTCCTAACTAACTTGATGGTTTCAGTGCTGGTGCCATGTGATATAAAACATGAACATTTCAAAATATTTTTATATATAGGTACTGTAATCTGGTCAAGAAATAAAGCCTTATATTGTTCTTATTTAATAAGTAATAATAATACAAATTTTTTATGCATATTTTTGTATGCATCATTATTATTTTTATTTATTAAGGAACACTAATAACTTTACTTTGCTACATGTTTAAAAATAAATGCTATTTGTAATAAACTCTATTGTTTTATGTAGTTTAATTCCTCCTTACATCCATATTATTTTCAAGTGAAGTAGTACCTATTACTTAATCTCTGGATGTACATATTATTATATAGCTTTCAATAGCGCCAGCAGAAATGCACCATAATAAATTTACCGACATCGACATTTTCCAACATACATCACAGCACTATAGTAGTCTATGGTTACCTATTCCGCCATAATTGTTCACATCTTAGGACTGTAATATTTGGATACACTTTATGGACTTATTCATGTGGTCAATTTACATATTTTTTTTCTAAAAATATCTACAAATTAGACATTGTGATTTACATGTTTTTTTGCTATTCAAGTTACATATCAGTTATTAATACCTGTTAGAACTTTATTGAGTAGGTAATCAAAAACTCTCTAAAAGATCATAGTCACATTGACTATGATCTATTTTCATGCAACCATAGTAAGTTCTTTTGAGTCTCATGTTGACTGTGATTTCTTTTAACGTTTTTTTGTTTTACCATTCGATAGTTTTCTCAATTCACTACCAAGTGGCATTGTCAACTAAATTTTGGAAAAATACTGACTTTGATCCTTTTTCCCCTGTACCCTTCAATTGCCATAAAGGAGTAACTGTAGCCAGGTGCCCATTAACTTTGAGTGATTTAAAAACGGGTGTTGCTTGAAACATCTTCTGTACCTCCGCATAACGGATGTTTTGCCAGCCATTCGTGTCCAATTTCTGGCACCGTATACCCGTTTCGGCCATTTTGGCGGATGCTTTGCTGAGTTTCGCTTCAGTTTCCTTAGTTTCAGGAGCAAAATCGAGGAGAGGTTCGTCATGCCCTTCAAGTTCTATAACTTCTCCTATAGGTGGTGCACTCCAGGAGTTTACGATATCTGACACCCTTTCATCTGTTGTGGCGTCTGCTTCGGAATTCGCCAGACTGCGATTCGTAGAATCCTTCGGCGCCGACAAATGAAGATCTGGCGTCTGATGTGAAAGGCCATAGGTGATCTCACACAGCCTACCTAGGATCACATTCTGCTATCGCATATACTCTGACAGGGTCTCAGGAGAATTATTATCATCCGCGACTTTTTGTCCCTTTCGATAATGCCCAGGATCCGACGTCTGTCGTCTATTCGATGGGGAAGATGAGCTAGAGGTAATTGAGGTCGCATTTTCCTTATTTGTTTCCAATTTTAGAATCTCGGATACTTCTTTTCGAGAAAGGAAGTGTTAACACTTTTCAGCACTTGAAGCATATCACCGAACTTGTTTTGTGGTCCGGTCGGATGTACTTTCACCATTATGGCCAGGGGCTGATAGATCAGGGCCAAGCCAATCGGCCACTCTAAAACTTTCCTTTTCAGGGCTCTGTAACGGCGTTCACTGAATGACTTTTCACAGTGGAAGATCCTGGCAAGGCGGATAGTTGGCACGGCAAAACGCAGGCGCGCTTCCGTATCAGGAGTAAGTATTTCGCCGAAAAGGTCTTTTGAAGTAACCCGCCTGACCTCCCAATCCTTCCAGCCATCGGGATAAAGAGTTTCTAAGGTATGTATGAGTGCCTTATAATGAGCTTCATCGGCTGGCGGAGACTGCCAATCTATTAACTCTCTCATGGTCGTCGTCATCTGCAGACAATCGAAAGCAGAGACATTAGCGAGCGTGCAGGCAACAATCGTGCGCAGGCTACTCTGTCAGTCGCCGTTGCGCTGTCGTGACTAGTAGGCGACGTAGCATAAGTAAGTATTATTATGTTGTCTGAACAGCCGACGTCGTCTGAAGGCACAGGAGACATGTCGGCTGCCCGTGTCCTATAAGGTAGCAACCAGACGACAATGTAGATAAATTATGTTGCAAACTAGGGCTTTCCTAATTTATCGCAATTAGTTACTACACGCGCTTATAATAAGCATAAAGCAAGCACAGGGCTTTCCCGTGCGTAAAAGCCGAACATCAAGACAACAGGGCTTTCCTGTTGCAAATAAAAATATATTTATAGGGCTTACCTTAACAAGTTGTAGTTCGGACTTTAAGTAGATCGTAATTTGTTAAAATAACTTTTATTAGTAATATTATTTTGTTCACTTCAAGTCACAGTGTTAACACGTCAAAAATCCAAAACGTACTGAAGAAGCGCAAGCGCCCGCTTTGGCGCTGCGATCAACAGCGTCGCGGAAGTGACGTCATTCACTTGATACGACGGGGTGCCTATTAGTCAACCAAATCCAAGAGGTTATCTCACAATAATATAGTGGGTCAAGCGAAGGCTCCGACACCTAAATAATGTGAAGTGCTTACGAAAAGTTTTGTTCAAACATCAATCAGTGGCGTACTATAAGATATTGAAAAGAATAATTATAAAGCAGCCAAGTGCGAGTCGCACTCGCGAAGTGTGCTTGTGGGATTTGGGCAGAATTTAGCACAGTATATTTTACATTTTGATGGTTCCGTTTTTTGCCATTTGGCTACGGAACCCCAAAAACCATTGTTATCACGAGCGGATTGGCCCATCAAAAATTCTACGGGTTAATGCGGCTTCGATAACTTTATGATTCAATCTGAATCATGGTTAATTCCACCAGACCGTCAGACAGGCTTCATTATATATGGATATCAGTGAGAGAAAATTTGAGTTTCTATTCCGTAAGCTTATAAATAGGACTTCGAATCAATTATTCGTTAAGAACGTTGGATGAGGTTGCGACCACTTGCTTCCTCAATGAAACCTTCGTGGTATAAACCATTGATATAAAATCGCGTTTGGTAAGAAGCAAGTTCTTAAAGCACGAGTTAAGGGGAAACCCCGAAAATTGCTAACTATAGTATCAAATAAATAATCGAGATCTCATCCAAGTGGCGGGAAGACGCTGGATTCAAGCCGCTTCTGAACGGTCTTTTTGGAAATCCATGGAGGAGGCCTATGTCCAGCAGTGGACTTCTGGTGGCTGAATGATGATGATGATGAATCGAGCAAATGTGAGTGGAAGGACCAGTAATGGATGCCCTTGGTGGACATACAACGACCAAATACGGAATGTATTGGAAAAGGGCAAGATAAAAATTACCCAAAACCGGGTATGCGTGCATGCATCGACTGAAGAATGTCGATGAAGCGAAAGTGATTTGTCAGGATCGTGACAAATGGCAGCCTCTGGTCTCTCCCTACCCCTCTGGGATACATCCGTGAATTTATGTATGTATGTAGAGTTACATGTTGGTTGTTTGTGTAGCGTCTAACATAACATAAACTGACACCTGTATCCCAGAGGGGTAGGGAGTGACCAGAGGCTGCTATTTGTCACGATCCTGAGAAATCACATTATCGATATTCATTACAGCCTCTAGGGGCACTAAAAACTTGGCGAATTATTCAAGACGCGCTGCAGTGCCTACATCGAAGTATTTTTGGATGGATCTGAAAATACCTCCTCTGGGTATAATCTACTCCAGTAGGTACATTATTGGAACGAAGCCAAAATGTCTCATGCTCCGTTAGAATTTATAGGTCAATAATAACACTAAATTTCTGAAAGAATACGAAGTTTTGAACTTGACTTAACATGGCAATGTTTACTGTTAAAGTTTCATAAATTTTGTGGCAGGAAAGAACTGAGACTATTGAAGTCTCAAGCTCTCATATTTTTGTGTTGTTTGTCGTATAAATACTGATACACATATTATTTTTTGTGAGTTTTTCGGTTGGATGCTGTAGCTTTATTGGTCATAAAAAATATATTTTCTATTTAATAAGCAGATATGACGGCAATATGCCGCTTATGCTAAACTTAGATGATAAAAATATATACAAGGCAAGCAAAACAGGCAAACAGATCTTACTAAGATATATAGATAGATCATCATCATCAACCCATTATGCCAATATCCCCCCACCGAGAGGCACGGATTGAAATCCCTGAGGAAGTTAAAGGCCATACTCCACCACGGAGGCCTAGTTCAGATCGGTGGAGGCTTGTAAGACTAGTAGCTGGTCTTACTGTCAGAAGTTTTCAAGCCGCCCTAAGGCCTCTGACTTGGGTTAATGACTGCCATCTATCGACGACCGCCGGCACCAACTGCTTAACGTTCTTTGCGAAGTACAAAACCGCTCGGAAAAATGCCACTGCCGTTAATCATAGATGGTTACCCATCCATGTACTGAACGCGCGTGATCGCTTAAGATCACTCAGGCAGCCGGGGCTACAAGCGATTCAAATGTAATGCGCTAGAGTAATTCAGCGCAGCTTTTAAATTACATCCTATGATCTAATATTAAAGGCTTAGCACTTAGACTGACTTAGACTTAGCCCAGCACGCACGATCACAGCTCTTAGCAAGTCGACCTCTACGTTAGTGCACTCTGCTGAGTCACGTTACGAGCGGCTTTGCATCACAAAAGAAGAAGCCGACTGTACCTGCATTAGCATGGCTAATGCATGCCGTCACCCTATGTCAGTGTGCTTCCACACTTCAGCTTGCTACGAGTAGGTCTGAGGTCTCAATTATGCATACCTAAGCCTAAGAGACATCAATCGTCTAAAATATTGAAGACCTGAAAACTATTGGTAGCCATCATAATGTTTATACTGGGAATAAACATGAATTGTCATTTCCACGATTTAGACTTGCAAAAGTTAATATTTCTTTTATGGGGCACTGTATAAGGTTCTACAACAAGATTTCCCAAGATATATTAGCCTAGGCGCACACTAGGGACACGCGACAGCGACAGCTCGGCGACTAGACGCGACGACAGGCTACGGCTACGACCATTTTCATATATTTTGTTCCAAGCTCCGCACACTTAGCGTCAGAGTCGCGACAACAAGCTAAGAGCCATCGCAACCAGGGCGACTTAACCCGCCACCGCGACTAGACGCGGCGATAAGACCAAGTCGCCCTTGTTGCGATGGCTCTTAGATTTAACTCCAACTCGGTTTAAGAAATGTGTTAAGCACACTCTGTGCAAAAAGCTTATTATAAAATCAACCATAATATACCAGACTAATATGTCTGTTGTTAAACATGAGTTTAATATTAAATTAATTCAGTGGAGAATTATTGTGTCTAGCACATCCCGGAGTAATAGTTTGTAAGTTTTAAAGTTGTATGAATGTTGAATCGCTCGTAGCCTGGGCTGCCTGAGTGATCTTAAAAACGATCACTAAGGTTAAGCAACATACGGCGCGTTCAGTCCATGGATGGGTCACCGTCTATGACTAACGCTAGTGGCATTTTTCCGAGCGATTCCGTGCTTCGCAAGGCACGTTAAGCAGTTGGTGCCGGCTGCCGTCGATAGATGGCAGTCGTTAAGCCAATTCAGAGGCCTTAGGGCGGCTTCAAAACTTCTGACAGTAAGACCAGCCACTAATCTTACAAGCCTCCACCAATCCGGACTTGGCCCCCGTGGTGGAGTATGGCCTATACCTTCCTCAGGGAAGAGACCCGTGCCCCTCGGTGGGGACAAGATGGGTTGATGATGAAAGTTGTATGTGTTTGTGGTGTGATTTTTTTTCTTCTTCATACCGTGAAGAACTTAAGTAGCATTGCCACAAGTTGCATTTCGTAAACGCTTTCTCACATAGCAGTTTTCTTACCTATGATATTGTGTGTCTGCAAAGTCCCTCAACGTTTACTTGAAACTCGAGCGTGTATCAAAATATATGATTCCCTGGAGTATTAGTGTTCTAACAATGAATACTGTCAGCGAGGCGTGACGTCAGCAGGTAGGCTCATTCGAAATCACCCGAGCGGACAGAAACGCTTTGGGGCGTAAGTGAATCAAAATGGAATACTTTGTAGAAACTCAGTAGACATTTAATAAACTAAAACTAAGAGGTCCTAAATAATTCCTTTGCTCTGCACTCTTTAGGGCCAGTTTTGTGAATTGAGCTAAATAGCTTCGCTAAATAGTTACTAAGCTGTAGTGCTGTATCGTCGTATTTCTGAGACAAGAGCGTCATATAACGTTACTTAACAGTTTGGTAGCCTAGGCATGTATAAAAAAAATGATATATCTCAGTAATTATATCTCAGTATTATCATTTTATACATCTGCTTCCTTCTCCAATATTTTGCTCCAGTCCATCCAAAGGTTGTCTGGAAGAGATCACTTTTAGTGATAAGGCCGCCGTCTGTACTCTTAGATTAAGAAATACCTGTGTAATTTCCTTTTTTATGTGCTTTTTATGTACATGTATTCTCGCTCTCTCTCTCTCTCTTAAGTATTTACGTAGTGAAATGTTTAATTCAGAAACTGGCTCTTATCCTCGGTTCCTCGTACTCTAACATGCAATTGATGTACTGTTAACAGCTGCTACTTTGCCAAATAGCATACGAAAAAAACGTTTAACAGCTGTTAACAGTAGATTAACGGCTTGTCCAGGAAATGCTGCAATATACCTAAGCATAACGACTTCGACTCCAAAACTAACAATAATTTCCCACACGGGAAGCACTAGCTTTCAAAAAAGGAAAAAAAAATCTAATCGGTTCATCCAGTTAAAAGTTCTGAGGTAACAAACATAAAAAAATAGTATAATTGAGAACCTCCCCCTTTTGTGAAGTCGGTTACAAAGGGACTGGAACTTCTCCGAAGTACAGTCGACAGCACATCATGGTATACAACCATGCACTCTACTCCGTTGCGTTACAGGCGACTTTGCAACTAAAATGTGAAGATTGACTGTCGACTGTACGAATATACTAGTGCTTTGATCGCTCTGGCATGAGTGATACGCGTCTCTTGCGAAACATTTGGACAGAAGTGGTGCTGCACATAAAATATATACCTACAGATTGTGTTAATGTGTCTTACTATACTGTCTAATGTGTCAGAGATGAGCAACTGACGACGCGAGCTCCGTCTCTGCCCACCACGAATAAGCTCTGCGAATCTTACCCGTGAATCTGCGATTTTTACCCACTAAGACCCCCTCGGTGGCCCTCTCCGTGCGTTCGGTTGGGGCTCCGGGAACTAAATGAACACTCCGGAACTCCCACGCACTGTGCCTTTTGGCACCCGTCCTACTATTCCTACTCCCGATTAAGCCTGATATTGTGGTGGTGGACCGGGCGCAGGAGTTTACCGATGTCTAGGGGATGATTTCAACCGAATTCGTTCATATTGAAAAGTTGACCTACTAAATGTGCTTGTGTCATGGTGATCCGCTTCTATACCTAGTGGTTGGACTGTCGGCAAATCTGCCACACATTCCTTCTGTATGTCTCTCGAGCAAACTAGGTCCGTTCCGAGCATTCCTGCCTTTCAGATGAGTGAAGACGACCGGCACGCATGCCCGAACTTCTTTATTAGCTCACTTGGGAGTGTATGTATAGTAATTGGGGACGGCATCGGCATTCTATTCAAAATAAAATGTCGAGGATGTCATAAAAATGCGTAAGACGAAGAAAAATGTTTGGAATTCGAGTACCTACTGCAAGTAATTAGGCTCGCAAATGATATTCACGACGAAATTAAAGATCAAGAATCAAGAATCAAGAATTTATTTCAACGTAAAGAATTTACATTCTGCTTGTTGAATGTCAATGTTATTACAGTTATTTATAACGTTAGCCGCTGTCTTGGGGCCGTCTGTAGTGGAGAAAAAGGCAGCGAAAAAAAAACTCCACTCTGACCATCTTTTCTCAAATCACCTTAAAGCTTTAAGAATTTAAATACAAATAAAACATACAAAATAATATCTTGGATGTGTTGAACACTAGACACATTTATCCTCTGATTTAATTTAATATTAAACTACTATTTAATGCCATACGTCCTTGTCTTCTAAATAATCGTTGATTTTATAATAAGCTTTTTTGCAAAGAGTGTGCTTAACACAATTCTTAAATCGCGTTGGGGGTAACTCTAATATATCTTGGGGTATCTTGTTGTAGAACCTTATACAGTGCCCCATAAAGGAAGTATTAACTTTTGCAAGTCTAAATCGTGGAAATGACTTATGTTTATTCCTAGTATTAACGTTATGATGGCTACCGAGAGTTTCGAAGTCCTTAATATTTTTCCGAACGTACATAATATTTTCATAAATGTATTGGCTTGCAACTGTTAAGATGTTAGTTTCTTTGAAAAAATCTCTTAGCGAGTCCCTACTACCTAGCTTGTAAATAAATCGGATCGCTCTCTTCTGCAAGATGAAGATAGTCTCAATGTCTGCTGCCCGGCCCCATAGATTATACCATAGGACATAATACTATGGAAGTAACTAAAATAAACAAGCCTAGCAGTTGCAACGTCAGTAAGTTCTCGAATTCTTTTCACGGCATATGCTGCGGAGCTTAGTCTATGTGCCAATTTTATAATATGTGGACCCCATTGTAGTTTGGCAGATTGTGTAGTATACATACATTAGTGGCCATACACCAGGATACCAGGAACACAGAGTACCAATACCTGGCGTTTTTTTTTTGGTAAAGAAAATCACGCTTATTGTAAAGGAGTTAAATCATAGATATATGAGAGTTAAATAGTTAGTTCATTATGTTTTTAGTATTTTGTGAACACAGCAGAAATACATTGATAGTGAAAATTTCAATTGTTAGATCAACAGTCCTCTAAAAGCAAAATGATTGCATTCGGTCGATTCCAAAAATAGGCATTGCAACGCACAAGGCTCAATGTAATATCTAACATATCAAAATATACTCTAACAGAGCATCCAAATGACTACATCATACCGGGACCAAATTGACGTCGTCATGACTCTATCCCAACCAGCACAGGGGCCTTATACTTTGATCCACGAGTCGAGCTCCTGGGTAACTAAATTCTCGTATCTCATTGGTCAATGCGCGCGGCTAGTATAAAAATAAGCCATTTATTTCCAAAAACACACTATACATAGTGGATTCATTCTCAAGATAACTTGACATAAAATACAGTAACAACATTCAAGCTAATTTAATTATGAAGTGATATAATTTATTTAATTTTGTAATTATATAATAATGAAAATCTCAATTAATTCAATTTCATTCACTTAAAATCATAATTAGCTTTCAAGCTGAAGTATAATAGTAAAATATAATGTCAATAACATTCAATAAATAGTTATCATTAGTTCAATTCGCGCGACTAGAGATAAACGAAACAACAAGCGAAGCCGATCCGCTTTATAGGAAAGAGCAGTGGCTATTGAATTTCACGCACATTGAGCGCATATGAACAATTTTATTTCGGAGCTCGTTTCATGGAATGCAGTATAGGGCGCTTCCTTTCAGCTTTAGCGGTTGAAGAAGGGCAACCGCTATTAGGTTAGTTTTCTACTTTGTGCCTGTTGGACATTACGGGATAAGCAGCGGAGTCGCTACGAACGTAAAGGCCATTATGGACTCGTAAATCCAAATTTATCTGTCCACCCATCCGTATGTCCGCAAATGAACTTGTTCCTAGTTTACCCTTTTAGAAAATGTCCTAAATCGCGGCCGCTCCATCAAATTAGATAAGACAAGATAAGATAATCATTTATTAAATTGCCACACCACACAAAGATATACAATAGACAGGCATAGCATGCTAACAATAATATTCAGAATAAAATATAATAACGAGATTTTCCTAAAATTACGATAGGCTGTGCATTATGTGCTATGGCAATATAAAAGGTGCCCGAACTCAGCATATGCTGCAGTGATTGCGAAGCAATGACCTGCAGCGCTGGTTTTCAGTCGGGACCTCTAAGAGACGCAGCGAGGGCCAACGGCATCGTTGAGCTCTCTTTCCCTACTAGAGTTTAAAAAAACAAAATTATATAAAACACAATTTGAATTACTATTAAAATTAAATTAAAAATACATTGGTCCAGTAAAATTTTACACTCTAGATAAAATGGCAAAATTGGACGATTATCAATACGCTACTTGACTCGTATCAAATTTGACGCGATAAATGGATATTTCCAGTAGTATCTAACGTAAGAAAGCGAAATATATAGTTTGCTAAGTAAAAATGCAGGATGGCTGCAAAATTTGCAAATTAAAAAATATTTTTCGCTTTTAAGTCGGAACGGTGAAAACACTATCCGCCATCTTGAAAGCACCTTTTGTTGTAAACAAACATCTGTCAGTCGTGCGTGCGTAGGTTCTATTGTGATTTGGATTGGATTTAATGTTTTTGCAAAAACTCTCCTTGTGCAGTTAGTGTCTTATCATTTTATTGATAAGTGCAATCATGGACGCTGGATTCGTGGAAGCTGATAGTACTTACCAATTTGCCAAAACCAAACCAAATCAAACCAAGCATTATTACAGCTAAAAACGGTTTCTGTGTACATTGATATTACAGGACTTACATTTGCAGGACTTACACTTACATAAAGTGATTTTCACATAAATACACCCAAGTTTCAGCCAAGTTTTTTCGTATGTTTATTTCACTGGGCACACGAATCCGCGACTTCCCGGCGGTCTTTATTGACGTGTTTTTGCAGTCTCGAATATTTTGCATGTAAACTCGATGAAATCATGAATGCGTTGTTATTATTTCACGATGCTCACAGATCACTAACAGATCACTAACAGATTTTAGGACTAGGTAGGTAAAGATCGTCCCACCAAACAAGTCCCACGGTAAAATCCTTAAGGCCATAACAATAAAAGCCAAAATTCATTAACTCATACTTCTTTCGTGGCACGAACTCTACATAGGTTGAATGTCAAACTTTGTTTACTAACCTCTGAGACTTCAAACCATAGACAAAAATGGCGGACCGCGTTTTTGGCTGTTTAGCAAAGCAACGTTTTAAAATAATGTTTTTGTTGCTTTGAGGTCCTCAAAAAATATACTAAAATATTTTTTGGTCTAATGAAATAGATATTTAGCATTTAAGACATACTTGAAAAAAGAGTCAAGTAGCGGATTCAACAATTAAAATAAATTAAATCAAATCAAATCGTAATAAATTACATAATTTTATTTTATTTATGTAATTGTAATAATTACATAAATAAAATAATAACAATAATAATAATAACTCAACCAATAAGAACGCCGTATCTACCTGTAATCGGGATGTACATAAAAATGGTATAGCATGTAAGCCAAATTATATAATGTATAATGTACTATCTTGTTGGTGGATCTAATAAAATAAATAAATAAATAAAATAAATAATAAATTAAATTAAACTAAAATTTACATACATGATGAAATACATGAATTTCATAAAATAATTTCGCAGCTACTTATTATTTATATTAGAACAGATCTTGATATTACATTGTACATACATTATAAAATTCAATCAATCAATCAATCAATCAAATAAGTTTATTTGCGTAAACACGAGTATTTACAACATGCAGATGTTACATAATAATGAGTTCCATCGTGTTTTGCCATTTCGGCGTACAAATTTAAAATAAGCTTATTAAATACTAGATAGTGGATCGGTCACAATTTTCACGCATCATAAAAAAAAAATCTATTTTAAGTATTTTCATCACATTCTGAGTATCAAGATTCCAAAATTTATGCTAGTCTTAAATTAATCTTACATTTAATTTCTGTAATGTCCAAATATATAATGTCAAATGTAGAATGTCAATATTATTAATGTAATGTCAAGTAATAAAGATTATACAATGAAGATTAAAGTTTGTCACCCAAAAAATCGTTCACTGTGTAGTAACATTTCTCTATCAGAAGATCCTTAAGTTTCTTCTTAAAGATTGTAAAATCAAGATTTTTAATTGACGGTGGGAGTTTATTAAATATTTTCGGCGCCATGCAAAAGATACTTTTTCTTAAAAGTGCTGTGTGTCTGGAACTTAGACATAGCCGGGTCTTATCACGCTGATTTCGACCATTTGCATCGCATGCTCGCACAAACCGACATGGATTTGTTTTCACAAAGACTGCTATCTCGTAGATATATAATGATGCTAATGTCATTATTTTAAGTTTTTTAAATTGTGGTTTACAGCTGTCCGTTGTCCTAAGACCGCACATTGCCCTTATGCACCGCTTCTGTGCTAAATATAATGTCTCTATCTGTTGAGTTCCCCCAGAACATTATTCCATATCTAAGTGTCGAGTCCACTAAGCCATAATAAGCTAGAAGTACTGCTTCTGCGCTAACGGTGTGAAAAAGTTTGTATAGAGCAAATGCAGAACTACTTAAACGTTTTGCTAGTTCTTCAATGTGTGGCTTCCACGTAAGTTGCCTGTCAAATTAAAATAATAAAAATCAATAAAATAAAATTGTAAAATTTATTTTATTATAATAAGTTATATTAAATTCATTCAATTTCGATTTTATTTGATTGACATTATGATATTATTTAAAAATAGGCACAAGTAACATAATAAAGAAAACGTAGTAAAAAACATGATCAGTACAGGCCAACAGCAACTTCTTAGTGATCAGGCCGACGAGGACTTTTGTTCTTCAAGAACGTATTTCTTAATGTGTAACTTAAAGGTACTATGCGATTTAATACTTCTCAACAGGGGAGGGATGTTGTTCCAACATTTCGACGCCGTGTATTTAAAGCTACCTCTAAAAGCGGCATTTTTATGCTCAGGGCATACTAGGCAATCCCTTCTGTGGCTGCGTTGATTTCGCTCTGAGCGTAGCCAGGAAAGTTTATCAAACAGGTATTTTGGTTGTTTTGTTTTGACAATGCCAAATAATAAAGAAGCCAAATGGTACTTCATCCTCGATTTCATATTAAGAATATTACCTCTGTTTAGGTAAGGGGTCACATGGCTACGAGGGGGAATACGAAAACAGAAACGTGCGCATGCATTTTGTACTCGTTGAATCAAGCGCAAGGTTTTTATGTAGAGGCAAGGACCATATACATCTACACAATAACTGAGTTTAGAAAGTACCAATGCCTCGCAGAGCCGTATGCGTATTTCCTCATTGATATAATCACGTTTACGGTAAATAACGCTAAGACGGTAAAAACAAATCCTCGTAATATCAGCAACATGACTCTCAAATCGTAGCTCCTCGTCGATAAGAACACCGAAATTTCTAGCAAGAGTAACTCTTTCTACCGGTTTATTCATAACATTGACTGAAGGATTTGATGCGGATATGGCTTTTATTTGATGTTTGCTTCCAAGTATCATGTATTTCGATTTAGAAGGGTTAAGAACTAGACCTTTTCTGGCAGACCAGGCGGTAATGCGATTAAGGTCTTCGTTGAGTTCTTTGACAGCTTTTTCTGTATTTGCTGGTAAGCATGATTTGTATATTTGTAAATCATCAGCATATAAATGGTACTGACAATTAGTTATATTTAGAGCTATATCGCTTGTATATAAAATGAAGAGGAGCGGTCCTAAAATTGATCCTGAGGGACCCCTCGCTTAGTAGGGGTAAATTGTGATCGCAAAGAGTTACCGTCCCGCTCTTGCAATACTACTTGTTGTTGCCTATAACAAAGATAATTTTCAAACCATCTAACCGAAGAAATGTCAAAGCCGTAATAAGAGAGCTTTGAGAGCAAAAGGTCGGTATTGATGCAATCAAACGCTCTTGAAAAATCGAGTAACACCAAGATGGTTTCTTCACCAGAGTCGCGAGCGGTAAGAATGTTATCTACCACATCTAAAAGGACAGTATTAGTACTACTGTAACGAGGTGCATTTGCCTCGTTGCCTTTTTATCATTTTTGGCCATCTAATATTCCAAATTTAATTAGTATTTGACTTTTGCTGCAGTGTTCAGACGTATCTGGCTCAGATTATCCTCAGATTCCATCTAAGCTGCACCTAAACGTCATTCTTTTTTCACGACCCGGAGTATCTTATTTTCAATCTATATATATAAAATGAATCCCTATTTCCCTTGGTCACGGCATCACGCCTGAACGGCTGGACCGATTTCGCTAATTCTTTTTTTGTTCTGTTCGTTATTATCAGGAGAAGGTTCTTATGAAAGAAAAAAAAAAGGAAATTGCGCGGAAAATTAGAAAATTTAAAATTACTTAACCACCATATAAAATTATTAAACTTTTTTAATGTAACCTTAAGACATTTGACATAGAATTGACTGAATGCGTACTGCAAATAGAGTCAAACAGGATGAAAAAAAAATGACGTTTAAAACGGATTCTTCTGTCAATCTTATTTTATTGATAAACAATATAATAAAATCAAAAATCTGCTCATTTATGGCGTCTAAGGCGGAATAAAGTTCGCGGGGTCAGCTAGTGTTATTATATAAATCATCATTAAATATTTACAAAAGGCACATAATTGTAAGTGTTCCTGCTTTATTTTCTATTCCTAGTGTATTTTTATATTTATTTTTAGACCTTATTTAAGATTTTCTATTTGCATTGTCCTCAGGTGCCCTTTACTTTACATTTAAATAAATATTCTACCGTGCCCCTGGATACCCCTCTTTTCATTTTACGGATCGCAACCCCCAAAACTACCCAGGTGCGACACTGGCGCCCAACCTTCAGAACCCCACCCACGCTCCCGAACTTGACGCTGCCTACTGCTGCTTCAAGACAGCCACCCGGTTCTCAAGATTTTCATCAATAATTTTTTTTTTTATTCTTTCTTAATATTATCTCGTTTACTATAAGCCTTTTCCAAATTCTAAAAGATTTTATCATCGCCGTCTTAACTTTCGATCTTCTTTCGGCCTAGATTCTTTGACTTTTTATACTTATTTACCTTACAACTCATAACTTCATCCATACCCACCCAATCTCTACCTAAAACAAACTAACCATCTTCTATCTATATTAATAATTTCGTTTGGGTCTACGGTAGACTCGAACGATATGCACACCAAATGAAAGAGCGTAAAAAAATAGTTGATCTGAGTCGACAACATATGGGCGGAAAATTCGTATTATCGAGCAGCATCAATATAAAAATTATTAAATTCAACAATGGCGTTGCTAAGTAAACATGTCAATGTCATCATTGTTGTGTTAGTGTCACAAGTTTTCATTGTGAACTGTTATGGCCGGTTTACATTATTTTAGTGTTTAGGAGAATGCTATAATACAATTAGAGAGGCAAGTGCATTAGTACATTACTAGACGTTCGAGTGAACATTTATATTTCTTCCAGTAGAGTGTCACTTCGTCGACGTCGCGAAATATGCGCTATCCTACTCAAAATACTATAAGTTTTAATGGAATACATAAGTAAGTTTGATAATTCGAGTTATTGAAAACAACACGCACCCGTCACGATTCACTTGCGCACTCTGCTAAAGTTCTCACAAAATTTTTAGTTTATACACAGATAAGTAACGAGGATAGTAACGCGCTGAAGTGTTACCGGATAGAACAATAGAAACCAATTCTATTTTGATTCTAATTGAAAGGCAACTAGAACCGTACTATACCGTAAAACGTACTAAAGCAAGTGGCCCTTACACGTTTCTACAAAAGCACTCTCCTTAAGAAAGAAAGGAATTAAGAAAGAAAGAAGAAAAAGAAAATTTATTTATTTGATACTCAAAACAAAACAAAAAAACACACACACACAGAGTGCGTACAATAATAAAAAAAATAACACAGAAAGCATAAAAAACGTAAAAATAAATAAACTGTACAACATGGAAATAATAATAAAATACATTAAAGGTTGAGCCCCCAAAATGGGCCCGATTCAGCATAATGTTGCAACAGAGTGTAAAGTAAAGCACTCTCCTAAACACTAAGATAATCTAAACCGGCCCTTTGATCTAATTTGTTAACTCCATGGTGTGTGGAATACCGTGGCATCCAAGAAGGTTATTATAATATTGAAAAAGGAAATCAAAGTCATAAATTGATCTTTATTGTTTTGCTTAGTTATAGGTACCAATAAACTTATTGAAATGAAAAAGCCACTAGATAAAAAAAATTAAAATGATGAAGAAAAACATGTGGTCAATACAAAACTAAATGCTGTAAAGCCAAAGAGGTGGAGCTGTTTTTAGTTGATTAGCCAAGTGGATTCTACGTCTCATTGAATACGTCATTAGATTCACTAGCTGTTAAGTTTATGAAGGAAGCTCATTTAGTTAGTAATTTGTGATGAGGTACTCATGACAAAGTTATGATAAGTATCCGATTTTCGCCTTGCATTCCTTCGTGAGTAGCCAGAACATGTCCAAAAGAGCAAGACTGGCTATCCGTAATAGTGTGCTGGTTCCAATACTGATGTAAGCATGGTAGCGAGATTTGGGTATGGCAGAAGAATCATGAAAATAGGATTAGTGCAGTACAAATGAGATCCTTAAGAGATATGTGTGGTGTTACTTTGAAAGACAGAATACGCAATAGTGATCAGAGACCGAGGATGTAGAGAAAGAGGATGTAGTGAGTGACTAGAATTGAAAACAGGAATGTTGCGCTGGTTTGGAGATATGGAGAGGATGAACGAAGAAAGACTGACAAAGCAAATATATCGGGCGAATGTGAGTGGAAGGGCCGGTAAGGGACGCCCCAGTTGGACACACTTCGTCCAAATAGGGGATGTATTAGCAAAGGGCAAGATTAAAAGTATCCGAAACCGATGTGTGTACATGCAACGACTAATGAATGTCGATGAAGCGAAAGTGATTTTTCAGGATAGTGGCAGGTGACATTCCGTGGTCTCTGCCTACCTCTCTGGGATACAGGTGTGAGCTTATGTATCTGAATGTATTAAGAGATTTATATCTACTGGTGGTTGATAAATACAGAGGCGTCACCATATAAAAAAAACATAGTGGAATATTATTTTGCATCTATATTTTACCCGAGCGAAGCCGGGTTTTCGTCTAGTAATTTAATATTTGATAAAATTTACTTTTTCTTTGTTATAATTAATATTATAACACTTTTTTATAATTAATTAATGCACTTTTGGTTTCAGAAATCATTTAATAATTTTATTTACACTGCTTATATTTCAGATCTATCTATTTCACTTTTCACAAAGAATCCCACACTCCCAAATAAGCCTGAATTGTCATGAAACGATGGACTTCAGACTTCGATCAATTTCATTTCCAACTTCTGCAACAGGTCATAGCTTGCGTCAATCACTGCATCCTCTTGTTGACACTCGTTGCCTCGTCCAATCTAGCTCGTATAGCCTGAACAAGACATTGAGGAGGTTGAGAAATACCCCACAATGGTTTCAGCACATATTCATGTTTTTCTTTAAGCTTTTTTAATCCGCACATATTTAATTCACTTTTCGAATACAATTAATATCTTCCTATTTCTTCTTTAGCAAATACACATTTATTACAATTTTTTAAAATATTTACGAGAATTTGACACTATGTCAACAAAATTCAATGACATAAATGTCAACATTTATTCCTTCCCAAAATTCAAAATTAGAACAACCACTTGTTCAACCCCCATTTTGACACGAATTATTTGGCATTTAAACTCCTTACTTTCTTTCACATTGTATTAACCTATTGTCCATTACTTTTTCTTTTTCCAACCATCTCATTACCCTTTTTGGCCTACCATTATTTTATATCACACATTTCATGGCTTCATACCTCTCCTTAATTCATTCTCTCTCTCTCTCTCTCTCTCTCTCTCCCCCTCTCTCTTGTCAAGAGTTTATTCTTGAACATATTTATGTGTTATGTAGTATTTCTACAACACAAGTTGAATATCTTCTAATACGTATATAAGTGACTTACGTAATGTATATAATATTGTCTTGTATATATGTATATTGTATAAAATATCAGCCGATGGTAGCTGTAACAAGCCTAAATACCAATCATCTTGTATATATTGTATAAAACGTCAGCGGGTGGCTACTGCAATAAGCCTCAATGCCAGATTAAATAAATTTGAGAGCGATTTACGAGTATTGACATGGTTATTTACATGGTACTCTAATGGAAGGTATATTTTATGGAAGATTTATATATGAGTGTGAGATGAATGTTAGTTTAAGTCGTCTCTCTTGTAATATACTCATTATAAATAACATAATTCTAAATTACTATCACTCATGTCATGCATTACTCTGCATCTTCATTCACCTCATTTCTTCTTCATCAAAAAATCCATCTGGACCTTAGGGCCCTCAGGATTTTTTTTCCGGGGCAGACGGGGTATTGTAACGAGGTGCATTTGCCTCGTTGCCTTTTTATCATTTTCGGCCATCTAATATTCCAAATTTAATTAGTATTTGACTTTTGCTGCAGTGTTCGGACGTATCTGGCTCAGATTATCCTCAGATTCCATCTAAGCTGCACCTAAACGTCATTCTTTTTTCTGTTTTTTACGACCCGGAGTATCTTATGTTATTTCAATGTTATTATATAAATCATCATTAAATATTTACAAAAGGCACATAATTGTAAGTGTTCCTGCTTTATTTTCTATTCCTAGTGTATTTTTATATTTATTCTTAGACCTTATTTAAGATTTTCTATTTGCATTGTCCTCAGGTGCCCTTTACTTTACATTTAAATAAATATTCTACCGTGCCCCTGGATACCCCTCTTTTCATTTTACGGATCGCACCCCCCAAAACTACCCAAGTGCGACACTACGACTCTTTCTAAAACCCGATTGAGCCTCAGGAAGAATACCGTTGCTTTCGAGATACGACGCCATTTGCATGTAGACTACCTTTTCTAGTATTTTAGAGAGGTACGGCAAGATACTGATTGGACGAAGGTCCTTCATTGTGCTAGGATTAGTACTTATAGGTATTGGCTTAACTAGGGCGGTTTTCCATACATCTTGGAAAGTACTTGTCATAATTGACTTATTAATAATACACAAAATAGTACTCAAAGTCTCAGGAAGGGTCATAAGCAGCATATCCAGAGAAATGCGATCAGATCCTTGAGCGTTAGACCTAATATGTAGGATTATATGCGCCACCAGGGATTCATCTACTGTCTCTAGACTGAAAATGGAAGAATTATATATCTGTGGAACTCGAAGTAGGTCAGATCACTGATAGTGACCTCACATTTACCCGGAGTATCCAGGAAATGTTCATTTAATTCATCCGGATTATTGATATGGGCGGGGATGTCAGCAGTGACTTTAAACTTAACACCTACCGAGTCCTTCAAATTCTTCCAAAGCCTTCCTTCTTTCTTTTCATTATATAGCGAAATGTTAACCAAACCCTTCAAATCCTTGTAACTCGTTCTAGCGCTATCTGTTTTTGTCTTACGAAATAATCTATGAGCATCGTCACGCAATTTCATCATTAGACGGACATTGCTTGTCAGCCACGGTAGTGGTTGCTTATGCATAAGTTTTCTTTTTGTGGGAGCGTGTCAATCGAAAAGATCAAGTAGATATTCATTGAACTGTGTACACATAGAATTAACTGAATCCAAAAGTGCAAGACTATTCCAATTTATTAAAGATAAGTCATGTCCAAATGATACTGTGTTCAAATTCAAATTCAAATTCAAATTTTTTTATTTCAACGTAAAGAATTTACATTCTGCTTGTTGAATGTCAATGTAAATACAGTTATGTATAATGTTAGCCGCTGCCTTAGGGCCGTCTGTAGTGGAGAAAAAGGCAGCGAAAAAAAACTCCACTCTGACCATCTTTTCTCAAATCAACTTAAAGCTAATACAAATTAGGTATGAGTGTTCGTATACCAAGAATCTCAAGATCCATGAGTGCAATAAATACTTGCAAAGTCAAACATCATTTAATATTCTTAAAAGGTAATAAAACACCAATGCTGCGGCCAGACACACGGACGGCACCCGTTCACGAGCGTAACGCAGAGGTCAGCCATCACCAGTCTCAACCATATTAGAGGGAGATAGGCGACCCGGCCACCGCGCCACCATTCGCATGGCCTTTGGCAAACTTGTGTGATAAAGTTCTTGTCAGTTATCTATAATAATAGCATAGTTTTGATATGCAATCACAGCGTCTGTACATATGCATGAAATTTATTAAGCCCTATATATTATTAGAATACCAATAACTAGCTCGTTGTGGAATTGGTTTACTGCCAAGGGTTTTTATCATCTATAAAGTCATCTATTCTGTAGTATGCCTTTTTACACAGCGCAGTTTTAATAACAAATTTAAATTTATTTCCTGGCAGGGATAGAATACTTTCAGGAATTTTGTTATAAAAACGTACACTATATCCTACAAATGATGTATTTACCTTGGCTAATCTGAATCTAGATGAGGCAATTTTGTTTCGATTTCTGGTGTTAACGTTATGTATATCCCTGTTTAGCTTAAATGTAGTTATGTTTTTACGTACATACATTATGTTATCGAATATATATTGGGAAGCTAGCGTAAGAATTCCTATTTCCTTAAAAAACTCACGTAGTGAGTGTCTGGCAGGTAAATTGTAAATACCTCTAATAGCCCTTTTTTGGAGAATAAAAATTGTTTCTATATTTGCCGCCCGCCCCCATAGTAGCAGACCATATGACATAATGCTGTGGAAATAACTGAAATAACTAGCCTCGCAGTTTCTACATCTGTTAGTTGTCTAATTTTTCTAACTGCAAATGCAGCTGAACTCAACCTACCCGCTAACTTTTCTATGTGTTGATCCCATTGTAGTTTTGAGTCTATTATAATGCCTAAAAACACCGTTGTCTCAACTAAGTCTAGTCTGTCACCAGCTATTGTTAAACTTTTGTCCACTTTTTTGACATTGGGCAATGAAAACTTAATACATTTTGTTTTTTTGGCATTTAACATAAGATTGTTTACGTTAAACCAGTTCAGAATTTTAGAAAGAGCATTGTTTACATCGTCTAAATTAGATTGACCTCTCTTGATTTAAAAAATTAGAGAAGTGTCATCCGCAAACAATACTATTTGTGACAATTTCTCAACTAGGTACGGCAGATCATTAACATACACTAAGAAAAGGAACGGCCCTAAAATTGAACCCTGAGGAACTCCTATTTTAACATCGGATCCGGGTGACTTAACTCCATTAATATCAACTTTCTGCACTCTATTAGCTAAATACGATCTAAGAAGTTCTAAAGATTTATTACTGAGACCGTATCTGATCATCTTACGAAGGAGGGTTTTGTGGTCTTGATGTGCTTTAAAGGTCTGAAAACTATCCATTTGGGCTCTTGCTTGGGTTTTTTATTTTTAATTCAAATGACAACATTGCATGGTGATTTAGATCGGGTATGTGATCGACAACTAATTTTTCAATTTGACTGTTAGAGCAAATCAAATCGATCAAAGTTTCACTGTTATCCTGAAAATGGGTAGGCTCCGTAACAAAGTTTTTTAGGTTCATGTAGCTTAGAAATTCGTGAAATTGTTTACTTTTGCTCGATTGAGTATCCAGTAGGTTAATGTTGAAATCTCCCAGTAAGATCAATACATGAAAATGCGAAAAATGTGCCACTGATTCTGTAATTGCATCGAGAAACAAACTGACATTTAACCAAGGTGGTCTAATAAGCGGTATCTACGATAATTTTTATCGAATTAATATTGAGTGAAATCCACATTTGGTCAACATGTACGTCCCGAGTTGGATGTGTACAAGTTCTACAACTGAGGCCGGCTCTGACGTAGAAGCCGACTCCCCCTCCCCTACTGGCCACGGATCGCGGACGCGGGATGTGACGCAGTCGTTATCCAGGTATGGTCGGCGCCTTCGCCTCCCGGCCTTCATGAAGCCATGTCTCGTTTATAGCCATAATACAAGGATTATGGCGCTGAAATGCAACTATAAATTCGTCGTGTTTCGTGGCAAGTGACTGTGCATTGAACAAACCTAGTTTTAAGTTATTTACCTTAACCAGACCGACAGAGTAAAAGTAACTCTATGGAAGAATTTACTGAATTTTGTTTCGCTTTAATTGGGTACTGAAGTGGGCCCTTAAGTGAGCGAAGGTTGGGCGACGGATCTAGGAAAATAAAAAAATAGTACTCTAGTCACATTTCTAATGCATAGACAAACAACAGACGGATTTTTAGATATAACAATAAGGGATAAAATAAAAGCCTAAATGGAACGATTGCATTTACGTCGAAATGGGAACAACCCTTTCAAATAAAATATCAATGCCATAACACACAACACCAACTCAGAACATAAAACATAATTTCTGCCAAAACAACTCCAGTTATTCACACATGTGACTATAAGAATTAAGTGAATGCGTGTATTAAAATAAGAGGAGGACATTACAGAAATAACTAATACTCGTATAATATCAATAATATTACTTCCTAGCGAGATACATATATTTGATTGGTTACTTATATTTGTAAAACTACCAAGGTACATTGAAAAAAGCACTTGAAATATAAAATCCATAGTTTTGTAATCTCCACAATTGTTCATCTTTGTACAATTTATCATGCGAAAAGGAGGAATGGTTGTGCAATAAAAATGTATACAACAAATAATTAAATTGAAGACCCAGGGGAGCCAACGTGTTCTGACCGAAAAACTTGCTCAAGATCAGTGTCACTACGAATGCGATGAGATGATTTGCCGGACTCTTCGTGCTAATATGCGCCCTTCCATGGTCCAAATGAATCTCCACCCTTTCTGTTTACCAATCTCACGCGCTTTATTGATACCGTTAAATGTTTGCGAACTTAGCATAATTATAATTTTTGAATTAAAACTTTCGTGAGTAGTACACATAACTAACTTTATAATTTTTTTGTTTTTTTTTTGTTATCTGGTTTTTCGAGCTCCCAATAACATTTTTTTAATCCTAAATCATTAGGATTTGAACCGGGGTCTTTTCGTTTCCGGACCGCCCGATTTCCCACCTGAGCTATTAGAACGTTGCAGATCGATGCGAAAATTACCTTCGTAATCTAATGATCAGTGTCTAATTGCCTAAACCACAAATAAAACCACGTTTTTAAATAATAATATGTTTTGTGATGTCGCGGTTTCTGGTTCCCACGACGAAGAAGAAATTTCCTTTTTCATATTTAATCCAAAGATATCTAAAAACGCAGCAGACATCATGAATAAAATATATAAAAAATTAAAAAAACATGGACATAGTCTGTGGTGTGTCTAGGTTGGCAGCTGACTCGCGTTGTGCTGAGTGCTTAAACCCCAGATCTCTAAATAAATAAATAAATTTCGGCACTGAATCCGATGGAATTTAATCACGATGAAATTGGACCAATGCGACTCAAATTGGAATTTTTGTGGCGTTGCTCAGCCGTGTTAACGCGGCAGATCGCTGCGGATTACCGTTGCCGCTCCCGCTGAGCTGCACGCGGGCCGCACACTTGCGGCTCCGCAACCACTAGTGGAAGGGTATTTCTTGTTGAAAATGGCGACCAGCCGGTGTAAATAAATTCTGCTTAAGTCACATCCTTGACACGAAAAGCGCAAATTTGATTCTCGCGATTGATTCTTGAATACTTCGCAAATTTATTATCAATTCATAGCAAACAAGCTGAAAAAGTAGCTTATGGAAGGGTGAGTAGTTGGCGCGCTCCTATTGGCTAGATTATTTACAGCACGGCACCTTCTTGCGTTTGATTGGACCAAAATGACGTGATCTTCTTCATGTGACACATATCATCGTTGACATGTGTAGTACGTGTGTGAAGCTTGCTCTGGTATCAAAAGCTTGAACATTCTCCCGGCCTTGGAACTCTGGAATTTTAATCAAACTTGATCGCGGATAGGCAGTGGACAAATCTTTGAAAACGCTCTTCGTATCGTGTTGGTCGCAGTTTTGATCTCTGCCACTCTGGAAATACCGTCCTTGCCCGGGAAGGTTCGTATGATACGGCCCAAACTCCACTTCAGCGGCGGCAAGTTGTCGTCTTTTATAAGGACAAGCGTGTCCTTCGCCAAATCCTCCCGATTCTCCTTCCACTTGCTTCGTTGTTGCATCTCAGACACGACTTCGGTCGACGGCGACGGTGGTCCAACCACCTGGCCCAGAAGTGTTGGCGAATTTGCTCCACACGTTCGTAGCGAGTAAGTCGATGGACAGGAACGTCGTGCAGGTCGGCGAGCATAGGCGCAGTAAGTGGACGACCAACCAGGAAGTGAGCTGGGGTAAGTGGGACAAGGTCTCGCGTATCTGTAGACATAGGAGTGAGGGGTCGGGAGTTCAGGATGGCCTCAACTTGACTTGTTTGCTGACAACAAGCTTGACTATAACCAACTTTGTGTTAAACTTCACCTACTCCCTCTACATATTCGGCGTAATATCTCTGACAGTGCATTTTTGATGAAAATTGCCCAAAATTTCATTGATTGTCCCGAATTGTTAGCTCATTTGAATATCTTAGTCCCTTCACGTTTATCTTCTCGTAGTAAGTCTATCTTATATGTTCCCAGCGTTCATTCTAATTATCGGCAAAATTCCTTCCTTTTGAGGGCCGCTCGGTCTTTTAATCAACTTTGTAGTGTATAAAATATCGATTTGTTCTGCGACAGAATAAGTAGCGTACGTAAATGTATTACCTCGGAATTTTGTAACTCCTAGCAATCAATTCCTCGCCTCAGATTATTGATTGAGTAACATTAAGTTACTAATTTTTTATTGTACGTTAGAAATCATGTATCGAAATTTATTTAAGACGATAATTGTGTATTAGTATCTATTTATCTATTGTGTTTTATTGTTTTTATTTTTGTATTTTGTAATATGGTATCCTACCTATGTATCAGGCATTTTCTTCTATAATATCTCTAACTGTGAAAACTTGTTATTGGCTCTTTGTCTTTATTTCAGTTGATATGTATGTGTTTTTAGCTGTAAGTTTTCCTAATAAAATTAAAAAAAATAATCAATTTCAGATTGTAAGATCATGTGCTGGTTGCTAGTATGAGTTAACTTTGTATTCAGCATCTTAATTTTGAGACATCTCTGTACTGAGATTATATTCCCAAATAGTCAAGCGGTCATTCAGATATAAGTGGAGTCATCATCATCAACCCATCATGTCCCCACCGAGGGGCACGGGTCTCTTCCCTGAGGAAGGTATAGGCCATACTCCACTACGGGGGCCATGTCCGGATTGGTGGAGGCTTGTAAGACTAGTGGCTGGTCTCGCCCCCATGGTGGAGCATGGCCTATATCTTCAGGGTAGAGACCCGTGCCTCTCGGTGGGGACATAATGGGTTTAAGATGAAACCAATACGAGTTGCTAGTATGAGTTGAGCCTAACTAAGAGCGCTACTTCCATGAGAAACACTCAGCGAGATAACCGCCGAGCGTTCGTCAGCAAACAGCCGTCGAGATTAGATTCCAGTCTGATTTCACTCAATTCTCACGTATGTAGACATAATCGTTTGCCGATGGTTATCGGAGGCCGGCAACCAATGGGGGACTGGCGTCTCACTTAGATTGGAGTGGCATTGATTTTGTTCAATAGAAGACATATAAAATCCAAATATTCGTCATCATCATCAACCCATTATGTCCCACCGAGGGACATGGGTCTCTTCCCTGAGGAAGGTATTCTAATATTCGAACCCCAAAAATATTTTCTTTAGGGTTTTCTAGATCACCAGAAATGTATCATATATAATGTAGGTATGTGTGTAAATATTTATTCGTAATACCCTTACATGGTTACCAAAGCACAGGGTATCCTTGTTTGGGATCAGGTCAAGTGGAAGTTACTATCACACTAATGTTATAAAGGCGAAAGTTTGTGAGTGTGCGAGTGTGTTTGTTTGTTACTTCTTCACGTCTAAACGGCTATAGCGATTTTAATAAAATTTAGTATGGAGGTAGCTAACTCCCTGGATTATCACATAGGCTACGTTTTACGGCAGAAAATATCTTATTCCCATAGAAAAATCGATGAACTGCGGGTTACACCGCGGGGCACAGCTATAGTTATTAATAATTACCTAGGTACCATGATAGCAAGGTTTGCAACTGCTGCCACAATCCTGGCAGATTCCGTTCTTCACCAACATGCATTTGTTATATTGCATACACGCACGCCGGTTTCGACTACAGTTTATCTTGCCCTTTGCAAAAAAAATCCTATTTGGTCGTAGTGTGTCCACTTGGAACGTCCCTTACCGGTACTTCTACCCACGCTCGTTCGATATATTTCTTGTACCAATCTTTCTTTTATCATCCTCTCAAATTGTCCAAACCAATGAAACATTCCTGTCTCAATTAAGTCGTTACTACATCCTATTTCAGGCTACAACGTTATTTAATCTTCGTTAGATACTTCCTTTATGAGGCACTGTATAAGGTTCTACATCAAGATACCTCAAGATATATTAGAGTTACCTCCATCGCGGTTTAAGAATTGTGTTAAGCACACACTTTGACTTTGACTTTTTTGACTTCTTTGCAAAAAAACTTATTATAAAATCAACGATTATTTAGAAGTCAAGGATGTCTGGCATTAAATAGTAATTTAATAATAAATTTAATCAGAGGATAAATGTGTCTAGTGCTCAAGACGTCCAAGAGTAAGTTTTTTTTTTAAGTTTGTAATTTTGGCTAAAACTGTTTTGAAAAGAATAAATGTGGAGTTTCTTTATTAGTTTCTTCTCCATGTAACCTATTAATTGTGAAACTAACAACTTTGACGATCATAAAGTAAATATTCTATTTGTATTTTATTCATAAATATTTTGACCTTGACTTGACTTTGAATCAAGCTATTATAAAAACACTTGGTCTTAGATGTTTACATGTTTGTTATGTCACTGTGGGCCGATTTCTGAATTGAGAATTTTCATTGTAGTGCTGTCTCGTCAATCTTCTCAGAAGAGAGCGTGACAGAACGTATCCTAAGTATTTACTTAGTGAAAAATTCTCAACTCCGAAACGGGCCCTGTGTCTGGTTCCCACAACGCAGGTTATCCTAGTGTGGGGCCAGAAGCAATGTATGTGCCTGTATGTAAATATTTATGTTTAGTGTAGAAGGAGAAACCAACTTTATTATCCCAGCAAGACACATCACAGACACAAAATAAACAGACAAGTAACATACAGGGCCACCATCTTACTATGCTACCATCTCAGTTGATAGCGGCGCTAGTGGAGAATTTAGTAGTAACATTTAAGAAATTGAAATAGAAAAATGAGAATATTTTAATCCGTCTTTAAATTTTAATAAACATATATCTATAAATCATAACATAACATAACATTTACATACATGCACATGCAAATCTTAGGAAGTGAATAAATAAAACATAATATGTTCAGGTGGGCAAAATTGTAACTAACTAATTAATTGCAAATTCTGTTCCCCATTTCTATAATTTGGTGGCGCTGTAATACAACGCAACAAACAAAAAAAAAATTAAAACAACACCATAGCTGTAGTCGGTGGTCTGTGGCAAATCCAGTTATTCAAACGAATACAAACTGGGAAATCAATGTAAATCAAAATCTCTTTTGCCTACTCGAAATAAATACAAACGGTTGGGTAGTACAGAATACCGAATTTGTCTCAATCTCGTAGTACATAATCGCTTGGGTGTCGTCCTGTGAAATAGGCAAGAGATTAGTTTGACCTTTAATGAAAATAGCGATTTGACCTTCCTGAGGTTGACAGGGAAACAGGATATTACGGGACGTTGCCAAATACTTCTCTTGTTATTGGGCGCTATATTTCGATGATTGTATTAAATTATTTCGTGTGAATCCCTCGCCCCGATTTTAGTCCCACATAAAGGTCAAGTTTCTTTATTTTCTCCCTCCGCTTCACACTGGGCTGAACCTTATTTACTTTATTCATTTAAGGAGAAAGAAATACGCTTCAAAAACCTATAAGAACATTAGAGTGACTTAAGTACACTTTGCCAACTCCCTAGGAGTTCCCACAGATAGGTTTTTAATGTAATAATAGGCGAAGCATAAATAACGTTATTATGACCTAAAATGGCTAAAACGGCGCGGCTAGCATGCGAATGGTCCCGGGTTCGAATCCCGGCCGGGGTCACAAAAACCCCATGTCTTACATATTGACACGTTTGTAATGTCGCTATTTTTGATTACCACGGCACAAGCTATCCTAGTGTGGGGCCAGTAGCCTCTGTGTCTAAATGTAAATGTTTCTTTAACCTCTTCAGTCCCGACCTTAAAAATAACAATAGTTTTCTATTGTTATTTTGTCGACACGGGACTGAGGAGGTTATATAGAAAATCAAAGCAACTACTTTGGAAACTGCATAATTTATGTGTGTGTGTATATGCACGCATATACAAAATTATCACTATCATATCTGCATATCACCATCAACGCATTAGGTATGTCCCCACCGAGGGGCACGGGTCTCTTTCCTGAAGAAGGCAAACCACGGGGGCCAAGTACGTTTTGGTGGAGGCTTGTAAGACTAGTGGCTGGCCTCAGTGTTAGAAGTTTTCAAGCCGGCCTAAGGCCTCTGACTTGGCTTAACGACAGCCGGTACCAACTGCTTAACGTGCCTTGCGAAGCACGGATCCGCTCGGAAAAACGCCACTAGCGTTAGTCATAGAACGGTCACCCATCCATGCACTGAACGCGCCCTATGTTGCTTAACCTTCGTGATCATAGATCACTCAGGCAGCCGGGGCTACGAGGGATTCTAAAATCATCTCATTTCATAGATACAAAGCCCAAATTTCCTTTTTATTTTAAAAAAGTAACAATAAATCTTTGGTTCGCAGGTCCACCGGCGCTCGGAGGGCGCCACCTGTGGCCCGGTGATGGCCCAGGGTGGCGTACAGGCGTTGGAGGCTATGCTGTTCGCGCTTGACCAGGCTGCCCCACTCGCCCCCCCGCGCGTCTCCCTCGGCGCCCACGTGCTAGACGACTGTGATAATGACACCTACGGCCTCGAGATGGCGCTGGATTTTATCAAAGGTAGATATTATAGATTAGAAATTTATTTGCGATTTGAGACACACATAAAGCATAACACATTGATTCCAGAATAATTCTCGAAATGGTTTTGAGATTTCCGGTCGTGCTCAAAAATGTAGCGTGGCCAATCGCATTCTTACCGGCTGGAGACACAAAGAGATGGAAAGCATGAGGGATTGCCTTTGCCCAGCACCAACACTCTACAATGAGATTTTCTTGGGACGAGGAAAAAATTGTCAAGCGTAGTACAAAGTATCATAAATTCAAGCGAAAGTCAAAGCCATTGATTCACGAAGGGAACTTTGAAGCCTCACCTAACTGAGTTACGAAGTTTTGACCAACTCGACGTTTCTGTCGCAAATTAAATGAAACATTTGAATAATCCCGCTAATATTAAGGCTTCGCGGTGTTCTGCGTAGACTGTTACAATTCCTATTCAAAATCTACTTCCCCGAGGCAGTCCGTCGGAGTTTATATTATTTAAACTGTTCTTAAACTGACTCATCGCTTTGAAATTAATAGGATTGATTTTTAAGGCCAGTTTTAGCGTAGATTTAAATCTTTATTAATAAATAAAATTCTCGTGTCACCGTGTTAGTGCACATGCTCCTCCGAAACGGCTTGGCTGATCTTGATGAAATTTTATGTGTATATTCGGTTGGTCGAAGGATAGGTTGCGTGATTACTAACAATTTAAACGGTCTGGCTCCGTCTAGCCAGTGGCGTCCAACTCTAATTTTGATTTATCCGTATCGAAAACAGCAAACCATATATCATTATACTGTGACAATCTCTTCATCTAATCCAATAGACACTCACGACCTATAAACCTGCTCACCGATTGTGTATTTTGAGTTATAACATACTGTACTAGCCGTGGTATAGGTCAGTTATCTAAAGCTGGCACGTTCACAGTACTCACATTTATGCAATTTCACTATACAGGATGTTTAAAATATATGATTTTGATTCAAAATGCGACTCTAGTTTAAGTGTAGACTAGAGTTAGGTTTTAGTAAGATAGGTGCGTTGTTGATAAATAAATACAAATATATGTGTTACTTGTTATAATATATTTTTAGCCAATTCGAGCGAAAAGTATTAAAACCAAGGTTGAATCAATGGTCACAAAATAGTTTTAATTTTCAATAAATTTTCACATGACCAAAAATAATTTCACCTAAGAAAATCTTTACCAAAACAGAAAATAATTATCCCAGAAATCCTCAACAATTTAATAATAATTTAATTATGTAAGAAGGGGTCACGGACGCTCAGTGGTCAGTTACTGGATGAATGAGCCGATTTCAGATGAACTAAAAAAAAAATCTAATTGCTGTCAAAGGAATGCAATTTTGGACCTCAGCCCAATAGCCATGTGTGATACATCATCGAATAGGTCTCAGCGAGTTGAACAAAAGTTACTATGCCGCCAACAGCCAAATGTTAGTTGTTAGTACATATGGCTGTTGGCGGCATAGTAACTTTTGTTCAACTCGCTGAGACCTATTTTATGATGTATCACACATGGCTATTGGACTGAGGTCCAAAATTGCATTCCTTTGACAGACATTCGTTTTTTTTTTTAGTTCTTCTGAAAGCGGCTCATTTGGAACTACTTGTCTTAGCTGTCAGAAAAATCCCTCATTGAAACGCACATACGGTTGAATACCAAAAAGATCACGCTGTATATATAAACAGTAGCGAAAGTAAAACTATAACTGTCTCCTTCACACTCATAAGCTAGACCGCGCGCAAGGGAGACGGGCAGACTTTTCATGATGCGTATGTAGTACGACGTCACGCCGCGCGCTATTCACAGACACTACACAAGCGCAACGTGTAAATGTGTTGAACGTGCCAGCTTTACTTAACTGACCTGTACCTATAACCTTGTTGACGATAATATACAATTGTTTCTAATTCATTTTGGTTTGATTGAACTCCCATAGGAACAATTCCAACAATTCCTGCCACCGTGGCTTATCTATCTTTGTCACAGTGGGCTGGCCATACCCGTCACAGTTGTTATCTTTTTTCATAGCCCTAAGTGATTAGGGATATTTTTTTTATTATTCTCCTTACAAAAAATTATTCGAGCGAAATAACGTTAGCCGGGTCAGCTAGTCTGCTTCTTCTAATAATATTTCCCTCTGCTTTTTTTCTCCACTGAATTTAGCCGCATGGCAGCGGCTAACATTATAAGTACATTGGCATTCAAAAAACAGAATGTATTTGTTTCTGTAAATGTAAATTCTCTGCTCGGGCAAAAAAAAACAAAATCTTACGTTTTTGTTTTTTTTTTGTCAATTTTATGTGAAATAATTTGGAAGGGGTATTATGGGGAACGCTGCTAGCGTCATGGGAACTTTTGGATCGGGTGCGTCGGGGAGCGGTATTATTGATTCTTTGATTGACGGCCACTTCGTATGACGATGCTTTTATAGTCTAGTCAACTTGTATGTACCTTTTCGGACGAAATTTTTGTAAGTCTCCGAAAATTACCATCAAGGTGTCATTCGATTCGGAACTAATGAACTTTCTACATAATAGAAAGTTTATTAGTGAACTATTAATAAACAAGATTATAAGGGGTAAATGAAAAAAACATTTTTCACACAGAAAATTGGTTGTAATAACCACGGGAACTCAATTTAGCAAGACAAATAGTAGGTAGTTGGGTGAAATAATCTTGGATCCTCCTCACAAATAAATTATGTTGTCTGGATATGAAACGGATTGTAGTAATGGAGTTTCTGTGTTATTGACTTCACGACGAGATTTGTAGCTCGTCTAATTGAAATGCAGCGCTTGACATGGTGGATTGCGAGCAAACAATGGAATGACAATTTATGAGGCGACGAGGAGCAGCTTATGCTATGTTCATGTTCAAAGAACATTAAGTTATTTAGCAAAAAAATATCCTTATGGTGAAGCCTTGTAGCCCCTGCATCGACTGAATCACTCGTAGCCCCGGCTGTCTAAGTGATCTTTAACGATCACGAAGGATAATCAATATTGGGGGCGTTGAGTGCATGGATCGGTGACCGTTATATGACTAACGCTAGTTGCATTTTTCCGAGCGGTTCCGTGCTTTGCAAGGCACGTTAAGCAGTTGGTACCAGCTGTCATTAAGCCAAGTCAGAAGCCTGAGGGCGGCTCGAAAACTTCTGACAGTAAGACCCGCCACTAGTCTTACAAGCCCCCACCAACCCGGACTTGGCCCCCGTGGTAGAGTTTGACCTTTCTCAGGGAACAGAATCGTGCTCATCGGTGGGGGCTTGATGATAATGGGTTGATGATGATGAAGCATTTAGATCGGTATGATAAAGCTACAGGGTATTTTTTTTCTCGTGTATCGGGTTCGATTCCCGGTTCAAGCATTTTTTTAAAATTTATTTTGCCAAAAAACTTAGAGCTAACATTACAGGGGATCCCTATTGCGTTAACCAGTTTCATAGTTAATATAAAACTTAATCTTATAAAACTTCTGAGAGAGCGCTCAAATGTTACTAGAGATTAATCTACGATTTATTCAAAATACCGGCACGTGATTGGCTGAAATGAGCTTGACGTGAGATTTACATGATATTAACATTTGATCGCTCTTCCAGAAACCGAGCGTTAATCTATTTACAACTAATATTACTATAACACAACACAAAAAGAGTTACTTTTGTGAATTCATTCAGAGAACAGAAAAATATGTCTGTAATCTCCGCAACTCTGTTTAAAATATTGAAAGTCCGCGTGAGAGGCGCGTTCTGCATGTTATCATCATCATCATCATCTTCAACCCATCGATATCCAGTGCTGGACAAGGGCCTCTACATGCAAGTGCCAGTCGTTTCTGCTTTGCACTGTTCTTCTCCAGGTCCTCCCTACTGCCTTGTCGATGTCGTCTCGCCACCTGGCTGGGGGTCGCCCTACTTCTACACTTCTTCTTCTTTTACGGTCCTAGGATAAAAGATGGAGTAGCTAACTACTGGAATGCACTCCAGTAGTTAGCGACTCCATCTTTCATCCTCTTCCAACCTTCAACCATGTAATAACTAAATGTAAAAACCATGTAACAACCATGTAAATCCAAGAATACAGTTTAAATTGTTTTTTTTTAATTAAAATAACGTCTCCTTTCAGTAAAATCCCTACAGTATTCAAATCACTTCTCGTCCATTTGGTAAGGCCGTGGGTCGCCTTGTATATCCATTAACTGTTCCAAAATGCAAAACTGTAGTTTAAAGTTTCGTAGTTTGTAGCAAAACACACATACTCTCACACACACACACACACACACACACACACACACACACGCTTCAGCAATCCGCTGTACAGCGGATTGCTGAATGCCAACAACAAATAAAATGTGACGTCACTTTCAGAGGGTCACGTGCAGCAGTGGATGCATTCGCGATTGATTGATGCACTGTCCGATACCGGGTTTACTGCAAATTGCTTTCAGGCAGAGATTCACTGCGACACCGACCGTAATGGTTTTCGGATTGCCACCTTATTTAAGTAACTACCCAAAATGTAAGACAGTAACTAAATTAGTTTTCACTAAGTTTTTAATCATTTTGAACCGCTCGTAGCCCCGCCCGGCTGCCTGAGTGATCTTAAACGATCACGAAAGTTAAGCAATATAGGGTCCGTTCAGTGCATGGATGGGTGACCGTTCTATGACTAACACTAGTGGCATTTTTCCGAGTGGTTCTGTGTTTCGCAAGGCACGTTAACGTTACGCAGTTGCTGCCGGCTGCCGTCGAAAGATGGCAGTCGAAAAAACCAAGTCAGAGGCCGGAGAGCGGCTTGAAAACTTCTGACAGTAAGACTAGCCACTAGTATTACAAGCCTCCATCGGACTTGGCCCCCTTGGTGATGAATGGCCTATTCCTTCCTTATGCAAGTGACCCGTGCCCCTCGGAGGGGACATAATGGGTTGAAACCCAGTTTTGTTGAAATAATTGTATTTTCGTCAGTGACGAGGCTTATGAAAGTTGTTGGGTCGTTCATGACGTGGAAAGATAAAAACTGGATTGATGTACTAGTGATGACTACTACTAGTACTACACTAGTGATGTACTAGTGTGACTAGTGATCGCGTCATCACTCTGACTTGTTATTTTCGTGTGGTAGTCAGAAATCAGAAATGTTTTCCAACGTAAAGAATTAACATTATGTTTGTTGAATGTCAATGTACTTATAATGTTAATGTTAGCCTAATTAGTGTTCAGATGTATATCAAGTAGACATTTACAATTATTAATTAAATTCTATAAGAACCCCAATAATGAGATATTTATTTAGTTAATAATATTTTATTGTTGGCGTTACGTTTGTGTTTATTTATTATATTTATGTAATTATAATGCAATATTATGATGATTGTGCCACGCGTTGAACGCTCATAGAAAAGGCGACGACTGAAAATCAGTGCTAAGCAGTATTACTCCGGCTGTCATTCAGAGTAACACCACACATATTTCTCACGGACCTCCTTTCTACTGCATTAATCCTACTGTCATGATTCTTCTGCCATACCAAGTCTCGCTGCCATACATCAGTGTTGAGACCATCACACCATTATAGATAGCCAATCTTGCTCTTTTGGAGATGTTTTCGCTTCTCACGAACAGTGGCGTAGCTAGGTAACCAAGGGGCAAATAAAAAAATGGGGCCCCACTGATATCTAAACTGGTAAGGATCTAAATATAATAGGTTGGGGAAAAGTCATGAACTTGTAATAAAATCTCTTTGGCTATTCTATTTGTACCTGGCTGGTTTTAAAATTTAAAAGTTTAAATTTCGAAAATCGTGAGACACGTATGACGGCAAGGCACCAATTTACACAATTTCCAGATTGTACTCTCTTAAATTAACCTAATCATTGCCATAGTCAGGCTATTTGTAGCTGCTTATTTCATCTCTCTAGCTTAGCATGAGGCCCACGTCGGAGGGATAAAGTGACTCTGGCACTTACCAAATAAATTTTACGGCGCTCATTCCGCTCCGCCCTCCCGTTTCGATATAGTTACAGCGACGGATGCGATATGCTGAGGCAATACTGCTGCCGAGATTTGCTGCGCGCTGGGGCAGAAATTTACACTGTACGATATTATGTTTGATTATTCAAAACCACGCCGGAGAAAGCTCTAAATTAACAGACAATTTCGTTTCCAAAATTATGGCTGGCATGGCTTAGTAAAGTCTGTTCGCTATCAAAGTGTCACTTTGATATTTACCGCCTCGGCACATGGCGGCTTTTTACAAAAGAAATTAAAGGAAGCCGACGCGGCGCAAACACGCCAGTGAATTTGGCTCGCAGCTCGTCCCATTCTACTATTATGTAGATCACGCAATTAAAGAAGTAAATCAATCAGTATTTTAGAATGGATTTATGACGATACGATCCTGCATCACTTAGGTAGGTACCTATTCTAAATACCGGTGGAGATGAATATTCTGAGGACACTTCGAGTGATGAAGAGTAGTGTTTTATTTTGTGCTTCATTAGGTATATTGTGTACTATTTTTTTTTCTATTTAAAGTGTTTTGGCCGTCTAAGTTGTATTATTGAAATAAATGTTTTTTTCTAAACCCAATATTGCCTTCGTGTGTACCGACACTATCTAAGCGAACGGACTTTATATCTTCACGAGCTTTTGTAAGAATATGAAATAATGTTTGACATTGCAAGTGTTGATTGCACTCATGGGTCTTGAGCTTTAGGTAGAGATGGGCATACATACCAACTTTGTATTACAATTAAGGTGATGCGAGAACAGAGAGTGGAGTTTTTTTCCCCACTTTTTTCTCCACTAAATACATTTGGCGCCAAGACTGCCGTTAACATTAACATTATAAGTACATTGACATTCAACAAACAGAACGTATTTTTTTTACGTTGAAAAACATTTCTGATCTCTGGTGAATTGCATACATTAAACGGCTTGACAGAATTTCACGAATTTTTTTATGTATATTCGGTAGGTTTGACAATAACATAACGTAACACACATAACATAATTTTTCATAGCCCTAAGTGACAATTGTTTATCTCTTTATCTTCTTTCTTCTAATATATAAAATTCTCGTGTCACAGTGTTACTGCGCATACTCCTCCGAAACGGTTTGACCGATTTTGATAAAATTTTACGTGTATATTTAGTAGGTATGAGACTAATGATTTATCTATTTTTCATAGCCCTAAGTTATAAGGATACCAGGATCTCAGGCAAATTATCGATAGTTTCATTCATCATGTAACTTTGGATTTTGCATCTACGTAATGAGATGATTTCCACCTTCACTAACACAAGATGGGTGAAGGGCTACTCGGACGCTGCAGTGCCAAGGACATCGTTTTGATGGAGTTCGATGATGACCATAATGGTGAGATGGGCTTCGTTGTGGGTAATCTTACCGTGTAATACATTCCGGGGTACTTATAAAAAAACAACCAAATGTTGTTATAGCAGCAACAGAAATACACCATCTGTAAAAATTTCAACTGTCTGACTATCACGGTCCATGAGATACAGCCTGGTGACAGACGGACGGACAGCGGTAATAGTCCGTTTTACTCTTTGGGTATAAATCAGTTTCTTTGACGACGTTAGCCGCTTCACTGCATCTCCGGTACTCCCTATAATTCAGGCTTGAATGATGTGTAACGCTAAACATATACATATTTATGATTGCACCGTAAGCCATCAAGCGCTTGACCCTACAATTTTATTCTGGTCCCTGAAAAGAGAGATCATTCTCAGGTCATTGTAGAATCGACGAACTTCACAAAACGGCGCCAAGTAAATCTCCGGGTCCTGATTCTGGTTATGCCAGCCATGCATTATGTCCTATCTGTCCTCTCTGTATGTGTTATGAGAGTCTGTCATTAAGTAACAATTCATACTTATTCTATGTCACGGACTAAAATGACCATGAGGCCAACGCAAGCGAGGTGCAACCTCTGGGCCGGGGCGGCTTCCTTGCCTATCCTGTTTGTACCACTGTCGGAGAGTCTCCTGCCTATGCCTGGACGAATTGCCCTGGGCAATATGGAAATCCCTGAACCGGCTGCGGACCCGTACTGGCAGAAGTAAGGATAACTGTCCAGGTGGGGATTTGCGGATCCCGCCAGCGATATTTTGAACTGATTTTGGTACTACCCAGACGATGGACCATCTCTCATCGTGCCCTGCGTGCCTTAACCTGCACTCAGGCGGACCTAATGATTGCAAGTGATAATGCAGTCAGCGTCGCAAAGTTCTTGGCTGCAACTGTCTGGTAAAAATTTGATAAAAATTGTTTTGCCATCGACACTCTAAAAAGAAGTGACTAAATTAAAACATTCACGGACTTATTTATAAAAAAAAAGTGAAATAAATCTTCTCTTGAGACACAAACGACTCTAAGTGAAACTCTGCAAATCTCCACCTCTATGTAGCGTAGTAGGGGGCAGACCGAGCTAAAGCGTTGCTTGTGTCAGTGAACTGTCGCTCATTATGCGGAGGGGTACAAGGGCCGCGCCACCCGACCCATTCTAAAGGCTCCTCTACACGACAACAGATGCGTCTACGGAATCTGGCAAATGCATCAGCGGATGAATTTCCACGAGCTGTATAGTTTACGTCAAACATTATATATGTCGTAGCCATATCGTAGATTGTGCCATATCATGATGTGGTTAGCCATATCACGAAATGTGTCCTTTTCATGAAAAGGCCAAGTGGAACTGGCCGTATCATGAAATTGCATAGCCAGATCAATGAGCGACCGACGTTTTACGATTTGAATAGCGAGATGCATGACTATTTCATGATGCGGCCAAACGTTAGCGGCCATAGCGTAAAATACCTCCATTATCCACCGTTAGAGGCGCTGATGTTAAGAAAATATTTCTAGTGACGGCAATATTTCCGTAAATACTGTGCAAAATGAGGAAAGTAGGGCAGCAAAACGTTTGTACGACCATAAGCTACGTGAGTTTTATCAAAGATACTCGAAAAAAGAACATAACGTGAAAATACCCTGGACCGCCGAACGGATTTTGCAGGTTAGTATTTTGATATTCAAATAGCATGATTTATCAATTTCCTTTTGAATTCAAAGCGATTACATAGGATTAACTTGTTTGATGACCAAAATTACTCATATTGAATGAACACCGGTAACTTATTAGCTTATTTTTGTTTTTAGGTTATCCAACAAGTAAAGGAGGGTAGGGTAGCACCAAAAGACTAAACACTCAGCTCAATGCAGTAAATATGTCAAACTTAAGTCAGGTTGGTGCATGGAAAAGTCATAGGTACCCTACATTATGATATGGCAAAACGTGGATTGCCATATCGTCAAACGTTGATGCTTAAGCGATACGGCCAGTTTCACTTGGCCTTTTCATGAAAAGGACACATTTCGTGTTATGGCTAACCACATCATGATATGGCACTCTCTACGATATGGCTACGACATATATATTTTACAGATGTAATCGAGTTGAGAATCGTTGAACCCTATGATAAATATTTATACAAATATTTCCGTTAATACGCTAATGCCAGTTACGTCTGTCCAAGACGTCGATTCTGTTAGTGCATTATAGTAAGATGACAGTTTTTTTATATGTACAAATTTTGTTATAATATGTGTGTGTAGACTCGAACGGGCAAAGAAAATAAATCCTCATGTTCATGTTATGTCAGTGTATCAACCCATTACGTCCCCACCGAGGAGCATGGGTCGCTTCCCTGAGGAAGGTATAGGCCATACTCCACCACGGGGGCCAGGTCCGGATTGGTAGAGGCTTGTAAAACTAGTGGCTGGTCTTACTGTCAGAACTTTTCAAGCCACCCTGAGGCCTCTGACTTGGCTTAAGGACTGCCATCTATCGACGGCAGCCGCCACCAACTGCTTAACGTGCCTTGCAAAGCACGGAGCCGCTCGGCAAAATGCCACTAGCGTTAGTCATAGACAGTGACCCATAGACGGGCTGAACGCGCTGTATGTTGCTTAACCTTAGTGATTGTTTAAGATCACTCAGGCAGCCTAGGCTACGAGCGATTCACCATTACGTTAGTGATGATTAGTGCAAACTTTATATATCAACTATGTAAAATCCGGTTTCTCCCACCGCAATGAATGTTACTACGTTTAACGACCAACAAATAAACTCTTCACATAGTGTGACAGAATGAAGGTGCAAATTTAATTGGATCCAACTTGAGATTAGACCGTGTGTGCGGCTTTCACCCTTTGCGGGCCCACGACGGATCTGCATAAAGGTGGGATTACGCACTGTGAATAGATTACTCACATCAGTGTGTGTATTGCACGAGCAAAGCGATTGGAGGTGTCTCTGCTCACACGTTTTATTAATTCCTACACTTTAGTAATTACAATCGTATGTTTGTTGCTTAATATTACGAGATCTCCACCAATTCGGACTTGGCCGCCGTGGTGGAGTATGGCCTATACCGTCCTCAGGAAAGAGAGCCGTGCCCCTCGGTGGGGACATAATGGGTTGATGATGATGATTACGAGAGGAGGGAGCTCAGCAGTAGATTGCTACCTTCATTCCCGTGGGTTCAATATCCAGCGCATGCCGGATAGAAAAGCTTAGAAAGTAAATTCCGGCTTATTCCGGTGTATACCGGACTTTGTTTTCCAAGCCACGCAATCAGTAAAGGTTGCAGTAGCAAAACAACTGTTAACTTTTAAGGAAATCAGTATCTGACGTAATTCAAATCAATTCAAAAATCTTTATTCGTAAGTAAGTAAGTAAGTAAATTATTTATTTGATACTCAAATCTTAATATCTAACAATACAATTTTGAAACATAGTTGAGTTGAAACATAGATTTGGCATCAAATTGGTCTCCGCTCAGCATCATGTCGTGGCCGATAGCGACCACGACGCTGGTTTTCAGCGGTTACCATTTACGGCACAAACAAAGAAAAAGAAACTAAAATACAAATACCAGTATAAAGAAGAAATTAAAACAAAAAGAAGGAGCAACTTAAGTAGCGCTCACTGTATATAAACTGTAAAAAAATATCCCATTTATCTATATTAGAATTCCTATAAATAGTAACGTGTGTAAGTATGTGTGTGTATAAATTTAATGTGTGTGGTTGTTAAGTGTGTGATATATATTAAATCTAGTTAAAGGGCATTTTGCAAGTTGAGAAGATACTTCTTGTACTTCAATTTGAAAGAGTGCACAGATTGGCTATTTCTAATTGGTGGAGGGATGTTATTCCAACACTTTGTGGTAATTGTGTAACATTATCTTAAGCATTGTAAATGCTAGAACTTAAATATTGCAATTTGTGCATGGGTGGTTGTCTGCTGCCGTAACTAGACTCGCCAGTAGTCTGTATTTATGGTCAGCAGGCCCGTGCTTTGTAAGAGGTTACAACGGTTACAGTGAAAGTAATAAAGATAAAAAAAATATAAACATTAACACCATACTTTTCTCTGAAAGAAAGCCTATAGGACCAAAGTTGGGCAGCAAAGACAAAAATAAAATATTTAAAGCAACTTCAGGGTCTGTTTGCAACTGTACGGGCAAGCACGTACATTTTCTTCTTGATACTAATTTTGTTGGCGAAGGTAGTTTTGTGAACACAGTGTGTCATCCAATGCATACAGCTAACATTACAAGCGCTGAATCGTTCGTAGCCTGGGCTGCCTGAGTGATCTTAAACGATCACTAAGTTAAAGCAACATACGGCGCGTTCAGTCCATGGATTGGTCTCTGCCTATGACTAACGCTAGTGGCATTTTTTCCGAGCGGTTCCGTGCTTCGCAAGGCACGTTAAGCAGTTGGTGCCGGCTGCCGTCGATAGATGGCAGTCGTTAAGCCAAGTCAGAGGCCTTAGGGCGGCTTGAAAACTTCTGACAGTAAGAGCAGCCACTAGTCTTACAAGCCTCCACCAATCCGGACTTGGCCCCTGTGGTGGAGTATGGCCTATACCTTCCTCAGGGAAGAGACCCGTGCCTCTCAGTGGGGACATATTGGGTAAATAATAATAATAATAATAGTAACATAACAAACATCTAACATATCAACACCTGTACGGCGTAGTCCCTACAGCAACATTTCCTAGAATAACGAAGGGACTAAACTTTTATACACTTTCTAACTTCGCCGTACCAGACCGCTCCAACGATGATCTCCCGAGTTGAGCTCCGAGATGAAATTCCCTCCCTCCCTTTTTTGATGAAAGACTTTCCGCGAAAATGTTTTCATTTAAAAAAAGAGATTGGAACGTACAAAACGAGAATCGTGCGGTGTTGCAACTTCACCGGGTGCGGGATTATTTCAAAGTTCCAGCGGAATTTCTCTTTACGATTCATTTGAAAGTTAACCTCCCGTATCACTGTAACAGATTTTTCTTCGTGACAGCTTCATAACTTAGGTACTTCGAAAGCGAGATTGGATCCTGTCCTGGTAGCTTTGTGAGACAAACCACGAAGATTCCAGCAAAAATTTAAAAAAATATAATATTGCACTGTGATTGCATTTTTGTGAAGTTGTAGAAGCGTCAACCTGTTAAGCTGTTAAGGAAAACACTGTGAGAAAACCTGACTGTCTGAGTTGTTCACATGCTTAAATAATAACTCATATTATCTCAGAGAAGTCCTGTTGCAGTGGGGCATATGATCTTTAGCCTGTGCATCAGCGTATTGAGAAGAAATTTTATTCATCGTACAATGTGTAATGGTACATTAGTTTTCTTACAAACATCTGCCATTTATGACACGTGACGATACCGTTTACATTGCGTTGATTACGCGTCCAATATAATACCAATTCTTTTATAGTTCGGGAGGCCTGAAAACCGACTATACAGATCAAAGAAACTGACTCCAAGTTCGGGCTCCAGGTAACTCTAATATATCTTGGGGTATCTTGTTGTAGAACCTTATACAGTGCCCCATAAAGGAAGTATTAACTTTTGCAAGTCTAAATCGTGGAAATGACAATTTATGTTTATTCCTAGTATTAACGTTATGATGGCTACCAAGTGTTTCGAAGTCTTTAATATTTTTCCTAACGTACATAATATTTTCATAAATGTATTGGCTTGCAACTGTTAGGATGTTCATTTCTTTGAAAAAAATTCTTAGTGTCCCTACTACCTAGCTTGTAAATAAATCGGATCGCTCTCTTCTGCAATATGAAGATAGTCTCAATGTCTGCTGCCCGGCCCCATAGTAGTATACCATAGGACATAATACTATGGAAGTAACTAAAATAAACAAGCCTAGCAGTTGCAACGTCAGTAAGTTCTCGAATTATTTTCACGGCATATGCTGCGGAGCTAAGTCTATGTGCTAATTTTACAATATGTGGGCCCCATTGTAGTTTGGCATCGATTGTGATGCCCAGAAATACAGTATCTTCAACAAATTCTAGTTTTTCATTTCCAATCACAATGTTATTTTCAACTAATTTTACATTAGGTAGGGTAAACTTCATACATTTTGTCTTTTTTGAATTTAACAACAGATTATTTGCTGTAAACCAATCTAGAACATGTGAGAGAGCATTATTTGCTTCGTCAAGATTATTTTCCTGTCTCCTTATTTTAAAAATAAGTGACGTGTCATCAGCAAATAGCACTATCTCACACTTTTTGTACCATAAACGGTAAATCATTTACATAGACCAGGAAAAGTAACGGCCCTAAGATAGATCCTGGAGGACTCCCATTTTTACAAGTGAACCTGACGATTTAATACGGTTTATGTCTGCTTTTTGAACCCTTCCTTCTAAATATGATTTTAGAAGATCTAAACTTATTTTTTTTATTCCATAGTGTTTTAATTTTGAGAGCAGTGTTTTGTGGTCTACACAATCAAATGCCTTTGACAAATCACAAAATACTCCTATAGTATCATTATGATCCTCCCACGCACTGAAAATATGTTTAACTAACATAACTCCAGCGTCTGTTGTATTCCGCCCTTTAGTGAAACCGAACTGCTGACTATGGAGGAGTTGGTAATTATTGAAATGAATAAGCAATTGATCTAAGATAATTCTTTCAAATATTTTATTTAATACTGGTAGGAATGAAACGGGTCTAAAATTTGTTGGGTCTTGTTTATCACCGCTTTTAAATAAGGGCACTAACCTACTATATTTCATGAGGTCTGGAAATACTCCTTCATCTACGCATTTATTGAAAATCTGTGCTAACGGCAAAGCTAGGATATTTATCACTGAATTAACTATTTTTACTGACAAACCCCATGCCTGGGGACGGCCGGTCCAACTGTGGTTTGTTGGACGTTGTATTTATTATAAGTCATGTGTAAACTTTGCTTGCGCGATGCAGGAATGTTGGAGTTTATAATGCGCGCGCAGAGTTGACATGTGCTCGCCACATCACTCCCCTTCAAGACCGTAGCTACGCATAGCTAGGTCTGATAGGAATGGAAGTCTGTGCTCTAAAGCTTGCAAGTGCCAGGAGACGCTGTGTCAGTGAGTCGACTATCGGTTGAGGGATGTTCGGCGGCTAACAGTCACTTCACCGGCGACAATACCTATGGAGACCACGCATGTGGTAGGAACCGGTGAAGGCTGTTGTACCACTGGCAGCGCGTGCTGCTGTGTGGCTGCCATGCCGAGGGGTAGGGAGGGGTAGGGATCACTATCAGAACCAGCAGTCAGTGCGTTGACTGTAGTGGAACTGATGAAGTGAGAGGGAAGAGGATGAATATGTACATGCTGGCTTGCTTGAGACTGATTGTGTGTGGAGTGTGCTGCGAGAGCGAAGGAAGGTTGACAGTGTTCTGTCAGGGGTCACCACTATAGGGAAGAGCGGGTGATTGCGCTCTTCCACTATAAAGGGAAATTTCCCGCCAGGCAGATCGTATGCCTGGGGACGGCCGGTCCAACTGTGGTTTGTTGGACGTTGTATTTATTATAAGTCATGTGTAAACTTTGCTTGCGCGATGCAGGAATGTTGGAGTTTATAGTGCGCGCGCAGAGTTGACATGTGCTCGCCACACTTGTTTTAGATGGCGTAGCACTTTTACCATTCTTAGAGCTGGGACGTAATAAGCTACGAGAAAAAGCAGAATAATTATATATATATATATATATATATATTACATTACATTTACATACAGGCACATACATTGCTTCTGCCTCCACACTAGGATACCCTGTGTCGTGGCAACCAGAAACATCGACGTCACAAACATGTAAACATCAAGACCTGGGAGTTTTTTCTGTCCCCAGCCGGGATTCGAACCCGGGACCTCTCGTATGGTAGTCAGATGCGCTAACCACTGCGCCACAGAGGTCGTCAATATATTAAACTACAGTCACTTTACAGGCTCGATCAGCAACATCGACGACGCGGAGTACGCGTGCAACGCGACGGCGCTGCGCAAGGTCATCTCCGGCGTGGTGGGCGCCGCCAGCAGCGTCACCTCCGTGCAGGTCGCCAACCTGCTGCGCCTCTTCAAGATACCACAGGTGATGACCAGCTTATCACGACCCTTTGATCTGATTGTATATACTACACAAAATTTACTATATCTGGCATGGTGGGCACTCGTATGTCGAGAGTTGGGTGTCCCTCTTTATGATACTATAAATGATTACCCGAACCACTAAACTATCGAATTTCTTCAAAATGACGATGACTTTTAAATGCGCGCTTCTGAGCCGCATTTTGTGACAGTTTAGAAAGCACTACATTATGTCTTGCATCCGCTTTTACGGAAAAAAGATACGTGAGCATTTGGAAAGCCTTCTACAGTAGTTATACAGTATAAAATTGGCTATATCAGTCATATCCAAACGATAGCCGCTAGCACTACTAGGCGCGAAAATGTCAGAATTTGATAATTATTGTACTGGAAAGTCCGGAGTTTAGACATTTAAAACGAGTAGCGTTATCGTATTATCCACACTAGTCAGAAGGACCTAACGACTGTAAGTGATCCGCAGTCAGCATCGCAAAGTTGCATGCAGAACATAGGCCCCCCCTTATGGTAACTAGGTTTCATCATCATCATCATTCAGCCACAAGAAGTCCACTGCTAGATATAGGCCTTCTCCATGGATTTCCAAAAATATCGGTTAGAAGCGGTAACACGTTTACTTTAATAAAACTTATCTTGCAATCTACCGCTAAAAAGAAGATTGTCTTCACGCCTCTTCCCCAGGATAACTGCACCGATAGTTTGTAAATTTGTTGCGTTATAAACCATGAAAATTAACAATTGAGAACCATTATTACAGTACTGATCTTGTAAATTGTGAACCAAACTTATCGATATAGCTCAGAAAATTAGCAAGTTGAAGTGACAGTGGGCTGGCCAAATCTCGCAAAGAACCGACAACCACTGGGGTAAACGTGTTTTTAAGTGGAGACCGCGACTCGGCAAACGTAGTGTAGGACGCCCTCCGACCAGGTGGGGTAATGACTTGCGAAAAACTGGAGGCAGATGCTGGATGCGGCAAGCTGATGACAGGGCGCTATGGCGCTCATTAGGGGAGGGCTATGTCCAGGAGTGGACTAAAATAGCCTGTTGATAATCTTGTAAATTCCTCAAAGTTTGAAAAAAGCCTGTCTGTCTGTTGTTTTTAAGGTAAAAAAATAACTTTACTATACTTTAGGTGTCGTTTTTCTCGACTTCACCCGAGTTGTCGAACAAAGCGCGCTTCGAGTACTTCACCCGCACCATCCCGTCTGACCTGCACCAGGTGCGGGCGATGGTCGAGATTGTCAAGCAGCTGGGCTGGCGGTACGTCTCTATCATCTACGAGGAGTCCAACTATGGGATCAAGGTACGTAGCTGGGCCCCAAGGATTGAGCTGGGCTAAAAGAAGGAAAATAGGATGACCTTTTGTTGCAACTAATAGCTATTTAGCTATATGCAGCATATTGTTATACTCATAAAACAGAGTGTTTAAGTTTGGAAAGCAAGCAGCATCTACGTGTATTTTTATGAGTGCAAAGTGAATTTGAATTTTTGAAACAAAAAAAGAACTTATTAGGAATGAAAGATAAGATAAGGATTTTCTTTAATGTATACAGGAAAAACCAAATACAAATATTTACGATAGTACATAATATTTAGCACAATTGGCATTCAAAACCTTAAATCCTCAAGTCATGTGGGAGTAAAAGACTGAAGAATAAAAGGTTGTGTAGTGAGGTAGTAATATTGTTATTTTTTATTCGCGGGGAAGATAATTATATCAAACACAATATTCGGATAAATTTACCTAACAAATGTGAGCATGTTTATTTACTTGGAAAAATATTGCTCATTTTTGACCGAAAAAATAAGAAAAGTCTTGTTAATGTGACAAACAGTGTCAAATAAATAGGTAGAAAACTATGTACCAAATATGGTGGTTTTATCTTTGAAATAATTTGGCGTAAAAGTTTACTTCTTCACCTAAGAACTATTTCTGCTCTCATCATCATTCAGCCATTTGCCGCCCACTGGAGGACATAGGCCTTCCTCATGGTTTTACAAGTTTCCCGGTGAAGTGCTGCCCACCTCCAGCCCTTCGCCCTCCACCAGAAGTTACGGTGGCGGGGAGTCGTTACCCTAAACGACTGTTTCTTCTGGTGGAGGGCCTGTTTCTCCAAGCTCTGCCCAGTAACTCGGGTTCTTTTGCGAATTTTTCCACTCCTCATTTTTGCTCTCAATAAAGTTAAATTTGAAACGGCTTTGCCAATCGAAACATTACTGAAGGATTGGCGGTCAGCCAACTGCACCTTAAACGGTTTGAGTTCGCTCAAATCGGCCGAGTGTAAAAACAATTGCCAGCGTTCACTTGGCGCATCCCGTAATGCCTTTTCTGCCAGATGTTAGCCTTAACCATTGTATTGTATTTTAGTTTCAGTGATATTGGCAATGTTGCAACTCCTATCCGCAATTTGTAGTCTGCGCGCAAACTTTTGTGCATCACATGAATTCGACATCTGTTCACTGTCATTTCACTTTCAGATTGGAGCGTCGGAAGCTGAATAGATCAAATTGTGTAGATTTTAAATCATAAGTTTTGATTTAAGCCCATTTTTAACCGACTGAAAGGAGACGGAAACGCTTTCATACATTCTTGGGCCCAGATGTAAAAAGACGAGAGTGGTGTCAATAAACAGCTTATATATTGTCAGACCATCCTTGAAAATTTTTGCGGATTTTAGCGATTTTTTTTAATTTTTTTTTATTTATTTTTACAAAAACAAAAACCTTATTCAAATACGCAATTACGCCAAACTGCAAAACAGTTTGTTGGCGAGAAGAGAGCAAAGTTAAAAGAGATTTAGTATAAAACTGAGACTATGCAACAAATTGACAATAACCTATACTTAACAGCTGATTTTATAAATATGATGATATGATAGACAGTTATTTATTACAATAGGTTAAAAGACAGGGAAGACAAGGATTTGTGTCATTTCATCCTCTAAAACTCGTCGGCCCAGTGTATTACATCGATTAGTCGGTATGCCACAGTCGTAGAAGTTAAACAATATACTAGAAGTCCGTAGAGAGAAAGCACTGGTCGATGAATATAATTGAAATACCTACGTAAACAATAACCGATACAAGACGTCGCCCTAATGCTTGTTTGGCCAACAGACCATTTGGGTAATTTTACAGGAGCAAATGTTTTTTGTTTTCCCATGTTATGCTCAAACAAAGCAGTAATGTTACGGTAGTTTCCAAGAATATTGTACATCTGGACTTGTAATATCTATAAACATAAAAAAAAACTTTGGATTTTACATGCGAAAAACCGGTTTCAAAATGGATATTGGACAAAGAAGTGAAACTACAATTATGCTATTGGATATAGACCATATGCCTTGGTATGTTAGCTAAATAGCAACCAAAGGTAATTTGTGCTTGTTTGCCCTATAGCCTATTTTCACAATACAGGGTGTGAAATTAAAACTACTACTATTATATTCATGTTATAAATTTTTAAGAATCTTCAGAAAACTAATTTTGACAGGCCTGAATAAAAAATATTTGTGGCATGAAATAAAATTTACAAATTTAAATTAATTAAAATTAGCTACTCGGCATAATATTTTTTTAATTTATCAATAAATATAATTTATTTCCAAAATGAAATTTGCTGACGCAATATGATAAGTATCTTATGTTACTATTAAAAAACGAAATATTTGTATCTTAATTTTTTTATTTAAAAAGAAAATGAGGTAGGCACTTTGCTCACATGTTAGGTTTACGTTGAATGCTTATTGTTACATAATTAACTTTTATAATACTTTTGCGGTAGTTGAGGTAGTAGTAGTAATTGAATTGAATTGAATCAGCGCCCCTGGCCTTTATTTCCTGCTTTTCCAGTCTTTCCATCTTTTTTTGCCTTTCCTGCTTTTTCTGCATTTCCAGTAACTCCTGTATTTCCTGTCTTACCCATTTTTCCTGTATTTCCTGCTTTTCTTTTATTACCTTCTTTACCTGTTTTTTCTTCTGTTCCCTGTTTTTCCTCAGCGATTTTCTTCCTCAAAGCTTTTTGTAGTATGTTCTCCATAAATTTCTTATCTTCATCCGGCATATATTTGTATGAGCTACGTATGTCTTGAATTTTTTTTTGTGTAACAGTGTTTGTAGAAGCCTTCACGCTTACATCACTTAGGATTTGAATTTTTTGTTTATTTATGTCTACTGATCTTGTGGGCCCTCGGAAACTGGTTTTGTATTGCAAGATATTCCAATTTGATTTATTGTAAGTTATGGCCTTTACTTTTGAGAAAGGTACTTGGTTAAATCCATACTTAATAGCTTCTTCATGGTAAGAGTGGAAGTCGTCATCCAGCATCTGGAGGAACTTAAATGTTAGAGCCTTGGATTTTATTTTCAAAAATGCCCTCAATAATGATATTGGGCTATATATTTCTTGATGCCGAAGGTTTCGTTCAATTAGGCTGTGTACTGCATCGACTTCCTGAACATTACCGTGACCCGGCTCAGAATGAAATACGCTTTATCCACTGAAACGTCCATTGGGACTACGGTCCCGGAAATGACAATATAGTCTAACGTCCTCTGGGACTATAGTCCCAAAACCAGATGCGACGATGCTGCATTTATTTTTCGTTTTTTTCTTTGAACGCAGCCAAAGATCGTTCTGCTACTTGACACTAGATGCCGCTAGTATACTTACACTATCCACAGACAACTTTTGTTCAGCCTTGATCACAACAAATATTTGAAGAAAAAAATCCTCAAAAGTTCATTCGGTCAGAGGTTACCGGTTCAGTGTTTACATGGATTTTTTAGGTTAATGAATGTGGTAAATAATACATAAATACGACTTATTTTTACGATCATTGTATATCAAATTAATTGTGAAGATATATTCTTTACGGGTATGTTTCGTTACGGTTGTATTAAGACGTATAACTTGAGTAATCCTACTTGAAACGATATAGCATCGCCTCACAGTTTTTGTTTGACGATTCAGTGTTGAATCATTTCATTATTGTTCCTTTATAATTATCCATTATTTTTTGTGAAATATACGAGATTATTTCATTGTTATCATATTCATATACATTTACATTTGAAAAAAGTCTGAATTATTGAAGATCACCCCTACAAAGCAACTTGTTACGAGATACGTAATGAGGAGTACGTAGATACTTTCGATTTATTTTGATAGAAAGCAATATATTTATGCTATAATACTAGTATCATTTTAATCGTTAGATTATCTAGTTGGTTTCTAATAAGATAAATATCAGCAAAAACTGTAAATCTGATGGTCAAGTGCAAAATAAAGTAAACTCAAACTTTTTTTATGGAAATAAGCTAATTGTACACTTTTTTCTAGTTTTCAAATTAGACTAACTATTTTTTTTGTAATTTTATAAAATTGTGTACTTTTTTTAACTTTCTGTAGATATTTTTTGTTTTAGTGTAGCTATAGTAGTCTTTCAGCTACAATGTCTTTTGTCATCAAGGTCGCGGGTTAAAGTGCGAAAAAAAGCGCGAAAAAAGTGACCTTTGACTAGCGGACGGAAGAGGCTAGTGTCGCTCGCGCACCCTAGACGTTTGAGTGGGTATGGAAACGAGGCACCACTGTGTCGTGTCTATGGCTGTACACGGATTCTCGCCTGTACCGATTTTGTACAGCCTGATAACGCACGACCCGAGAACGTAGGTACGGACGGGAATCCGTGACAATTGTACATGTACACGGATTCCATGGCTGTACATTACCGGGGCGTACGTTCTCAGGATGTGCATTCGCGGTACGTGCAGTATCGTCTCCCGATTGAAAGTCCGGGAGCTGTCACTGTCAGCACAGATTAAATACATTTGACAAACATAAGTGATAAATCGATCTGTAAACGAGAATCAACGAAAGTTGATAATCTTTTTTATTGTAAACTATTGACAATATAATAATTTATTCCGTAGATTTTGTTCACTTTGATTGAATCCATCATCCGATGCGAGTGTTTTTATGTTCAATAATAATTCGGTATGTAAAGTATTTTTCAGGTATTATTTTTATATTTTTATTTCATAAAACATTTAATTTTAAGCCACTAATTTGAAGCTTTTTATTTTCCAAGTAACGGTTTTTTTTAAATTATTTTTTAAAGTATTATTCGTGATGACGTCATTTCGTAGCCTGAATAGCTTTAAGTCTTTGCCACGTTTTCAGTACATACAAAAATACTAATAGATAACTTCAAACTTGACATTGACAACAAACAGTTGACACTTGACTTGTATGTACTGAAAACGTGGCAAAGACTTAAAGCTATTCAGGCTACGAAATGACGTCATCACGAATAATACTTTAAAAAATAATAAAAAAAAAACCGTTACTTGGAAAATAAAAAGCTTCAAATTAGTGGCTTAAAATTAAATGTTTTATGAAATAAAAATATAAAAATAATACCTGAAAAATACTTTACATACCGAATTGTTGAAATCATTCACAGTAATCGATTATAGTAATCGATACTTTATTTCATCAGTGCAATAAACTTGTTTTTAAGATTTCTCGTCTCCGAGATTGTGAATTGAGCAGATTTTTTTATATTTTGAAACAAAAAAAAATACCGCTTTTGTTTAAACCATATTTCAGCTTATTACAATTGGGCCCAGAGATCCCCGGCTCCTTTCAATGACGAGGAAGCGAAAGAGATTTGTCAGGATCGTGGCAGGTGGCAGTCCCTGGTCTCTGCCTACCCCTCTGGGATACAGGCGAGCTTATGTATGTACGTATATTTCAACCCACTTAAAACAAGGAGGGGGTTCTAAGTTCGTCGGGATTTTCTTCTTTTTTTTTCAACTCATCCATGAGAAATATTTTGTGGTTTGAAAGTTTGTTAATTAAACTAAAACATGTGAAAGTTTTTCCTCCACGTAATCTATTAATTGTGAAACTAACTTTGACATTCATAAAGTGAACATTTATATTGTTGGTTATATTGTGAATAAAACAATGATAAGATAATGTTAGAGAGATTACTGTGAGTGGTTGTCTTTAGTTCTGTAACGATTTGGTGTATACTGTTAAGCTACAAGAACTTTGTAAATAAATAAATAAATAAATATAGGTAGAGAATACTAAACTTTATTATAAACTTTATTAAAAGCAGATTACTCAGGTATTTCTTAATCTAAAAGTACAGACGGCGGCCTTATCACTAAAAGTGATCCCTTCCTTACAACCTTAATCTTAATCGTTTTCTCTTGAGGGTCTGAAATGATTTGTTTCCTCTTTTAAAACTACTTTTATGTTTATTGTTTATTATGAATGTTTGCCCCATAGGCATTCGAGGAGTTGGAGACGCTGCTGGCGAGGAATGGCATCTGCATAGCCGTGAAGGAGCGGCTGGTGAAGGACTCCGGCGAAGCTGACGCGAGGGCATACGATGCCATTGTCACCCACCTGCTGTCGCGACCCAGAGCTAGGGGTATGCTAGCTTTATGGCAGATATAATAATAATCATCATCATCATCATAATGGCTCCGAATTATGGCCTCGTCACACAGGGACTACCGTATTACAAGCGCACACCGGAAGCCGTGCTCGAAAACGCTGCTTGTTGTTGCTTAACCTTCGTGATCGTAGGCTACGAGCGATTCGAGCTTAACTGAATAGTGTCATACAATAGGCTAGTTGCCCTAAAAAATGTAATTAGTCCGTCTTTTAGATTATTCAGAAATAAGGGACACGTATTTTTTTATTTGTAAATTAGACAAAAAATTACAAAGATATAGCCCATTAAAGTTACGTGTGACGTCACGCCGTGCTGCATTTTTTAGCACTGAGTGACGTCACACGTAAATTTAATGGGCCATATCTTTGTTATTTTTTGTTAAATCGAAAAAAGAAAAAAATAAGTGTCCAATATTTTTTTATAATCTAAAATACGGACTAAATAGAATTTAATTATTTTGACCCTGGAAACTACCCTATTGCTACTGCCAAGGTCAAGATTCCGAGGAAGGCTTTGGTCCGGATAAACAGGATAATAGGGTGATCACCCCCTCCGGTCTCGACTCCAGGGGTATGCTAGCTTTATGGCAGATATGCTCGACTAGAAATTACTTACTCTCACCAAATCGTGAACGATTTACATTTCAAGCTTACTAGCGCCAGTTGACAAAAAAAAACTGGATAAGAATGAGTCTGAAGCGCCCTCCGAAGGTTCCGTACTTGCTGTCTTTTCAGAGCTTTTCCTGAATTTAAAAAATACTTTTTTTAATGATTTAATCTGAAATCTAGTTATGTTTTTTTTATTTTCCCTGTATTTGTATTACGTAAAAAATTTCTTAGTTGAAGTTCAACAAAAAATACATTTCAATTTTGATTTCCTTGGGTGTCAAAATATACCTTTTTTCGAGGCATAGACGCCTGGATTGTTTTGTTTTTTTACATTAACTTAAAGGTTTTTATTTTTTCACAGCTTCAGGGAACTGTAGATTTGAGTATAAGATTGTAATTTTAACGCATTCCTGACAGACAGACGGATGGACGAAAACAAAGTGATCATAAAACGATTCCGATTTTTCCTAACACTCTCCCACATACACAATTATATTTTGTTTTTGAATCCCGGCTGGGGACAAAAAAAATACCAGGTCTTGGATGTTTACATGTTTGTGACGTCACTGTTTCTGGTACCCACGACACAGGGTATCCTAGTGTGGGGCCAGAAGCAATGTATGTGCCTGTATGTAAATGTAAATGTCTCAAGACTGATTGTTGCATTGATTGTTGTTTTATTTATCAAAATCTAATAATTATGGCAGACAGAATTCGACGAAATAAGGGATGTATTAGCAAACAGCAAGATAAAAAATACCCGAAATCACGTGCGTGCTTGCAACGACTAATGAATGTCGATGAAGGGAAAGTTATTTTTTCAGGATCATGGCAAGTGGCTGTCTCTGAACTCTGCTTACCCCTCTGGGATACAGGCGTGAGCTTATATCAGCTGAGTTATTCCCGTTTGCCACACTAAACTACTAACAAATGTAACAAAGGTGTTTAAGTACGACCTTTAAGGTGGATTGTGAATGGCAACATATACTTTTTTAATCTGTCATATTAGGTATCCCACATACCAATTGATCGTGGTCGGCAAATTTATGTTGTGATGGCATTCAATTAATACCTATCACGCTGAGCAGCTGGGTGTCAGCCAATGCATTATAAACGAGCTAGCACATTGGCGATTTTGAATTTAACTGTTCATTTATCCATAATAAAAATAAAATATACATAACAATCAAGATTTTGTTTAGTTCTGACCCTAGAATAGGATACCCTGTGTCGTGGGAACCAGAAACAACGACATCACAACCATGTAAACATCCAAGATCTGGGTTTTTTTATGCGCTCAATAATATAAACAATAATTGATTGTCGAGGAAACAGCCTCAAGACATACTCGAGCCAAAAATTTCCACAACAGCCGGTTTGAAGCGGCTTGCATCTTGAGTCTTCCTGCTACTTGGATGAAATCGTCTGTCCATCTTATGGCAGGTCCTCCGTGTCAAGAGTGTCATACGGAGACTTAATATAGGAAAAAGCGACATTGTTGTAGTATTCATAAAAACATTGAGTTGAGAGAGTTTTGACGTCATGGGTTCTGAAAAACATAAAAAAAGAAACAAAAAAAGGTACAGTCTGATTGAAAACCTCTCCTTTTCGCAAGTCGGTAAAAAGTTAAACTCTCACGAATTTTGTCATCAAAACGTACGTTGAACTGTGCCTGTATGAATATTGATGAAACGGGAAACAGGAAACCCACCTCTGGATTATGGGCGGGAATTTATGTAATGTGATGTGTATCTTGCCATACCAATGCATCCTAATAACTTGGTTCAATAGATTGCTCTGCCACGCGGAAAACGTTGTGATGAATAGTAATTACGCAGCGGTTCTGATACAATATGCTATAAAAACTATACCATACGGCAAGACTTTCACCATTTTTTCAGCGCCTGGCGCGCCAATTCCCGCGCTAGGATCGCGGGAATTGGCGATTTGACATGCAAATAAGCCGAAAAAAACAAAGCCGATTGCCACGTTCAATACTCTAGCCAATGTAGAGAAAAGAACAGAAGCAAGCTTTCGCTATAATGTCATAAAACATAACTCACGCCTCTGTCATTCATCATCATCAGCCCATTATGTCCCCACCGAGGGGCGCGGGTCGCTTCCCTGAGGAAGGTGTAGACCATACTCCACCACGGGGGCCAAGTCTGGATTGGTGGAGGCTTGTAAGACTAATGTCTGGTCTTACTATCAAAAGTTTTCAAGCCGCTCTAAGACTTGGCTTAACGACTGCCATCTATCGACGGCAGCCGGCACCAACGGCTTAACGTGCCTTGCAAAGCTCGAAACCGTTCGGAAAAATACCATTGGCGTTACTCATAGAACGGTCACCCATCCATGCACTGAACGCGCCCTATGCTGTTTAACTTTCGTGTTTGTTTAAGATCACTCAAGCGGCCGGGGCGATCCACGCCTATATCCGGAGGGGTAAACCAGATATCAGGGTTTTTGAAAGCGTTTAGGAATGAGACAGTTCAAAACAATCATTGATTGCTAGTTCTTCGTAGAATTTAATCGTGGTGAGCACAGACAGACCGCTTAATACATATTATACGTACTAGCAACACTCAGCAGCCTTTGGCAAGCCAATATCAAGATATTGATAATTATCTCAACGTAATAGACTTTAGATTGGTGAACGGAGCACCCGGATGTTCACGAACACTCTTCAATATTACCATTAAGTACACTTCTCGTAAGGCGTCTGCCTTCTCTGTTCTCGTTAGTATCTCGAGACACGGATCCGATTTTATCCGGTTAAAATGCAAATGGGCTCAATGAGCGCGAATATGCCGGGACGTGCCGCGACTGTCCGCCAGCCGGTCGATAAGTCATCTGCCGGATTAAAACTAAGTGGCTCCCGGCAAATTACTTTCATTACCAATGTAAAGAAACGATAAAATCACTTCTCAGAGGCTAGGCTGAAAGTCCGAAAGGCTGCAGAAGTTCCGCTTGATAGAGAATCTATGAATGCTGCCACTTCCCATGACGACTTCTGTGGCGCAGTGGTTAGCGCATTTGCCTACCATGCGAGAGGTCCTGGGTTGGAATCCCAGCTGGGTAGAAAAAAAATCCCAGGTCTTGGATGTTTACTGTTCGTGAAGTCACTGTTTCTGGTCCCCACGACACAGGTTATCCTAGAGTGGGGGGATAGACGCAATGTATGCAAATTTGTATGTTTTAGAATCAGAATCATTTATCTATTTAGTAATATAGGTAATATATAAAAAAGGTCTTGAGGCTTAAACTAATTTATTTCATGTTCTACTCTATGAGAGCGTACATATATATGTTCATGCAAACATGCAATAATAATCGCAATGACAGTAAGAAGGACTTATTTCAAGTTTATAGGATTCAACAATAAGCGTTATCGATCAACATTGAGCGAATGGTAAGGGCAAAATTAGGTACAGCTTGAAATTTATATTAATAATTTCGTTCGGGTCTACGGTAGACTCAAGGTCAATAGGTTGTGGCGGAACCAACTCATTACCTCCTTGAAAGCCGATTCAGCCAGCAGTTGAGTTTCATGCCACGTTTTGCCATGAACTAAAAGCGCCGTATCATCAGCGTAAGTAAATATTTGACAATTATGGAGATCAAGCTTACAGAGACTATTTATGTATAATAAAAAAAAGGTCGGACCTAAAATGCTTACCTGGGGAATACCAAAATTTAGTGACTCCTCAGCACTAGTCAGGTTATCAATCAGGACACATTGGGTACGATTACAGAGATAGTCCCGAAAAATATCCAAGGCAACACCCCTCACTCCTAGTTGTTCCATCTTGTCAAGCAGTATGGGAACAGAGACAGTGTCGAAAGCCTTAGACAAGTCGAGAAACATACCAATCTATATTAATAATTTCGTTCGGGTCTACGGTAGACTCGAACGATATGCATACCAAATGAAAGAGCGTAAAAAAATAGTTGATCTGAGTCGACAACATATGGGCGGAAAATGCGTATGATCGAGCAGCATCAATATAAAAATTATTAAATTCAACAATGGCGTTGCTAAGTAAACATGTCAATGTCATCATTGTTGTGTTAGTGTCACAAGTTTTCATTGTGAACTGTTATGGCTGGTTTACATTATTTTAGTGTTTAGGAGAGTGCTATAATAAAAATAGAGACGCAAGTGCATTAGTACATTACTAGACGTTCGAGTGAACATTTATATTTCTTCCAGTAGAGTGTCACTTCGTCGACGTCGCGAAATATGCGCTATCCTACTAAAAATACTATGAGTTTTAATGGAACACATAAGCAACTTTGATAATTCGAGTTATTGAAAACAACACGCACCCGTCACGGGTCACTTGCGCACTCTCCTAAAGTTCTCACTAAATTTTAGTTTATACACAGATAAGTAACGAGTTACTGGATAGAACAATAGAAACCAATTCTATTTTGATTCTAATTGAAAGGCAACTAGAACCGTACTATACCGTAAAACGTACTAAAGCAAGTGGCGCTTACACGTTTCTACAAAAGCACTCTCCTTAAGAAAGAAAGAAATTAAGAAAGAAAGAAAGAAAGAAAAAAAGAAAATTTATTTATTTGATACTCAAAACAAAACAAAAAAACACACACACACACAGTGCGTACAATAATAAAAAAAATAACACAGTAAGCATAAAAAACGTAAAAATAAATAAACTGTACAACATAAAAATAATAATAAAATACATTAAAGGTTGAGCCCCCAAAATGGGCCCGATTCAGCATAATGTTGCAACAGAGTGTAAAGTAAAGCACTCTCCTAAACACTAAGATAATCTAAACCAGCCCTTTGATCTAATTTGTTAACTCCATGGTGTGTGGAATACCGTGGCATCCAAGAAGGTTATTATAATCTGTGCCAACTGAGAAGGTGTAGTAAGTAATCTGTGGTGTTTTTCATTGGCGGAAAGACAATAATTGACATTGAGATTTGGAAGGGTCTGAAAAATAATTGAAAAAGGAAATCAAAGTCATAAATTGATCTTTATTGTTTTGCTTAGTTATATGTACCAATAAACTTATTGAAATGAAAAAGCCACTAGATAAGAAAAATACCAAAAATTAAAATGATGAAGTAAAACATGTGGTCAATACAAAACTAAGAGCTGTAAAGCCAAAGAGGGGGAGCTGTTTTTCGTTGATTAGCCAAGTGGATTCTACGTCTCATTGAATACGTCATAAGATTCACTAGCTGTTAAGTTTATGAAGGAAGCTCATTTAGTTAGTAATTTGTGATGAGGTACCCATGACAAAGTTATGATAAGTATCCGATTTTTGCCTTGCATTCCTTCGTGAGTAGCCAGAACATGTCCAAAAGAGCAAGATTGGCTATCCGTAATAGTGTGCTGGTTCCAATACTGATGTAAGCAAAGCATGGTAGCGAGATTTGGGTATGGCAGAAGAATCATGAAAGTAGGATTAGTGCAGTACAAATGAGATCCTTAAGAAATATGTGTGGTGTTACTTTGAATGACAGAATACGCAATAGTGTAATCAGAGACCGAGGATGTAGAGAAAGAGGATGTAGTGAGTGACTAGAATTGAAAAAAGGAATGTTGCGTTGGTTTGGAGATGTGGAGAGGATGAACGAAGAAAGACTGACAAAGCAAATATATCGAGCGAATGTGAGTGGAAGGGCCGGTAAGGGATGCCCCAGTTGGACATACTTCGACCAAATAGGGGATGTATTAGCAAAGGGCAAGATGAAAAGTACCCGAACCGATGTGGGTACATGCAACGACTAATGGATGTCGATGAAGCGAAAGTGATTTGTCAGGATAGTGGCAGGTGACAGTCCGTGGTCTCTGCCTACCCCTCTGGGGTACAGGTGTGAGCTTATGTATCTGAATATATTAAGAGATTTATATCTACTGGTGGTTGATAAATACAGAGGCGTCACCATATAAAAAAACATAGTGGAATATAATTTTGCGTCTACATTTTACCCGAGCGAAGCCGTGTTTTCGTCTAGTAATAGAATAAAAACTGGGCATTATGGACATAACCACCTGTAGTGGACTTATAAGGGAAACAGTCACCACTAAAATAAGCTTCATAAATTATCGAGTTATGGGTGACCAACTTCAACAAGAAAAACTTTCTACAAATTCCATTGAAAAATACTTCGCTGAGGTTGCGAGTTTTGTAAAGTAGGTGACAACTCCTGCTTCTAAACATTTCTTTTAAGATTCACATGCAGGCACATACATTGTCGTGTCGTGGGAACCAGAAACAGCGACATCACAAACATGTAAACATCCAAGACGCAAGGCTTCAAGATTTTGCAGAAAAATACCTTTTTCCGATGAAAATATTACGTGCGTAAAGCCGAATTCCATTTGGAAATTACTCCAAGAAAATGCAATTAAAATAAAAATGAAATTCCAGAATAGAAGATAATAACACTCTTGTACACAAAGGACATGGAAAGGACCTGGTAAATATCAATGCCCAATGCATGTAAAAATCACGTAGAGGGTGCTGATCTTTAAGATTACAAAGCCTTTGAGCAGCCGAAACTTTTGTTTTTTCCCATTTTTGCTCCCAATTTGCCCGTTTCCTGTCCCTGGCGTTTCCCGATAAGAATTACTATAAAATTTTACGGTCCTCTGCCCTTTTGAAAGCAAACGAGCGTTTATCATACTCGCGCGGAATAAATACAAAAAGTACGTCTCGCGTAATGAACCGGAAGGAGTCTAAGTCCCAGTTTCTCGTATAGTAACAAGCTGTTAATTTACTGTTAACAGCAGTCAGATGGTGGAAGTGCATACTGAACAGCTGACAGATGGTGGAAGTGTATACTGGACAGCTGTCAGATGGTTGAAGTGCATACTGAAAAAAAAATTTACAGCTTTGTCAATACTAGATTAACAGCATGTTAGCGTACGAGAAACTATGGATAAGGGTCGGTTTCTGAAAACAGAATTTCACTAAGTAACATACTGTCACAGTCTTTTCTGAGAAATTTGAAGAGACTACAGTTAAGTAGTTACTTAGCGAAATTCTCAATTCAGAACCTGGCTGTACCTAATCCTAGAGTGTGTCACCAACTTCTCTGATAATAAATAACCTGACTAGTCTTAAGTTGGTTTTGGCTTCCGAGCATTAACTGCACCATCTTTCTTTGGCTAGATTCCTTCATTTGTCCACTTTTTCGTGATTCCTATTTCTCGGGAGACTCCTGGCCCCTACTGTGCTGATAAATGTTAGTTGAGAGGAATCGTTCGGTTTAGTTTAGTCTGCACTTTCCCGATTGGTTATTTTCCGTTATCTAAGGCAGCGATCGCAACAGAATATGTTGGGCAACCTTTCTACATATTAATGTATCCTCAGCACTTGACACTCAGTGACTATATTTAGGGTATATAGGTCAATCATTCGCAGTAGTTTCATTGCTGAGAGCCATGATGAAATAACTGTGTTTTTTTTTGCAATAGTTGTATGGTGATCTGCCGCAGAGCCACCACCTTAGAATCTGATCATTAAGGATGTACGTTAAACAAACATAACGTATGTAAGCCGTTATCGGCTGTACGTGCCATAGGTAATGATAAAATAGACATTGATTGTGGCTCTGCTGCGGAGCATACTCTCTAGCAGAGCCACAAAGAATAATATGTACTCAGGAAAAATAAAACGCTCTGTTTCTGAATTAAAACTGCTGTACGAGTAGTGTTTATTGCGTATGAGTTAAAAATATCATTATCAGACAGCGGTTTTATTTATTTTACGTTTTCATAAATTTTCTTCGAAAGCGTCTGGTTATTATTGTTAGCAATATTTTTCTTTACTACCGTTTACGATAAAGTGAAACCTGGCTTATATGCCCCAGATGGTTTTTTATAAAAGCTTAAACTGAAATTCAGTGCAGTAATGCAGTAATGAACAGTACTGCACTGAACAACGCTCTAAATTGTTTTTAATTTAATTGAAATGCTTTCTCGTAAAAAACTATTTAAACGGCATTCACAGATTTTTAAATAATTACATGGTTGAACCGGAAATTGAACCAGCTACAGGAGAAAAAATATTACCCATACCGATTTTTTGCTAAATAACATAGTGTCAGAAATTAATTTCAACGTACTTTCCCTCCATATGGTATTGCCGTGCGACGCCCTGCGTAAGGTTGATAATAGGCAATTTGACCGATTTGTGAAAGCCATCTCATATTGTTTGTTGGTGTTCATGGAGTCCTCAGAAAGTGGTCATTTTCAATTCTTTCGTGTCTTTCTTCTAAAAAAGGCAAACGCAAATTTGCTTTTTAAATACGCCGCCAAAACGCTATCTTAGGCAATATGGCGTCGCACGGGAATTATAACGTCACTTCCCGGTAAACCAACCAATGAACGTAACAAAGAATGAATGACAGACGCCATTTTTACTAGCATGTGATGTGACGTCATCATAGAATCGGCCAATCCAGGCTGTTTTCGATACAATGGCGGCAGAGATAAATTATCAAATTTTATCTTGTGTTTTTTTACAACCATAATTGTTTTTTTAGTTAATTGTTATTTTAATGCCTTAAAACGGTTTTTAGACGGATAATTTATACGAATACGTATAAATAATACTGTTTTTTTCACACTGTCAAACAGCCTATTTACTGTCTGTTAGCTTTTAGAATATACCTCAACTTAGCAATCAAAAACCGATTATATTGCAATAACTTAAGGTTTATTTTGTATTGTTATTTATAACTTTACATAACTTTTCAAAATAGTGAAGAAAAGTTTTATTCAGAGTAGGAAGTAGCCCTCTGGGTCACTAGTATTACACTCGTGTGCTTTCGGCGAAAACCGAAGCCTACTCTAGAGCCTGAGGTATATTCTAAAAGCTAACAGACTGTAAAAGGTTGTTTAAACCTTTTACTATTTTAATATTAAGTTTTAAAATTAAGGTTGTTTAAACCTTTTACTATATTTACACAGTGATTAATTGTCTGTTTGACCTTCAACATGTAAAATTATTTTCGGAAGAGCACTGCTTATTATCCTAAGCCACAAGTTCTTACCTTTTTTGGGGAGCAGGGTACCACACCTTAGTCATAAGGTCAATGTATAATTGTTTTCTTGAATAAAATATCTTTATCTTATCTTAAAAATCTCCCCCGCAGGCGTAATAGTGTTCGGTTCCGACCAAGAGGTGGCGGGCGTGATGCAGGCGGTGGGCCGCGCGGGCGCCACCAGCGCCTTCCGCTGGGTGGGCTCCGACGGCTGGAGTGCCCGCGCCCTGGTCTCGGAAGGCAACGAGGCGGCCGTCGAGGGCACCATCAGCGTCCAGCCCCAGGCCAACGAAGTCCGCGGCTTCAAGGAGTACTTCCTGCAGCTGACCGTGGAAAACAATGAGAGGAATCCGTGGTTTGTCGGTAAGTTATTTAAAATTAATGTATTGAAATAATTATGAAGAAAGAAAAACAAATGACGATCGGAATCTGTGGCGCTGCGGTTACGGCTGCCTACCGCACATGCGAGAGGTTCACACTGACGCATACTCTTCATAAATGTCGGCCTCAGATGCGGCAGGTCGTTGATTCAAATCCCGGCGAGTGGCAATAACTTTGTTTTCTATTTAATTTTGCGAAGTAAACGTCGCCTACGTTGCGAGAGATTCCGGGCTCTAAGCCCGGCTGGGGAAAAAAAAATCCCAGCTGTTGGGTGCTTATATGTTTGTGATATCGCTGTTTCAAGACACAGGGTATCCTAGTGCGGGGCTAGAAGTATGTGTCTGTATGTTCATATTTTTCAGGTTCATGTTCAGTCTCAGGTTAGTGTATAACGACATCAAAGAGTACTTCTTCAAGCTGACCTATAAAAACAATCAGCGGACCCGCTAACAAAGGCAAAGACCCAAATATAATTAACTTTTAGGGAGTTGTATTTTGTGAACGCCGTTTTTAGGGTTCCGCACCTAAAGACCCTATTACTGAGACTCCGTGTGTCACCAGGCTGTATCTCAAGAACCGTGATAGTTAGACAATTGAAATTTTCACAGATGATGTATTTCTCTTGCCACTATAATAACTCATACTAAAAAACAGAATAAATTAAATATTAAAGTGGGCTCCTGTACAAAAAACGTAATTTGGTTTAAAATTTTATAATAGTACCCTTCGACTCTACGCGGTGTGGTGCGCAATAAAGACTACGAATTGGCGTACGCTTTTTCCGTCTCTATTATATTCTATCTGTATGTAAAGCATACTTAAAAAGCATGAAAATAAAAATTTATTTGGTAGGTATAAAATAGGTCGTAAGCTAAATAATATGGCAAGGCAACGTTTGTCGGTTCAATTAGTTATTTAATAATACTTTACATGACATCGCCTTCGTTCCCTTAAAATTCAATTTCGCCAATTTGATGCGGATTTTCAACTCACGAACTATCCACAAAATTCAAAGAATCGTATTGATCTGTTTTGTTGTTAACTCCTTGAGTAAGATTTATCTGTATTTTCATTGAATGTACCGGAATACGAACGAAAAACATTTAAATTTTTCAATTGAGAGCTGACCTACTTTAGAGATTGATGTTCAGATATATCCGGAGAGTTGAATGTGTTAGACGTATTCATGCCAAAAAATAAATTGAAATTGAAATATTTTATTCGTGATAAAAACAAAATGTTTACTTTGCGACCGCCAAAGTTGTTAGTTTCGTAATTTTTAGATTATCTTTTCTTCGAAACTCTTGTCAAAACAATATTAGCCTAATTAATTACAAACTTTCAACCTTAAAACCATTAAGACTAATAACCTGTCTACTATATAATAAATACATAATAAAAAAAAATCATGGATGTGTTGAACTCTAGATACAATTTTTCTCTGAATTACTTTTTAACACTAGACATATTATTATCTTTGTCTTCTAAATGTTCGTTGATGTTACAATAAGCTTTTTTGCACAGGTTTAAGAAATAAGATAAGAATATTATTAAGTGTACCAGGAAAAACACATACAGAAGTTTACAAAAAAAAAATGTGTTAAACATTTCTTAAACCACGTCGGAGGTAACTCTTATTTAATATATCTTGGAGAATCTTCTTGGAGACCATTATACAGTGCTCCACGAAGGACGTATCGCAGCGAACACCTCCGAGCCTATAATTATTCAATGAAATTCCTCTCCGGCAGTAGTGAAACTATTAAGAACCTAGTTAAATCTTGCGCCGAGTTCCGCTGCACTCAAACGTGCACACATTAATTGTGCAAATTTAAGTCAAACTTGCTCCCAGTTCAAGGGACTTAAAGAGGCTCCAACTTTAAACGCATCACTTGGGACCGATAACAACGGTAATTCATAGATGAGACAAAAAAAGTAAGATAAAGGGGTAAGAAGCTTGCCAGATACGTGGCTCAGGATCAGAATCATATCGAGGGGTGAAAGGCTAATTGCTTTAAGCGACACCATGGGCGATATTGAGTTATATATATATTCGGAATCAGCAAATTTTTCTACGTCTTTTGAGCCGGGTTTCATGCCGATCTGAGCACTTTTTTGGCGCTTGAGGCAATTAGATTTGACGCTGATTTTTACACCGCTACTGACTCAAGTGACACAAAAAGTGCCTTTTTTTAAAACATGGTTGACTTGAGCTATGTTAAGATACTGTAGGTAGTTGGTTAACTCATTTTGCCTTTCTCGTATTTAAACTCAAATGGTTGTTAACGCTTTTTTGCTGTTTCTATACTAAAAGAAGATAGTAGGTTGAATCATTTAGCTTGCCCCAGAATACACAAACCCTTGTTATTTAAAGCAATTAGCCCGCCACAAAAAAAAAATAAGCTTGTCGCTTGAGGCAATTAGCTCTCCACAAAAACATATGGGAAATGTCGTTTGAATCAAATAGCCCTCCCCAAAAATAAATAAAGTATGGCCTTTGAATCAATTAGATTTGCTCTATTTTATGTTAAGAGCAGTCATTTAAAGTATTTACCCTCTTCGAAAATTCAAGAGAGCAGGTCGTTTGAGACAATTATGGCCTACATTTTTTACAATAAACAGTCGCTTAATTCAAAAATTATTAATAGTGTTTGTACTTGAATCAATTATCCTGTTTTACAATTAGTAACGAACGTCTGTTCAGCAAATTCATTTTTCTATGACACTAGTTGAACGATGTCCTTTAAGACGTAGGTATAATCTTTGCATTGCGCTTAGAACTTCTCGGGAATAAAAGGGCGCACGCGCGGGGGGCGCTTCAGTCATCGCCGAACCGTGACGGAGGCCGGACGCGCGCGTTGTTTTTGAGTCACGCGCAAGAAGATTATTGGTAAGTAAGCTTTTAAACCTGTGTAACTCATGTATTTCGGTCAATATTGTTACATAAACGCTTATATCGGTACACATTATACCTATTAATCAATAATTGGATTGAATTGTGAGTAATTTGATACAGAATGATAGAAAAAACGGTTGAAATTTTAATTTAAAGATCATTTTCATTATTCATTGCGATTCGTATTTTCTTTTTAGTCTGTGTTAAGATGGATTCGGAAAGACGGCAGTTTTTCAAAAAGGAAATTGATGCGTCCGCAAATAAAAGACGAAAGGGGGACAGGGTCAAAGCCAAGAAGAAAGAATCAGAGAAAAATGACGTTACTATCTTGGGAAGCCAATCCTACAAAGAGCAAATTAAGTCTATCCCAATATCAGTTTCAAGAAATGCTAACAAAAACCTGTGTAGAAAACTTTTTACTCCTGACGTGAATGATGCGATACCGATTCATAAGGTAGGTATTTAAAATTGTAACCAAATTAGCCAAAAACCATAAATGTCACTAAGCACGAGCTAAGCAATATTTTCTTTTCTTTTCTTCTAGGAACACAAAAGAAAAAATGAATACGAAGTCATTGGCAACATGGTTTCAAGCTCAGAAATCGAAGATAGGAGCAAGTTAATTTCTTCGCAAATAATTATTGAAATACAACCAGAATTATTGAAACTGGTGACGAAAGTGAATCCTCTTCCATCAATTCTGACGCCCCAAGAAAAAAGAAGAAAAAAGTTATCTCTGAAGACGGAAAAGTAGGTGAGGCAGGTCTGAAAAAAAAGAGGATTAATAAAAGGAAATTAAGAAGTGAGCGCAGAAAAAATGGTAAGAGTTATGTAAAAAAAGATGGAAGTGTTGTTGAGGAAAAGGAATTGAAACCTAATCCTTGCTTGGGAAAAAAATGCGGGCACAACTGCGGAGAAATTGACGAACAAAAAAGAAAAAACATATTTGATTACTTTTGGGGATTATCTTCACAAGGTAAAAAAGATTGGATAGTGGCTATGTCATCATCACAAGAAATAAAACGGAAGAGATCCAAATCTTCTGGGTACAGATCAAGAACCTATAATTACTTCATTAACGATGGAGAAGGTCGACGCCAAGTATGTTTAAAATTTATCTTATATACTCTTGATATATCCCAAAAATACATACAATATACGATATCTACTGCTTCTTACGGAATTGCGAAAGAAGAATCACGAGGAAAATTCTTACCAAGCAACAAGACAAGCGAAGATAATAAAGAGTCCGCAAGAAACTGGATAAAAAGCTTACCTGCACTACCATCACACTACTGCCGAAAAGACTCTACTCGTCTGTATTTACCAGAAGAGTTCAAAAATATCAAAAATTTACACCGGATTTACAAAGAAACAAAAGCTTCAGAAGGGGTTGACTGTATAAGCGAAAAACTCTTTCGTAATATTTTTCTTAATGAGTTTAACCTCGGATTTCACGTCCCAAAAAAAGATAAATGCCTAAAATGCCTCAAATTTGAGGCCGAAAATGAAAATGACTGCCCAGAAAAGCGCCAACATTTGGAAGAGAAGAAAGCGTCTAAAGCACGTCTTGAATGCCACCGATCGCTCGGCAAAGAAAATCCTTCCAGTTTGTGTACGTCCTTCGATTTACAGAAGGTACTGAACACACCTTACGGATCGAACATGCAACTATACTATTCAAGAAAATACGCGGTGTATAATCTTTGCTTCTATGAAAGTAACACAAGGTCGGGTTTCTGCTATGTGTGGGGGGAAACAGAAGGGAACAGGGGTGCAAATGAGGTTGCAACAATTTTGCAAAAATACATCAAAGACGTGGATGCTCGGGGCTCTATAAAATCATTAATTTTATATTCAGATTCTTGTCCCGGTCAAAATAAAAATAAAATAGTTTTGGCCGCACTACACAACGCGTTGCTGCAGTCAACAAATCTAGAAACAATTCAGATGAATTATCTCCTTCCCGGGCACACAGAAATGACGGTTGATAGCATTCACTCTACCATTGAGCAATCTGTGAGAAACACCACCGTGTGGGCGCCCTCACAATGGGTGACCATATGCCAACTAGCTCGTAAAGAACCAAGACCCTACAATGTGGAAGGATTGACGCACAAAGACTTTATGAGTTTCGACGATTTGGCGGACAAATACTTTAAAGGAAATTTAATTAGAAAAATAAGTAAGATTCGAATTGCAACCTTTAAAAAATCAGCCCCCAGCACAATGAAAGTAAAATATAGCATGAAAGAAGATTCACCAGAAGAAAAAATTCAAATAGTAGCGAAGCCTAAACTTATCAATCAGAGATATGATTCCTCTCTGCCTATTACAAATGCCAAATACAAGGACCTGAAAAAACTGTGCGTTAGTTCAGTTATTCCACGAATTTTTCATGCAGAATATTTAAGCTTGAATTCTGCTGAAGGAAACGACGAATTAATAGATACAGATATAGAAGACGAAGTAGATGAGTAAGAGGAAGATTTAATTAATTAATTGGGAACTGATTATTTTTTTAAGAATGCATCTTACCAAATTAAAAAGAAAAAGAAGTTTTGTTTACGTTTAATTTTTATAAAATTTATTTTTGTTTTAAAAGAAGTAGAAGTTCTGTTTAAGTTTTGATATAATTTTATCATTTATTTTTTACTTTGTAACTTGAATAGGTATAAAGGATAGGTAAGGTACAACTTCCCACAAACTGATTGATAAGGGTTTCTTTGTCAACGAAACTGAACAAGTTTCATTAAGAAAATTTTCATTAAGAACAAGTTTCATTAAAGTTTTCTGTAAGAATATCTTCATGAAAGTTGTTAAGTTTCGTTGACAGAGCAACCCCTATCACTTAGTGGAAAGCTGTCCCTTACACCCTATAATAAATAAAAAGATAATTATTAGACTTTCTGTTGAGATGAGACTGATTTTGTAAAACCGCTAAGTAAAAAAAACTATGTTGAATGTTACTTATCTTAGCTTTGTTTAATTAAGTATCCTCAATTAAGATGTTAAATTTTTGAGGCTGACTTATTGATATATTGTTACTTGATACTTGATGTCTTACTGATTTATTGTTAAACGATATTTGTGCAAAGCATTTATCGACCTGATAGTTTTCTGTGATTTCTTATTAAGAACATAACTGACTGATTGTTACAGTATTAGTAGGTTATAATTATTAAAAATAATAGTAGTGAGTGATAACTCCAATTAGAAATGGTTAAGAAATTTCTTTAACTTCAATGTTTATCTAATTTTGATGATTTAATAAATAAACACTTTGTTCCTTTAACTTTTTGTTTTATTCTCGCCAAACATCAACGAAAACTCATAAATCTCATAATGAATGCTGCTCCAATTTTGATGCGGTTACATTTTGGTGATGGATTCAACCGCCAAATTCAACCAAAGTTCAAAATTATGATGATTTAAGTCAACGAGATTAGAATAGTTATCATTGCTTAAGTCATTTTTCCTGTTTCTAAATAAGAATGGAACTGGTATTTCAACTAATTAGACGTAATCTATTTCACCTATAGCTAGGTAGTTCAATCAATTAGCTCTACTCGAAAACCACGACTACGAGCTCCTTGACTTATTTAGTCCTCCACTAATCATGATAGTTGTTGTATCTTAAAGCATTTGGTCTTACTCCAAAAACAAGGGCAACCGTCGCTTAAGTCTTTTTGCCTTACCCTAAAAAAAAAAAAGCATACGAGCATTTTGGACTCAAGCGACATTTATTTCTGTAACCCGTTGATCTATTTGATTGAAAACTACAATATCTGATGAAAAATTTAATTTCCAAAAGAACTATATACTTAGAATCTAAATTAAACAAAAACCTGATTTACTACGATTTTTTTTTCTTTTTTCAAAACTTTAAAACGCTCTCCTCTAAAGTTCACAAAATGTCGCTTAAAGCAATTAGCCTTTCACCCCTCGATATGGGATTGTCCATCTCTCTTGAAGTTCAAGATCTAATCAGAGTTACAAAAACAAACACTTTCCCCGGTGACTTGATCGCTAACAGTCTGTAAGATACGATAGATAATAACATTTGTAAGTATATGTTACTAAGTATAAGTGTAGTATTATTCGTATTTGCACTAACTACCCATCTCTCTTTTTCCCTCGGCAAAGTTTCTATCACAAGGTTTTCTAGATGAAATTGCTCTTAGGAAGAAGCCGCTCACTGTACTTTTTAAATTGTAAATTTTACGTGACGTAACGGTTAGCGCATCTGCTTACCATGCGAGGGGTCCCGGGTTCGATCCCCGGCTGGGGAAATAAAACTCCAGGTCTTGGATGTTTACATGTTTGTGACGTCGCTGTTACCGGTTCCCACGACACAGGGTATCCTAGTATGGGGCCAGAAGCAATGTGCCTGTATGTAAATGTTTATGTTTTATATTTGTATCCCTTGTTTCTTGTGTGCAATAAAGAATATTCTTATCTTATCTTATCTGTTAGCGTCTGTTGCAAGAGGGAAGGGCATTGCCCAGCAGTGGGAGACAAAAAGGCTACGTAAAAAAACTGTTTGTTAATCTACTGTAAATAGTTGTCAGTAGTTTTTTTTGTATAATTAACAGCTGTTAAGAGTAAACTTAAAGACTATAGACTGATACAAAATCTTAAAGAAACAACAAAAGAATATCTGAGTAGCATAAGTTCGTTCGCCTGTAGTCCCATTAAGCATAACATATCATAATATAAACTCACACAAGTATCCCAGAGGAGTAGGCAGAGACCAGGGCGTACCACAAATGTAACGACGTTATCTATATAAATAAAATTCAATGTCCTGACTGACTGATTCATTCACTCATCAACGCCCAGCCCAAGCCGTTGGACCTAGGAAGCTGAAATTTTGCACAGAGGGTCTATTATATAATGTAGGCAAGGAATAAGACAGGCTTTTTTGAAATTCAACCCCGAAGGGGGCGAACAGGGTTGCCAAAATTTGTATGGGAGGTATAAAGAATGTTGTCTAATTTTCTTGAAACTTAAAATAAATACTCTTCAACACAATTGATTGAACACGTGTTTCGCTGTTTTTCTAAATTTAACCCTTAAGGGAGTGAACGGGGTTGCAAAATTTTGAACTAAACTCCACGCGGACGGCGTCGCGGGCGAACGCTAGTACAAAATAATTACAAAATGATTACCAAAAACATGATGACCCACCAACAACAGGCTATTAGGAAAACTAAACTCTAAATAAGAAATCAAAATCAAAAATCCAAAACAAATAATTTACTAATACAACCATTACTATTCCAACATATGCTTTTGCTGAGATCGATCAAATCAATCTCCTCGATTTTCCCCCTAACAAGCCGACATAGTTGGATGCGTTCCAAAGTGCGATCTACATTTCCATAACAGTTAAGAGCCTTTTGCGATGGAGACTGGGCTCAATGACCGTTACACGGACGATGGAACGGCGCTCGCAAAAATCTCATGACTGGGAAATGAGTTGCGCGTTAAATCCAGATTCATATCCTGGCTTAGAATATTCTGGACACACATAGGATAAGCTACCAACAAATAGTAAAACAGGTCGACATCCTTGTGGAGTGCGGTAGCGCATCTGCCTACCATGCGAGAGGTCCCGGGTTCGAATCCCGGCTGGGGACAAAAAAAAACCCGGGTCCTTGGATGTTTACTCGTTTGTGATCTCGCTGTTTCTGGTCCCAACGACACAGAGTATCCTGGTGTGGAGACGTTGACGAGCCGAAATATCACTTAGAATACATATTATGTGTTCTTCGTGATATTTTGAGTGATCTCAAACGATCACGAAGGTGGAGCAACATGCGTTCAGTGCATGGATGGATGATCGTTATACGACTGTCGCTGGTGGCATATTTCCGCAGCGGTTCCGTGCTTCGCAAGGCCTGTTAAGCCGTTGGTGCAGGATTAATATATAGTCCAGTCATTATTGACATTCGAAATCGAAAATTTAATTATAATTCCAAAAGTTTTTGTTTTAATACCATTCCCGACCTTACATCAAAATTTGAAAACTTTTGGAATTATAATGAATTAATTGTCTTAACTGACTGGGCTAATACGTACACACTATAAGGGAATAAGAACATTTCACCTCGCATACAAAAAAAACAAATACGAGTAATAGTAAAGAACATATAGCTGAAAGCGATGATGAAAGGGCTCGTCTCATTTAGACGCGTCATCAACCATTCAACGCCCACTGCAGGACAAAGGCCTCCCTCGCGGCTTTCCAAGCTTCCCGGTTTTGTGTATTTTCTTTCATTATATTTTTATACCTTGTTTCTTGTTCAATTCAATTCAATTAAATTCTGTTTTATGGACTCAATGCACTGATTGTCCAGTACAACTTCGCCAATATCCCGTGTTAGACAAGACTATAGCCAATCACAAGCAAACGAGGCTCGGTCAGCATTTTGAGTAAATCAGAACTGTTCCTTTTAAAAAAAGTAAAAAATCAACTGACGTTAATGACATTTGTTTTTTTTTTATTTAGGCAGAGACTGTCTCCTTAATCATCCTCTGTTGACGTCATAAACACTAAAACTTTAAAAAAAATAAAAATAGGCATAATGAATAAAACTCAAAAAAACCGAAATTAGTTTCTTAAAATGGTTAATATTTCCCAAATAAATTACAAAAACATATATCAAAACTAAGTAGAATGGCCAATTACTCAGTTGAAGTGACAGGGGGCGGGGCACATGGCTCCTGAGTAGGTGTATCCCGAATAAACTCACGAATATCATAGTATTGTATTCTACTTATAAAATTTTTTGGTACGGTCCGTACACTAACTCACGTTAATACTATGAAGGAATGCTACATCTACAATTTTAAAGTATAATGCACATAATAGTAACAGATTAATCATTATCATCATCATCATAGGCCTTTGCGTCCGTTACGGACGATTTAAGCAGTGTCTAAGATTTGACACTTTTTCGAGTGACTAAAAAGTCCGATTCGAGACTGGCAGCAGCTCCTAATGCATGTAGAACTTATGAAGGATAAGGCCAGAATTGGGTCAGTACGGATTTGGTTCCACCTGGCTCTTTCATCCGCCAGTACCTAGCACCATATTTCGTCGCAGGTCTTGCAACATTAGCCATGTTATGTTAATCATGTGTTCTAACAGCTAAAACCTCCACAGAGTTCTGGGAAGACCACTTCCACTGCCGGTACCCGGGCAGCGCGCGGACGCCCTACAATGACTACCCGAGAGCTTGCACCGGCCAAGAGAAACTCACGGCGCAGAACATCGAGTTCGAGGCGCAGCTGCAGTTCGTGGCTGACGCCGTGTTCGCCTTTGCACACGCTATCAGGTAACGCTGTCTAGTAGGGATCAATCTAAAGCAAAGGACGCGGACGGCCGACGACCACAGACAGCCACGCACCACGAGAGGCTCTTCCAACTGACCTGTGGCGTCTGTCTGTGCTACCGCGGACCGAGACCCTTCCCACGGTGTGTCGTGCAAGCTGTTTCGCGTCCGTCCGCGATATCGCGGACCGTGGGAAGACAGCTTAAGCGGTAAGAACGCTGATTGTCAGCCATTGATTGCCAGAACATTAATTAGTTGCGTTAAGACCTTGAAAAGAACAATTACATCGGCGCAGCAAAACATCTACAGGTTAAATAGATTTAATGACGTACTAGACCAGAGATGACTTTAGCAGCATTACGTGAAGGTTCATTTTTATAGCAGCAAATCTGGTTATATATAACCCAATAAATACCACTGACTCATAGCAGTCATAAACTTGGCTTTTCTTTACCTTACTCAAGAAAAGTCCACACCTACAAAAACTTATTTATCTCTGCCACGAGCACAGACGACACTGTCAGATTCAGTTGCCTCCTCTCCTAGTTTGTACTAGGCTTACAAAAATCTGAATACTCGTGTATTCAGATCTTTCTAAGCGTTTTGTGTTTCGACTTCTTCTATATTTCTCGGTGTTATATAACTCGTTATTTCCAGAGACATGCACGCCGACCTTTGTGGGGGGAAACCAGGGCTCTGCGAAGCCATGCAGCCGGCCAGTGGACCAACGTTACTGCGCTATCTACGGAAAGTTAACTTCACTGGTGAATATCCACGACCACCTTTTTGAAACTGCTTCTTTACCAATGAAAAATATGAATTACTGCTACGAATAATACTGTAATACCTACTACATATCATATTATCTATTTATTTCAAGAAGGATATTCTATCAGGTCTGACAGGAGATAAGTTCCATTTCGACGGCAACGGCGATGGACCAGCTCGATACAACATCTTGCACTTCAAGCAGGTTTCTAGAGGAGTCTACCGCTGGCTGAAAGTTGGACAATACCTGGATGGCAAGCTTGAGCTTGACATGGAAGGTAACATTATAAATTTCTTCAAATATCTATCCCCTCTAGACGAATAACTACATAAAATATTCTCATCCATTCATATCACTTCTTTTTGAAAAGGATCAATCAAAAAGAATCACGAATCAATCAGCCGGTCCCCGTCCACGATGGGACATAGTCTCACCTCAAGGCACGCCACTTCATTCTATCCTCGGCCACTAGCTAACTAACTTCTGTCAGCAATCTGCCTCAGATTAGTCTAGCAATATTATGGTGGTCGTAGGTGGCTTATCGTCGTCGTCGTGGTGGCTTAGAAGCCTCTTTATTTGACATGAACTTGAAGTTAACATTTAAATCTCTGCGGATTTTTGGAGTGTTTTCTAACTACAATTTCTTTCCTAACACATAGAGGTCCAATTCAAATGGGGCGAACGTCAGCCTCCCGAGTCGGTGTGCAGTGCCGAGTGCGACCTCGGCCAAGCCAAGCAGTACGTGGAAGGGGAGAGTTGCTGCTGGCACTGCTTTAACTGCACCCAGTATGAGGTAAGTCTTTCTTCTCCAATTTTTTGCTCCAGTACTTACATCGTGGAAGAGATCATTTTTGGTGATAAAGCCTCCGTCTGTACTGTTAAGTTAAGAAAATTATGTCTAAGTCATTTCTTTCTTATGTTAAAAGTGTATCTGTATCTATTCAATCTTTGTAGAGGTCTAATTATGCGCGTATCCCAAAAAAGAAGTCAAGACCACAATATTTGAATCTGAACATTTTGTATTCTTGTAAACTTTAACTTTCGTCACTTAGTCCATGTCGTTTGGATATCAACCTTTGACGACTGATGGTTTACATTTGTTTATGTAGGTACGATCACCGGAAGTAGAAACAGCCTGCATAGAATGTCCAAGAGGCACCCTCCCTGACGCCACTCGCACGAGATGCGCTCTCATACCAGAAGTGTACCTGAGACCGGACTCTGCTTGGGCTATTGGCGCTATGACCTTCTCATCCATTGGCATCATCTTGACAACGTAAGCTTGACCTCTATTTACGTCTTTCTTTATTTTTTTCTCAAGTTTTCATTGTAATTAGCTGTTTCTATAATAAATTATTATATTTTTGGTCTTCGTTCACCAGGTTCGTAGTATCAGTATGGGCCGTAAGAGGGGATACTCCAGTAGTACGTGCGAGTGGGAGAGAGTTATCGTTTATCTTGCTCGCTGGGATTATGATGTGCTATCTCGTCACCTTTGCTCTGGTCTTCCGACCAACGGATATACTATGTTCATTGCAAAGGTAACTTTTACATTCTGCTATTCAGTATTATTCAGTATTGTTTTTAAACGTGATCATCTTAATACTCCATTTCACGAAATCAGCTCGCAAAGAAAAACGTCCATGTGTGCCAATTGGTTTATGCGCGCGACCTTCAATAGCCACTGCTCAACCCTATGAAGTGGGCCATCTTCGCTTATCGCTGAGATGCAAATATTTGGTTTCCTAGAAGTTCAGACTCACAATAAGGAGTATATTTATTTATTTATTTGCTCTGCCAACAGGATAGTATAGTATCACTTAGCCAATTTTTTAAAGCTCTTTTAGAAGCATTGGGCTGAAAAGACTTCTTTTCGTAGGTTTGGTACGGGGTTTTGCTTCACAGTGGTTTACGCGGCTCTCTTGACCAAGACCAACCGCATAGCTCGAATATTCGATGCCAGCAAGCAGTCCGCCAAGCGACCTTCCCTCATCTCGCCCAAGTCTCAGCTGGTCATATGCTCCATCCTTGTTTCTATCCAGGTAAGTAAAATGAGTAGTATCCTGAAAACGGATTAGATACGAGTATTCGGAATGTAATCGTAACCCAATCGTAATCTGCAGGATTGTCAAAGATTCCATTGGGCCCCCATAATAATGGTATTTAATTGTTTGTAGTAAAGGTATCGTTTACAGTATCGTTAGTCCAGCTATACCCATTTCATTTTGGAGATGAGAACGTCATAAGATAATAATGATTCAATACTTTAATTTCCACCAGGTAGTAATAGTGGTGGTGTGGCAGATCGTCTCACCGGCGCGCGCTATCCACCACTACCCGACTCGCGAGGACAACATGCTTGTGTGCGACTCCTACGTAGATGCCTCGTACACTATAGCCTTTTTCTATCCCGTGCTGCTGATCCTGGTCTGCACCGTCTATGCTGTTCTTACGAGGAAGATCCCTGAGGCCTTCAATGAGAGCAAACACATTGGTGAGGGATTTTTCATTATTGAACTAGGAGAGAGATTCAAGCATATGACCTACAATTATAATAGAATCAAAAAAAGAAAAAATATTTAAAATTCAACCGGCAAAATTCGTGTCGGGTCACGTATAATGTAGAAAAGGACATATTTTCAGTCGCATGTTTTGTACAGAAAGTGGTATGCTAAAAAATTCCCATCCTGGCAAGCTTCACCCTGCAAAAGACGCGTGTACCAATGTTCTTCATAGATGCATTAATGTAACAATCTAAAGCATGGCTTTATAAACAGACTTATATTTCCTGCGTTATTAACTCCTGAATATCACGTGATGTATTAATCTCCACTGCAAATCTACATAATGTCGAAGGCTTCATGATGCATACAAAGTGTGTGTTCTGATTGACTTTCCTGCTGCTTTACTTCGCCACTTGATCTGTTTAAATTTGTTTACAATAGGAATAAATCTATCTATTAATCTCTACTGTAACAACCTGTGTATCCTCGCAGGCTTCACGATGTACACGACGTGCGTGATCTGGCTGGCCTTCGTGCCGCTGTACTTCGGCACGGCGAGCCACGTGCCGCTGCGGGTCACCAGTATGGCCGTCACCATCTCGCTCAGCGCCAGCGTCACGCTCGTCTGCCTCTTCTCGCCTAAGGTTCTAAACATATTCTTTTCCAGGCTTAATAGTTCAGTTTGAATGAGAACTTTCTGGATCTCATCATCATCATCATCATCATCAGGCTATATTAGTCCACTGCTGGACATAGCCCTCCCCTAATGAGCGCCATAGCGCCCTGTCTTCAGCTTGCCGCATCCAGCATCTGCCTGCAGTCCTTCGCAGATCGTCATCCCACCTAGTTAGAGGGCGTCCTACACTACGTTTGCCGAGTCGCGGTCTCCACTCAAGAACACGTTTACCCCAGCGGTTGTCGGTTCTTCGCGAAATATGGCCAGCCCACCGCCACTTCAGCTTGCTAATTCTCTGAGCTATGTCGATAACTTTGGTTCTCTGTCGGATGTATTCGTTACGAATCTTATCCTTCAGAGAAACTCCGAGCATAGCTCTCTCCATAGCTCGCTGAGCGACTTTAAACTGGTGGACCAACCCTTTCGTGAGTGTCCATGTCTCGGCTCCGTAGGTCATAACAGGTAGGACACACTGATTGAAAACTTTCGTTTTCAAGCATTGCGGTATGGATGACGAGAAGACTCGACGTAGTTTCCCAAACGCTGCCCAGCCCAGCTGGATCCTCCTCTTGGCCTCCTTCTCGAAATTGTTTTTACCTAACTGCAGAATCTGCCCAAGGTAAGTGTATTCGGAAACGATTTCGAGAAGGTGACCTTCTACGACGACCGGTATTGGATCAATGTGGCCATTGATCATGACTTTGGTTTTATCCAAATTCATGCCAAGACCGATACGTCGCGAGGCTGAAGCTAGGCCGGCCAGCATCTGGTTCAGCTCCTCTAGCGACTCCGCCATTAAGACAATGTCGTCTGCGAATCGCAGGTGCGAGATGTAGTCGCCGTTTATGTTAATGCCCTTTCCTTTCCAGTCCAGCGTCTTAAACATGTCTTCCAACGCGCTTGTAAACAGTTTCGGGGATATAACATCCCCCTGTCGTACTCCTCTACGCAGTTGGATAGGTTTAGACTGCTGGCCCTGTACTTGGACACTCATGGAGGCGGCTTCGTAAAGACATCTCAACACCTCGATATAACGACAGTCTACTTGGCATCGCTGTAAGTATTCCAGAACAGCCCAGGTTTCGACAGAGTCAAAGGCCTTCTCATAGTCCACAAAAGCAAGACACAGGGGCTGATTATACTCTTCGGTCTTCTGTATAATCTGCCTCACTGTGTGAATGTGGTCTATGGTGCCATATCCTCCGCGAAACCCGGCCTGTTCCGGCGGCTGGAACTCGTCGAGTCTCCTGGCGAGACGATTCGTGATCACTCGTGAAAACAGCTTATAGACATGGCTCAGGAGCGAGATGGGTCTGTAATTTTTAAGAAGAGTTTTGTCACCCTTCTTAAAAAAGAGCACCACCAAACTCCCGCTCCATGCCTTTGGAGTTCTCCCACTGTGAAGGACGGCGTTAAAGAGCCTTTGTAATTCCTGTATAACAGGGGCTCCTCCAGCTTTCAAAAGCTCTGATGTTATTCCGTCCTCACCGGGGGCTTTTCCATTTTTAAGCTGCCTCAGAGCTAGCACGATCTCGTCTTGACTGATGTCAGGCAGTTCGTCGGTGTAGTGGCGCGTCAGGGTGGCTCTGGAATCTTGGTCGTCTCGTTGGGAATAAGAAGCATGTGCAGCGTATAATCGGCCATAGAAATCCTCTATCTCGGCGGAGATCTCCGGCTTCGACAATACGGTCCTCCCGTCGTGCGTTGTAAGCTTCGTCAGGTGGCTCCTGCCAAGCTGCTGAGTGAATACTTTGGACCCTCGGTTTTGCTCTATTGCCTCTTCAATGAGGCGTGTGTTGGAGCACCGAAGGTCGCGCCGTACCATCTTCGCAATTCGCTTGTTCAGGCTCGACCTCTCTGACGAAGTCGCTTGGGTGTTTTCCCGCCTTTTTGTCAGCAACCGGAGAGTCTCAGCCGAGAGTTTGGATTTCTTGCCTGTCCGCTGCGTTTTGCAGAACTTGATGCCCTCATCCCTCAGAGTTACGACCAGATTGTGTAGGGTCTCGTCAGCGTCGTCGGTGGGCTCCAAGGCAACAAATCTATCCCCGAGAAGCTGCTGGAACTTCTCGGTGCCCGCCATGATTTGGATTGGGTTTGGTCGGAGCGTGGACTTCATCAGACGGTTTCTCTCAAGCTTCAAGTTGATATTCAGAGAGCCTCGGAGAAGTCGGTGATCGGATCCGGTATTGAACCTGTTGATCACTGTTGAACCAGAACCTGTTGTTGAGACATCTCTGAATATATGCTTGCTATCCGTCATGATGAAGTCGATCTCATTTTTGGTCACAGTGTCGGGGCTTTGCCATGTCCACTTCCTTTGAGGCTGTTTCTTGAAGAAAGAGTTCATCAAGAATAGTTCCTCTTTCTCAAGGAAGTTGACAAGCATTTGCCCCCTGTGATTCCTGACTCCATAACCATGCGGGCCTATTCGGGACTCGCTGCCACTCTGGGTTCCCACCTTGCCGTTAAAGTCCCCCATAACAACGTTGAAGTGAGCCTTCGTAGTGTTATGTAAGGCTTTGGATATGTCTTCGTACATATCCTCAACTTCATCATCCGAGTGTGCCGAGGTCGGTGCGTAAACCTGAATGACCTTCATGCTGTAACGCTTGGACAGCCGAAGGATCAGGTACGCTACCCTGGTCGACACACTAGAGATTTCTTCAACGTTGTTAGAGAGGGCCTTATTGACGAGGAAACCTACGCCACCCTGGGATGTTTTATCACCCTCGCGAAAGTAGAGAAGATGGCCCGAGTCTAGGGTTACGGTGTCCTCCCCCTCTCTACGGACTTCACTTAACCCCAGAACATGCCATTTAATGTTCTCTAACTCCACTTCCAACTGCGCTAGATGATGGTCAAGCCTCAGAGTGCGTCCGTTGAACGTTGCCAGGGTCAGTTGTTTGTGGCAGCCTAAGGTAGCCCGGTGATTCTTAGCACCCCCTACCCCGCCGTTACCATGGCCGCTGCCACGATGGCCAGGAATAGCGAGGCGGCCGGGAACTAGGGGCCGTTTCCTGTGTTGTGCCATCATGGGGTAATGCCCATAATCCCCACGCTGGGCATGCGGGTTGGGGATCGCAGTGCGGTAGAGTTGTACTGCAGGAGGCGCTGCTGCCCACCCCCCGGTTTTGTGTCCCTTAGTCGCCTTTTACGACACCCGCGGGACGAGTTGGGTTGGTGCTATTCTCTAGGCCGACACCACACAGCAGTTCTGGATCTATTCCTTCAAAATTCTTATGTTCACTTTAATAAAGCCTACTAGCCTTGAAGACAGAGATGGAAGAGAGTGGTATTGGTTGTCTATCGGTTAGCGTAGGACAAAGTGCTGGCAAAAGACACAAACTTCAATAGTTTTTGGAGACATTCAGCTATTTTTGGTGGTGATTTCAAATGAAAATCATTGATTTCATCGTTGTTATTTTTGTTATTGTTGTGCAATAAAGTGTTCCCTGAACCCTTAACCGCCCTATGGTGTAGTTGATCCCACAAATTGAATCTTATCACCTTAAAAAAAAATAAAGTCCAAAACCAATGAAAGCACTTACTATCCATGCTTGATTTCGAGTAAACCTATGATCACCCCACAGTTGTACATAATCCTGGTGCGTCCGGAGCGCAACGTGCGCGCTCAGCTGATGCCGGCGAAGTGGGCGCGCGCGGGGGGCCGCGGGGCGGCGGGGGGCGCCGTCTGCGCCGCGCTGGTGGGCGCCGCGCCCCTGCCCCGCGCGCCCGACCCCACCCCCTCCACCGATCGCTCCACGCTCGGGGATACTGGTGAGTTATAACTTACTTATAAAGTACTTCATCATCAACCCATTATGTCCCCACCGAAGGGCACGGGTCTCTTCCCTGAGGAAGGTTTACGTCATACTCCACCACGGGGCCAAGTCCGGATTGGTGGAGGCTTGTAAGACTAGTGGCTGGTCTTACTGTCCGAAGTTTTCAAGCCGCCCTAAGGCCTATAAAGACAATTAAGTACTTAAATAAAAGTGCATAATTAAAAAAAAATACGAGGTTTATTGGACTTAGGGCCAATTTCAGAATTGAGAATTTCGCTAAGTAATTAAATTACTTAACTGTAGTGCTGCTTCATCAAATTTCTTTAGAAAAGAGTGTGGTAGAACGTTTATTTAAGTATTTACTTAGTGTAAATTCTCAATTCAAAAGTCAGCCCTAAGTCCAATAAGTCTATACGAAAGAAAAAATCCCAGGTGTTGGCGGCTTGAAAACTTCTGACAGTAAGACCAGCCACTAGTCTTACAAGCCTCCACCAATCCGGACTTGGCCCCCGTGGTGGAGTATTGTTAAATATATCTTTATCAGGAAAGAGACCCGTGCCCCTTGGTGGGGACCTAATGGGTTAATGAATCCTTAAATAACAGTGCCATTAAGACTCCATACAATGAGAAGAACAAACAGTTTATTTCATGTGAATGTTAATTTGATACGATTCCTTCTATACAAAGGTACAATCGGACTCATACTGTTTTATCAAGAGTCGTCTGGTTGTCTAGGATACCCAGCTGATAGTGTCCAACGGCAGGTCACCGCTTAGAGAACTAGCATTATCACTAAATAGTGGGGATTGGAACAAAAACGGCCGCGTCAAGTCGTATAATGTAACGCTATAAATGTAGTTATCCCGGAAAATTACCGGATATAATGTTTTACTACATTGTTAGACCTAATAGTCTCATCTATGTAGTACAGTCGACAGGTAGTACAGGCCTTAAATTAAGCCTTTATATCCGTGCACTCTATTCCAGTACGTTAAGGGTGAATTTGCAACTAAAATGTAAGGGTTGATGATGAAATATGATGATTATGGCCTTTGTACATTACATTAATCCTGGCCCTTGATGTAGCAAGTTGGGTTGGCTAAGAATCGAAAGGATCAAGGGGTAAGAGATTCTCCATTTGAATAATAGAATATAACTTCAACACAACATAATTACTTCACCTGGGCCTCGATTCAGTTAGTGCATTGTAGTACGATGACAGATACACGGTCGGTCACGTGACGTGTTTTTCATTACATTGACGGCTAGAAGATTTGATATTGTGCGCGCGTAGATTTGAAGCGGCAATAAAAATAAATCGCCATTTTCATGCAGTTGACTTTGTACTACAATGCGTTAACAGAAGTAAGGAACTGGTCCCAAACTAGGATACTTTGTGCTGTGGTAACCAGGCAAGGAAGAATCGCTCGTAGCCTGGGCTGCCTGAGTGATCTTAAACGATCACGAATGTTAAGCAACATACGGCGCGTTCAGTCCATGGATGGGTCTCTGTCTATGACTAACGCTAGTGGCATTTTTCTGAGCGATTCCGTGCTTCGCAAGGCACGTTAAGCAGTTGGTGCCGGCTGCTGTCGATAGATGGCAGTCGTTAATCCAAGTCAGAGGCCTTAGGGCGGCTTGAAACCTTCTGACAGTAAGACCAGCCACTAGTCTTACAATCCTCCACCAATCCGGACTGGGCCCCCGTGGTGGAGTATGGCCTATACCTTCCTCAGGGAAGAGACCCGTGCCCTCGGTGGGCACAAAGTTGGTTGATTATGATGAACCAGGCAAGGACAACACAAACATGGTCATTTGTCTAGACTGTGGCAATATGTGCAAATATACGGCGGCCCCTAGTGGAAATCAAACTCACAACCTCCAGCCTGGTAATCAAACATGATACTAGACCAACTAGACTATCAGACACTTAACGATGACATTGGAAATAAACTAAAACTAAAATAAAAACGACGAACTGGAGTATCGTCAAATATTCGAATAATTCTATTGTTTTTACTACGAGTAAATGTTGCCCACCGCTAGAAATATACTAGTTTGAGATCAGAACCAGTGATTGTGTTGTGCGAAAATTAATCGTATTATTAATCTCATACGCATCTGTGTATTATTTCAATGGAATAAATCAAGCTTTTTTCAAGCTTTCGTCATTTCGTCATTCGAACTATTCCTTAGCTAATTCGATTCCAGCGCTGGAAATTGCGTCCTCGTTTGTAATTAGTTATGATGAAAAAGAATATAAATTAAAACTTACGTGTAAAAATGACACAAAATAAAAACAGGCATATTACCGCACAGACAGCAGCTAGAATAGTTACATACTTATAGATAAATATGTGTGTAGAATATATATATACCTCTTGTAAACTATGCACTTACGATTAAGTTTTTATCCATTGCAACCAGGTATATAGAATAAATAATAAATTAAGATATATATATATATAATTATATTTAACATATCAAATATAAACACAAATTTAGCATTGCTTTTGTCTAAAAATTGATTTTAATATTAAGAATAATGAATGATAGGATTAACTACAATATTATTGTGTTATTTTCAAAATAGCCTCAGTTTCGCAGTAGTCTAGGCTTAAAAGCCATTTATAAACTTTAGTTTTTGCTTCACGAATTGAGTCATATTTTATATTGCAGAGTTGGACACATTTATTGTAAATAAATGGGAAATTAAATTTGCAAAAACGGTGAGCAAAGTCTGTTTTAGTGGGAGGAATCTTAAGCTTAAAATTTCGTTGTTCCAGTAACTTGCAATATAGGGGCGAATTTATTACTAGTTTGTGTTGAGATAGCAATGCTCTTTGAATATAAAGTTGACGCACTGACAATACTTGGGCCTCCAAGTACAACGCGCGGGTAGGATAGCGGAAGGGCCTTCTCAGCATCACCTTAAGCACTGATCTTTGGGCTCGTTCTATAGTGATAAGGTGAGTTTTGGCTGCACTACCCCAGGTTGAAATTCCATAAAGAAGCAGTGACTGACAGAGTGCAATGTAAACTAGCTTAAGATGAGGTTTACTAGCCCCGTCCCGAAGGAGCTTCATAATTCCTACAAGCCTTCTGATACGTCCAGACAGTGACAATATGTGCTGGTTGAAAGTAAGTCTCTCGTCCAAAATTATACCGAGGTATTTAACGCACGTAGCCCTTTTGATAGATTCGCACGAGCAGGCTTGCAGTTGAGTTGAGTTACATGTGTGAATTTTCAGACTAGAAGTCATCCCTGGAGAAGAAGCCTTTGTTTTATGAAAGCAAAGATATTGCGTCTTAGAGGCATTTAAGGCAAGAAGGTTGTTTTTAAGCCAGTTTGATACTGTGCAGAGGCCGGCTTCTGCTGCCGAAAAGACGCTGACCCACGTTGAGCCGGTGAAAATGAGCGCGGTATCGTCAGCGTAGCATACGACATCAGCTGAGGACTGGCATAAGCACGCCTCCAACAGGTCGTTAATATATATTAAGAAAAGGGTGGGACCCAAAATACTACCCTGGGGAACACCGAAAGTAATAATGTTTGCGTTGCTAACTACCGTGTCCACCCTGGTGCAAGATTTGCGCAATGTTAGATAGGATCTGAACCATTCCAGCGTGACACCCCTGACTCCCATGGTTTCGAGTTTTCTTAGCATAATCTGGTGAGAAACCGTATCGAACGCTTTGGAAAGGTCCAAAAAGGCGCCGATACATGCCTTTCCACCATCCAGAGCCAAAGATACTTTCTCGAGCAGAAGGTTTGCTGCTTCCTCTGTCGATTTTCCCCGTCGAAAACCGAACTGGTTCGGAGATAGAAGGTTGCTTTTTTCCAGGTATGAAGTCAGTCTGTTGTTAACCACTTTTTCCAGTAACTTTGAAAACACGCTGAGCAGAGAAATAGGCCTAAAATTACTGGGATCGCTCTTACTTCCGCTTTTGAATATTGGAATAACCACTGCCGACTTCCAGCAGTCTGGAAATTCACCATGCGATATGCTCAAGTTAAAAATGTGAGTCAGAGGGTGAACGAGAAGATGAGCTACCTTTTTAACTATGTCATTTCTAACTCCGTCCAAGCCTGGCGCACTATTAGTCTTTAAGTTTTTAATCAATTTACTAACTTCGTGTACATCGGTCGGGAGCATAAAAAAAGAATTATATGAAGAACGAGTGGCTGCGCTAACCTTCATCGCTAGATTATGTTCCGTTTCATCGGAAACCCGCAAAATATTATCTGCCAGTTTGCGTCCTACGTTGGCAAAATAATTATTACACGTGTCCAATGACTTTTGTGGTGTGTCCTCTATCAGCAGTAGTTCATTAGTGTGGTTTTTAGCTTTTTTGTTTAAGTCACATATATCCTTAATAGTCTTCCAAAGATCTTTCGTATTATTTTTGTTTTTCTCTAATTCACTTTCTTGGTAGTTTAGTTTTACTTTTTTCAATAAATTATTACAGAAATTTCGATACCTTTTATATGAGATAAGAAGGATCGTGTTAGATGGGTTTTTGCGAACTTTATTATGGAGGTTGTCACGATGTTGCATGCAGCGTAACAATCCTGGAGTTATCCACTTCTTAAGTGTGTATTTAGAACGGCTAACAGTAACTGCTTTTGTGTGTTTTGAGGTGATTTCTTCGATTGCGTCTGAGAATTTCAAGGCTGCCTCTGAAGCATCAGAGGCATTTAAAACAATTGTCCAGTCCTTACTTTGTAGGTCTCTATCTATACCACTGATATCAGTTTTCATCTGTTGTCGCTTGCGTTTCGATATTGATAGGTCAGTCGCGACGCCAGCCATGACCAGATCGTGGTCAGTTAGATCTGTCCGACAAGTAATACCAACTGCTTTAGATATTTTTGAACTAATATAGATGTGATCTAGGCATGACGCTTCCCGAGTAGGTTTTGTAATTGCGGGTCTGAGGCCATGTTCAGCTGCTAAGCATTGGTAAGTGATATTGTTGTTGGATATTATATTAGGCATAATATTCATATTTAGGTCGCCAACAAGGATAATGCGGGAATTTTGTTTGATTTTGTTGAATGTTTCGTCTAGAGTATTTAAAAAATTATCTAAGTTTTTAAATGAGGGCGACCTGTACACACAGAAAATATGCAATAAATTAGGGAATTCTACTTGGAGAACGTTCGAATCAAGAACCGGGGGCTCAGATACGTTAACGTTCCAAATTTCATTAACGTATACCACCACACCTCCGGCTTTATTGATGTAGTTAGTTGTGTAATAATTAGAATACCCGTTTATCGTTCTAATGATTGAACTGTTATGAAGATGACACTCTGTCAGGACTATAATGTCGAAGATACATTCCAAACGTTTCAGGACCGTAAGGAATTCGTCAAAATTTTTTTGTAAACTACGTATGTTAAAATTCAGAATCTTAAAGTCATAATTACGATCGAGTAAATTTTTGCAGTGTTCAGGAAAATCGATGGCGTGGCAAGGTATAGATAATGATTCGTCAATATCGGTAAGTACATCTGCTATCGAGTTTGTCATCATCATGTGATGCCAGGATGCATGTTTTGAAATGAAGCCCTTGCCAAAAAGCCGCCGCTCCGATGATTCCAATGGTACCTGGTGGGAAATAGTGACCTACATAGTTTCCATTTGCAAAAATTAATACTCTGTTTAATGTGTTTGCGTATAATTGGAATAGATAAAATCAAATAAAAATACTGAATAAAATAAAGATAAGTATATTGAGGTAAGTAAATAAATATATATTGAGGTAAGTAAATATATAATATATTATAGTGATCAGGCAAAAGTAATATGGGTGCTGCCCTATTGTGGACTATTATTGTTACAAATATCAGTACAATTGACATAAAAAGCAAATAACATTCTATAAGATTAAAGGAGTCCAGATTTGGCCCAAATGTTAAGTGTTTATTCAGATTGTAAGGACGGATCAACGCTTGAAGCGCCGAGCAGCTCATGAAGAGCAGATTGGGAGCGAATCTGAATGGCTGGAGATCCTTCCCTTTTTCTGATATAGACGGAGCCGTTGTGGGTCCACCAGTACTTGTAGCCAGATTTGTTGGCTTGTATTCTGGTCTCACGAAATAACAATCTATTTTCGCGAGTAAGACGCTCGTTGAAATAAATCTTGTGGCCAAGGTTGTCGACTTCGATGTCCGTTGTAGTTAGGTTTCTTCTCGTTCTAGCTGCCTGTATGAGTTCGTTTCGTTTGTTACGTCTGACTAAGCGCAGTACTACGGGACGTGCAGCTTTCCCACTGGAAGAAGTGTTGGCATGTGTCTCGGCGGTCTTTTTCGGCAGCCTAGGGCCAGCTCTGGATACCCAGTCTATATCACTGTTTTCCAGGTTAATTCCGATTTTGCGTGCAGTAACTTGCACTATGTGTTGCAAATTTTCATGGTTAGACTCCGGAATGCCTGCCAATTCGATCACATTTTGCAAGTCTGCCTGTGCCGCAAAATTGATTTTCTCCTCCAGGAGGCATATATGAGATTTTAGCTCCTGAATTACAGTATCTTGCTGTTCGAGCTTTCTAAGTCTCGCTTCGGACTCGTCAAGCCTAATTGTTACTTTTTCTAGCCCATCATTGCATATTTTTAAGGCCGTGGACATTTCGGTTATCCTGTCGCCAAAGGACGACATGTCCTGCCTGAGAAGTCGAATCTCAGATGTGAGAGCCTCCAGTTCGCTCGAGTTATTCACCTGATTGCGCCTGCGATCACGAATAGTAACATTTGATTTATCGATGTCGTCCATCCTGCGTGCTGGGGTGAGAGTCTCGTTGCCAGTCTTTCTCCTCGTGCATTTACACTTTGGACAAACCCATTGTGACCGCTCGTCCTCATCGCGAAGAACACTACCCATGCAAATTATGTCTGTGTGGTAGTGTTCCCTACACTTTTCGAGCGTGCAGCTTATGAATTTGTTGTCGCATATGGGCTCTAGACAACCATTACATTTCAATGTAACAACGTGTGGGGACGACATGGTTTGAGTTTCTTTTATTTTACCTCAAGATGGGCAGAAGGTAGACAAGTAAAAGTAGTTCTGTCTGCTTGATAACTGGCAGCTGCAGCGCGGGATGTAGATTGGAGCGTTTAGTAATGTAGACTTAACCGCTTGAGTATGCTGAGTAGCTAGGTTTGGCTTGTCGCATCTACTGAGGCTGTGACGAAAGGGTCGTAAGCGCCATGCAGATCGCGGCGCTTACGCGTTCTCATCAGAGAGTGATGTAAACAGTAGCTCGAGTTTATTATCTTGAAATTACCACTTAATTCGTGTCGATAGGCCACAAGTAAAACCTTTATTCATGAGAAGTGGAGACACTGTCACTATTTCACGTGATACTACACAAGAACAATAACTATAAACGTGTAAAATTATTTTTTAAAAGTCTGAGCTATAAATAGGATGTTGCTCGTATAACGTTCCGCGTTCATCAAAATTGATTGAATGAATAGAATGCGTTAGAAATGCGTTAGAAATATATTTGTCTTCGTTTTAATGTACAAAAACTACTGAATTACATGATACAATTGAGAAACAATACATTGTAAGTTTAGTGAGGGCCTGGAGATCTGTAGAGTATAGAATAGAATATTCATGAACATGCCGGTTTAGTTTCAAGTCGACGCGAGCACGTTATCAATAATTCCAGGCGTCAATGGTAAGAAAAAACTTGTCCCATGACCTGATCGTCTATCTGTCATCGTACTACAATGCACTAATAGAATCGGGGCCCAGGACAAGTTACTGTGGTGTGTGAAAATTTATTCATATTATTATTATACTGATAATCTTATGTATACTCGTCTGTGTATTCCTCGAATCAGCCGATAAAACTTTTTTCAAGCTTTCGTCCTTCGCTAATTCGATTCCAGCACCGGAAGTGGCGTCTGCGTCTCTAATTAGTTGTTTCCGTCGCTAACTCGGTATGAACTCGGCACTTCCAGAACTTAGTTTTTGTTTCTTCACTGTTCACACACTTTCCTTGACTTAACTTGGGACTAGACGGAGTAACAAGATACAAAAGGTTTGATTAGTTCCTGAATTAGGTTACAGTCGGTTACCGAGTTGAATCTTCCATTTCAGATGTGTTGGAATTCGGTTAACTTAAATTAAAATTTTTCATCATCAACCCATGTCCTCACCGAGTGGCATGGGTCTCTTCTTGCCAAGGGGGCTTGTAAGACTTAACAACTGTCATCCTATCGACGGCAGCCGGCACCAACTGCTTAAAAACATCTACTACAAAAATTCTACAGGTTAAACCAATACTTTTCTGTGAGTTCCGTGACATTTAATTAACTCGCGCGTATTTGATATATTGGGATACCGCCGTTTAGCCAAAGTATTTTTCGCCAAATTTTACTTCCCAATAAACTTATGGCATCAGTTTCATTTCCCAAATGAAACTTTAGCAAGTTTTCATTTCGCATTTTATTCATTTGGTCAAATTATCATTTCGCATAATTTTACTGCGTCAAGTTTTATTAAGACAAACGTTTATTATGCTAACGTTTTATTTTGGCTTTTATTCATTTGGTCAAATTGTTATTTGGCATAAATATAGTTGACGATTAGGTACTAATTATTATTGAACGGGGGGTCGGCGATGTAAAGAATACGTGGCAACAGAAATATCGGAGCGTTAGGTTCTCTATGTAAGATCGAAAACAGACTCGACTTTGTTGTGTCATTTACACACATTGCCGGCAGCGTATTCGGTATTGTATGGAAAGGTACTTTTGTCAAACGATACTTTTGACTGAATAATGCTTGGTAAAATGAATTTTGACCAAGTATTTATTAGGTAAACAATAACTTGCCATAATAACTTTTGCTAACTGTTTATTTGCTTTAAGTTGTTTTGAGAAATGTTTTTTTGCCAAGTGATAATTTGCGGAAAATAGTTTGGGAAGTAATACTTTGGGAAACGATTTTTGGCAATACATTAGTAAACCGATATATTTTCAGAAAGTTCTTTTACACTCTTACATTGCCAAGAATCACCACTTACTCTAGTTTCTCGTAACGAAAAAATAAAGTGCTTATTATGTACTTATGTAGCACAAACACTCCCGTTAGATTAAACTAAACAAAGTGTGCAATAGGGCCGGAATGGCCTATAAATCAGTTTTAGCGCGAGCTGGCAAGTAGGCCGCGCACAGGCGGCTGGGGCTTGTTCCGCTCCGTGGGCTTAGAAAGAAATAAGTAGGTTGGTTGGTACTGGAAACGTTAAAAGAGGTATATAAAGATGTACATAACGAAAACTTTATGCCGAATACACTTACTTGTCCGGATTGGTCGAGGCTTGTAAGACAAGTGGCTGGTGTTGCTGACAGAAGTTTTCAAGCCGCTCAAAGGCCTCTGACTTGGCTTAACGACTGCCATCTATCGACGGCAGCCGGCATCAACTGTTGAATGTGCCTTGCAAAGCACGGAACAGCTCGGAAAAATACCGTAGTGGAGTAGGTATGGCCTGATAACTAGTTGACAGTTGACTAGATGTTTATTAGGAAATAATTACACAGTTAGGTCAGTTTTAGCCATATCCGGATTTAAAGAGCGTTACTTTTTTTGTGTGCATTACTTTTTTTCAACTTTGATTAACTTTATTAAGGTTAAGCAACATAGGGCGCGTTCAGTGCATGGATCGGTGACCGTTCTATGGCTAACGCTAGTAGCATTTTTCCGAGCGGTTTCATGCTTTGCATGGCACGTTGGTGCTGGCTCGCCCGGCCGCTTGGAAAAATACCGTAGTGGAGAATCGCCTGTACCTTCCTCAGGGAAGAGACCCGTGCCCCTCGGTGAGGACATAATGGGTTGATGATGATGATGAATAACTTTATTACGGTTGCACTTGCTTAACTTGTTGTAGAAAAAAGAAGCTTTTCCTAAAAAGGATTTTGATGAATTGAAAACCTCCTCTTTTTTGAAGTCTGCTATAAAAGAGAATCTTTTTCGCATGAAAAACAGATTCTTTTGATGTTTTCTAGCATAAAGCGCGCTTTCAGAGTGAGTGACAAACACGTCTTCAATTCAATTCAATATTAGACTTAGGAGATGAATTCAGATTATTTTTAGACACCACAGCTCTTGGCAGAACTTTGCGTGACAAAAAATCTTTTACGTTTTTATCTGTAATATAATATAGACTCAAACTCAAGCTACTCTCTCGTACTCTTAATTAATCCGGTCTGGCCAAAGAGATATTTTATTATATATTTTTCAATTCTGGATTGCTCTAATAATACATGCATACGTGAATACCGACCGTACCGGCGGCGGCCGTGCATGAGTAATGAATATCGATGTGAAAGTGATTTGTCAGGAGCGTGGCAAATGGCAGTCTCTGGTCTCTACTTACCCCTCTGGGATACAGGCGTGAGCTTATGTATGTAAGTATATTATATGCGTACATACATAGATGTACAAGGGCGCGTTTAATGGTAAACACATAATTTGTAGGTTAAAGTAAGTTTTTTAAAATAAAATTCCAGAAAATATTCTGTCCCTGCCGTGCCAGGTAATAAATTTAAAATTGTCATTAAACAAGCGCTATGTAACGAGATCTATATAGAATAGACGAATTTATAAATGGTGTAAGCTGTTAGCAGTAAACAAATTCTACAACGAGCTAGTCATTAGTACTTCATAGATAATTTATAATGTAGGGTTTAATTTTTTTTCATAAATGTACAACCGCTGTGACTGGCTGCGAAAAACTATGCTACTATCAATGTTTTGGCATAGCAAGTGTTGAATGCACTCAGGGTCTTAAGCTTATTACGTAGATAGATATATTCTAATGTAGGTACCAAGTTATATAGGTATTATTTTTTAGGTGATTTGGAATAAATGTTTAGAGTGAAGTTTTTTTTTTCGCCGCTTTTTTTATCCCGAAACATTCTTTTTCACACTTCAATGCTGCGCCTAACATTATAAGCACTTTGACACTCAACAAACAAAATGTAAATTCTTTCCGTCGAAATAAATGTATAATATCTGATTTCTAATTTAAGACGTTATTGAAAAGACTGGCAACGGGTAGTGCAATAAAAAAGTGAAATAGTAATCAGCTTACATAAACGAGGAAATACATAATTTAGACCTTTAGGTGGGGGTGGGGAAGGTGGAGGAGTAATACAATCTGTTGTCAACCTACCTAAACGATAAATAATAGGTAAATGAATAAAATATAACGACAATAGTGCATACATACAATTTAAATATAAATAAAATTAACATATCTGTCCTCAGGGAAGAGACCCGTGCCCCTCGGTGGGGACATGATGGGTTGATGATGATCATAAACATATCTATATCAAACGCGAGTGTACACTTTACTTGCATTGAGTTCAGATTGCGTCCTGTGTTTATCACATGACACAAGTTAAGCAAACTGGTAATTAACTGCGGAGTCATTACGCGGAGTTGCGTAAAACACGACGAAGTTTTTATCTAACAGCCACATAAACTTTGTCCGAGGCGAATGCAACATTTATTAGCACTGTAAAAGCGCAATAAAACATGTGCAAAATCCGCGGCTAAAACTCATAAAACGTAATTAATGCGGAAGAGAAGTTTGCAGGACGAATACGCAGATTTAGTACACGTTATTTAGATAGGCTAAGTATACACCGTGACATCTAACTGCTGCCATGTCTGTCTGTCTGTAGGTCTGCCTACCCTTTATTTCGGGCACATATCGAAGTTTTGAGTTGTAATTAAAAGAACGTCTCCTCAACTCTACGCTCACAATTTGAAAAAGAAATATTTACCATAAATCCTGCTAACAAATATTTATTTTTTAATTTTATTCCACTTACGAGTTTGTGTAAAAATGAACGAGCTAAGATTTATTGCCGTTCGTTTAATTCCATGCATGGTCGCAGTGTTGGCTTCCACCGCGCGCCATTCACTAACTTTGTAAAGATAAATTGCAGAGAAACGCCGATATACCTATCAAATGAAATCGGCAATCGTGGTTGGACAAGAGTCAAAGTTACCTAATCCAATAGAGGTGTAAATTAATTTCCAGATCTTTTCGGAATGATCTGAATATTAGGTAAGGTAGGGTTCTACGAGTCCACGCAAATAAGGTTACCATTTTCATCTAGTATAGTCTGGAGTGTCTCATCTATTCTAACTAAAGCCCAAAATCTTATGGAAATTGTTTCAGAACAACAGTTGTTCTAAAATAATTTACATAAGCTTCCGGGCTGAAATATCAGTTACTGATGTTGCATTCATAATTTCAAAGCTTGTTTGAAATTCATACTAACTTCTTCTCTATAAATTGTGATTTTCAACGTCGACCTGACATTGTCATTATTATTAATTATTATTTCAAATGAAAGCAATTATTTATTGGCTCAAACATATTATGTCATTCGTAATTTACGGGTGTCAATAAACAAAGGCTGTCGGTAAATCACTTTGGGTCAACATGCTTTATCGATATCGATAATTTATGTGTGCCCAGGGGGGTCTTAAGTCCCAGCATAGGGCTGGGGCCCGTGGCCACACAAGAATTTGGAGCCCTTTCCGAAAGGAAATTATACTAAAATAAATATTGACGAAACCATTTATAATTGATGCAAATTAGAATATTAAATGTATAATTTACTTATTTAGACCTAGGACTTTCAACACAAATAAATAATAATAATACAGGAGAAAACTAAATAAATGATAATAATAATAAGAAACAATTTTTTGTCCACACTTTTATCTCCCAAGAACAACTTATTCAAAGCGAGGACATTTTTGTTAATTCAGAAAAAAAATTAGGTTTATATTTTGAACGATAAATATAGTTCTCAATATCGTATACGATGAAGGATGTCATTGCAAACTCGATACTGAAAACTCAACAAATACTGGCATTGAATTTTAAGTAATTTTAATTTTAAATTACTTAAAGTTCAATCTTACTACTTATAATAAATTAAAACCAACATTTTCGTCCCCTCTCTTAACGTAAGTATCGTGACATTCTTCCGGATCCCAATTTCTAGTTCACGTCATCAAAGGGCGCCTCCTAACGGCTTTTATTCCGTCATAAAAAACCATAAGGGAATAATCAAACCTTTATTGTTACAGATAAAACCACACTTTCGGACAAGTACATCCAGACCGATGACGTCACCAGCCACCGGAAAACAACGAACGGTGACTTGAGTATACTCGGCAGGGACGAGAACCCGTTACTGCTGAACCCTTGTAGGCTGGCTGAGCTGACAGCTGGCCTGCCAGGGTTTGAGGTTAAGAGACTTGAGGGAGCTAAGCTCGAGGATACAAGGCTCGAAGGTACAAGGCTCGAGGGGACAAAGCTATTGAATGGTCCTCCAGGTGTTACAGTGCTCGGAGCAGAGATCCGCTTATAGCGCAAGTCTGGAGACAGGGTGAGCCAGCGCCGTCGAAGACCTGTGCTAGTCTGAAAATGTTGCAGAGACAATTGAGTTTCTATAGCCAGTTTCCTGCATTAATCAGATTTTTTTATGATGAGTTGTATTGCTTATTCCCCCCGTTTTCTCGTGGTCCTACTTTTTTGTCCTACTAGCAGGACCACGAGGGAGACTTATTTCTGTCTGTCCTACTATGTGCCTTAGTAGCTGTTGTCAATTATTTAAACCACATAGGCACATAGTAGGATAGAAAGAAATACGTCTCCCTCGTGGTCCTGCTAGTAGGACAAAAAAGTAGGACCACGAGAAAACGGGGGGAATAAGCAATACAACTCATCATAAAAAAATTCTACTGTCCTACTAGCAGGACCACGAGGGAGACGTATTTCTTTCTATCCTACTATGTGCCTATGTGGTTTAAATAATTGACAACAGCTACTAAGGCACATAGTAGGACAGACAGAAATAAGTCTCCCTCGTGGTCCTACTAGTAGGACAAAAAAGTAGGACCACGAGAAAACGCCCCTTATTGCAGATATTTTTTTTGGAAAAAGGTGTTTCTCTAAAATTCCTTTCCCGCCACAAGGTCCACACGCCAGACTATTTTGATTGGTTTGAAGCCGTTCATCGAGTGTTAAACGGAATTGTGCTTTTGTAAATAAGACCGATAGAGTTTATAATTAATTAATTAATTATAAGTAAAGCTAGCTGTTTTTACTGTAAAATAAAATATATAGATTACCTACCGTTAATTTAAAATAGATATTAAAATGCTACGATGGAATTTAAAATTAGGCAACTTGATTCTGTCAACATTAGTTATATAATAATCCATTTCATTTTGAAGTTTTACTGTGTGAAACGAAGCGAAAACTTAGTTTTGTAAGTGATTACGTCAGAAGTATCTTGTGGAGATAGTTAAACGAGCTAGGATTATCAAACAACGGTTTGATGATAAAAATACAATGAAATAACATACATAGAATTGGAATAGAAAGGCAATCGTGGGTCGGCGGAAAAAACACAGAAAAAATCACAATTTTTGACGTAGCGTGACCGCAGTGATAGATTAATTAAAACACAAATATGTACAGTCTGAAAGCTTTTACAATATACCTCAAGCTCTAGCGTAGGCTTCGGTTTTCGCCGAAAGCACACGAGTGTAATAGGTACTACTTCCTGCTCTGTATTAGTTTTTTTCCATCATAATATTTGTTCTTATTTCAAAATTGAGTGTCATATTAGTTCCGATATTTATATAACACGAATATATCCGATTCTATCCGATAGTAGCTGAGGTATATTCTGAAAGCTAACAGACTGTACAGCCATATTAATAATCCGTTTCCGCCTTTCTCTTCTAATTTTAAATTTTACCGTAATGAATGAGTCCATCTGTTTTCTAACTTCGCATCTTGTTAGAGAATCCTCTTTTATTGTAGCCTATATACGTCCCTCTTAGGCTATGGATTTTTTTATATTATTATTTTTAGTTATTTCGATGAAGGTTCTTAGGAAAATAAACTTTTGTTTTATTTTATTTGTATACGTCCCACCGTGTGAGTCCGACTGTTAGGCACCAGTCACGCTGACCACGCGCTGACCGTCAGCGCTGATAGCCAAAATTATATCGCTGGTCAGCGCTGAACAGTCGGCATTTTTTTAAAACGCTCCTTAGGACGTAGTTCATAATCGGCCTGTCAGCGCCGCCGCACAGTAGGCCGAAAATCACGTTTCATAGACATTCAAACTGACATGTCATAAGTGACACTTTTTTTGGTTGGATGTGATTGAGAATACTTGCTATATGCCTTACATAATGAACTTTCAGGTTTATAATCGTAAACAACGCGCTCAGAAATTTTTTCGAAAAAATTTGTATGGACTCGGCATAAAAAATTATGATATCTCCGTAATCGCACAATTGCGCCTAATATCCTCTGAGTTTATTAATATATATATTATTTAGGATTTTTGGGCATACTTCATGTTGCGGTCAACCATGCATTTTTTTTTTTCTTAGATTTTTAAAAATTTTTCAATTTTTTTTGTTATTTTTTCATTTTTACCTAATAATTAGCTTTACATAGGCGTATATAGACTAGGCATTAATGCAAAATAATTATGGACAATAGTAGAAAGCGAAAATCGCTTTAAAATACTAATTAGCTGATATCTGACAATTATCTAATGATCCTCTAAATCTTCAATAAAATTAGGGAAATTATAGTTTGTAAATGATGTTTTAAATAACTGCCGACTTGTTGAATATCTTTATCTATAAAATAATTAGTTTCTCATAAGTTAGTACATTAGAGGGTAGTTAATAAATTACTTGTTCGGAAACAAAATAAGGTGATTAGTAAATTACTTGTTCGGGCACAGACACTAAAATCGATCGCAATAAATAGGAATACACTTAAAGAAAATAATTTAGTATTCTTCAATCATTGAAAGTACAAACATTATGGCAAGCATAGTAACTAATTTGGATTTGTTCGTTATTTTGAAAAACGCAGACAAACTCAGCGACTATAATTTTTTGTTCAAAACAGTGCTATCTCGTTTAAACAACAGTGTATCTGAAGAAGATTGTGTTACTTTAAAAGAATTTTGCCGGAGATTCACTAGAGCTGCACAGAAACGATATGAATCAACACATCGGAAATATGAGTTATTCCGAACTCACTACGAAAGTTGGCTTGAAACTGATGTTGATTGGCCGAGTTGCTTGAAAGAAAATATACATTCGATTATTCAGCATGAAGGAAGTCCTATAGTGCCCCTTTTGGAGTCATCGTCAAACGCTACTGGTTCATCTACTGAGCCCTCTACATCATCAATTGGAACAATGACGAAAAGAAAAATCGCAAATCGTAAACCTTTTGAAGACTTGGGAACGAAACAGAAAAAGAGGCGAAGTGGAGACCTGACTGACAAAGATTCCAGTGAGCTCGTATTTGCTACGATTTCAAAGTTAAAAGATGAAGGCCAGAACAACATGGCTTCTGTGATTGAATACATGGTAAAACATCCAGAATCAATCAAAAATCTACATGATTTAACTGCCAAACCAACCACTAAAGAAACGTTTTCTCCTCAAAAAGCACTTGGTTTACTAATATCTCTGAAATTGTCAAAGTGGCAATACATAACTTTGCGAGAATCAGCAATTCGAGAAGGCCTTAAACACTTGTACCCTTCGTATTATTGCGTGCAAAAAGAGAAGAGTGTGTGTTTTCCACCTGAACCAAAAAATGCAATTACGGTGACAGATTCCTCAGCGAAAATTTCACTGCAAGCTTTGCTAGATTTGACAGCAAAAAGAATAATTCAATCGTTGCCAGAAAGTATGCAAAATAAAGAACTCGTTTTAATATCAAAATACGGGTTTGACGGAGCATCCAGCCAAAGCCGATACAAACAGAAAATGGATTCTACAGAAGATGACTCAACTATCTTCATGACTTCGTTGTCACCACTGAAGATGACTTGTGAAGACGTCACAGTTTGGGAGAACCCAAAGCCATGCTCCGCAGCGTACTGTCGTCCAGTGCAATTCATCTTTGTTAAAGAAAGTGAAACAGTGGTGAAGAAAGAAAATGAAAGAGTCAAAGCTGAGATATCAGCTCTCCAACCATCCGATTGTGATAGCAATATGGTGAGTCATAAGCTAATGCTCGCCATGGTTGATGCCAAAATAAAAACTTACCTCTCTTCTAACGTAAGATCGAATGCAGTTTGCTATATTTGTTTGGCAAAACCTTCGGAGTTGAACAACTTAGAAGAAGTTAGAAAGAAATCTACAGAAGATGACTTGATGGAGCTCGGACTTTCATCACTACATGCGCGGATTAACATTATGGAATGTCTTTTGCATATAAATTAGATATTAAGAAGTGGTCTGCTAGAACAGAAAGTGAGAAAGCTGCAGTGGATGCAAGAAAAAAATCAATCCAAGCCAAGTTCAAAACGGAACTCAACCTATTAATTGATGTCGTAAAACAAGGTTATGGCACAACTAATGACGGCAACACTGCACGACGATTCTTTGAATTTCCTGAAAAGACTGCAAGTATCACTGGACTAGATGAAGATCTGATCCGAAGATTTGCTGTGATTTTGCAAGCTATAACTTCAGGTCAATCCATCAATGTTTCAAAATTTAAAGAATATGCCTACACAACTGCTGAAAAGTATGTAGAATTATACAACTGGTACTACATGTCATCAACAGTGCACACGATACTGCTTCATGGAGCTGAAATTATTGCTGCTAACGCAATAGTACCGATTGGGACTTTATCTGAAGAAGCTTCAGAAGCGCGAAATAAGGACTTCAGAAAATTCAGGGAACATCACTCACGTAAAAAGAGCAGACTGAGTTCAAACGAAGATATATTTAATTTTCTTCTTATCTCTTCCGATCCGTTTATTTCAGCAATAAGACCAACGATGGATGCAAAGAAAAAGAAAACTTTGTTTGCGGAAACATTGGATCTGCTGAACATTCAAACGCCTGAATTCGAGTTTAAGGATATTGCTGATATAAATTCTGACTCGGAGTTTGACTCTGAAGATAGTGATTCAGATTAGGCAATATTTTAAAGTAATATATTTATTGTTTTATTTATATTTATCATATAATTTTATTGTAATAATTTTTAAATCAATTTTTTTAGCATTTTTAGAGAGTCGAAAAACATATATTTTGTCGAATCGAAGAAAAAAAAAACGCATGGTTGACCGCAACATGAAGTATGCCAAAAAATCCTTAATAATGTATATATTAATAACCTCAGAGGATATTAGGCGCAATTGTGCGATTACGGAGATATCATAATTTTTTATGCCGAGTCCATACAAATTTTTTCGAAAAAATTTCTGAGCGCGTTGTTTACGATTATAAACCTGAAAGTTCATTATGTAAGGCATATAGCAAGTATTCTCAATCACATCCAACCAAAAAAAGTGTCACTTATGACATGTCAGTTTGAATGTCTATGAAACGTGATTTTCGGCCTACTGTGCGCCGAGTGTCAACGTGACTTTAAAACCGGCCTAAGAGTAAGGGCTTTGTTACCACGCGTATTCACAGCGGATTGGCAATTTCAAGCGCTGAGGCACAGAACAAATTATAAAGAAATGAAATGTAAATAGTTTTTTTGTACTAACATCAAGTATTGTGCAACAAAATTGGTGTAAAAAAAAACTGCTTAATAAATAAAATAAAACTTAATATACATACTTGTAAATTTTTGGTCCGCATCAACTTACGTTTATTTTTATCGAACGAGTCCGACCGGGTCCATATTAGGTAATAATCTGTGGCAGAGACAGCGTAAAGGTAGGTATGTAAACACTTTGAAAGTCAGCCTAAATACTTGTATTTAATAAAAATACGTATTTCTGTAACAGCCAATGTTTCAAGAAAATAATGTTGTTATTGGGTTATCCTTATGGTTTTTCGAGGATAATGTATTGTTTACAGAAAAGCAAACGTGTATCCCAGGTAAGCTCAGATGTCAAGTCACCATGTTAAATTGTATCCGGGATTGTAACGAAATGGCGGGATTTATACGAGTGATGTTCGAAGTTATTTTCTATCTTTCTTATTTGCGGCTGTTTCTGTCTCTTGTGAAATGAAAAGGGCATTTTGTTGAGAACTAAGTTTGACGTTCCAATCGTGCTGTTGTTTCAACCGTTGCTGGCTTTTACCAGGTAGTTTAAAGTTTCCTTTGTTACGGTTAAACTTAGACTTGTTTTGTGAAATACGAGAAAAACAGATTGTTATATAACCCCCTTTTTCTAAATTAAATATTAGACGAACTCAACATTTTGGGAATTCAACATTTCGGGATTACGAGTACTATGAATTCGACATTTTTCTAATTCAACATTTTGAGATTACTATGAATTCAACATTTTGCGAATCCAACATTTTGGGATTCAACATTATGCGAATTCAACATTTCAGAAATTGATTATTTTAAGAATTTAACATGGTATGCCTGAAGGATTAATTTTATGTGCTAATAATGGTTTAATACTAATACTTGAAATATTACCTACAAATATTCAATACTTATTTTGCTTAAATTAATGAATGAAAACGTGGAAAATACTCTATATTCGTACGAATGGATTACACTGCAAATAATTATAATACAACGGAATTTGCCCTTGTTAAAAAATAGTGGTATTATTGTGTGTTCATTTTCTGAAGAAAAAAAAAAATGAACCGGATATGTTGGAGCTTGATTGGAAAAAAGATTTGATCAATGTACGTAGGAAGTTGCCAACGGGTACGTCAGAAGATTACTAATTCTTGTAGATAGATCGAAGAATTGATTCTGTAATCTATGATAAAATAAGAGTTGTGACAGTCAACTTTTAACTTTAACCTATTATAGATCTAACTGTAGTAAATAAATTGTTGGTCTCAGAATCCAACTGTTAGTAAAATTTTAAAGTGTTTTAAAATTTTAAAATGTTAAAGACTTCAGTTCGGCACAATTATGATAATCTGAAACCAACGAGCTAAGAAAGCAATTAAGCGTTAAAATGATAATTGTTTCAGTTGAATGTTGGAATACAAATAAAACCAATTGCTTAATATAAATAATGGTAATCATAAATAACTTATAAAGACTCATTGAGACTAGTCTAATTGTAAATATAAACTGTTTTGCTGTCAGTGTTTATTAGTGTTTTACGAATTAAATGTATAATATTAAACCTAATTAATATTAGCGTAAGGTCAATTTGCGTTTTCCGGACAAGTAATGGGCTGGCATAAGTTACATTTGAATGCAAATAGACATTGAAATTTTAATTTTAATTTCTGATCCTTTTATAAGCTATAACTTTAGCATAGTTAGGTAAGCTTACGCATATAAGCTTACGGCATATAGAAGGCAAGAGGGGTAAGCAGAGGCCCAGGGTTTCTATTCTGTTAGTGCATTATAGTTCGATGACACATACACGGCCGCGTCACGTGACGCGTTCCTTCATGCCAATGAACGCCTAGAATGATTGATACACGCGCTCGCGTTGACTTGAAGCGTCAATGAAACTGAATCGCCATGTTCATGCAGTTGTCATTGAACTACAATCCATTATGGTACTGACACACGTGCTCATTAGTAGCACGAAAGCATGCTTTTATTGAGCAAGTGCTTTACTTCCAATCTTTTCTGTATTTTTGTATTCGATGTTTTAATCTATTCGTCTTCCTTTTTTTGAGGTTCGATAACCTACGACTGCATTGTTGTTGTTAGTGTTACTGTCTTAAGAAATCATAAACTTATTTCAACGTAAAGAATTTAAATTCTGTTTGTTGAATGTCTATGTGCCTACATACAGAAAAGATTGGGAGTACAGAACTTGCTCAATATAAGCATGCTTTCATGCTACTAATGAGTACGTGTGTCGGTACCATTAGCTGAATCTAGGCCCAGGTCTACTCGCACGCCAGTAGCTCGGCTCACCTTTGCTGTCTACACGACGCTAGTAGCTGCTGCCCAGTCTTGAGAGTTGTTGCGATGACGAGTGAACTGAACGTGCTTTTACCTGTATATTTTTAGTGGGGCGATCGGCTGACCATAACAATGGCTTTTAAATGTTCTTTTCAAGATCATAACGCAACTGATTAAATTTAAATATATTTTAATGTGTGGCAAGAAAAAGTGTATAACACTGTTAGTATAAGAAAATAGTAGGTACCTACAGTTTTGTATAAAAAAGGAATTAGATAAGAACGAATTCCGGCTACCGATTTCGAGTCTTACAGCGATTTATTTAAATGTTGCCGTCTACCTAAAGGCTTTATTATTGTAAATGGGATTATCAAATAATTATGCAATCCCTTCCTTTAATTGAAAATACATTTTGTAAATAATTAGACATGAACACATTAATTTCGCCAATCAAATACCTTTCCGCTCGGTATACCTAAAACGCAGTGAGTCAAATTCGCGTTATGCCTAAATGTCATTTAATATTATCGTTGTGTCTAAGTGGCCATGTGCCAATTTCGTTGAAAACCTCTTCCTCAATCAGGCTAAATCGCGTTTTGCCTACAATTATTAAAGCTGATTACGCTATGTATACACCTATTTTTCAATTAGTCTAAATTGTGTTATGTCTAAAACCTCTTTTCTTAGTATTTACTCAGATAATATCTCCTAACAGACATAATAATGAAGTGGCTCTCATTAGAGTACCTAAAGATAACTTTAACGTTAATGATAACTCGGAAACTATCGATAACCTCTGAAAAGTCTAGGATCAATAGATTCCGAGATATAACGTTTTTAAGTATGAAACGTCAAATTGATAACCATTTTCATTGAGAACCGCAATAAGGCCCCAGTCACGAATTTGGTCTATGTCGAATTGTGTCTAAATCACATTCGGCCTAAATTGCGTTCGGACTAAATAGTGTTTTACCTAATTTGTATTTTGCCTAAATCGTGTTGAGCCTAAGTCGTATTTGTTCTAATTCACGTTTGGTAGGCATAACGCGATTTTGGCTCACTGCATTTTAGGCATACCGAGCGATAATGAGGCTTTTATTAATAAAAGGCTTTTTTTCTTAATTGTTTATTATTATACGACATAATATGCATATAAAGTTAGACATTCTGTCAACTGTACCTCTTTTATGACATTCGAGTCAACTTATGCTAGCCCGCCTACCATTTTAAAACTAAACAAAACAATCGAGCATGGAACAATCCTATGTGATATTAGTTTAAGTTATTTCTGAAGTAAACGTATGAATTACCAAGTGGCCCAATTCGTTTTTACTGCCGATCCGGCCTAATCCAAGCGCTGCCCGCTCCGCAGGTATTTTGTTAACACCTCCCTACACTAATTCCGGCCAAAAATGGCCCGGGAAACCTTTTAGGTCAGCTCATTTGGGATATGGCGGTTTTTGCCTGACCAAATGTATACCTACTACATTTTCTGTTAAACAAATAATACTCGTATTACAATAGAGGATTTATTAGCAAAGGCAAGTCAAAAGGTACCCCACATATTGATGAAGCGAATGAGGTCTAAAAAAATAAGAAAAGTTCTCGAATGGAGACCATACATCGGCAAGCACAGCGTAGGACGACCAGCCACAAGATGGATCTCATCCAAGTGGCGGGAAGACGCTGGATGCAAGCCGCTTCCAACCAGTGTTTTTGGCAATCCATGGAGGAGGCTTATGTCCAGCAGAGGACTTCTTGTGGCAAAATGATGATGATGATGATTATGATGAATGAGATCTGTCGGGATCGCTACAAGTGACTCTTTCTACCCCTCTAGGATACAGCGTGAGTTCGTGTGTCATGGTATGTATGTTACGCAAGTATGCTTATATTACGATGCATTTGTCCTTTTCCAATCATCGAAATATTAAACCCAGTACAAAGTAAAGTTATTTATTATAAGTGACGGTGTCAATAATCAATGGTAAATAAAATGGTATTAAATACTTTTATTCATAATAAAAAAATATGTTTGAATATCGTAAAACTTGTTAGTTTCACAATTGATAAATTATGTGGAGATGTTAACAAAGAAACTCCACATTTATTATTTTTTTGCAGTTTGAGCTTCATTAACAAAGTTTTAAATTTAAAAATTATTACTCCTGGACGAACATGTGTCCTCTAAATATCTCTAATATTAATCTACTGTTTAATATGAGACATCTTTGCCTTCCTAATGCTGATAATGACAAGAATGATGTAGCCAGGAGGTCACAGAGAACAGGTGCTTATGGTCCCTACCAGCCCCTGCTTTTTGTCTACCCCTCTGGGAGACAGACATGAGTTTATGTATGTATGTTTATTGATGCGTAAAGACGCATACGGCGCGTTCAGTCCATGGATGGGTCACCGTCTATGACTAACGCTAGTAGCATTTTTCCGAGCGGTTTCGTGCTTCGCAAGGCACGTTAAGCAGTTGGTGCCGGCTGCCGTCGATAGATAGCAGTCGTTAAGTCAAGTCAAAGGCCTTAGGGCGGCTTGAAAACTTCTGACAGTAAGACCAGCCACTAGTCTTACAAGCCTCCACCAATCCGGACTTGGCCCCCGTTATGGAGTATGGCCTATACCTTCCTCAGGGAAAAGACCCGTGCCCCTCGGTGGGGACACGATGGGTTGATGATGAAAGACGCATCAATCAAACTTCTACAAAGCTAGAACTTCGTGACAGTGGAACCACACAAATAATTCTGTGATTGATCAAACGGAGTATATAGTCATGTTTGTGTCAGGGATTTTACAGTAACAGGGAAGTGATCTGCCAAGCAGCTGTCAAACTAAATCCCATTGCCACCCCGCGCCCCACCGAACAAGGGTAAAGTAATTGGTATACAGGAAATGCGAGGACTTCGTACAGAAAACCAGCTTCATTAGTCGTGGCACGCTCGCGGTTTCGAGTACTTCTTAGGCCAGCCACCTAAGGTCAGGATTCCGAACACAGGAAATTTATACAAACCTATGTGCCACAGCAGTCATCATCATTATCAACATTCAGCCACAATAAGTTCATTGCTGGACATAGTCCTCCTCCATGGATTTCCAAAATGACCGGTTGGAAGCGGCTTGCATCCAGCGTTTTCCTGCCACGGAGGCTCACTTTTACGTTATACATATAATACTTGGTGGAGGAAACATCTCTTCATATTCGGCCCCAAGGCAGCGGCTTGCATTAACGTTATAAGTAAATTGACATTGAACAAACCCATGAAAACTCTTTACGTTGAAATAAATTTTTGATTCCTATCTGCTCAGCCTTTTTATTTCGTTTCCACTCTGATAAGTAGTCGTTGATTCTTGACGATACCTGATATCCTATTTAAAACATACTTCCTAGAAAATACTCCCTCCATCAGGTATTTAATTAATTACCTTACCCGTATTGTACAGTTGACGGCACATCAACCTGCACATTTTAATTGCAAAGTCGCCCGTAATGCAATGAAGTAGAGTCCATGGGTGTATAGGATGATGTTCTGTCGAATGTACATTGTGTAGATTCACCCTTTTAGCAATCAGGTTTGATTTCAAATGCGTTTCATGAATATAAAAGGTTTATTAATTGTTTTCTAAAAATACCTCGCTGAAAATCCGGCCTCCGGGGCAGTTGATTGGCAACGTTCAGTTGAGCTGATCCAGTACAATGATTTGTTTACGAATAGGTATCTTCAGTACAGCTATTTTAAGCCCTTTTTGAAAGACTTCAGACAAAGGAGAAAAGTTAATCAGTTGTGTACTGAAAGAGGATGGTCTGAGGACCTGGTTACGGTGGCGGGGAGGCGCTGGATGCGGGCGGCACTACACCGGGAAGCTTGGAAGATCATGTGGAAGGGCTCCCGTCCACACATAAACACAATACGACGTCGCGTCGTATCGCGATGCGGCGTCGTTTCACGGTGCGATGTCGCGGTCGTCCTGGAAGTCTACGACGAATTGTATTGTATTGTATTAATTTTATTTTATTCTATTCTATTCTATTCTATTCTATTCTATTCTATTCTATTCTATTCTATTCTATTCTATTCTATTCTATTCTATTCTATTCCATTCCATTCCATTCCATTCCATTCCATTCCATTCCATTCCATTCCATTCCATTCCATTCCATTCCATTCCATTCCATTCCATTCCATTCCATTCCATTCCATTCCATTCCATTCCATTCCATTCCATTCCATTCCATTCCATTCCATTCCATTCCATTCCATTCCATTCCATTCCATTCCATTCCATTCCATTCCATTCCATTCCATTCCATTCCATTCCATTCCATTCTATTCTATTCTATTCTATTCTATTCTATTTTATTTTATTTTATTTTATTTTATTTTATTCGGAAAACTGACAGCTTAAAACACATACATTTCAACTAAAAGGACCTAGCGGCGCGCCTAGTCGACGCCACCGGAGACCGGAGAGCTGGCGCGTACCTCGGCCAAAGGATAAGCCTGGCCATCCAATGAGGCAACGTCGCCAGCATTCTGGGCTCATTGCCGCGGGACAATGACCTGGGGCAGATATTTTATTTGTAAATAATATATATTTTTAATCAAAGATATTTAGGTACTAGTATAGTTTTATATTTAAGTTATATTTATTTTTATTTATAGTAAGTTAATTATTAATAATAATGTAATTTTAAGTTTTTAATATTTAGTTTAGTTTTAATATTTAGTTTATCACTGTTATTTTAAATTTAGTTATCACTAAAATAAAGACAAAAAGCCAATAACAAGTTTTCACATATAGAAATATTATAGCAGAAAATGCCTGATACATAGGATACCATATTACACTCACTCAAGACGCAATAGATAAATAGATACTTATACACAATTATCGTCTTAAATTGTTATGCTGCATGATTTCTAATGAAAAACAGAAAATTTGTAAATTAATGTTACTCGATCCATAATCTTACAGTCCGAGGTTAATATATTTACGTACGCTACTTATGCTGTGTAAAGGAGTATGTTTACCTCGGGCAAACCATGCAGTTAGGTAAAAACAACTTCGAGAAAGAGGCCAATAGAAGAATTCAGCTGGGCTGGGCAGCTTATGGGAAACTACGTCGAGTCTTCACATCGCCAATCCCACTGAGTCTAAAGACGAAAGTCTTCAATCAGTGCGTCCTACCCGTCATGACATACGGTGCCGAAACGTGGACACTCACGGTGGGGCTGATCCACAAATTAAAAGTCGCTCAGCGTGCTATGGAAAGGGCTATGCTCGGGGTTTCTCTGAAAGATCGAATTCGAAACGAAGTCATCCGACAGAGAACCAAAGTCACCGACATAGCCCACCGAATTAGCATGCTGAAGTGGCAGTGGGCCGGCCATATCACCCGAAGAACTGATAACCGATGGGGTAGAAGAGTTCTTGAGTGGAGACCGCGGATCGGTAAACGTAGTGTAGGACGTCCTCAGACTCGGTGGAGCGATGATCTTCGCAGGGCGGCTGGCAAGAGCTGGATGAGAGTAGCCGAGGACCGTGTTCAGTGGCGTGCAATGGGAGAGGCCTATGTCCAGCAGTGGACAACCATAGGCCGATGATGATGATGATGATGACTTATGCTGTCGCAGAACAAATCAATGTTGTTCAGACTACTGGGTTGATTAAACGACCGAGCGGCCCTCAAAAGGAAAGAATTTTGCCGATAGTTAGAATGGACGCGGGGAATATATAAGATAGACTTATTTCGGGAAGATAAACGTGAAGGGACTAAGATATTCAAATGAGCTAACAATTCGGGAGAGTCAATGAGATTTTGGCCAATTTTCATCAAAAATGCAATATCAGAGATATTACGCCGAATATGAAGAGGGAGTAGGTGAAGTTTAACACAAAGTGGGTTACAGTCAAGCTTAGGTATTTTGAATTTAAATCTAAGGTAACGAATGATTTTTTTTTGGATACTTTCAATTTTGTTTATGTAAATATAGTAGCATGGATTCCACACTTGGGAAACATATTCGAGGTGGCTTCTGACAAAAGCACAGTATATGATTTTAATTGATTTAATTTTCTGAAGGTTTTTGCAGGAGCGTATGACAAATCCAAGCGTTTTATAGGCTTTGTTCACAATAGACTCAATATGACGATCAAACATTAACTTGCTGTCCATGATCACCCCCAGATCTCTTAGTTCGTTGCATTTATTGATAGATATGTTTTTTAATAAAAAGGTGGAATTAAATACATTTAGCTTACGACTGAAAGAGATAGAAAAGCATTTGGCCACATTAATGTTGAGTTTGTTAATGGAGCAGTATTTATCTAATCTAATGAGGTCTTCTTGCAGATGAGCTGAATCTTGGGCACTATTAACTATTTTAAATATTTTCATATCATTGGCAAACAAGAGAACGTCGGAATATTTGAAACATGCCGAAATATCATAGATAAATATTATGAACAAAAGCGGTCCAAGCAGGGATCCTTGAGGAACTCCAGACGGAATATTCGTCCAACAAGATGTGAATCCATTCAACACCACTGCCTGAGATCCTGTTCGTGACATAAGATGAGAACCAACGGAAGAGATCGCCTCGTATACCAACAGCAAGTAGTTTGTTTAATAGTAGATCATGGTTGATACGATCGAAAGCCTTACTATAGTCTGTATAAACGGCGTCAACTTTGTGACTATTATCCAAGTTACAAGATATAAACTCGTTAAATAAGATTAAGTTAGTATCAGTTGACCGTTGCTTTACGAACCCGTGTTGCTGTGGACTAAATATTATGTGCTTAAGAGCGGGGTATACTTGGTCATAGATAATACGTTCAAAAACTTTAGCAACAAGACATAATTTCGAAATTGGCCTATAATTATCGACCATATTTTTGGTCCTTTCTTGTGGATTGGCGTAATAAATGCAGATTTCCACTTACATGGCACAATACCACTTGAAAGAGATCTTCTAAAAATTAAAGCCAAAGGCAAGGCGAGGCTTTTGGCACAGTTAACAAGAAACACTGCTGGCAAATGATCGGGGCCTGCTGACTTATTTAAATCTAGTAATTTTAATAGCTTTTAGATTTCAGCAGTTCCAATTTCAATTGTTGCAATGTCGGCTACAACAGAAGTGATTGGCTCTTATAGATCGACCGGCCCAGCTGAAGCATCTTTCGGTAAAAATGTTGAGTGAAAGTAGTCACTAAATAAGTTACAAATACCTACCTTCTCCAGAATCAGATATTGAGGCGGCGTATGACATCGAGGATGGCGTATGACATTGTATCTAATCATATTATCACTATTATACTACTACTACATATAACATAACATACACATTTACTTACAGACACATCCATTGCATCTGGCCTGTTAAGAAAAGTTATTAATTAGATACAGCGACATCCTATTTTATTATATGTAGATCTAAATTTGTAGTGCCCTCCTTCATCCCTTAAGGACCTAAAGAAACTTCCCTTGTTTAGCCCCCTTCCATTACACCCTGACTGACAGACATGGCTTGGTACGAAAGCGCCGCCTCGCGACTAGAAGCGGAACTGTTGCCTTTGGATCGCCGCGACGCGCGCACGTTCCTGTGTTTTATGTGCTTTTTGCGGAAATAGTGCTTTCCCCTGGACTTTTCTCTCAACCTTCAACGCTTCCACTGCTTGTGCTGTGCCTACTGAACTTGGTGCCATCCTGGATTCACGCTGAGCTGATACGCTGAGCTGATGCGCGCTGCTGAATAAATGTAAGTACCTAGCCAGACTGACCAAAACCTATCTTAGCGCACCTTTTATAGGTTCCTCTTCTGGGAATCATCCCCCAACCCTTAAGGTTAGTAGTATTATATTACTTTGCGAACCCCCTAACACCTTTCGTGTACATTTCTGGTAGCAGAGCGTGGTTACTTTCCCCTCTTTTTTGCTTGTTCAACCCCTATTTTTTGAGATTTCACCCCTTGCGGTTCGACCTCGACACTATTCTTAGTGCAACCCCATTGTTTTCGCGGTTTAATTCCCGTTAGTTTCAATGCTATAAGCAAATATTTATTGCATACCTATTGCATTCAATTACGTAGATTTCTAAATCGTCTAAAACTGTGCATCGGTGATAAGACAGCCGTGTCCGACCGGTTTCTTCTTTTGTTCTCGCGAAGCGGCCGGCTCGAGTTTTTTATACTATTGAATTTTGTCCTGTATGTTTATATGCCTATTTTGCAAGTGTGATTCCGCTATTGTAATAGTAAAACACCTTGTTTACGGTGATTTCGCCTGCCTATCACATTTTATTGAGTATTGAGTGACTTGTTATCACTACATAATGCCGGATAGGTATGAGAATGTTTTGTTTACTGACACTGAGGAGTACAGAACGAGTATGGGGACGGTTCGATTCTTCGTGAGTTGGATTTCTGCAACCCACGATATCCTAAATACTGCTGCTCCAGCTAAACTTATATTTAGACTGGGTGACCTGGAAGCAAACTTTACGAAATTTATTGATTGTTGTAGCCGTTTGTTAGGTGGTCTCGACCCGGCCATTGATACCCAGGAAGCTGAGTATGTTCAGACCCAGATGCGGTCTATGTGTGACACGGTCGATGATTTGCGCTTGAAATATTCGGAGCTCAAGCCCAACGAGACGGCCCTCCCCTCCCATTTCTCTAATTTAACCAATCTCTCCCGGTTGTCAGACGGTCAACCAAGACAAAAATTACCCGATTTGCCGATCCCTAAATTCAGTGGGCGTCCCGATTCATGGGTCAGTTTTTTAGACCAGTTTGACAGTGTTGTGGACTGTCAACCTGACCTTACCCCTACCCAAAAACTACATTACCTAGTAGGTGCCTTGAGTGACGAGCCCCGCCGTTTGATACAACATTTACGCATCGAAGCGGGCAACTATGAGGTTGCGCGTGACCTACTTAAACGGCGTTACCATAACACCCGTGTCCTCGCTGATACACACATTGCCCAAATATTGCACCTACAAGAAATTTGCCCTAAGCTGACTGGGTTACGTGCCTCCTTTCTTAACCCACTTTTGACAGCATATAGGTGCCTCGAGCGACTTGGTTTACCTGTAGGAGAATGGTCTTACCTGCTGGTTCATATTTCTTTGACGAAACTGCCTTCGGACCTGAAGTCCCGCTTTGAGCGCCGTTATGGCGATAACAAAAGAGACCTTCCTACTTTCGACCAACTAGTGTCCTTCCTAGAGAACGAATGTAGGCACCACGATAATGTTGGGAATACGGCCCTTATTGATAACGATCGTTCCGTGTCCGTGCCTACCCCGCATTCTCCTCCGCCGAGGCAGCCGCGTGCCCCTATTTACCGTCGCATTTATTCAGCCGCAGTTTCCTCTCCTAAACCTCACGCCGCCGTAAGCACTTGTGCCATGTGCGCCTCGTCCTCGCATTACCTACGTGAATGTGACCAGTTTATTCGCTTGTCTCCACGTGCGCGTTCCTCATTTGTGCGACAGGCCGGCCTTTGCTATCGCTGCTTGGATAAGCATTCGATCGCTATGTGCCCTCGTGACTATCATTAACGTACTTGTCGTCGCTCGACCCATCACACGCTGCTGTGTTTTAATGACTCACGAAACCCTGAATACCCTCGCCGTAACAATGTTACATTCCGTGAGTCTCCTCTACGCCGCTCCTCTCCTACGGAGAATTTACGTTCCTCACCTCCGCGTATGGGCGGGGGCTCCCACCGCAATGTGAGGGGCAACCATCGTATGGTCGGGGGCACCAAATACTATGGCGATTCCGGCCGTCCCTCCTCGCGGTCTCCTGTTCCTGCGTTGGAACAGAACTCTCCACGTTCCCAGACGCCGCCATCTCAACGTCGTTCTTATAATTTACCGCCTACTCCTCGTGAGTCTTACGGAACGCCGTCTTCCTCTAGGACATACAACCGCTCTCCCTCTATTGATCGCCAGCGCCAATGACTAGCTTGCCCACAGATCCGACCACCTTCTCATGTTGTTATTCCTGCCTCGTTAGTCCTCCTCCCTACCGCTGTCATACATGTGCGTTCCGCTTCCGGTTATTATGTCGAAGCGCGTGCACACTGTGACACTGGTGCCCAAGGCTGTTTGCTAACTACTGATTTAGTTGTGGATAAGCTAAACAAGCCAGTGTGTCGCACCATATCTCCAGTGCGAGGTATTGGTAATGTCGAATCAGTAAGAGTTCGAGGTGGTGTCTCCTTCACATTCAAACCTGCGGAGTCTACCTTTCCTGAGATCACCGCCTCGGCTATGGTCATCGATGTTATTGCCGGTATACATCCTGAACTAGAGTTGTCCTCTAGTTTAGTATCATGTGTTTCCTCATTGCCTCTAGCCGATCCTTCCTTTTATAGCCCCGGCCCTATAGATGTGTTCCTAGGTGCTGACGTGTTTGGATCTTTACTGTGTCTCGATTTGCCTGTTTCATACCCTGCTGGTCTCACTGCGGTCCCAACTGTCTTGGAATACATTCTTTCTGGCCCGATTCCCAATTCAACTCCCCCTGATGTTCCTTTGACCGGTGTTACCCTTTCCCAGATGGTTGAACGGTTTTGGAAGGTAGAAGAACCACCTGAGCCATCCATAAATCTTGTAGACAATGAATGTGAGCAAATATTTAAGTCTACTACTCAACGTGAACCTGATGGTCGTTTCATGGTTCGTCTCCCCTTTTTGCTTGACCGTCCTCACCTTGGCGACTCGAAGTCCATTGCCCTCAAACGTTTTTTGTATCTTGAAAAACGCCTACAAATGAACCAAAACCTCAAAGAAAAATATGTACTTTTTATGCGAGAGTATTTAGAACTCGGCCACATGTCACCTTCCTCCTTTCACCAGTCTTCTGCGGAACATTATTTTATTCCTCATCACGGGGTGTTTAAAAGCGGCGACGAATCTAAAATTCGTGTAGTTTTTGACGGAAGCTCCCCTACCTCCTCTGGCGTGTCATTAAACCAGTGTCTCCATTCTGGTCCTAAGTTACAACGGGACATTACCTGCATTCTCCTTAATTTCAGGCGACATGAAGTCGTATTTGTAGCGGATATCCGAATGATGTTTAGAATGACATGGGTTCATCCAGAAGACAGAAAATATCAGCTCGTATTGTGGCGTGAATCTCCTAATCTCCCTTTATGCACGTATGAGCTCAATACAAATACTTATGGTCTCAGGTCAAGTCCCTTCATTGCCATCCGAGCCCTCCTTGAGTTAGCTGAACAAGAAAGGTCTAAATTCCCCCTCGCAGCCTCTGTCTTAGAAAATGACGTTTATGTGGATGATTGCCTTACTGGAGCTGCCTCCCTTGATGAAGCCCGTGTCCTTATGAGTGAGATGAATAGCATAATGACATCTGGTGGTTACGAGTTGAGAAAGTGGATCTCAAACCGCCCTGAACTCCTTGCGGACCTACCAACAGAATATTTGCAAGCACCCCATTCTTTTCAAGATCCTGAGCATCCCCAAACGATTGCAGTCCTTGGCGTTCAGTATGATCCCGCGGCTGACGTATTTACATATCGTTTCTCTCCTCACACTGAGACCCAAACGACAAAACGTAAAGTTCTGTTGCTAATAGCCCGGACCTACGACCCGTGTGGTTGGATTACACCCGTGATTTTTGAAGCTAAGGCGTTTATGCAACGGCTTTGGCTATCTGGTCTTTCTTGGGATGAACCTTTGACCCCGCCTCTTGCAGCAGAGTGGCGTAAGTTTTCTGAAGACCTAAAAAATGTGAACCTTGTTACCCTATCGCGTCCTATTATGCCTATCGGTGCCAATTCCTTTTCCCTTCATGGTTTTTGTGATGCCTCCGAAGCAGGTTACGCTGCAGTTGTGTACTTACGCGTTGAGGACTCTTCTGGCTCGTGTTCTATTCATTTACTTTTGGCGAAAAGTAAAGTCGCCCCTGTTAGAACTCGTTTTACGATTCCCAAGTTGGAGCTTCTTGGAGCGACTCTTCTGTCCAAGATCCTTTATCACGTAGCCTCTTGCTTGCAAAAGTCTATAGTACTGGGTGGTATTTGAAGCTGGTCAGATAGCCGTGTAGTCTTAGCGTGGATAAAAACACCCTTACATCACTTACAGACCTTCGAAGCCAATCGTGTCTCCCAAATAGAAAATTCACCTACTCCTTCCATTTGGCGACACGTCCCTGGTGACCTCAACCCTGCCGATTGTGCTTCCCGCGGAGTTTCTACTTCCTCCCTGATCAAACACCCACTTTGGTGGTCGCCTCCATGGTTATTGAAACCTCCACCTCAATGGCCCACATCTGAAATCCCTCCTCCTAGAGATCTACCTGGAATACGCTGTTTGCTTGTGACTACGCCTAATCCTTCTCCAGAACCATCATTTATTTTTGATAGATTCAGTTCCCTGCCTAAGCTTGTAGGCGTCATTGGGTATATTTTGCGTTTTGTGAAACGGACTAGACATCCTGAAATTATTGTTCTCCAACCCTACCTTACTGCCGATGAACGTAAAGAAGCCTTACTTTACCTTGTTAGACTAGTGCAGCTTACCTCCTTTTCCAAAGAATTGGACCTACTCCATCACGGGGCTCTGCTCCGATCTCCCCTTCGGCGTCTAAGTCTCTTCCTGGATGACCGCGGCCTAATCCGTGTCGGAGGTCGTCTTAGAAACTCGGATCTTCCTTACGACGCCCGTCACCCCCTCCTCCTCCCGAAGTCTGGTCATTTTGTCCAGCTTCTTGTGTCACACTACCATGTGAGTAATTCTCACGCCGGTCCTAATGCCCTCTTAGCCCTACTGACCCGTGAATTTTGGATCTTGTCTGCTCGGCGATTAGTAAATCACGTGATATTTAAATGCCTATCCTGTTATCGCTTAAAAGCAGCGGTTACCCAGCCTCCTATGGGCGATTTGCCACGAGATAGAGTGGTTGCAACGAGGCCTTTTGATGGCGTTGGCACAGATTTTGCTGGTCCTTTTTATACCAAAGTGCAAACCTTTAGAAACAGAAAAATTGTAAAGTCGTACCTGTGCGTTTTTGTTTGCCTTTCCACTAAAGCGGTCCATTTAGAGGTCGTATCGGACCTGACCACAGAAGCCTTCATTGCGGCCCTTACACGTTTTGTTTCTCGTCGTGGTCTGCCTTCCCTTATCCGTTCTGATAACGGTCGGAACTATCTTGGTGCCTATAGCTACCTCGGTGACTTGCATGCCTTCCTTGCTGAGCACCAGTCCGAATTGGCTGACCAGTCCTCTAAAAGAGGTATCAACTGGGTTTTTGATCCTCCTTTGTGCCCTCATTGGGGTGGTATATTTGAAGCGGCTGTTAAATCAGCGAAGACGCACCTAAAACGGGTTATAGGTGAGACCACTCTAACCTTCGAGGAATTGACTACAGTGTTTGCGAAAATCGAAGCCGTCCTCAATTCTCGCCCTCTGTGCCCATTGGCTTCAAGTCCGGATCTTGAGGTGTTAACTCCTGGTCACTTCCTGATCGGGCAACCCTTGGTGGCTGTACCTGAGTACCCCTTCAAAGATGTGAAAATCAGTCGCCTTACCCGCTTTCAGTTAGTGCAACAAGTCACTCAACATTTTTGGTCCCGTTGGCACGCGGAATATCTGTCCACTTTGCAGAGTAGACATAAATGGACGACTCCTTCAGATCCTCCTGTAGTCGGCGAGCTTGTTCTCCTCAAGGAGGAGAATACCCCCCCTTTACAGTGGCGACGTGGCCGCATCATTAATGTTTACCCCGGTCAAGATAGTGTCGTACGTGTAGTGGATGTACAAACCCCTTCCGGAGTGAAAAAACGCTCTCTCACCAAACTTGTACGCCTTCCTGTAGATATCATCCCCTTCACCCCTCAGTCGTAAACATTTGTGATGTTTAGGGCGGGGGTTATGTTAAGAAAAGTTATTAATTAGATACAGCGACATCCTATTTTATTATATGTAGATCTAAATTTGTAGTGCCCTCCTTCATCCCTTAAGGACCTAAAGAAACTTCCCTTGTTTAGCCCCCTTCCATTACACCCTGACTGACAGACATGGCTTGGTACGAAAGCGCCGCCTCGCGACTAGAAGCGGAACTGTTGCCTTTGGATCGCCGCGACGCGCGCACGTTCCTGTGTTTTATGTGCTTTTTGCGGAAATAGTGCTTTTCCCTGGACTTTTCTCTCAACCTTCAACGCTTCCACTGCTTGTGCTGTGCCTACTGAACTTGGTGCCATCCTGGATTCACGCTGAGCTGATACGCTGAGCTGATGCGCGCTGCTGAATAAATGTAAGTACCTAGCCAGACTGACCAAAACCTATCTTAGCGCACCTTTTATAGGTTCCTCTTCTGGGAATCATCCCCCAACCCTTAAGGTTAGTAGTATTATATTACTTTGCGAACCCCCTAACACCTTTCGTGTACATGGCCCCACACTAGGATACCCTGTGTCGTGGGAACCGAAACTTCATAAATGTACGTTATTTACATAAAAAAACATTGGTACAGCCGACAATTCGAATTCACATACTCCCGAATGAGAAACCGGCTTCTACCGCTCTCATTACTTATTAAGGGTGCTTTGCTTATTACGAACTAATAAATACATTGTACCTATATATTATACTAGCTGTCGCCCGCGACTACGTCCGCGTGGGGTTTAGTTGAGTAAAGTGTTTGCAAATAAGATAGGGATACTTTTAGCGCATGCGAAAGAGTTTTCATACTAACTTCGCAACCCCCTCTTATCACCTTAAGGGATGATTTTCGAAAAACTATTTTACACAACTTTCATAACTTTCAATGAAGGCATGCTGAATTTCATTCGAATAACTTCATAAATGGCTAAGTTTCATACTAACATTGCACCCCCCTTTTATCCCCTTAAGAGATGATTTTCGAAAAAATGGCCTATTTATATTAAGGGATGATTTTCGAAAAACTATTTTACACAACTTTCATAACTTTCAATGAAGGCATGCTGAATTTCATTCGAATAACTTCATAAATGGCTAAGTTTCATACTAACATTGCACCCCCCTTTTATCCCCTTAAGAGATGATTTTCGAAAAACTATTTTACATGTGTTTCAAGACATTCATTCTGTATTACATTCGAATAACTTCATAAACGGCAACGTTTCATACTAACTTTGCACCCCCCTTTTACCCCCTTAAGGGATGATTTTCAAAAAACTATTTTACATGTATTTCATAAATATTAATAAAGGACCTTCATTCTGTATTTCATTCGAATAACTTCATAAACGGCAACTAGGTACGTCCCACTAAAGGGCACGGGTCTTCTCCCAGAGAGACAGTACGGGCTTTAATTACCACGCGTGCCCGCCGCGGATTGGCGATTTTGAACATGTAAAAACCCAGAGCTTGGATGTTTACATGTTTGTGATGTCGCTGTTTCTGTCCCCACGACACAGTGTATCCTAGTGTGGGGCTAGAAGCAATGTATGTGCCTGTATGTAAATGTTAATGTTTCAGATATTGCCACTTGTCACGTTTGGGACCTAATATTCTCGGCAAAAACGTGGGTCCAGTTCTAGAGACTGGTGCCTCTGCCTACCCCTTCGGGGATAACGGGCGTGAGTTTATTTATTTATTTTATTTTATTTATATTGAATGGCTCAGACACTCAGTTTTCTACATGTTTTTCTTCACAGCTAGCGTGTAGTATTGCTACTATAACTTTCCAAATGTACAGAATAGAATAGAATAGAATGTTCTTTATTGCACACTAGAAAAAAATACATAACTTAGATAACAACGTCATAAGATGCGCGAGCTGGGAATTGATACTGGGTCTCCCGCTTCCGATTCCTTTTTTCTACTCACTGGGAACCACCGCTCATATAAATCACGTTTAATCAAATCTTAACAACTTTTCCAATAGACCCCTTCATATGTGATTATTCCGCAAGCTCAGACCTTTTGAGCTGCGACTAAATATCATTGATACAACCAGTACTTATTTTTCCATTGGTGGTCGAGCTCACGAACTAATATCTAGGACTCCAAAGCTCACCAGAATTATCCCTTTTGATAGAACACCAGTAAGTGTTTTAATGCCATAACGCCGATGCCTTATAATGGTAGTCTATACAGATAACTATTGTATAATGTTATTGGATATCTGCTGCAAAATTCAAAACTACGAGTATGAGATAAAATTCTTAGTCTGGGTGGGTGTAAACAAAACATTTAACAAAAAAGTACCGACTTCAAATAAAAAACTATTACAAAATAAATTATAAGCACTAAAAAGTTGAAAATTATTGCGTAGTCTTACTCACTTTCGTTACAATTACGTACTGCTAGTTTAGGTTGGTTAGTTTTTATTTTTAGTGAATCTGAAGTAGTTACACTATACGATTGGACGCCAACAAATTATGCAATAGACCTTAGACTTAAGAACACCTGGAATTTCAGTCAGCAAATCATAGGTCTTAGGTGACTTTTTGCGACGAAAAAAGTGGCAGGAGGATGAAAAGACAAATATTTATGGTTTTGTCATGGATACCATTGTCATAACTGGACCAAATTTGTAAAAAAATTGGACCACACGAGAAGCACCAGCCAATTCCAATTAAAAAATATAATCAAAATCGGTTCACCTAGTCAAAAGTTCTAAGATAATAAATATAAAAAAAAAAAACAGTCGAATTGAGAACCTCCTTCTTTTAGAAGTCGGTTAGTGAAATATATGAAGGACACATGATTGTTTTGAGGAAGTTCTCTAAATTCCCATTGAACCGTTCGATCTACAGAACATGGCATATTCGTGATTCCACTATTCCAATCGCATTATCGTAATGTTCACGTTCAACAGCGCGCACACACACGATACCTACGTTACTACCGGGTAATTCATAGACCCAAACACAATGACATATTGTGTGTGTTATTTGCTGTGAATATTGGAAATACCAAATAATTTTGATTAATAATATTGCTTCCCATTGCTCAGAGAATTCTAGTTTGGGAGACAGGACACAACGCTCGCAAAGGAAAGTAAAGGAAAACATTATAAGGAAACCTGCATGTCTGAGCTATTCACATCGTCAGAGCTTGACAGGTTTTTAATATTGTTATTTTTGGGGTAGTAACGCAACTGATTAATGATGAATAATTATCTAAAAACGTTGGCATTTTTACTCTAGTATTTTTTGGTCTTTACCATTCTACTACACGAGAAACTGGGTGATATTATTATTATCTACGCTAGTAGAATAAACCCTTAAAATTACCTATACTTATTTATATCGCCAGTACGATACAACTGATTTATTTGCGCCCTGTGAACCCGTATTCTCAGCGTCGTCTGCTGTTTACTTACACGGAAAATGTCATTAATACCATTAGCATACGAGACAATACGTCCGCACTAAATATAATTGACGTCAAAAAAAAAAGCAGAAAAACCGATCAAGTGTGTGTCAGGCCACGAGCAGTGAATGGTTCTGTAGAAAGAGAGGGTTTTATTGCTCTAAGTGATTTTCAATGGATTTCTGCAAAGTTTTACTTTTATAAGTTCGTCGCCTATTTTAATTTATTCATTTTTATTCGTTGAAAGAAAACAAACAATTGTACAATATGGTTAAACATGATGTATAACTATAACTTGTAAAGCCTTCTTAGCTGTGGTAGTTTTCCTTTGAAGTTCTTTGTGGTTTCCACGAACGACACAGTTTATCCTAGTGTGGGGCCGCAGAAGCAATGTATACGCCTGTATGTAAATGTTTATGTTTATTTTATGTGCTGCCTCCCTCATTTTTTTTGTCTGTTTAGACAGGATAGGGGTGAGAAATCAAGTGTTCATTTCTCATTAAAACTTCAACAGTTTAAAACTTTGTTCATTAATCTAACCTCTTTAATCTAATCTAACCTCTTTAAACGAGCAATTCTTGTATATATATTTATATATATAATCTGTATAATCAGAATCCCGGAAACAACTATAACGATTTTCACGAAATTTTGTAGGCAGATGCTTTCGGGGGCATTTAATTGATCTTACTAGGTTACATTTTTAGAAAACGTTGTTTGATCCGTGTTTTAAGGCAATTGAAATTTGCTATGATAACATACAGAGGTAAATTTCGCATCCACCTGCAAGGTTGGGATAGTTCTGACGGGAACACGGGCGACCGTTTCGGGCCGATTTCAAGAGACCTGGTTCGAGTCATGATTTTTTTTTCACCCAGGTACTAGTTTTTAAGTTGCAATTTTGTTAATTAAGCTAAAACTTTTGAAAAGGAATAATTCTGAGTTTCTTTGTTCGTTTTTTCTCCACCAATCCGGACTTGGCCCCCGTGGTGGAGTATGGCCTATACCTTCCTCAGGGAAGAGACCCGTGCCCCTCGGTGGGGACATGATGGGTTGATGATGATGATGAATCTATTAATTGTTAAACTAACAACTTTTACGTTCTAAGTAAAGATTTTGATTTTATTACAAAAATATTTGATTTATCGTTATGAATGTGGACTGTAAACAAACTAATGTATGTGCCCATAGCTTGTATTCATTATTATTCAACGGATCCGAATACGTACATTCTTTTATTCATAAGGAACGATGTTGTTCGTAAAAGTGCTCTGGCGGAGGGAATGGCCGCTGTGCTACAGTACTACAGAAGATCCGCTTTGGTTTTTGAGCAGGAGACCTTGTTAACTTTTAGTCTGTTAGATTTTCTAATATTTTCCGTTATGACCTTGAAAAGTGTGTTAGCATTATTATTTTCAGTGTTTACCGTATCTTTGTAAATGTGTAATTATGCGTATTCAAATATTATTGTTTTATATATAAATAAATATTAATAGTGTTCGATTAATTTAAAAATAAATAAATAAAATTTAAAACTAGTCAAGCGGAAACACGCGGTGCAAAGATGGCGCGCTAGCTGTCAACGTGACAGATAGAATTGTGGCAGCGCGCCATCTTGGCAGGGCATTCTGTTCCCGACTTTCGCCGAGTGAACTACCTTTTGAGGTGATTTATTTTTGTGAAAACGGCTCCTACTATTACTAAGGTATGTACTGCAAAAATGTAAATTATATTCTATAAAATGTGAATTGCTGAATAAATCGTGATTATTTTGTGTAACTCTGTTCGTTTCAATGTTTCTCCATTCTTTTGACCCAATGAATTTTACATATCAGAAGTGGCACCGTATCTACACCATAAAAATTATTTACTGTTTTTTTTTCTTCTTACTCTCATTTTGCGTAAATTTTTGCTTAACATAATGATATACGCACAAATTTCTTGTTTAACATGCAGTTTGTGGTCAGATGGGTCAAAAGAAGGTTTGTTAAAACTCAAAATGTGAATATTTTCTTTATTAGAAAGCTCTGCCATAGACCACCCTGGACATAGACCGCCCTCAAAACATAACACTTCCTCTGTCTTCGGCTATCCTAATTTAACCACTGCCACCAATTTTTCTCAGATTTATGACAGATTTCATCTCGCGCTGCCGTTACCAGGTTTTTTCCGACAAAATTGGACGTAGGTTTAAAGATAACAATCTATTTATCGTACATGCCAGAAAAGTTACGCTGTGATTACAGTTATAAAAATTGGCCTTGTTGGCGGTGATATTTTCATAAATATTTTATAAAGTTTTTTTTTAATTAATGACTGTTTGTGGCCATTATAAAAAAAAAAGAAATAATCTTTATTTCGAAGAGAAAATAACTTAGTTATAGTATTTTAATGACTCGCGATACTAACACATATGTATAATGTATAAGTAAACCGGCTAAATCGTAATTATTTACTAGGTTAATTTTACTTAACTTTTATAACCTTTTTCATCTAATCGTGACCCGTGTATTAAGGCAATTTAATTTTACAATTTAAGTTATTTGTTCCTTGTGCTACTGATATGAGTTAAGCTTCTGCACTCCGCCTAAGTTGTAGAATTGTCTCGAAAACCTTTTCCGTCCACGGCCAAAGTAGCAAGTTGCTGAGAACTTTCTTGCTCTATCAAAAGGTCGTTGGAATGGGAACCGCTGTAATTACGTTTCGAAAGAATATGTATATAGTTATTCGGAGATGGAGTATCTGTATCTTTGGCTAAGTTAGTTTGTGGATTACAAATTGGTTTACAAAAAGGGTTCAATCGTAACGTTTGATTACTACGAGGTAAGGATATATTTTGTCAATATTTCGTAGCTTATTAATGTAAGTAAGTTATTTATTTATTTCGCGCACTTCAGCAATTTCTAATTATTTCAATTCTTTACTAATTAAATGTACAAGGGCGTGCTTAATGCAAGAAGCATTCTCTTCCAGCAAACATTTTTAGTTGAATAGACTGGCCACAGGCAGTGCAAGAAAAAGTATAGAAATATAGTTCGTTTCCATAAGCATAGGGGAATATTAGTACAGTCACGAGCAATAATATGTATACACTGTCACATTTTGTACGACGGACAACTTTTGTTTTGTACTGCACATGTGTACGACAATTTGTCCTAAATTATCCAACCATTGGTAACGTAATTTAGGACAAATTGTCGTACACTTCTTTCTAGATAGTTTTAAGTTAAGATTTTTAGAAAATGTGATAGTGTATAGGTACATATTATTGCTCGTGAATGTATATTAAGTTAGACATATAAGAGAGGATGAGGGGATTAATAGAAAATATCATAAATCAGACATGATAGTCTGAGGTGGCTCAGGGCTGTAAACTCTGGACTGAACTGGGGAGGCTTTTGCCCAGCATTAAGACACAATAATAATAATAATAACTTTTTTTTCCCCACATAATAATAAAATCTTTATTCAGTAAGCAGAAGTTACAGTTTAAAAAACATGATTGGGGCTCTGTACTAGGTCGAGACCTGTGTTACAGATACCCCGCTCTTCCTTTTTATTACATTGCAAGGCTTAGTGAATAATCTACATTTTGGGTATTAGGTATATAATATTATTACATGCATGCAAAAATAATGAAATGGTGAACAAAAATTTAAGTTAGGTATTTTATAAAACTGAAACATTTTAGATGTACAAAATTGTGTGTGTGTGTGTGTGTGTGTGTGTGTGTTTGTGTGTGTGTGTGTGAGGGTGTGTGTGAGGGTGTGTGTGTGTGTGTGTGTGTGTGTGTGTGTGTGTGAGGGTGTGTGTGTGTGTGTGAGGAGGCTAATTAAATAAAAGATAAACCTACATACCTACATAAATAAAAAAAATATATCATCATAAACCCATTACGTCCCCACCGAGGCGCACAGTCTCTTCCCTGAGGAAGGTTTAGGTCATAATCCACCACGGGGGCCTAGTTCGGATTGGTGGAGGCTTGTAACACTAGTGGCTGGTCTTACTGTCAGAAGCTTTCTAGCCCCCCTGGGGCCTCTGACTTGGCTTAACGACTGCCATCTATCGACTGCAGCTGGCACCAACTGCTTACCGTGCCTTGCAAAGCACAGAACCGGTCGGACAAATGCCACTAGCGTTAGTCACAGAACGGTCACCCATCCATGCACTGAACGCGCCCTATGTTGTTCAACCTTTAGTACAGGTAAAGTAAGTAAACTAATTTTGACTTAAAATGTCTTTTCTTTTGATTTTTTCAACAAAAACCCTTCATATCTCCCAAAATATTAATCATATAAGCTTAGGTAAGGTTTCATTTGATTCAGCGCAAAAAAATACACAGAAAATGACACTTCACGCGTCTAGTTTGTCCTACCCCCTGGGAGGTCCTACCCCCTGGGAGGGGGTAGGACCCCTAAATTTTGTTAGGACTCTGCAGGTTCTCATTTCTACTACTAAGATGAAGTTATAAACAAAGTTTCAATGATGTACATAATTTGCCTCCAAAAATATGCTGTTTTCCTGTATTACTTAGCGATCGTTTAAGATCGCTCAGGCGGCCGGGGCTACTAGTGATTCGGACAAAAATGATACGTACATACAGTGAGCAGCGTGCTACTTCGGCAAAAAATCCACCCATTTTAGCAGTAAGCAAACTTTTTTTCCGGCGATTCTTTTACTGAAACGCAGCCACAGAGCCCAATAACCATCAATCTGCTGTTCACTTACGTTTAATATCAAATGCCGGAACTTCTACCGAAGTAATACAGAAGGCGCAATGGATCTCGTCGAAAGTGAGATCCCGAGCGTAAGAGTACAAACACAGCAGTGGCAATATCTTCAGCAAAGGTTCCTTTTATATGGAGCGAATGTGAGTGGAAATGCCGGAAAGGGACGCCCCATGCGGACATATTTCGACCAAATAGGAGATGTATTACTCGTAGCAAAGGGCAAGATACAAAGTACCTAAAACAGAGGTACGTGCATGCAACGACTAATGAATGTCGATGAAGCGAAAGTGATTTGTTAGGATCGTGGCAGGTGTCAGTCCCTGTTCTTTGCCTACCCCTCTGGGATACAGGCGTGAGCTTATGTATGTATATTCCTTTTATATTGACATTGGCAATCAGTATTATTGATAAGTTCTATTATTAGATCGAGAAACCGGGTGTCAGACAGTAAAAGTTGTCCTGGGCCTCAATTCGGTTAGTGCATTACAGTACAATAACAAATGCACGGTCGGGTTACATGATGGGTGAACGTTCTATGACTAACGCTAGTGGCATTTTTCCGAGCGGTTCCGTGCTTCGCAAGGCACGCTAAGCAGTTGGTGCCGGCTGCCGTCGATAGATGGCAGTCGTTAAGCCAAGTCAGAGGCCTTAGGGCGGCTTGAAAACATCTGACAGTAAGACCAGCCACTAGTCTTACAAGCCGCCACCAATCCAGGCTTGCCCCCCGTGGTGGAGTATGGCCTATACCTTCCTCAGGGAAGACCCGTGCCCCTCGGTGGGGACATAATGGGTTGATGATGATGAAGGAGCCTGTTTGTTTTTGGGTACTGTACCTACTTCAAACGAAAAAGCAGAACCCTTATTAGGATCGCTATGTTCGTCCGTCCGTCTGTTAAAATTTTCGTATCTCAGGAATGCGTAAAAGTATCTAGTTGAAATAAAAACCAAATACTCAAGCCCACGGTCGTTACGGCCGCTTCTGCTCTAAAATAACCTGTATTTCGACACTCAAAGGGACCGAAATAGGGTACTTTCCGCTAACCTATTACTATGAAATTAGGAAAGTAATGTCGTCTTATACTACATACACAGGGAAAAAACAGAAAACAAGCACTGTAAGGATTTGTAATTATTCCGATTTGCTCTAGTCAGCTTTTGTTTGTTTTAGGTTCCCTACAGTTTAGATAACATAACATAACATTTACATACAGGCACATACATTGCTTCTGGCCCCACACTAGGATACCTATACCCTGTGTCGTGGGAACCAGAAACAGCGACGTCACAAACACGTAAACATCCAAGACCTGAGTTTCTTTTTTTGTCTCCAGCCGGGATTCGAACCTGGAACCTCTCGCATGATAGGCAGATGCGCTAACCACTGCGCCACAGAGGTCATCAAAATGTGGATTTTGATAACCGGTGAATAACCGGTCAATAACATAAAGCCAAGTCAGAGGCCTTTAGGGGCGGCTTGAAAACTTCTGACAGTAAGACCAGCCACTAGTCTTACAAGCCTCCACCAATCCGGACTTGGCCCCCGTGGAGGAGTATGGCCTATACCTTCCTCAGGGAAGAGACCCGTGCCCCTCGGTGGGGACATATTGGGTTGATGATGATGAAATAAGATTATCTTTCTAGGGTTAAGGGTTAAATTAAAAAAAACGGTGAAATACGTGTTCCATCAATTATGTTGAAGAGTATTTATTTCAAGTTTCAAGTAAATCAGACAACATTTTTTATACCTCACATACAAATTTTGGCAACCCTTTTCGCCTTAGGGGTTGAATTTAAAAAAATCCGTTCTTATTCCTTGCCTACATTATATATAGATCCTCTGTGCAAAATTTTAGCTTCCTAGGTCAAACGGCTTGGGCTGGGCGTTGATGAGTGTGTCAGTCAGTCAGGACTTTGAATTTTATATATATAGAAAAAGATAGATAGATAGAAGAAGATAGAAGATAGATTGTATTTATTTTTTGTCTTTTACAGGTATTTAGTCTTGTATGTGTTTCCTGGATAAAGTAGGTTCTTTGTTAAGTATTTTTTTGTAGTTAATGTACCCTTGTTACCGTTTAAAATCACTCATGCAGCCGTGGCTACGAGCGATGCGGTGTTGATGGAATACCGGGAAATATAAAAATTATAAAATGAAATTTTCATAAATAATTTTATACGTAAGAGCTACTAGGCAAGGCACACGGTGGCGAGGTACATAAAAATCACAAACGCTCTATGGAGCGTATGGGCAGCTTGTAATAATTATGTAGAATCTAATCTCTTTAAACGAGCAATTCTTGTATATACATATATTTATATATAATCAAAATCTCGGAAACGGCTCCAACGATTTTCATGAAATTTTGTATGCAGGGGTTTGCGGGGGCAATTAATTAATCCAACTAGGTTTCATTTTTATAAAACGTCGTTTTAATCGTGTTTTAAGGCAAAGAAATAACTGCTACACTACAAGAAGGTAATTTTCGCAACCATCTGTAAGGTTGTCTTAGCTCAAGTGGGAAATAGGACGATACCGTAAACAGAAGACTGTGGTTCGAGACTTGATAATAACTTTCTTTTTTTTTCAAGTTCCTCCTTTTGTGTGAAAACCTACATACCGAACAAAGCTCGGTCATCCAGGTACTGTAAGTAAACATAAAATAAAAACCGGTCAAGCACAAGACTCGGACTCACGCACCCACGGTTCCACACATAAATTACTTGCAGACCCAGCGCACGTTACTTTGCCGTATTGTAAGGCAATGACCTATTCTTGGACCTAACTAATATATACCTACGAGTACAAAGGATTTCTGATTTTTGTGTCGTAAAAAACACTGTGTCACGAGATTTTTTAAAATCAGATATCAAAATAAATAACATATTTTGCTTTTGCAAAAAATTGTATTTTTTCGGCCAAACGTGGGCCCAGTTCTAGTGATTGATGCCTCTGCCTACTCCCTCGGGGATAGCGGGCGTGAGTTTATTTATTTTTATTTTTATGTATTTTTTCATTCAGTTTCCGACTCACACCGCTGTTATTATATTAGGCCTGCACCATCAAATCAAAGGAGGTATATTTGTAAAAGAAACGGTATGGGACGCCCTAGGCATCTCAGGTCTTGGTCGAAGGTCTTGGAAGGCTTGGTCGAAGTTTGTCCAACTTCGACCAAATAGAGGATGTATTAGCAAAGGCGAACATAAAAGGTACCCGAAACCAGTGTGCGTGCATGTAACGACTAATAAATATTGAGGAAGCAAAACTTATCGTCTGTGGCTATCCCTCTAGGATACAGACTTGAATCTATGTAAGTATGTGAGAAAGAATTGTAGAGCGTTATTTTCGTTTTAGCTTATTGGTAACATAGCATAGTATCAGGGGTGCAACTACGTAAGTTTTCCATTGTATGGAGTTATCTAATTTAGCCTAGTTGTCTTAATATCTAACCCGATAGAGTGGAAAGTCTGCCAACTTGCGGCCAGCATAATTCTCCATAGGAAAAAACGCCTACAACCTGTCATGGAGGACCAATACTGGCTTATTTCACGTTAACAAACAGTTTGTCTCCACGCTCGTTCGTTACGGTAACAATAAATACAATTGTTTGTAATCCAATAAAAAGTTGGTAAGAAGATAGAATAATCAACGCCATCTAGTGAGCGAAAGTAGTAGCTGTCAAAGCGTGCCCTCAAACTCCCTTGCAAGATAATTCTACTGGAAACTTTGTAACGCAAGCTACCTAACCAAGGGTGAGCTGCAATTACAACTTGCCCAGCGTTGTCTGCACACTCCGATAGATGGCGTAAAATGTTGTTGTGATTGAAACTGCGATTGTTACCCGCGACTTCGTTCGCTTGGACTATAGTTGATAAGAGGGGTTCTTAATAAATTACGGATACTTTTCTGAATAAATGAACACACATTTTTTTAATATATTTATTTCACATGCGCAAAAGTATCCGTAATTTATTAAGAACGTAGTTAACGGTAGTTAACTTTACGGGCACAAAAATAATAAAATCTAGCCCATTTAAATATTAGGATTGTCCGCTGGTACCTATTCTACCATACATAAGCTCACGCCTGTATGCCAGAGGGGTAGGCAGAGACCAGGGACTGCCATCTGCCACAATCCTGACAACTCACTTTTGCTTTATCGACATTCATTAGTCGTTTCATGCACAAACGTCGGTTTGGGGTACTTTTTATCTATTCTAGTGATTAATTATTAAAAACCGTAGCGTTATAACCTTGAAAAGGACAATGAAAAACCATCACCAACCAAACCAACTTCTGTATTTTACTGTACATTTATTAGAATAAACGTCTTCAATCAATCAGTCAATTGTTAGGTTAAGCCGATGGGCCCCACAACAATTCTACAAGTTGTCACTATATAGACATTTAGAGCATAATAATAGCAGAAAGGCTGTATTATAATTAAGTTGATGTTAGTTAATTAGCTTGTCGGAGCTTGACTAATCACCGCTTCTATAACGTCAACGAGGATTAAGGGCGTTACTCTTAACCCACTTGTTACTACTGTTTGATAGAAGGAACACCTGATAAATTAAATTCTAGTACAAAATGAGGGTAGTTTTAAAATGTTGTTCAAGGTGCTACAATTTATTAGTATCAGTGCGAAACCGTCAGAGGTGGTTTGAGGTGATTACTGTGCAACATATTTTCTCAAAGCGAGTTTGTAATTTGTGATTTTACTAAATGGATTTGTCAAGGTATGTGATGTACTTGATTTATGTTTGTTATCAAATTATTTTTTACATATATCGTTCTATTTGGATTGCTTTACCGGAAGGTGAAACAAAATGTTTTGATATATTTGGTATTCTCAAGTTATTTTTATTCGTAAAGTGCTGTTCCTTTTATCAAACAGCAGTAACATCCACTGCTATGTCTTTTGTTTTAGACGTCAGACAAAAGGATTGTCTTTGAGCGAGATTTTTGAGGAGCTGGAATGTGATGAAGATGAAGTTGTTCCTGATTCCATCACTATCTTTCCCCGTAATAATTCTAATGCAGAAATTACGGATGAAGACTCCAGAGATGAAAATGTTGTGTCTTTTCCCAACTTACCTGGTTCTCAACTGATAGCTCCGGCTGAAATATTGTACCCGGAATCATCATCAGACTCTGATGCAAGTGAGGACTATCTTTTTTCACTTGCTGAATTATTATTAGCCAAACGAAGACGACTCACTGCTCCTAGTACAAGTTCAGAAGCTCAAAGTGTTCGTGCTTCACCAGAACCATCGACTTCTCAAGGACCAGTGGTAAGAGAAACGTTACCTAAGTCAAAACAGTACAATTGGCAATCCCGTGATAACCAGCCCGTTTTCAACACTTGGAATCTACAAGTATCAGCTCCACATAAGGAAAGCCCTATTTATTTCTTTGAATGTATGTTTGATGAGAATATTCTGAACATGCTGGTGCGATATACCAATACGTATGCTTCTCAACGAAACAAAATTGGAAATGTTACTGCTTATGAGATGAGAAGCTTTATTGGAATATTGTTGTTTAGTGGCTATGTAGTGGTACCAAGAAGGTAAATGTACTGGGAGAATAGCACTGATAGTGGGATGCCACTCGTTTATAACGGCCTGTCTCGCGATATATTCACATTATCATGTCACACCTCCATTGCTGTGACAATACGAACTTAGACGTCAATGAAAGATTTGCAAAACTCCGTCCGCTATTCGATTTGCTCAATAAAAACTTCGTTGAGTTTGCTCCTTATGAAGAAAACCACGGCGATGGTTCCTTATTATGGTGGTCATCCTCATCCGGGGTAAACCAATCAGATGGGGTATGTATGTATAAATATGATGATGATAATGATGTAAAAATAAGTGTTACAAATAAAGTAAAACTTCTTTTTTACTATAAGTAGTGTCCCTCATTAGTGCTTGCTTCATAGTAGTACATTTTACTAGCGTTCCTTGTATCAAACTCCATTTTCCGGGTTTTCCCAACCAAAAATATTTTTTTTTCAGGGCATAACTACCCCGTATAGGAAAAATCATAATAATTTGTCACAAAAAGGTATATCCGTAATAACTGGGTTAAGACGTAGAATTTTTGGTGAGCCAAGTGGCTCACCAAAAATTTAATAACACAACATTGATTCTAAGAGTGTTCCTTTCAAGGTCATAATGCAACTCATTAAAATAAGTATCAAACTAGATGCATCGACTGTCATATATTATAATTATTGTGTAATTCATTTTCCTGGTTGTGCAATAAAGTCTGGAGCTCTGGTGTAAAGGCGTTCAACTCCAAAAACACAGCTTTTGATATAAGCCAACAAACGCTTTTTTGTAAACTGTTCGTCCGGATCAACTTACGGGCGAGCGCGCGGGCGCACTCTCCCGCCCCGCCTTGCAAAACCCCCGAAGCCGGACCCGTCAAGTGCAAACGATAGAAGCTGAGCCATATAACTTTATAATTTTTAAGTTATTTTCACTAAAATAAATATAGATAGATAGATAGATAGATAGATAGATAACACTTTATTGCTCAACCATAATACAGAGTTATTGTAATTTTAATAAATATATTATTTTTTATAAATTTTTTGCTTCAGTACCATGTAAATAACCACACCTGAGTCGGACGAAATTGTACAAATCAACACCCCGTATATCTATTATGGAATTTGATAAGTACTTGGACTTGGAATCGTTCAGGCTGTGATACGAGTAACATAGGGGCAGGTAGGTTGATTGGGGCACAGAGACCCTAAATCCGGCACTGTCTGCCACTCCAGAGTAAGCGCACAGGCATTGTGTGGCCAGCGATTAACTTGCTGCACCGACGTCACTCACACACATCACCGCCTCGTGCTTTGTTATTACCAATAGCTAATTCCATACCAATTTGATGCAACTGTATAGGTAAATGGTTGTTGCGGTGCTTGGCTTACCGGATAACCGAAGTGCAGTGTAAAGGTTGGTTTTATTTTCAACAACTAAAGTTAAACGTCAGTAGTTTTTTAGCACTGTCATTTTTGCGGAACGGAACGGCACGGAACGGAAAGAAACGGAACAGAATGGAACGGAACGAAATAAGTGTGTTAAAACATGGAATAGATTTAGCATAGGTTACGTAGTAGGTTTATCGTGCTATTGTTCGTAGTTTAATTTTAGAAGCCATTTAGATTACTCATTACAAAGTGATGATAGAAAGTGTACGCCCTAATATTAACAGTCCCAAATCTCCCGAAATTAAGGTTCAAATTGATATAAAAGACAGGAATGATGCTTTTCTAATTGGATTCTGGGAACGGCATTCTTCACGGCTTCGATCCAAAATTTAATTATGAATTCTTGCTTCGTCCCAAACTTGTTTGATTTATTTGCGAGGTGCCGAGTGTGAGGGAGCCGAAGCATCACTTAACCATCACCCTTATTACTTTTTTTTTTTAATGAATATGAAATTTGTTTATTGTATCGTTTAAGAATGGCCTGCAAAACTATAACTACACTTTTTGAATTGCAATAACTTTTTAAGTACACAAGATATACTTTAAGCAATAAAGACTCTAAAAACGGTTTGATAAAACCTTCATAGTCGAAAACCTTGCCAAAATTAAAATACTCAATAACTCAATTGTATATTTAGTCAACATGTGTTCGGTGGGTTACAAACTTAACTATGTATGTGAGTCTTCGTAAGGTGAATATGACATGTACAACTTGACAGCGCATCATCCTATAAACCCATGTTCCCTACTCCGTTGCATTACGAGCTACTTTGCAACTAAAATGTGAAGGTTGACGTGCTGTCGACTGTACCTACCATATGCAATAAGCACATTAATTTATGTAAAGTTTTCAAATAAAGTTCATTCTTATTCTCATTCTAAGGCCGACTTGCACTACCGACTAAAATCCATTTAGCGTTATATTAAATAGAATTTTGACAGATAGTGTATGGCGAAACTGTCAAAATTCTGTTTAACACGTTGAACGCCATACGGCTCACCGGTGGGCCTACCGAGCCTTTCCGTTAAGGCTTCGCCGAAATCACGTAATCCGTAATTTTCATGAATTTGTGTTTTTGGTCCCAAAGGTTAGTTAATGTGATAATTCGGATAGAAAATAAGTTTCAGCTACTTCTACCGTCAAAATCGAGAGTTATAGCAAAAGGCTCACCGGTGGGTCCTGTGGCCTCCTACGAAGGATTTCTGTTTTTCCGTTGGCGGGGGCCGCGGGGTCACGCGGCGGCCCACCTCCGCGCGCGCGCACGCTCCCCCTCAGATCCACGCTCGCCCGGTCAATAGCGTGTGCCGCGTCAATACGTAAGGATCTTTTTTCTCCGCTTTTGCGCCAAAATGGATGATTTCGACGAGTTCGACTTGACACAAGAAGATTTGACGCAGTTAGAAAACATCGAAATAAATTTTCTCAACGATAGTTTCGAAATAAATACGGGAGAAGAGGAAGCTATTCAACCAACGAAAAGAAGATGTCGCCGAATCATTCGGTCCGAAAGTGAAGACAGCGATGACGAAATTTCAAGGGTTATCGCTGACACAATTGGTAAGTTTTTTTAAAAATATATTACTTTTAAATTGAAAAGTGCTTGGTTTAGTGGTTCATGTTCTCGGCTATATAAATAAGAAGTGCTGGAACAAAATCCGGTAACGCCACCCATCGTAACCTTTTTAGGGTTCCGCCTCTCCAGAGAAAAAAAGGAACTCTTATAATCCTATAAGGGTTCTTTTGTTGTGAAAAACTGCCTTCACCTTAAAAATTATTTTATCTAATGGGATAAATCAGTTTTTTACCTGAAAAAGAGCTTAATAACTAGATGTGTTATGTATGTATGTTTGTATGAATGTGTTTAATCTGAAAAAGAGCTTAATAAATAGATGTGTTACGTATGTATAAATGTTTTTAACCTGAAAAAGAGCTTAATAACTAATAATTTTGATATGATATTTTCGAGTAAACTATGTTATTGTTACAAACCTATTTAGAGGCTAAAAATTCCACCCATGCCGGGACCTGAACCCGCGACCTCTGGCTCACCATGCCAGCGATCTCCCAACCGAGGTAATGGGCAAGTACCGACATCGGCTCGCTTAGCTCAGTTGGAAGAGCGCTGGCACGGTGAGCCAGAGATCGCGGGTTCAAGTCCCGGTATGGGCATGGGTGGAATTTTTTGCCTCTAAATAGGTTTTTAAGATTGTCCTTAGCATGGGTTAGTGCAACAAAGAATATAATATGTTATTGTTCTTTTAATCCTCAGGTAATTCACCGCCATCAGGCACCTGGTCAAAGCCTAAAGGTAAACAACGAAAAGTAATACCTTTTACTGAAAACCCTGGCCTTCCAACTAACCTATGCTCAAGCATGATGAACAAATCTCCAGCAGACTTCTTCCAACTACTAATTCCAGACAGTCTTTTTGAAGAAATTGTTGACCGAACTAACCAATTCGCTACTAACAAAATTGCAAAGGCAGACAAAAAAAATGAAAAATTACGCTTTGCTAGGCTTCACAAATGGGTTCCAACGGATCTTGGAGAGATAAAAAAGTTTTTCGGCTTACTTCTTTTTATGGGCCTCACGAAACTTCCAAGATTGAATGAATATTGGTCAACTGATGACATTGTTGGTCATCCTTTTCCACGCACAGTAATGTCACGGAATCGCTTTGAATTGATATTGCAGATGCTTCATTTTTCACTCAACGATGAAGCAAACAAAGCAGACCGACTCCATCGTTGTGCCTACCTTGTAAACGTATTGAATGAACGGTTTCAGATGCATTATACACCAGGCGAAGACATATGTACTGACGAAAGTGTTGTCCCGTTTCGTGGCAGGATTATATTTCGACAGTACAATAAACAAAAACGTCACAAATATGGCATCAAATTATTTAAATTGTGCTGTATACCTGGATACACTTACAAAATAAGTGTCTATGCAGGAAAAAACCTCGAAACCACAAATACTACCCCATACAATGTGGTAATGAGTTTATGCAGCAACCTATTAAATAAAGGTCATACCCTTTATACTGACAACTGGTATACAAGCGTCGAATTAGCCAGAGCCTTGCTAGATAACGAAACACATTTGGTCGGGACAATCCGCAAAAATAGAAGACATCTGCCTAAAATAGTCGTGAATACCAAACTAAAGAAGGGACAGTTCATTGCAAGAGAGAGCCGAGATGGCATCACTGCTATGAAGTGGCGAGATAAAAGAGAAGTCACGGTTCTGTCCACCAAACACTCAGACAGATTCGGAAAGGTAAAAAAGACTCGAGGCCAATTTGTCCTAAAACCGAAGATTGTAATTGATTACAATACAGCTAAAGGAGCAGTCGACCTTTCAGATCAGATGGCAGCATATTCGTCTCCTTTGAGAAAATCTGTCAAATGGTATAAGAAGCTGGCTATTGATTTATTACTAAACACGGCAATGGTAAATGCTTTGCTTTTGTATAAGTCAGTAACTAAAAAGACTATACAAATGGTAGATTTCCGTAGGCTTGTAATGAAGAACCTATGCTAAGGCGAACACAATGATATGCCTGAAGAAAGACCGAAAAGATTGAAACATCGTCTGGAAAAGAAAAATGGTTTGGCCAGAAAGGTTAGAAGAACCTGCCGCCAATGTTACTCAGATAATGTACCAACCATGGGTAGCAAAACAGCTAAAACAAAGACGCTAAAAGTTACTACTTTCTGCTCAAGCTGTCCAGGCAAACCTTTTCTCTGTTTACCTTGTTTTAACAAGAATCATCGGTAAATACTTTGTTTGTATGTAAGATTATGATAGGTCAAGAAGTGCCATAAATATTATTGTTAATTTTGATTGCAGAAATGTCTTTTGTTTGTTCCCTAATAAATATTTTATAAAAATGAATCGTTTTTTTTGTAATACATCAACAAAATAATATTTTTTTCCTTGTGATTCAGCACAACCCTAACTACTTTACAAAAACCTTGGAAAGTCAAACACTTTTTGGTGGATTTGAAAACCACACTGTCCAACTCGGCTGGTGGGCCATGCGGCTCACTTCCATACTTATTTAGTTTGATAGCTGCACTCTGTGGCTTGTGGAAAGCGTTTAAAGTAGACCTCTCCCGCGGCTCACCGGTGAGTCCCACGGCCTGAATGGCACAGTGAGGTTAGGCTCACCGGTGTGCCCCATGGCTTGAATGGAAATACTCAAAATTTTACGCGGCGTTCAACGTGTTAACTTAAAGTTAAATGGATTTTAGTCGGTGGCGCAAGTCGGCCTTATTCTTTCTATTCTTAAATCGTCAAACTGCATAGACCAATCTCTCTCTACGGGAAGGTGTGTGTCGTACTGTCCATTCCCCATGGCATAATGCATACTCGTACTTTGATTTGAAAATTCTTTATTGCACAAGAAAAGTCTGCACAAAGGCGAGCTTCCAGCCAACCACGGGTGATGTGGAAAAAGTAAGGGGTAATGCTAGAGAAGTTAAAAAAAAAAAGATAAATTACTTACTTAAAGATTACCAGTAATGTAGTATCATTGTAATACATAAATTTCAAATACATAATTATACAAATCCCCAAGTCTTGGATACTTACATGTTTGTGATGTAGCTGTTTTTGGTTCCCACGACGGTGGGTATCCTAGTTTGGGCCAGAAGCAATGTAGGTGCCTGTATGTGAATGTTTAAGTTTCATCATCAACCCATTATGTCCCCACCGAGGGGCACGGGTCTCTTCCCTGAGGCAGGTATAGGCCATACTCCACCCGGGGGCCTAGTCCGGATTGGTGGAGGCTAGTAAGACTAGTGGCTGGTCTTACTGTCACAAGTTTTCAAGCTGCCCTAAGACCTCTGACTTGGATTAATGACTGCCACCTATCGACGGCAGCCAGCACCAACTGCTTGACGTACCTGGCGAATCACGGAACCACTCGGAAAAATGACACTACCGTTAGTCATAGACGGTGACCAATCCATGCACTGCACACAATATTATTAATGCGTAATTGTACAGATTATTATGAGATGAGACGCGACTTCTGAAAGCCTCCAAACGAGGCTTCATGATTCAACTGATGAGAGACACAGCGAAGTACACAAAGTCGCTCGCGACCTGCGATCCGCCATCAAACGGAGAAGTTTGCCTCACCAAATTATGTTAAGGCTTCTCTACATGAGCTTTTTACGACAAAAACATGCCGGGAAGTGCCCTGAAGTTGGATAATGTCGTATGGATTTCTAACTTTTCTTGAGAGTGGTCGCGTGCCTCACCGACTTGACAGGGCAGGTAAAAGATTGGAATTTGAATTTTTAATTCAGTTAAGCTTCATTATTAATAATAATAATATAAATAAATACACAGTTAAGCACTTTGTAATATAGTTTTAATCTCTTTTATCTGCGTACTAACCCATGTAAAGAGTCACTGTTAGGTACTTGCAATAAATAAATAAATAATCTTTGTATCTTAAGTATACTGGGTGACATTTTCACCGCTACAATAAATTTTACCATATCATTGGTATCGATAATAGATTACATTTATCGAATAAAATTACCATTTTTTTTTCATTTTCATTAATTTATCAGCATCCAATTTGTAACTCATGGACACCCATTACAAGGTGTAATCGCGGTGCGAGGCAGAGGGCGGCGGGGTGGGGTGCGTGAGAGGGCGGCGGAGTGGGGTGCGTAAGCGGGCGGCGGGCTGGCCGGCGCACGATTTGGCCGGCCGGTCATTCAGTCCGCGCATTGACCTAGGTGAGTGCACGTGCACCGTTTCCGCACTTCCTGCAGTCGAAAATTACGCGCGCACGACGTTTACAAACCGCGAGTATTACGAAATGGTTCGTAGTTACTTTCTCTGTGGGGAAAATACAGTGCAGCTCGGCGGGTATACGCTGAAGAAAGTTTGCCCCGCCTGACATTCATGACACTCAACACCAGGACATTCATGAGAGTGACGCAGCATTTGCTAGACTACGGACAGTTCACTGCACCAGCGCACGCTCAAGGCCGAGGAGGGACACCTCCCTTGGCCGTGGAGATTGGAATAGATATTCGCGTTCTTCGAGGAAGACCCCAGAAAGAGCACCAACGACGCGGTACGCACGGCGCACTTCGGCGTTAGCCAGTACGTGGTGTGGAAATTCATACCACTACCAACCAGTGCAAGCATTCCACGCCGGTGACGGTCCTAAGCCCGTGCAAGTATGAAGGAAGAATTGAAATCAAGTAAGATTTTTTTTGCTACGTCATACATAAGTCATACCTACTGGCTGCGCCGCCGCCGCCGCTTCTTTTCCTTACCGCAAGCCGCGCGCATTGCCAGTTCGTGCGTTTAGTTATGCTCATGCGTAATGAGTCCATATTTCTTTAAGATTTGCGGATAAGTTCAGACATTGGTATTTTTGTTTTTTTGTACCAACGGGGGTAGCAACAAAAAATGTTGGTATTTGTATTTTGGACTTAGTATTACGTATGTTGATTTATTGTACCGGTGAAAATGTCACCCTGTATATGTAATAATCAATCTGTTTCTCTGCAAGGCAAAGGCCTTCTCTCAAGAAGACAATGTTAATAGAAAGGGGTATAATTAAAACGTAAGCCCATCGCGGCTTGATATTATCATCATCATCAAAAAAAAAAAAAATTATCAGCCTAGCGCTGCCCACTGCTGGGTATAGGCCTTTTCCCCAAATGCCATTTCACACGGTCTCTCGCCATTCGCATCCACGGACCTTCCGCCGACTCAACGACATCGTCGGACCATCATACTATCATACGGTGAAGGATGTCTATAAAAACTCAGACGTTAACATTTCCTCACAACATTTTACTTCACAACTAGCGGCAGAGAATATGCAAACCATTAATAAAAAACCTTTCCACCGTATCGCCACGCCTCTGGAGAGCAACTATTCCGGCGCAAAATTACTTTTTTGCTAAAACTTAATGGCGCGTTTACTTTATGTCCTAAGAGGGCAATTTATGTGCAAGTGAAAAGTGCAGTTAATCAGTTTTTTTTTTTTTTTTTTTGTAAGGAACGGCCACTATTTATTTTGTGGCAACCTTAAGTCTTTATTATTAAAAAAACTTTGATAAATGTAGTAATATTATGATGATTTAATAGCGCTTAGTCTAATGGGTTTTTCCTTGTATAAGGTGTGTCTTTTACCTTTTTGTCTTTCTCCGTCTTTTTCTCATTATTTTTTTTTTTTTTTTTTCACTGGGTGTAGTAATATGTCATATATTTTTTTTTCTTTTTTTTTCAGTTAATCAGTTTTATAGTTAGTAATTTATTTCCATCTTAGTTTTTACATTCTATTTCCTCAATGCCAAAGTACCTACTATGTTAGCTGCCTTGGGCCGTATTTCTAGTGGAGAAAAAGTCAGCGGGGAAAAAAGTCCACTCTGATTCTCTTTTCCAAATCATCAAACATAACACCGGAGCCTGTGACAAAGTCTTTCAAAAGTAGAAAAAATATTAATAAACTAGCTGTTGCCCGCGACTACGTCCGCGTGGGCTCTAGTTGAGTAAAGTGTTTGCAAATAAGATAGAGATACTTTTAGCGCATGCGAAAAAGCAACTTTCATACTAACTTTACACCCCCCTTTTTCCCCCTTAAGGGATGATTTTTAAAAAACTATTTGAACGTGTTTCATAATTTTAAATGAAGAACATACGTACCAAATTTCATTTGAATAACTTCAAAAACGGCAAAGTTTCATACTAACTTTGAACCCCCATTTTACCCCCTTAGGGGTTGAATTTTCAAAAATCCTTTCTTAGTGCTCCCCTATGTTACAAAAAGAACCCCTGTGCAAAATTTCAAGTTTCTAACCCTTATAGTTTGGGCCCTGCGTTGATTCTAAGTCAGTCAGTCAGTCAGCTTCTCCTTTTATATATATAGAATAACATAACATAACATTTACATACAGGCACATACATCGCTTACAATACAATACAATATTGCAATACAATTAAAAAAAAATGAATTGTCGATGAAGCGAAAACGATTTGTCAGGATCGTGGCAGGTGGCAGTCCCTGGTCTCTGCCTACCCCTCTGGGATATAGCGTTGAGCTTATGTTTGTATACAATGTAAGTACAATTTAAACTGACGTTTGCACCGTGACATTATAATATTATTATTATTCTCTGGTACGATTATCTGGTACGATAACAGTTTCAGCACCTCACGCGCTGTACGCCGACCTCACGAGTTCTGGTAGAAAAAGTGGGTTTATAGATTGAGTTTGTAATGTCCTTACCTGGTTACCGAAACACCTAAACGCACCGTAACATTGTATCCTAGTTTGAAACCAGGGCCTGATTCTGCTAATGCATTGTAGTACAGTGACAATTTCATGAGCGAGGCGATTTCATTTCATTGGCGCTTTTAATCTACGCGCGCACACGTACCAAACCTTCTAGGCGCCAATGGTATAAAAAAACATGTCAAGTGACCCGACCGAGTATCTGTCATTGAACTACCATGCACTAGCAGAATTGAGGCCCTGGTCGAGTGATTGTGTGGAAGTTATTATTATTAATGAAATGAAATGAAATGAATTTATTGTGTTGAAACATGGGTTACAATTTGCAGTTCTAGTTGCTCATATTTAGGTCACCAGTTCTACCTTTTCAGGTGTATACACATATAATTGCTTAAACTAGTATCAATTTTTTATTTATTTTTTAACAACTAGGTATTTTTAAATCTATAATCACAGCCTATGTAGGAACATCCTTATGACTTATTCTAATATCAGCGCTGAAGTTCCTCCCCAACTATCAGCATGCTGAGTTGGAGCCCATTGTCATTTGCCACAACTGCGTTGATCACTCACTGCCCAGTACGTTGTCCAGGTAAGTACATTACCGTACCGTGTATGGCTAATTTTCTTTGTTTTCGCTTCACATGTATGTTGCTGTATTTTTTTTCTAATCCTCTTGTAACAATATGTTAACAGCTATCAGTTGAACAAAGATCAAGTTCCTAAGTCATGCAGAGCTAGTACGATGATCGATGCACTTTTGCATTCACCGATTGTACATTGTTCACCGAGAGGAGAAAGTGACCGATTACCATCGAGGGTGTCGTTCGAAGCCCGAGCCGTAGGCGAGGGCTTTAAAACACCTGAGATCGGGAATCGCAGTTTCCCTCGAGTGATACATTGCTTTATACTACACCTACAAGGAAATAAAAAACGAAATCTTTACTAATTGAAATTTATATTGAAATTGTTGCTAGTGGCCAGTGTCATTTTGCGAACTTGGAGATAAAAACTCACTGTAAAAACTTTTTGGCTTTTGATATTTAGGTTACCGGCGCATAGTCTTACCCAAAATTAAAAAAGAAAAACCACGTAAGAAATGGATTTTCATACACTTTTCTCTCCCGCTCAGATGCGTTTTCTCCCCGCATATTTGTTCGATATGCAATGACGTACTTTCTACCGTAAATTTGATAAAGTATGAAGGTACTTTCCAAGCAGGTGTAGTATAAAACACTTTTTCCACTCTGATTGAGGTATCTACAAAAACGGCACAGCTGATAGTTACAAAAACGGCACTTTTTCTTTTATGTTACAATGCAAATATTCGTAGAGTAATTTTTTTATGATTGACATTTTTTTATTAATGAAGTTTATGAATTTATATTATTTTTATGATTTTAGGTATTTTTATTTTTATTGACATTGTGTGATTTGATTATTTAGTATTTGTATATTTTTATTGTTTTTAATTTATAATGCAAGTTGTAATTTTATGATTGTCATTTTTTCTATTAAGTCTATGAATTAATAATATTTTTATGGTTGTAGGTTTTTTATTGACATGTGCGATTAGATTATTTTAAATTTGTATTAATATAATTTTATTGATTTTAATTTATAATGCAATTTGTAATTTTAATAATTTATAATTTAATAACTTGAACTTCACTATCGCAATAGGTCAGCCTGTAATGATAGTTGTAAGTGTTATGAAAAAAAAAAATAAAAAAAAAATCTCCAAAACGTGCTGTTTGAACGCATCTACGGCATCTTCACGGGTCGAAAATCGTTGAACACGTAATTTATTCTTTACATTTGGGAATAAATAGAAATCATTGGGAGCCAAATCAGGGCTGTACGGTAGATGACCCATCAATTCTATTTTTTGACCATCCAAAAATGTAGTTGTTTCCTGAGATGTATGACAGCTGGCATTGTCATGGTGAAGTAAGATTCTGCGTCGCTGGTTGTTTTGGCGTATTTCTTCAAATACTTCCGGCAAACAAATGGTCGTGTACCACTCCGAATTAACCGTTCTGTGATTTTTCAGTGGTATTGTAGCCACATGGCCATTAATACCAAAAAAAGGCCACCATTTGCTTTACAGTGCTTTTTGCACGAGCCACTTTCGTAGGGTTCGGCTCATTTTGAAACACCCAAACTGTTGATTGTTGTTTAGTTTCGGGATCGTACGCGTAGATCAAGGATTCGTCACCTGTGTAGATTAACAGATTTTGAGTAGCCTCCGTTGAATTTTTTTAAGGTTTTCTTGCACCATTCGACGCGAGCATCTTTTTGATCCTGAGTTAAGTTGTGCGGGAACAATTTTTTTTTACAGACAAATGTTCATGTAATATCCTATGAGTGCTCGTCATACATATGCCCAGAATAGCCTCTATCTCGCGATACGTAACATGGCGGTCTTGCATTATTAGTTTTCGCACAGCTTCAATATTTTGTGGCACAACCACCGATTTCGGGCGACCTTCTTTAACTTCGTCCGTGAGCTTACTGCGCCCGCGATTAAACTCACTAAACCAGTGATACACAGTCGTTTTTGATGGAGCTTCACCACTAAAAGTCGAAGTTAATTGATCTACGCACTGCTGTTGCGTTAAACCACGTCGAAAATCCTAATAAATCATAGCACGAATATTTTCACGAGTGAGTTCCATTTTTTCAGCGATATGACATTTTAAACCTAACAAAAACAAAACACTAACGTATATAAGAGAAAAATATTAGCGGCCAAATTTAAAAAAAGAACGAATTTGACCATGGAAGTCAGATATTGCGTTTAAAATTATTGGAATCCCAGATTCCGCATAAATAAGTAGCAGCCTATGTGTACGTATATATATAAAATTCAAAGTCCCGACTGACTGACTCACTCATCAACGCCCAGCCCAAGCCGTTTAACCTATGAAGCTGAAATTTTGCACAGAGGCTCTATATATAATGTAGGCAAGGAATAAGAACGGATTTTTTGAAATTCATTCTCTAAGGGGGCGAAAAGGGTTGCCAAAATTTGTATGGGAAGTATAAAAAATGTTGTCTGATTTTCTTGAAACTTGAAATAAATGCTCTTCAACACAATTGATTGAACACATGTTTCACCGTTTTTCGAAATTTAACCCTTAAGGGAGTGAACGGGGTCGCAACATTTTGAACTAAAGTCCACGCGGACGGAGTCGCGGGCGAAAGCTAGTACTACATAGAAAGATAGATAAAAAGTTTATTTGCCATACCAATAACACACACAACAAATACTAGTGCAAAAAAGCTTTTTATAAAATCAACGATTATATAGAAGATAAATAAACGTCTGGTATTAAACAGTAAATTAATATTAAATGTATTCAGAGGAGAAATGTGTCTAGTGTACAACACAACCGTTAAGTTTAAATGTTTGTTAATTATACTAAGACTGTTTTGAATAGAATAAATGTGGATTCGAGTTTCTTTGTTAGTTTCTTCTCCAAGTGATCTATTAATTGTGAAAATAACAACTTTGACGTTCATAAAGTAAACATTTTGTTTGTATTGTGAATAAACATATTTTAATTTGAATTTCAGAATTTGACAACCAATTCAGTGGAAAGTCACGACTATTTTTACGCTTTTTAAATATCAAAAGTATTGCAGGTAACAGGTAAGACAACATGAAAAAATGTCATGTATTCTAGTGGTTTCTAGAGTCACAAAAATAAATGAATTAAGTATTGTTGCTACAAACATGCGTATATTATTATTTTTTATTATAGAACAAAGAATTCAAAGAATCGCTCGTAGCCACGGCTGCCTAAGTGATCTTAAGCGATCACGAAGGATAAGCAACATAGGGTGCGTTCAGTGCATGGATGGGTGACCATCTATTACTAACGCTAGAGGCATTATTTCGAGCGGTTCCGTGCTTCGTAAGGCACGTTAAGCAGTTAGTGCCGGCTGCCGTCAATAGATGGCAGTCGTTAAGCCAAGTCAGAGGCCTTAGGGCGGCTTGAAAACTTCTGACAGTAAGACCAGCCACTAGTCTTACAAGCCTCCATCAATCCGGAATTGGCCTATACCTTCCTCAGGGAAGAGACCCGTGCCCCTCGGTGGGGACATAATGGGTTGATGATGAAAGAATTCTGTTTGTGACAATGCAGCTATTTGAGCATTTGCTGTGTATATCATGTAAATGCGGCATAAGGAGACGCTGATGGGCGAGGAGAATACATTTCGACCGCGGCCACGGTTCAGAGTTTAATTAGCTTTTCTATTGCAGTACAGCCCGACCAGCGTTGGAGATTCGAGTATCGTAAATTGATTGTATATTATTATCGTACAGCCTGGTTTTTACAGGCCCAGTAGCTGGCGGTCAGTCGTCATCATCATCATCATTCAGCTACAAGAAGTCCACTGCTGGACATAGGCCTCCTCCATGGATTTCCAAAAAGACCGGTCGGAAGCGGCTTGCATCCAGCGTCTTCCCGCCACTTGGATGAGATCGTCTGTCCATCTTGTGGCTGGTTGGCGGTCAGTGAAGGACAGCTACTGTCTGGCAGCTACTGGATCCGTGAAAACAAAGTTCAGCCAGTACTGACCGATCAGTCGCTGGCTTGTTGTTGTTGCTAACCAGGCTTTATGCAGACTTAGTAGTGAGAACACGTCGGGAAAGTGACTGTACTGTATAGCCAACAGAATGTACAGCTGCTGTCTACTGGGTGGTCCGTACCTGGGCCTGTGAAAAGCAGGCTTAAGGTTAAGTAACTGTATCTGGAGAAAAATTTACAATATGTAGTGAATACGAAACTTTTAGTTCAAAAAAGATTCGAGTATAATTTGGGGTGAAACGTTAAACGTAACGTTTGAATGAACATGTATACCTACGCTCTTAAAGTGCAGAACATGGAATGAACTAGTCAAGTCTCAAGACCCTTTTATGGTCCCGTCCGTCCGTCTGTCACCAGGCTGTATCTCATGAACCATGACAGTGAAATAGCTGAAATTTTCACAGATGATATTTATGTTGCGGCTATAACAACAAGTACCTACTAAAAAACAGAAGAAAGGGTCGCTGGCTCAGTTTATTTTTACTATGTTCTTAATTTAAATACAGACATTGAATTAAAAGTGAAAACAAAATGTTACAGATTTTTAAAAGGAACTATTGTTAGTAAATAAAAATTCAAATTCTAAAGTTGCTATTGTTATTAGTTGTGTTTGTGGCAGAAATTTCAGTGCTCGGCTGTTTATGTCCAAAAACATCTAACTTTTCAAGATACAAGACATTTATTTGCGCCAAATATGGTACATTTCTGATATTATAAAAAGTATTTCCAACATATTTTACCTATTATAGGCATGTAAATATTCACAATTTTAATAATTAATCTATTACAAGGTCTAATATCTATATCCAACAGCGGATTTTGTTTTCCGGCTAAAATAATCCCTCCTATCCCAGTGTATCCTGTATAGCCAAGACGCAGGGATAGTTGTGCAGGCATTAATATGCATGAGGCTGGCTCCTAGAACTCGCTTTGTCCCGCTAAAAACGCAATGCAATGATAATGTCATTTACATTCGGATCCATACGACGCCTCTCAGATTCTTTTATTTCCACAAGGGAATACAGTGACCACACATGAAAAGAAATGCGGCTCTCAATACCCAAGCAATTTTATTTTATAAAAATCATCACTTTCTTGTTTTATTAATTATTATTTATAAAACGTTTATCGCATACTCGTATAAGTAAACTTCACAATAGTAATGCAGCGGACTTAGCGCTGCAAAATACGGAAAGTTGAAAAAAAAGATAAATTTACGAATAATGCACTACTAATACAATAAAATTATAGATTTAATATAATATTATTAAATGTATAATGTAAGTACTATCATCATCATCATCATCATCATCAGGCTATATTAGTCCACTGCTGGACATAGCCCTCCCCTAATGTGCGCCATAGCGCCCTGTCTTCAGCTTGCCGCATCCAGCATCTGCCTGCAGTCCTTCGCAGATCGTCATCCCACCTGGTTAGAGGGCGTAAGTACTATGATTATATAAAAATAAACTAAAAACATAAGATTGTAAACTTTTAGTCCGGATCAACTTACGGGTGTTGTTTTATCGGACGAGTCCAGCCAGGTTTCGCTCCGATTCGGTGAGCAGAGACGGAGCTCGCGTCGTCAGTTGCTCGTCTCAAACAGAGTTCAAAAATAAAAACATAAGTTATAAAAACCAAAGTGAAATGGCCCAACTACGAAGCTAAGTGCGAAAATCTTAGATCTAACTAACTAAGATATAACAAATATATACAAAAGGTGGAAAACACACACACGCAAGTAAACACACACACAGACACCCACACCCACACACAGTACTCACACAGGAGTCTGTACAGTCTGAAGTCATGATTTTTTTACACCTAATTTCAGTATTCTGTTTGCTTGATTTTTTGTATTTCAAAGTTAGTTTGTTTGATTTCATTTCCTTTTACCTATTTTTCTCTTTAGACTTTGTGCCTGTCTTCAAGTCACGTTAGCATAAAATAAGCCCGTAATTGGCCTACGATAAATTTTATTTATAACTGTTTATATTATTTAACTAGTGCTGTTGGCTTTGTAAACAAATAAAATAGAATAGAATAGAATAGAATAATCTTTATTTGGCACATAACATTACAAAAAATGTATAAACTTAACATATTAACAATTATTATATAGATATGTACCAAAAAGGTCTCCGCTCAGCTTTATGCCATGGTTGGGCCATGGCGCTGATTTTCAGCGGATGCCTTACACTTACAAATACGGTAGTTGACACGACCAACAATAAATTATTTGATATGCTCGATTAAAACAAAAATTACAAAATACTTCGGAGAATGTATATCTTTTAGTCAATTACTAGTTATTACAATTTTTAAATAGGTGAAACATAAAAATAGTGCTCTGAAATGTGACGTCACAAACTGGCATTTCCATACAAAATTCTGTTTTAAAAGTAACTTATTTGGCATTTTGTCAACTACCCAATTATATACTAATACTAGCTGACCCCGCAACGTTGTTTTCCCAGATAGGGGTATGAAACACATATAACAACCTATTCTTAGACATACCAATTATACATATAAAATTTCATCAAAATCGGTCGAGCCGTTTCGGAGGAGTATGCGCACTAACTCGGTGACACGAGAACTTAATGTACTAGACTAAGACGCAATAACAAAAGTACGAAACAGTTTTACTATAGGTCTTTTTGCTTAATGAGTAAATATTTCTTATATTTTAATTTAAAACAGCCTACTGAAGGGGACTGTCTAATAGGGGGAGGGATATTGTTCCAGCACTTCGCGGCGCAGTAACGGAAGCTTCCCCGAAATGCTGATGAATGGTGGGGTGGGCAGACCATTCTTAATGGGATACGAGACTGACGTTTACTAAAGTTTAACTTGTTGTATAAGTATGAAGGTTGCTGTTTCTCTATCACACCGAAGAGTAGACTTGCAAAATGCAGGGCTCGCCGTGACTCCATATTGAGTAAGTTGTTACTATTTAAGTAAGGGGTAATGTGCGCTCTCCGTGGGATAGTGAAACAGAACCTTGCGCATGAATTCTGCATTCTTTGTATAATTTTTTTAGTTCTTCCCAGCAGACAGCCCCCAATAACGGTATCTGCATAATTAAGCTTTGACAAAATAAGGGATTCACAAAGATGGATCCTCGTGTCTAGATCTAGGTGGTTACGTATTTTATAGAGCACACTAAGTCTATAAAAGCAGTTTCTTACAGTTTCAAGTACATGTTTTTCAAATTTCAAACAATCATCCATTATCACACCTAAATTCTTAGCTTCTGTTACCTGTTCGATTTTCACGCCTCCTAAGTTGAGCTCAAAATTATGACTGTTTATTTTTTTAATTTGCGTTTTAGTGCCAATCACAAGAAACTTTGTTTTAAGAGGATTTAAAGCTAGACAGTTTTTTCGGGACCATTCTGATATTTGATCTAGTTCTTTATTAAGTTTTATAATTTCCTCCTTCGTTTCTGAGGGATTGAAAGATCTATACACCTGCAAGTCGTCAGCATAAATATGGTATTTATTATCATTTACAATATTTGCTAAATCAGCAGAGTAGAGGATAAAAAGTATAGGTCCCAAAATAGAGCCCTGGGGGACACCTCTATTCACTACTGCAGGGATGGAGTATTTGTTAATGCCTCTACCTCCACAAACCTCGACACTCTGGGTACGATTGCTCAGGTAGCTGGAGAACCATTTCATTGAAACACTGTCAAAACCATAATAGGCCAGTTTCGATAACAGTAAAGATGGACTTATAGTGTCAAATGCGCGCGAAAAGTCAAGCAAGACCAAAATTGCTCCCTTACCAATGTCCTGCCAGGATATCGTCAATAACATCCAAAAGAGCCGTCGCCGTGCCTCTACCCTTCCTAAAGCCTGACTGTTTCGGAGGGAGAATATCGTTAACCCGTAAGTATTCTGTTAATTGCATTGACACGACTTTTTCAATTATTTTGGACATAAAAGGTAAAATACTTATTGGTTGAAGATCTTTTAAATCTACAGGGTTATTGATTTTAGGAAGAGGTCTCACTTTTGCGACTTTCCATGCTTCGGGAAATGTTCCGGATTGAATAGATCGATTAATAAGAGAAGTGATAATACCAAGTGTACGCGGCACTGTCAGAAGCACCATATCCAGAGTGATACAGTCGAATCCTTGAGCATTTGTTTTAAAGTTCTTTATAATTTTCATAATTGTGTCTTGATCTACTGTTTTAAGACTGAAAGTTGAAGCGTTAAAGCGGTTGAACCAGTAGTGGGTTAATAAAGATACATCGATGGAACCTTTATCAGGAATATTAAGGAAATGGTCATTAATGTTGTCGGGGTCACTTAAATGTTCGGGTAGGTCAGTTTGTCTTTTTTTAAAGTCTGCTACGTTACTTTTAATATTTTTCCATAGTTTTCGTGGATCATTTAGGTTACTATTGACGTAATATCGGAAATAAGCTGTTTTTTCATTATGCATTGCCATTTTCACAATTTGTTTTAATTCTTCGTAATATTTTTTATCAGTGTCTAATCTAGTTTTACGGCTTTTGGCATGGGCTTCATTTCTGAGATTTATCATGGCTTTCACTGTTGGTGTTAACCAAGGGCAGTTTAAGTCTTTTGCATAGATAGTTTTCACAGGTGCGTGCAAATCAAATAAATTTACGATATGGGAGTTTAGAGAGCATAATGTCTCATTTACGTCTTCGCTCAACAGACCATCCCACTGTATGGAATTTAGGTCAGCATTAAAAGCATCCATATCAATATCTTTAAGAGGCCTGTAGACAATCCATCGAGGATGTGGTTTGGGTTTTTTTATGTTAATCTCGCACGTTAGGAAAGCATGGTTACTCAGTTCAGGTACATAGTTAATGCAAACATTACTTACTTTAGTCCTACTAAATATTAAATCTATCAACGTCTCCGAGTGATCTGTAAAGTGCGTCGGTTCAGTTACGTATTGACAAAGAGCCATACATGATGAAAAGTCTTTTAGCTTTTTAGTACTAGCATCGTTTGTTTTCAGCATGTCTATGTTAAAGTCACCCAGAAGAACAACATGATCAAATCCCGAGAATGAGGTCACGGATTCCGTTAATGCGTCCAGGAATGTATCAACATTCACCCACTGCGGACGATACGCTGTGCCTATAACAACTTGAAGGCCATTCAGTTTGATGCTAATCCACATTTGCTCAGTGGAAGATGGAGGATGCTCGAGAAACCGCACATAAATACCTCGGCGCAAGTAGAAACCAACGCCACCACCGCGGGCACGGACGCCAGAAGGACGCGGCAAGTGCCGCAGTCGATAGCCGGGTGGTGACGGTGCGCGAGCCTCCTCGCCTGCGCGGAGCCATGTCTCATTAATTGCCATAATGTCCACCGAATGCTGCTCCATAGCCAATAGAAATTCATCATGATGCGTACCCAGAGAGCCTGGATTCAGGAGACCTATAGATATGTTTTTATTTATAATAAACTGGATTATGTATGCATATGATACTTGAATGAATCTGCAATTAATCAACAATTTCCTAAGAATGGTGATGTGGCGTTGATTTGGTCTAAATAATATTATAACAATAAAGAAGTAACTCGATGCGCTGTATACTTTTCGAAACAGACCTTTCTTAAAACCTAATGTGTGCATTATTAAGACATCATAACAGCAATTCATAAGAACAAAACATGAGATCTCAATTATGTAACTAAAGATTACTATAAAATAGAGTCTATAACAAACAAACTTTGATAAACTGTTCATATTATCATAAGTAGACTTTGACTTTGGCTTATAAATAGACAACATACATTTACTTATACTAGTGAGTTCTGTAGACCTAACTATGCAGAACCAAAAATTTTTAGGTCCACCTCGCTACGCAAAGTGTATCGCTGCGAGGATTGATCCTTTCGAGTGAAGATTCGTCCATCCCTTGTCCATACAAATCTCCAGTTAGCATCCCGGCCGGCGTCACGAGCCTTGGCAAAAAGGGCTCGATTTATTTTTGTTAGGCGCTCATTTATAAAGAACCGGCGCGGCTCGTGGAGAGGGAGTCCGAGTTCGGTGGTAGTGGCGCCGCGACGCACTCGTGCGCATTTCAGTAGCTCGTCGCGGAGCGAGCGCCGCGTCAGCCGCACAACGATGGGGCGCGGACGCGCCGCCGGAACACCTTCCACAAGGGCACGCTTCAGCCCGACCCGCACCGCGCTCACCACATTTTGCTCCTCGAGCACCATTCCCACTTTTGCTGCTACGGTCATGATTAGGTGACCAACAGACTCGCCTTCGTATTCCGGTATGTTAGTCACTTCGATGTCGTTGGACAACAACTCTTGGTCCCTCTCATTCAGTTGCAGCTGAAGATCATCGATTTTTTTATGTAGCTTAACATCATCTACTGTGGTCGAGGTTGTGATAATTTTATTCTCAAGGACTGTGTAATCCTCTCGCAGCTTCTGGTTTTCTCTACGTAGGACCTCCATTTCCTGTTGAAAGCTATCCTTGAGTCTTGTAATGATGTTGTTGAACTCGCTCATTATAACTGACTCAAAGCTACTCAGCTTATCGTCCAGCAGCTTCTCCATCTGCTGGTATGACACTGACCGAGTCTCAGTTGCATCAAGTGTGGGTGGCAATGCCGGCGCAGGGGCAGCAGACGGGGCAAGCGAGGCAGTAGTCAGGGTGGGCGATGTAGCGGTCAGGGTCGCCTTGGCTGCAGTTAACGCACCTGGGACGGAATGAGTAGGAGGTGGAATACTCTGCGTCGTCGTTTTTGCATTATTCTTCACGCCTGTAGTGATAGGGTCCGGCCGCTGCTCGAACTGCCTTCTCGTTGGAGTGTCGTCACCCCTCATGCGGATATTCCGCACTGTGACATTTTCGCACTCATCACACCGCCACTTCCCCTTATTAAGCTCTCTATAAAGTGCAGAAGTCATATTAAGACAAAGATAGTGATAGCGCCGTGAACACATGTTGCATTTGAGAGCTTCATTCGAGGGTATAGTAAGGTTGCACGCATCGCATTTCATCTTGGATTACAATAACGACAAGTATGGTACAAATTTTATTTCGTTTATCTGGTCACACTTGCCGTATAGTAGAAATTAGGGTTTTTGGTCTGGTCACACTAGTAGAATTTTTTTTTCTTTTTATCCTGGCAACATCACACAGAAGTTCCGCTATCTAGCACTAGATGGCGTTGTATGCTAAAAAATATAATATATCCTTGCAATCTTTAAAATACTGTTTAACACTATCATGTATTATTTGGTTTTCGAGTTGTATTGAGTCACTGATATTGGTTTGCTTATTAGTTTTGCCGCTACGATAGATAATGCACTTTTTATTTGTTTGTCAGTAATCACAACGTCCGTTAACCACCATTTGTTGATTTCAATTTTTAACACCTTAATCTTTATATTTGTTGCTGGATAGCTTTTACACTACATTCCTGGTGTTTACTTCCCACTTTTCACTATTTACTTATAGAAAAATCGCAGTATTTTATTAAATTTGATAAAAATATCGCAAGAGCTCTGTAGAATTGTTGTTTACTCGGCCAGGGTTGACAGCTGTCAATGACAATAAAAAATCAAATAAAAAAATACGCACAAAATTAATTAATAAGACTGATAAAAACGAATATAAATTTGGCCGGACTCATTCGACAACAAATGGTTTCGTTCTGATTCGCAGAGCTTAATCATGGTGAGCAGAGACAGAGATCGACTCACCATGATTAAGACGGCCGACCGTTTGGGACCAGCAACCTACGCGAGCTCTGCGAATCAGATCGACAACTGGTCTGACTCTTCCAAGTAAGGTCCTTCCTCCACTGCTCCGGTCCCGCGTCGGAACCGGAATCAGTCATGAGAAAAATATTGGATACCGGATTATGCTTCTCCGCTTCATCTGACGATAATCGGCAATGGACGTGACGCAGTGCTTTATTAAAATTCCTCGGTTTTTCTGTTCGAGGCAGGGGACGTTTTCCACACATTCTATTAATGTAAATAAAATAGTGTGGGAACATTTTTGGCTTGTATGCGCGGTGCAAAAACGTGTATTGTTTTTGTACGTCGATCACTTCGGGCCGGTAAAATGCCGTTCCGATCTAGCAAATTATCGGACCGTTAAAAACCGGATGCCGGAGTAGTGGAGAAGCTTACTAAAATTCTTGTGTGTTTCTAAATCGGATCTGTAATTAACGTTTGCCGGACTGGAGCAGTGAAGAAAGGCCCTAAGTGTATCCGGAATAAGTTCAATATCCTCACTACTACCCATTTGAACATTTTTCTAAAAATAAATTTATTTCACGATCTCCCGGGCCCCCGTATCATTATGCGGTAGTACATGCATGGCTTGGAGAGCCGCAACATGATATTTACATACTTTATACATCTGCAGGCAGCCGCTAGCCGCCGCGCAATAACTGTATTCGGATATTCGGACTATGCTGGGAAGGTAGCGGGAGTTCCCAGACACGAAAATATGAAATGGAGTTGTAATATACATGTTTCAGTGCATGACATCCGAGTGGAACTTGATATTAATCTTCTGAAAACTGTCTCTTACAACGTAGTTGTTTGAAGTGAAAACTTCCTTACAATTTGCGCTCTTTGAAGGAAACTGAACGGTCACGTTTGAGTCGGTGACGCTGAGTTGGGTATACTCGGCTCCTTGGAGTTGGTGAGGCTGGATTGGGTATACTCAGCTCCATTTGATCAGGAAAGGTGAAATTAGAGAGTTATTAATTAGTCAATTAATTTTGCTTGCATAATATTCATTTGATTATTTTTGGAAATTAAGTAGCTCTGATTAGCTTCTGATTAATTAGTAGAAATAACGTAGGGTTTAATAATGGAATTCTGGAAGAACCCTGTCGGCAAAAAATTTTGAAATTTTGGAAGCTAGCATTTATCACTTTATCGGTTACCTCCCAGAATTCCATTATTAAGCCCTACGTTATTCCTACTAATTATGCCATACTAATCGGAGCTACCTAAGTTCCAAAATTAATCCAATTAATAATAAGCAAGTAAAAATGCTATAAAACTCTGTGTAAAAATGCTTAGGTATAATTAAGACTAAAAGGGTTATTTCGACTCGATTTCGAAATAAATCGAGTCGACTGCTTCATTGATTTAGCCGCTAGGCGCTTAGCTACCAAGACGAGGCCTTGGGTTCGATTTCCACTGGGGGCCGTTTTCTTGTGTTCATAATGTCCTTGCCTGGCACTAACCTGGCTATATCACAGGATACCCTGTGATACACTTATATCACAGGTTACCCTGTGATACACTTATATCACAGGGTATTCTAGTTCGTGTGATTGTAAGGTGAAGAAGATATTATATTATTATATCAAAATTTCTGTAACTCTGCTGCTGCAGAGCTTTACCTATAATTTTCGAAGCATCAGATTTATTTTTTACCCAATTTTATTAATATTGCAGCATTTAGTAAATCACAGCCCTATTGGCGCATTGGGGCGGTCCGTCAAAATACACTAGAATCGTCGCGATATTCGGCAGTGTCTGAGTTTGGCAGCCTGTATTTGATTATAAATTCCAATAAAGCCGTGTGTAGCCGGCCCTTAAATCAGTGGCGATATCAGCGATATCGACACCCAATGGTGGTGGGTATGAAATCGTGAGGTCGCCCGAACCAATTTTTCAGTATAAAATTAGGGTACGATTTGCCTACACTCGAGGCGATCTTGATCTAGGGAGCGATCTAGGGTGCTCCCCAACACTTTCCCGATATTGCCTCTGATTTTAGGGCCATGTGTAGCCGACTTAAGCTTAATAAGAAGAACGGACGTACATTTAACCCGGCGTGAGTGAAGTCGGGTATGTAGGTTATTGTTGCCATGAAAGTCTGAATAGTTGGTAGTCTCAATAGTTGGAGGTAAGGGTGCGAGAAAAAAAACTGTCACGTTGACATAAATATCAAGCCAAAAGCTTTTTTTTTTAAGAAGGTTTTGGCCTGCAAAGGTAGTACGAGGACACGAGTCGCGCGCGACAACGTCAAAAGTCGCGAGAATTTGACAGTTAATGTACTGGAAAGTCGTGACTTTTGACGTTGTCGCGCGCGACTCGCGTCCTCATACTACCTTTACTGGAAGCCAAAACCTGCCAATGTCTGAGTGTTGCTAGTATGTAAAAACCAAATAACCCCATTTTATTGCCAAGTAAAAATTGTGTGTGCTACGTAGTTGTTTGTTTTAGACTTTGCTCTCATGAGTAATTAAATTTCACTGTCTTTGACGTGATACGGATTTTAGTTACAACAGTCTTTTATTCACGTTAAAAAAATTATCAAGTAAACCGACATATTTTATAGCGGTAATACCTTGTATTATTTTTTTTGCATCTAATTAAAAAACAAAATTAAGATACATCGTCTAAAGGATGGTGACGGTAGATACACGATTTGCAAGTGCAACTTTGGTTTTGCATGATCTTATAACACTTTATTGTTCCTTTTTAGTCTTAATAAAGAAAACCTCTAAAATTATTTTGATTAACTACCTACGCAATTTGCAAGTTTATTCGAGTTCACACAAAAATACCTCAAAGTACAAGTTTACTTATTTTACAAAATTTGTATTATTTCGAAGGAAATTAGGTACTTCACTGTCCCAATAAAAAGGACGCTTATTGTATTTTATTTACTCATCTTGCTAAGAAATTACGCTATTATTGATGCATCTTAAGTCAGAAATAATAATTGTACAATTATAATATGAAAAATAATTATAACTTCATGGTTTCGGGTATCTCATACCCACCTCATGGCTGGTGTAACAATTTCTCACCTCATTCAGGTCGGGTTAAATTGAATTGGATTTAAAGTCAGCCAGCAGTCTCGTGGACAACAAGAAGCCTTGAAGACCCATCAGATCGAACAAAGTTGTTCGATGTTCGTGCCTCATAACATTGAGTTGAGATAAAATATATTATTGAAGTTGTGTCGCTGGCGGCCGATAAAAATTCACTTCGCAGTTGAGAGTTAGGAGTTTGGCGAACCAGTTTGATACTTGTGCGACGGGACGTGTCAGTGAGGAGCGGGACGTTTGAAATAGTTTGCCTGTTCTAGAGCAGTTGTTTTCGAGTTTTCGAGTTCCGAGATTGAAAAGAGTGCGGTGGGGTCCGGGGCTTACTTTGAATAACTCTTCGAGAACCTCTGTGGCGCAGCGGTTCATGCATCTGCCTACCGTGCGAGTGCCCGAGTTCGAACCCTGGCTGGGGACAAAAACAAACTCCCAGCTCTTGGACGTTTACATGTTTGTGATGTCGCTGTTTCTGGTTCCCACGACACAGGGTATCTTAATGTGGGGTCAGAAGCAATGTATGTATGTATATGTTATGTAAGTGTGTGCACTACATTAAGGTCTTATTGATAAAAAAGTGAAGTAATGCCTTTCTTACAGTCTCTAAGTAAAACTATTAAGACTTGGTGGGTGTTTTAAGGTTTCTCGATTTATTAAAAGTCGAGCTAAAACGTTGCGAATTCTTAAAACAGGATCTATGAAGTTTTGGGAGAATTGTTTGAAAATTTTACGTTAGATAGAATATTCTTTATTGCTCTCATAAATTACATTTACAGATATTGAAAATACTTAAAATAACGATGGAAAACTGACAATAATCAAATAAAATATTTTCAACCATAAAAAACACAAAAAGTTTACTATAAGAACGTTATAGTGGATAATTTCGGAATTAATAGATTACCTACTCGTATAATGAGAAGATGCTAACAAAAAAACTCCACATTTATTCTTATCAAAACAGTTATCTATTTTTGTTTTCAAGGTCAGGACTGAACACTTAGAAATTAATGAATGTGTTAAACAAAAGGCACAATTGTCCTCTGACCGTTTTTACCCGTTTTACTACCAAACTTACTGCTAATAGTAAGACAGGTAATTTTTTTCCGTATTACTACTGGACATCGAAGTAGTAACATGGGTAATTTTTTACTTCCTTTGTTACTACTGACTATCTAAGTTGTTGTATGGAAAAAAGTAACCTACTCATATAACAACTTCGATAGTCAGTAGTAACAAGGGAAGTAAAAATTTGCCCACATTACTACTTCGATAGCCAGTACTAATACGGAAAAATAAAACCTGTGTTACTGCTGTTAGTAAGTTTGGTAGTAACACGGGTAAAAAACGCCTCTGACTACCTTTAATATTAATTTACTGTTTTGTATGTGTGTATTGTTCATACTGTCACTACTAGGCTTAGCAATATTGATGACCAATTTCTCAAGTATCGCCTATCTGTATGTTTCAATTCGATGGCTATCGGCAACGTCCTATTGGACGGGGAATCCCGCGGTAATTTATAGCGGGGTTTTGTTTCCCGTTCGCACGCGGAAGTGAGATATGATTCGGAAATAGCAGCCACGAGCTTGTCGGATAGAACTATATTTCGGGGTCCGCTATGACAATTCTATGTACAATGTAAAAACCATTAATTCTAGACACCTAACCTTCTCACATACCTCATAATAGCTAACCATTCGTCGATTCGACGACAATTTTTTGAACTGTCAGTGTGAGCGGTGCCTCTGCCTACCCCCTCGGGGATAGCGGGCGTGATTTTTTTATTTGTTAAATTTTTAATGAACCTTTTTTTCTATTTGGTACTTTTATTGCGTTGATAGTCCAGGCACATCTTATATTTTTTTAATGAAATAGTTAGTTGTTATTTATCAAATACCTACTTTTATTTATTTTTCTTTTTGTTTAAAATGGCAACCGTTTCCACAGATCAAAACAGACATTCTTATTCCTTTTTTTATTAGGACTTAAATTCTAAAGTAGTTAGTTATACATATTATGTAGGTAAACAGTACCTACCTGTAGACATTAGACAAAAAACTTGTCTTTTATGCTTATTCTTACAAAAATCTAAAATAGGTTCACCACAAATTGGAAATTTGTACGAATTTTTGTAAAAACATTGAAAAAAATAGCACTTAGCTGCCGGAAATCGTTACTTTTCGACGAACCGTAACAATTAATAACAGAGTTGATGAGAGACACTAAGGTATCAGAAATCAGAAATCAAAAATTTATTTCAACGTAAAAAATTTACATTCTGCTTGTTGAATGTTGAATGTCAATGTAGGTACATACAGTTATGTTTATCTGCACAAACACCAAAAGGCTTCAACAATATTTCTGTCGCGTATTCGTCAAATCGACGAAAGTTAGGTGTCTATGGTTAATCTAAAGTTTAACAGATAAACAATGCTACCTTGATGAGCAGATGTTAGTGAACTTACGAGATTATTATCCAGCAGATCACAAATAAATTTAATGAGAGTTGCCGCATGCAGCAGAGTTCTACTGTTAGTACTTTTCAGAAATAGTTCTGCCGATTTGACCTATAAAAAAGTCAATAGACAAAAATTTCTGCTAACTTCCCTAGTAGGTACATCATTTTGCAGTAAATCAAAAATAAACGTGAGTTCTCATTGCAAGCAGCCGAGACCACAGAGTCCCTGATTTAATTTATTGTTTTTCGTTTTAAATTGATGCTTTTTTGGGCACTCGGGTTAGAAACCACTGCAGTTTGGGGTGCCCAGGGGAGCATACCTATATGTTAAGATAGGGTGAGGTCACAGGAAACGTGGGTTTGACTACCGCTCAGGGGCATTTTTGACGCAAAGGATATCAGCGTGCAACGCGCTAGTACCTTTGGGTTGGATGAGTGTCAAGCGGTTTATTTGATTGACTGGCTTCATGACATTGTTGTTTTTTTTAAATTTAACAATAACGGTGAAGATAAACGTAAACATAAAACTTTACATTCACGCACATATATGGCTTCTGGCCCCACTCTAGGATACCCTGTGTCGTAGGAACCAGAAACAGTGATCACAAACATGTAGACATCCAAGACCTGAGTTTAGACTTTTGAGACCTGAGAAATTTTTATGTCCCCAGCCGGGGTTTGCACCCGGGGCCTCTCAGGTAGGCAGATACGCTGTCCGCTTTGCCACAGAGGACATCGTGAGGAAACCTGAGTTTCTGACCTATTCAATACCTCCTATTTAGGACTTCTCTCAGAGAAAGAGAGAGTATTTGCTTAATTATCACGCATATCCACCGTGGATTGGCAATTTCACGCGCTGAGGTTTCATCATGATGTTTTCCTTCACCGCCAGCTAGAGGCATTACTACTGTAGCTACAAAATTTACTTATTATTATTTATTATTATTCTTTATTTGGAAATCCAACAGCACAAAATAACATAATGTATATCTGCAAAAGTGTGGTAACAATAAAGCCAAAAATGGATTTCACTTATAACTAACTAACTATACAAACATATCAAGCAGTGGGAAAAAAAAGAATTAACAATGTTTTTTAATTAAATTGAATTGGGAAGTGGACGGGACAAGGAGAGGGAAGGGGTGTTTGTGTGCGTGCGTGTGTGCGTGTGCGTGTGTGTGTGTGTGTGTGTGTGTGTGTACGTTTGTGTGTGTGCTTGAGTGTGTGTGTCTGTGTGATTAGTGAAGTAGAAATAACTTAATTTGGAAAACACGTCATTGCTAGGTTAGGTTGCACGTCACGGCGGGATTCGAGCCCATGACCTCCGGAATGGGAAGCCAGCGTTTTACCACGTCACTTCCAGCGCTTTGTACTTACACTCGAGGAATTTCTTTATTCCACACCACAATGCCAGGCCTTATCTAGTGCAGGCAGCCGGAGTCCCTGTCCGTTCCTATCTGCTTGAAGTTACTCCAAGACCTCTACGAAGGGTTGCCATCTTTGCCGGCGGCAAATCCGACACAAAAACTCCCTTAAATTAAGACTGCAATTCCGACAGAAAAACTCTCTTACGTACATACCGCACGTTAGTTTATAGACATTTTATGACATTTAAAGCCTTTGCACCGCATTTCTTGTATGCTTACAAAATTAGTCAAATTTATTAATGATATTAAATTTCATACAAATCACTTGAACTGCTCCCAAACAAGAATAATAATAATCTGTTAGCTTTTTGAATATACCTCGGCTACTATCGGATAGAATCGGATATATTCGTGTAATAGAAATATCCGAACTAATATGACACTTATTTCGAAATCGGAACTAATATGAGACTTAATTTCGAAATCAGAACTCGATCATCAGTACGATATAAGTATATGTAGGTATATACGGCAAAAACCGAAACCTACTCCTAGAGCCCGATTTATTTCTAAAAGCTAACAGACTGCCCTGTGTTATGGTAACCAGGCAAGAAGATTACAAACATGGAAACACATAGACCCGTGCCATTTGTACAAATGTATGGCGGCCCAAGTGGGAATCGAACTCACGACCTTTGTCTTGTAGCTAAGCGCCTTAACGGCTAGAACAATAAGACAGACAAATACAGAGCGCAGAATTAGAGTGCAATTCTCCACTGCCTTTTTTCTCGCTACAATATTTCGGTTTCTTCGCACAAAACTCGAAGTGATTGGACTTTCGTATGAAAAATCCTTACTTTACTTAACTACTTTATGTTAACGCGTTTAGCAGTGTTAACTTATGAACTCATATTGTCTTGCTGAATCTACCCTTTTCATTTTAAGTCACAAACTATCTATTGTAATTCTTTAAGTCATTTGTTAAAAGAGGTCCAACTCCTAAGATACAGGTAAATCCTAGTTTAGGAGTTGGAAATCACATGAATATGTGCATCACTTGCATCACGTGCAAGACTAGACTTTCACATTTTATTTTATAAGACTTAAGAATGTATGATTTTTAATTGAATAAAAAACTTTTTACTTTACTTTTTACTTAACGGCTTATTAAATTTAATCAGAGGATAAATGTGTCTAGTGTTCAACACATCCAAGATATTGTTTTGTAAGTTTTATTTGTATTAGCTTTAAGTTGATTTGAGAAAAGATTTCTAACAACCGCGCGCTCTCTCATATGATGGCGGATTTCAAGATTGCAGCAGCAATCGAGCCAGTAGTGGATAATGATGACGCAGATACCACATTGGAGCTCATTAACAGATCAATAAACAGGCCAAATGCTCTGTTTCAGTACGTGGAGCAAAATAATCTTAATAGAAAAAGAACTGCTTTCGAACGCATTGATGCAAGCCTGCCGCAACTAGAAAACTTCCCAAACTTATCGGAACACGATTTAAAACTTTTGTCTTTAGGGATCTATCACTTTAAGCTGGCTCGTATTGTGCGGAACATCTCCAAATTGGCGTCTATACTTTAGAAGTGTATAGAGAAAATCAGATCAACGATTTCCCTAACTTGCCAGAGAACCATACAATGTGGTTACTAAAGGGTCGGATACAGTACAGTCACAATCAATACAGTCCGGGCCCGGACTTACTATACGTTCGTATTAATATACCCTACCCAGGAAGGAAGAAGTTCAATCGTAAAGCATAACTGCACTTGTTTGACAGGGAGACGCACAATAGGTAGGTACTTGCGCGCATGTTGTGTCTATTCTATGGTATCTGGGATACGGAAGACATAATCAGTTTAATGGTAATGCTATGTTTCTGAATGAGGTTATTGTTGATTAGTTGGTTAAGCAAGAAATTAATGTGATTTTTAAATGATAATTATTGGTCTGTTATAATTATATTATTTTCATTTTATAAACCAAAAACTTATATTTTCCTGCCCTAAAAATCTCAACTTATTATCTTATAAAGAATGTAGCATTAGTTATTTACATATAAGCAAAAAAAAAATGGTTTTATAAACCAAAAACTTCTATTTCTAACCAAAAACATCAACTTTTTCTAAATAAAAAAAACTCCAGACACACAGCAAATTCTGGCATGCGCCTGTCTGATAATGGACGTATGTATGTAGACCTTTAATTTAATAAACAAGCCATTTTTATTGGAGTGGGCCCACGCTTCATACATTTTTGCCCATCATCCTTTCTGATTCTGACTCTGCAGGCAGCGGCTAACACTGCACACTGACATTGCTTTTTTTTTACGTAGCCTCCATTTTTGTGTCCCACTGCTGGGCAAAGGCCTCCCCCATTTCAGTCCAAAGTTTTCGGTCCTGGGCCACCTGGACATTCAGCAAACAAAAAATTTTAACTCTGAAATAAAAACACTAAACTATAAAAAGGTTACAAAAATGGTTACTGGCTCCCAGACTAGGACACCTTGGGCTATGGGCAGCCATCTTAAATTTCCGATTTGATTTCAAATTTTAAATACTGTTAACATCCCTTAATAAAACAGATTGGTATTCGACAAACCTGGAACTAAAACCCTGCGTGTTGTTTTTTAAATCTTTAATCCGGTACGCACCCTGGCATTCCGGTACAATCCCGGCAAGTACCGATCGTCTGGCAACCCTACGTCCACGCCACTCCGCGTACGTGAGAAGCGTTGTGGAGCCATTGCACAATGTGCTCATTAGTGTCCGCCATCTTACGTCAAGACTGGAGATTCGAAATGCGTGAAAAATACTCGCTGATAACACTTACGCTTCCGATTTGTACACCGGCTCTTCCGTTACTTTTACGTTTCTACAGATTCTGTACAGAGTTGTCGGTTTAGATTTTTTTGAATAAATTTTTAAAAACCCTGCCCTAAGTCCCTGCTTCGCTCGTAGCCCCAGCTACCTGAGTGGTCTTAAACGATCACCAAGGTTAAGCAACATACGGCGCGTTCAGTCCATGGATGGGTCACCATTTATGACTAACGCTAGTGGCAATTTTCCGAACGGTTCCGTGCTTCGCAAGGCATGTTAAGCAGTTGGTGCCAGCTGCCGTCGATAGATGGCAGTCGTTAAGCCAAGTCAGAGGCCTTAGGGCGGCTAAAAAACTTCTGACAGTAAGGCCAGCCACTAGTCTTACAAGCCTCCACCAATCCGGACTTGGCCCCTCATGGTGGAGTATGGTCTATACCTTCCTCAGGGAAGAGACCCGTGCCCCTCGGTGGGGACATAATGGGTTGATGATGAAAGTCCCTGCTTACCATGATTAAGCTCTGCGAATCAGAGCAAAACCTGGGGTGCAATTATGCAACACTCCACTGTATGGAGTTGTCTGATTTAGCCCTTTTGTTCCCGTTATGTCACACCACCTTATGTCACCCTGTTACGTTCTGGGACTTTTTTCCCAGTAGGTATCTCATACTCCTACTCCGAACTGTCATAATTCTTATTTTGACTCTTTTGAATTTAAGCCCATTACACAATGAAAAAAATAAGGTATAAGAATAAGAAATAAGGAACAAGGAATAAGAAATAGCACAGCAACCAAAACACAATAGACGATAGGCTACAATATTCAACCAATCACAGCGGACCTGCAGCTGGTGTGTGCACGAAGCACGAGTGCAGCGTTGCCAGAATGTTACAAAATAACATTTTACGTTACTTTTGGCCCTCTTATGTTACCTCCATGTTACACGACCCAATATGTTACTTTTGTGTTACTTCTTTCTTCTTCATTAATGTCATGGCGTTTTTTCATATTAATTGATGATAAAGCAGATTATGGTATTGAAAGACATTCCTAAATTGGTTGCAACTAGACAAACGTCATTGATTGTATGTTTTTTCTTTTTTGACATCGCCAGTAGTTTTTGAACGCAACTCTTTGAAGTATTATTTTGTTTAGCCACCTAGCCTTTATTTATTGGTAACTAGCCACTTTTTTTGCTAAGGTTTAGCTACTTTTTCCTTGGGCAACACTGAAGCCCATTACACAATGAAAAAAATAAAGGTATAAGAATAAGAAGCCAGGAATAAGGAATAAGCACAGAAATCAATCTGTCTTGCTCAACGGTGCTGCCATTGTTGGATTCCGGTATTCCTTATTTCTTGTTCCTTATTTCTTATTTCTTCCACTTATACCTTATAATTTTTCATTGTGTAATGGGCTTTACACTCACGACAGTTCGTTGAAAAATGCCCTGCGAATGGCTGGCTATAAGAAATAAGGAACAGATTCCCAACGCGACGGAAATTATATTCTTATTTCTTATTCCTTATTCTTGATTGTGTCTTGCTCAACGGTGCTGCCATTGCTGGATTCCGCTACTCCTTATTTCTTGTTCCTTATTTCTTATATCTTTTTTTTTCATTTGTAATGGGCTTTATTGTCTAAATGCTTAAGGGACTTCGCACACGGCAGCTGTAATATACATTACATCCCAGGATGTATAGCTTAGAGACCGCTCAGTACCTTTAAGATACGAAGATGTAAAGATGTATATATAGCTGTCGTGTGTGGTCTCCTGACGATTTCTATGGAAAGATGTAATGAGATATATCATGATATGAGATACTCTTCCGACAAAAAAAACAAGTAAGTAAGTAATTTATTTATTTATTTCCTTCTCACAGAGATATGAAAATACTACAAATTTGAACAATTTGAATAATCTACACTTAATCCTATGTGAGAGGCTGGAGTCCATACTAGGAAAGATCCTGTGTGACAGATCTCCAGGCCCTCACTAAACGTACAATGTACTGTTTCTCAATTGTTTCTTTTTTTTTTGTTATAATAAAGGAATAAAGTATTCCGAAACGTCACTGGTACGGTATGTTGCAATGTCATTATTACTACCTCAGATCATAGAAATGATCTGAGATTACTACTGACATAGATGTAGGAAGCTTATTTACGTCCTACTATAAGGCAAAGGCCTTCTCTCAGAGAGAGAGTATGGACTTAATCACCACGCGTGCCCACTGCGGATTGGCGATTTTAAGCTCTGAGGTGTGTGAATAGCTTAGACACTTAGGTTTCCTCACGATATTTTTCTTCACAGTTAGCTTGTGGTATTGTCACTAAAAATTCGCAGATGTGTGGAACTTTCAGAATTTATAAATAACGTCATAGGCACTGTAGCGATTCCTCTTTATAGTGGCTGACTGGCACAGCCGTCTAGTATGATTTTAATTGTTTGAATACTTTTGGTTGAGTTTTCAGTCGATGACTAGCTAGGATATCTATTCTAGCAGTTAGTAAGATCCATATAAAAAAGATAAAAAAATTGCAATTTATTATCTTCTTATCAATAGGGAGGGAATGTAGCGATTCCTCTTTATAGTGACTGGCTGGCACAGCCGTCTACAGTCTGTTAGCTTTTAGAATATACCTCGGCTACTATCGGATAGAATCGTTTATATTGCAATAAGATAAGATAAGATGAGATGAGATGAGATGAGATGAGATGAGATGAGAAAAGATGAGATGAGATGAGATGAGATAAGATAAGAATATTCTTTATTGCACACAAGAAAGTAGAGACAAATAAAATTTACAGGGTTTATTTTGTATTGTTATTTATACATAACTTTTCAAAATAGTGAAGAAAAGTTTTATACAGAGCAGGAAGGCACACACTCGTGTGCTTTCGGCGAAAACCGAAGCCTACTCTAGAGCCCGAGGGATATTCTAAAAGTAGACTGTAGTATGATTTTAAATGTTTGAAAGAGAATCGCTAAGCTTTTGGTTGAGCTGTCAGTCGATGACTAGCTAGGATAGGCAGTTCTTTGAAAAAAAGATAATAAAATAGCATTTTTTTGCCCACATAAGCATCTTTTAATAAAAGTAGAGCGTTACAGTACATACCCACGCTGGGAGTCGAACCTGGTGAACCAGTGGTTGGCCACTGGGTAAAAAAGTCGACTTGGAAGCGAGAGAATGGGTAAAACAAAAAAGCACCATCGAATAAAAAGGCTTAATTAGTAGTTCGGTTTTTCGCTCGCTTGCGGAAAGGCCACTGGGACCGCAGCACTCGGTGAGTGCAATAAAATAACGTTTTGCGGTATCCGGTCGCTCTCCACGCTTCCCTGCAATATTGCACTGCGCCACTTTTCCGAAAAGCTACCGTAGGATGTGTATCAATAATAACTTCCACACAACACTTCCCCTTAACCCGGGTCCCAAATTGAGATACCCTGCTATGGTAACCAGATAAAGACATTGAGATCATCGGATGCTAATTTATCATCATCATCATCAACCCATTATTTTTCCACCGAAGGACATGGACCTCTTCCCTGAGGAAGGTATAAGCCATACTCCACCACGGGAACCAAGTCCGGATAGGTGGAGGCTTGTAAGACTAGTGGCTAAACGTTTTCAAGCCGCCCTAAGGCCTCTGACTTGGCTTAACGACTGCCATCTATTGACGGCAGCCGGCACTGCTTAACATGCCTTGCGAAGCACGGAACCGCTCGGAAAAATGCCACTAGCGTTAGTCATAGAACTGTCACCCATATATGCGCTGAACATGCCATGTTGAACAAATTCGATCGATCACGTGAATTTCTAAATAGGTAAACTTAAGCTAAAGAGCATTAAGGTAGCCTTTGACTTTTTAAGAGTGATACAATTATCACACATGTGACACGCAACTCAAATGAAAGGTCTTTAATACTATGAATTGCAGGATTTATCCAAACAAACAGCGTTATTTACAATCACTGAAAAAAAAAAATGGCATTCTCCCCAAACCGCGTTTTCCCAACAACTCTCTGTCCGAGTGACAGGACTAACGTCAGTGGCACTCTGACAGATGTCACATCGCGTTTACGAATATTGCTGGGGATACTTATTATAGCTCCCTTTACGGCTGGATATCATCGTACACAAAATCCATAGTCATACATAGCGCAGTCATAAAATTGTGTAAAACACATGCTACGCATAGTTATATGTTTCATGTTAACTATACTAAAACCTTGATATTTTTTCACAATAATTATCTTCCTGATAGAAATACCTGTGTCATCTCCTTTTTTATGTAAAATAAAGTGTAGATAGTTGAACACTTTATTCTTCTTTCGGCACTACCCATAGACGAAGGTGAGCTAGATAAAAATACATAGTAGTATTGTTAAAAGACATACGGTAATAGTCAAAATAAACATTTACATTCTACATGCAGGCACATACATTGCCTCTGGCCCCATACTAGGATACCCTGTATCGTGGGAACCTGAAACAGTGACATCACAAACATGTAAACATCCAAGACCTGGGGGATTTTTTTGCCCCTAGCCGTGGTTCGAACCCGGAACCTCTGGCATGGTAGGCGGATGCGCTAACCACTGCGCCACAGAAGTCATCAAAATAATAATAAATATCTTCCTTTCAAGTATGTAAATACTTGATCGAGAAGCTCCGCTTTTCCACACTTGGACCTCATATAGTCCTATATTCATTCATTGAACATACTACATGATTTGATAGAAAATTAAAATGGTTATGTTCGTAATTGTTATTTAAAGTAGGTACTTAATGTTGTACACAACAATAATTTAATAACAATTGACTTGTGCTCTGTAGTGTCTTGACCCCAGATCTATTTTATTGTTTTCTTAAAGATTTGCAAATATAATTTGTCTGACGAATTCACAAAAATATTTATTAAAACCACTTTACACAATGTTAGGTAATAAGAATATGAGAAGGTTAAGAATTAACGTGGTACTAATGTTAGTATTACACATAAATAATTTGAAATTATGATGGTGTACTGATGGTGATGTGTGTGTGTGTGTGTGTGAGTGTGTATGTGTGTGTGTGTGTGTGTGTGTGTGGCACGTTATATGCTACATAGCTACAGTCAATCAACGTATTGCATGTAAAGGCACTGGTCTATCCTACTGCGTTACTACTGCCCGATGCAATGCAAACTTTCATCAAAGGTAAGTACCGTGACCAGAGAGAGCAAACAGTTCCTATTAATTACCAAGCTGAGCTGTTACTGAAAACGCATTTCATACCGGACCGTGGTCTGTTAGTTTTAACACAGACCTTAGACTAATAACGTACAGATAGATCATGACAAACTTTCACATCTTTGCGCGCAGTTATGTGTATGTGTGAGTATAACTGACAACAGGTACGACAACCACACACACTCACCTAAAATACACACACACACACATCAAATAAATTAAATAGCATTGGGTGCAGCCAAGGTGAAATACCTGCATATACCATGAATGAAGACCTTTAAACTGTTGTCTAACGACCTTAATCATTGTGGGGTCAGCGAACTAAAGCACACATGTGAAATTGACATAAAATTGTAGATTTTTACAACATAAATAAATATACCTACGTTGGTTTGGATATGTAGAGAGGATGAAGGAAGAAAGACTAACGAAGCAAATATAAAGATCGAATGGGATGCCCCAGGTGGACATCATCATCATCATCATCATCAACCCATGATGTTCCCACCGAGGGGCACGGGTCTCTTCCCTGAGGAAGGTATAGGCCATACTCCACCACGGGGGCCAAGTCCGGATTGGTGGAGGCTTGTAAGACTAGTGGCTGGTCTTACTGTCAGAAGTTTTCAAGCCGCCCTAAGGCCTCTGACTTGGCTTAACGACTGCCATCTATCGAAGGCAGCCGGCACCAACTGCTTAACGTGCCTTGCGAAGCACGAAATCGCTCGGAAAAAATGCCACTAGCGTTAGTCATAGACGGTCACCCATCCATGGACTGAACGCGCCATATGTTGCTTAGCCTTAGTGATCGTTCAAGATCACTCAGGCAGCCCAGGCTACGAGCGATTCCTGTGTTGGACATAATCCGACCAAATAGGGAATGTATTAGCAATGGGCAAGATCAAAAGTACCCTAAACCGGCGTCCGTGCATGCAACGACTAATTAATATCGATGAAGCGAAAGAGATCTGTTAGAATCGTGGCAAGTGGCAGAGGTCTCTGCCTTCTGATAAGAGTTCACAATGGACACCTATCACACGTGATGACGTGACACCAACGCAATATTAGTGACATTGACATGTTTACTTTGCAACACCATTATAATATAGAAAGACAATAGGTATCTAGCGAATCCGAATTTTCCACCTATAGAAAGTCGACTCGGATCGAAAAAAAAATTACGTTTTTCAATTTGATGTGCGTTTCCTTCGAGTCTACTGTAAACGGGTGCAAAATTATTAATGTAGATTGCTGGGCTTCTACACTATTTAAATCTATGGCGGAAAGCTGAGAACGGACAGCATCCGAGCGATAATTCAAACAATCTACTCCAACTGCCTCGGACTAGATGGTGGTCGGTGAATTAATGCAACTGTTACAAAATTAGTTTATGCAAATGCAGTTATTACCACAGAGTTTACAGATAAATTTACGAAAAAGATGAACATTGCCAAAGAGCGGCGAGCTTGCACGCAGCAACTAATGAAGAAAGAATGCTGATGAAGCGAAAGGGAAACCCTCGTCTCTGGCTACCCCTCTGGGTAGGCACTTGTACACAATTACCTAACGACAAAAAAAAAATCTCCGGTCATGGCTGTTTACATGTTTGTGACGTCGCTGTTTCTGGTTCCCACGGCACAGGGTATTCTAGTATGGGACCAGAAGCAATGTATGTGCCTGTATGTAGATGTTTATGTTTTATTTGGTAAGCTATAAGTACTAGGCACTTTCTTTTGAAAGTAATTTATTAATATGAACATAAACATTTACACAGGTAAAAAAACTAATTAATTAGGTTAATGTTTTATTAATACTGATCTAAATCTATTAACCACGTATTTAGTTTAAAAAAGCATTTATTACCATTTATCAGCTCTATAAGCTTTACCGGTCGTATTTATAAAACACTTCTCAAACACCGAATAAATCGTCTGTGGCGAAAATTTCAGAAGAAAAAGCTGTGACAACAGTCAAAATGAACAGAGTAATTTTATAGGAATCGTTTAATTTTACAAATTAGTCCGTTTGAGTTCGCTTTGAATTTGAGTGAATACCTACCAAGACTTATTTGAGTTTGGGATATAAAACAAGTAGCTTTTTATGTCAGCCTCAGAAACCCAATTTGTACTTTTGATTAACCAACAACTCTTAGGGAAAGGAAATAACGGTCGTACCTGATGTCATAAAACCATATACAGTCAACACAACATCAAACTTTACATACGTGCTCCCTAATCGGTTACGATAAGGACTACTTTGCAACAAAAATGTAAAGGTTGATCTGCTGTCGAATGTTCAAGCTCATAAACCGTCTAAATCCGACCCCACATTGTGTGATTCCTTCCATCACAAAATGATATGACCTCACAAAGTGGCTTCGTAGAAAAACCATACGTCAATGTTATATAACAATATGAGAAAAGATGATCAGAGTGGAGGTTTATTTCCGCGGCCTTTTTCTCTACTATAAACCGAGCCGAATGCAGCGGCTAAAATTGTAACATTTGACGAAGGTCGTGGGTTCAATTCCCACAGGGGGCGCAGTTCATTTATACAAATAAGATAAGCTTATTACCAATATACAGGATGTCCCAAAACTCAACGTCAAGCCGGCACTGGGTGAAAAGGGAGGTTATACTGGTTATCAGAAAAATATTTAAAAAAATAGATTTTTTCATTTTAAGTACAATTTATTTTTATTATTATTTATACAAGAAATTTCACAAACATAATGAAAACTAAAATTAAAATGAAAAATGGGCAATTATCAAGTTATTTTTTTTTAAAGTCTCCTTTTCTTCTAAGCTGGAGCAGCTGATTTTGAAATTTTGTTAACAGTTTAAAGAATCATTATTCAGAGTTACAAAACAAAAAAAAAAATTGGAAAATGTAAAGATTTGTGGCAACAGGATTTTTCAATTTTTTTTCTTTATACTAGCCCAGTATGACTCACCCGGTTCCGGCTTGATGCTGAGTATTGGGACACCTTGTATTATACCTAGTTTACTTAATAACATATTACAAAATTGGGTTTTCTTTATAAGCCTGGCGTTGGTCCTCGCACTAAGCAGAGCTTGTATTATGGACTGGAAATGGACTCGGTATGTTTGTGATGTTTTTGCCTGAAGACCTCCATCCAAAGCTCAGTTTTCCTTACGAAGTTTTCTTTCCTCTAACTTACGATACTTAGAAAACGCAGTGACTTAGTTTAAGTAAATTTTTTTTAAGCTCATCATCAACCCATTATGTTCCCACCGACAAGGGGCACGGGTCGCTTCCCTGAGGAAGGTATAGGCCATACTCCGCCACGGGGGCCGAGTCCGGATTGGTGGAGGCTTGTAAGGCTATAGTGGCTGGTCTTACTGTCAGAAGTTTTCAAGCCGCACTAAGGCCTCTGACTTGGCTTAACGACTGTCATCTATCGACTCCAACCGGCACCAACTGCTTAACGTGCCTTGCGAATCACGGAACCGCTCGGAAAAATGCCACTAGCGTTAGTCACAGACGGTGACCCATCCATGCACTGAACCCGCTCTATATTGCTTAACCTTCGCAATTGTTTAAGATCACTCAGGCAGCCTGGGTTACGAGGGAATCAGTTTTAAACTCACAGTTCGTAAATATTGCCGCTTGTATTTTTTCTACTACTTTTACATTCAAATATTGCTGCTTTACTAACTTTGTTTCGGATACACTGGACTTTCAGAGCGCTCGTTGGACTCTTTCGACAAAAAGTAAAGTAAATGTATCCTGAATAAACTTAGCAAAACAAATAAACTTAGCAATAAAAATTGTTGCTTTACCTGTTTGTGGGGCTACTTTTACTACTATTACTATCAAGTTTTTTTTATTCATTTATTTATTACAAGTAACAAAGACTCATTCTGTAAGGTAGATAAAATAGCGTAGATAAAATACATGTTTAAATAAATTTATTTTATTAAATTTTATACAATTTTTTTACTTTCATACAGGAAAATATTTGTAATTTCTTCTTCTCGTTCTGCAATAAAGTGTTCTTTATCTATCTATCTGCCTATAGTTAAAAGGCTGCCAATTAAACTTCAATTTATAAAAATTCTGTAAATGTAATGGGTACACTAAAGAATGTTCTGTCTTCTGTCCACAAAAAATGTCCAGAATATAGCCATTGCCGTGATCATCTGTGTACTGAACAGCTGTGCATTTTGTAGGAACTATAGGAAAACTTGCAGAGTTGTGACGATGTTGTACAGGAAAAGCACACTAAGTTGCGAACGTAATCCCTAAAGTTTCCCTCACTGCACGTTCTATGGTAGACTTGTGTACGTGATGCTCGTAATATTACAAATGCAATATCACACGATCACGTCATATCATATCGAATAAACATACATAAATACTCGTAAACATCACTTTCACTTCATCGACATTTATTTGTACTTTTTATCTTGCCCTTTGCTCAAACATTCTCTATTCGGTCGAAATATGTCCGCCTGGGGCATCAATTACTGCCCCTTCCACTCACATTTGCTTGATATATATTTGCTTCGTCAGTCTTTCTTCCTTCATCCTCTCCACATGTCCAAACCAACGCCACATTCTCGTCTTTTCATTCATCCTCTTTCAGTTCACACCGTTCTCTGATTTAATTACACACTATTGCGTATTCTGTCATTCAAAGTAACAACACACATATTTCACAAGGACCCTATTAATTTCTACTGCATTAATCCTACTTTCATAACTCTTCTGCCATATCTAAGTCTCGCTACCATACATCATTGTTAGGACCAGCACACCATTATGGACAGCCATATCGAATATCACATAGAAAAAAAAAACATTACAATGATATACCTATCACACGGCTATTACGCTTCAAATAACAAACCAAACAACTTTGAGCCCTGGTTCGTATACAAGTCGCTTATATTGCAGGGCTCAATCTACCTAAATTGATATCTGAATGTCACAGCAACCAATGGTGATCCCGGAGTTGCATAAAATTTGTAAGCAAATCGAGGCTGCTTATTTCGGGCACACGCTTATATTTCATCAGAGATGAGGTATAATATTGTGCTGTAATAATTGTGATATTTATCATTCATCACATTGATATCACAATGAGATAATTATATATCATGTAAACATATGTACATATATAAACTTCTCTCTCCCTTCTTCTCTCCCGAAGGAGTAGGCAGAGACCAGGGATTGCCACTTGCCACGATCCTGATATTTTCACCTAATCGATATTAATTAGTCGTTGTTACATGCATGTACGCCGGTTTTGGGTAAACATCTTATTATCAAGTGATGGTGATATCATTTTGTGATATATCAATTCCTCGAATTATATCATTTTGATGTTATATTTTGCGCATGTCTACTCAATGCGCGATAACACCCTCGCCTTGTTATGAAGGCTTTGGGGACTTACCTATGTGGTTGCTACAAGACAGGCTGTTTTGGAAAATCCTGCTACGGTGTTCTTTAGGAATAATAGGGGTTCCGTACCATTATTTATAAAAACGGCAAATAAAAACCACGTTTCTTGTAAGAGCCCCCCTTAAATAATTGTTGTATTTTGTTTTTTACTATTTGTTATTGTAGCGGCAATAGAAACACATCGTTTGTGAAAATTTTATCTGTCTAATTATCATGGTTCATGAGATACACTGGTGACAGACGGATGGACAGACGAACAGCGGAGTCTTAGTAACAGAGTCCGTTTTACCCTATGGGTACGCAACCCTAAAAACGACATATCCTCACCCACTATTCCTTACACACGGTAGCATCTTGTAACAGTTTTTATTCGTGATACGAAAAGATAAGACGAGCGATAATATCTGAAGCGATAGTAGCTCAAGTGGCTTCCTATCCACTACCGAAGGAATGCAATGACTTTTTTTACTCCGTGCTGTTTAATCCTACCACTCCGCTTTGTTTCGCTTTAGGTACGATCGCCACAGTCGCCGATCAGCTCAAACCCTATTGCTACCTAGAACTAAACCTAAACCTAAACCTAAACCTACCTAGGGCCGGTTTCATTAAAAATACAACGGGTGGTATTTTTGCTAACAGCAATTTCGTTAACATAGATTTGATTTGTAAAATTCTTTATTTGACTATAAATACAAATATACAAAACACAAAGACCTTATTCTAAGGGTATGCCAGGATATTTCAATCTGTTTATTAGGTTAGAGTACCTTTTTGAACATATAAATTAAATTTTACTTTGTTTAGGGAAGCTTAGTTGCGAACATGAACAATTGTTTTTAAGGTTGATATTTACTGTGTTAGGTTTCGAGATAGCCCTCGCACTTATAAAAGAGTGACAAACACCCGTCGTGGTGGAATGATGGACTGACAATGGAACAAAATAGTGGAATAAGCAACTACATAGCCACGGTGTAAATGCGACAAAACCATAAACAACTTTCTCGCTGCGTCACGCTACCCAGGCTGCGATAGTTCAGCTACTAATAAATTAAATCGCCTCCTGTGCGTACATCACTGCAATTTATTACGCCATAAACAACCTAAGTTATCCCTCATCTGGACACCGTCCGCGCGAAGAAATTCTGCGGGATTAAGGACCACCAGGCCCTGGGCACCAGACCTTTGGTACCGGAAGCTGAGTAACCTTGTCACATTAATGGGCATCTAATTTCTGACCCGTATCCCACAGCCAGATTGATCGTGGAATCGACTTCGGGCCGGCGTATAATTAAAACTTGGTTAGGTGACGATAGTACTTGCGATTTGTGGTGTTTTGTTTTAAGCTTGGACTTACAAAGATAATTAATCAGTTGTATTATGACCTTGGTGCCGGCTGCCGTCGATAGAAGGCAGTCGTTAAGCCAAGTCAGAGGCCTTAAGGCGGCTTGAAAATTTCTGACAGTAAGATCAGCCCCTAGTCTTACAAGCTTCCAGCAATCCTGACAAGGCCCCCGTGGTGGAGTATGGCAAGAGGGAAAAGACCCGTGCCCCTCAGTGAAGACATATTGGGTTGATGATGATGATTTGCAGCCAATATATCGAAAACGGCCTGGATTGGCTGATTATATTATGATGAAGTTACCACTCAGTAAAAATGGCGTTTGTCATTCGAGCCGTTTTTACGTTCATTGGTTGTTTACTGAACAGTGACGTCATAATTCCTTTGCGACGCCATTGCCCAAGATAGCGTTTTGGCAGCTTGTTTAAAAGTAAATTTTCATTGGCCTTTTTTAGAGGAAAGACACGAAAGAATTTAAAATAACCACTTTCTGAGGACTCCATAAAATCAAACAATAAATATTAGATGGTTTTCAGAAATCTGTCAAACACCCTATTGTTGTTATAAAGCTATCCTCTGAAACGCCGTCCATCTTGGAACATAATATTATTCGTTACACGTCCCTACGACTAGGAAAGCCGTTGTATAAGTTTTTTCATTTTTCGAAAGTCTTCTTACAAAACTTTTATAATAATGAACCAGCTAAGTCCTCGGAACATACGATAAAGGATATTCTCCAAAGCGGACGATGTAAAGAATGCTCAAGGAACCGTGCGATGTTTGTGGAGTTGAAAAACTGGGCAAGTGCGAGACGGATGTGCCCACTGGAGGTTTCATACCGCACAAAAATAAATGTAGGTATGGACGCCCTATCTACATGGTACCGAATATTATCAGATTAGCCTTAGGGCAATTTGAGCCTATTGTATGAAGGAGTCTTTTGGACTGGCATACGGTGAAAAATATAATTATATTATTATCACTAGCTGACATGGAAAACGTTGTCATTGCACCGTTCGAGAGGTCCCGGGTTTGAATCGTGGCTGGGGACAAATTAATAGTTAAAAAAAATAGAAGACACGCTTTGCACGTAAAAACCAAAAATAAATTTATGGATCGTTCAAGTTGTCTGTATTTATGGGCTGAAGTGTAAACTATGTGCTTTTGAATTTAATATTTGATAGTAAAAGCGTGGGGTGCAGTGCTGGAACAGGAAATACTTTTTGTATGGGGCGGGGCGGGTAGCGATGTGCCGTTCCCTTGAACTTGAACACTTGAACTAATGCATTGTTCCCAATAATTCCCACCTCTTGGGATCGTTGCCGGCAACGATCCCAAGAGGTGGGAATTATTGGGAACAATGCATTAGTTCAAGTGTTAACTAAGATAGAGTTCTTGGGAATAGTTAATAAGTGATTCATATGAAGCATGATATTCAATATGAAACAAAATCCCCTTGGGATGTCCTAAATTCTGAATGTTCCGAATTGAAAATTCCGAAACACCCCCGCAAGTTGGCAAAGAAATAAGAAAATATGTTCCTAACCATATCATTGGGATCGTTCCCATTGTTGCCGGCAATAATGGGAACGATCCCATTATTGCCGGAAAGTGGGAAGCTTGCCATTATTGCCGGGAATGGGAAGCTTCCCATCTGGCACATCTCTAGGGGCGGGAGAGTGCGCCTTGGTCTCGTCTCTTGGTGACTGTCACAAAAAAAATAATCTTTATATATTTTTTTGCTTTAGTGTCATGTAAATAGTGTACAAATCAGAAGTCTGAGTCGGACGAAACTGTACAAATCAACACCCTGTATGTAGCTGACAACCCTATTTAAATAAATTGTTATAACTCTTAAACTAAATGTCCTATGACGATGGAATATTGTTTGTTGTTATTTTTAACGTCGATGAAATAGTGTTAGTTTCCCTGATTTCGATATGTGCACTTTATAAAGAGTCACACTGTGTATTATACTGATTTTTTTTTCTTCGTGCAAGTACATTTTATTCCGCCCATCAATTATGATCCTGTGGGAACTCTGACCCTTCGGTACGGAACCCTAAAAATTCGTTTTTTGCTAGCCGTTAGTCCGCAAGTTGAACTTTGTAGACTTTCTAAGAATATTTATGGCGTTCCCGTAAACATTTTTCACGACGTAGTGACACCCTTTTAGCATCGCTTCCTGAAAGTTCTTACAAAAAATATTTTACAGTCAGGAGCTTCGAGTAAAATAAAATATATATGGTTGTGTTTATCACTACATAAAATTAACAACTACAATACATTAAATTTGTACACTTACGGTTTCAGGCAATAAATCGTCCAATTTAGTAAGATATCTTCATGTTTACATGTTTGTCATGTCGCTGCTTTTGGTTTCCACGACACAGTGTCGGTACACACTAAGGCAAAATTACTTTTAATAGAAAAAAAACATGTGTACACAATATACCTAATGAAGCACAAAATAAAACACTACTTTTCATCACTCGAAGTGTCCTCAGAATATTCATCTCCACCGGTATTAAGAATAAGTAACTACCTAAGTGATGCAGGATCGTCTTGTTATAAATCCATTCTAAAATACTGATTGATTTACTTCTTTAGTTGCGTGATGTACATAATACTCGTAGTAGAATGAGACGAGCTGCGAGCCAAATTCACTGGCGTGTTTGCGCCGCGTCGGTTTCCTTTAATTTCTTTTAATATTATGTACGTTAGGAAAAATATTACAGGCTTCGAAACACTTGGTAGCCATCATAACGTTAATACTAGGAATAAACATAAATTGTCATTTTCATGATTTAGACTCGCAAAGTTAATACTTCCTTCATGGGGCACTGTATAAGGTTCTACAACAAGATACCCCAAGATATATGTATTAGAGTTACCTCCATCGCGGTTTAAGAATGTATTAAGCACACTCTTTGCAAAAAAGCTTATTATAAAATCAACGATTATTTAGAAGACAAGGATGTCTGGCATTAAATACTACTTTAATATTAAATTTAATCAGACGATAAATGTGTCTAGTGTTCAACACATCCAAGAGTATTTTTTATTTTGTAATTTAGCCTAAAACTGTTTTGAAAAGAATAAATGTGGAGTTTCTTTGTTAGTTTCTTCTCCATGTAATCTATTAATTGTGAAACTAAACAACATTGACTTTCATAAAGTAAATATTCTATTTGGATTACGAATAAAATATTTGATTTTTTTTTATTTTTTGTGAAAAGCCGCCACGTGCCGAGGCGGTAAATATCAAAGTGACACCATGATAGCGAACAGACTTTCATCCTAGTGGGGGGCCAGAAGCAATGTATGTGCGTTTATTTAAATGTTTATATTTATCTTAGTTTGTTTTTTCTTTTGTTTTTTAATATCGCTTAAGGTGCCTTGCGAAGCACGGAACCGCTCGGAAAAATGCCACTAGCGTTAGTCATAGAACAGTTACCCATCCATGCACTGAACGCGCCCTATATTGTTTAACCTTCGTGATCGTTATAATACATATGAGCAAAAAAATATAAGATCATTGAAGGATTTGCTTAGTTTTTTTTTGCTACAAAAATTAAAACTTCCAAACAAATTAATTTTATATCATCCGGTTTTTAAGCGCATACATGCACATTTTAATGACATGTGACGATTACGACATGTGTACGTAGAGCGGCGGCACTTATGTGTGCGTGTACATTGTTTAAAGGGTGTTTATTTAGTAGGGATGGTCGATTTTTTATTCGACCTATTATTCCTAATAATAATTGTTTAATTAATGTATTGAACATTCTAAATCATGTTTTACTCTATCGGCCCTTAAAATATTTGCGCTTGATTTGTTAGGACCTTATATTGGAAGATAGAAGAAGAAAACTGAGTTAACGTTATTTTAGGAACTCAAATTATTTGTGTGCGCGAGTGTGTATGTGGGCTCATAAAATAATAATAATAATCCACAAGCATTAGTTCATTATTGTTTAGAGAATATGGAGATCATCCATTTTATTTTATAAGATAAGGTTACGTTTATTTGCTATGATCTCGTGTCAAACAAGTTACATACAAAAAAACGTGCACTCTAGATAGCAATCTACAACTACAATACATTCAACGTGTTCTGCTGATACCAGCGCACAAATTTCCGTCTCTGGTCTGGGCGAGTTTTTTTTGTATGTATTTAAATCTTTAATTGAAATTGCTTTAATTTAATTTCATTAACCGTGCACGTCACATTGTAAGAGTCAACAAACTCTGAAAGAAGTTTTAATTGAAGCCAGATATTTTCATTTTGGGCACCGACAAAAAGTAAAATCATATCCCGATCCTGTGTAAAGTTGTCGCAGTACACGGTAAGGAAGGTTTTATAAAATGCCTTTCAGGCCCAAATTTTGTGAAATATATGAAACAATTTCCTGTGGGACGGCGGTGCGTAGCGAGAGTAGCGGAAGACGAATATTGTAATCATAATTTTTTTTAAGTGGCTATAAAACAGTATTTTTGACGTGAAACTTCTCTCAACCTCGGTTTCTTATACGGTAACATGTGTTAATCGACAGATAACCGCTGTCAAACGTTTTTTTCGTATGCACTTTTGCCACCTGTTAACAGCAGATTAACAACTTGTTACTTTAGGAAAAACTGCGTGTTAGTCTGGTATCATGGAGTCACTTTTTAAGAACGCACGCAATGAAAATTTATAGCCTTAGTAAGTGATGTGTACTCAGTAAGTACCTACGTGTCGTAAATGTACCTCTGAGTAGATCTTTGTTGCCGTTAATCTGATCCTCTTGACTTGTGTCGCTAGATGACGCTAGACTTGCGCAACACATTGAGCACTTTGAATTAAAAATGAACGCTTGTACTCGTAATCTTAGCATTGCTATTGCTTCCTCTTGGCGGCATCGCTCGGCACTATCGCTTTCCGCTACCGTTTCCCGCTACCGCTTAACGCTACGCGCTACAATAAACCCGAGCCCGGACAGCCGTTACGGCGTGACCGGGGACACCTTATCGGAGCTGGATGTATAAGCGGAAAAATGGACGCGGCCTTTTAGACCGCCTTGAAAAATACGCCCTGAGATAGGCCGAGGATCATATTGCTTTGCCTGTTGTAAATTGCTAAAACCTACATAGTTGTGAAATAGTAGCTGACTTGGGAAAATTTTTACACGCAAATGCTCGAAAGAAAAGAGTTTGGTATTCAGTCGACGACTTTTTCTTCCGCTTTGTCATTTCTTAGCAATACTCACGGACGTATTTTTGCTTATTCTGTGGACGTAATAATACTTATAACGTCATTGGCAATACTACAGTGCCACCATCTTATCTGTTCAGTTGATAGCGGCGCTAGTGGAGAATTTAGTAGATACATTTAAGAAATTTACCTAGAAAAATGAGAATATTTTAACCCGTCGTTTGATTACAATGTAAATATATCTATAAATCTTAGTAAGTGAATAAACGGAACAAAAAATGGGGAACAGGATTTACAATTAGTTAGTTAGTTACAATTTTGCCCACCTGAACAGATAACTTGGTGGCGCTGTAAACAATAACACAAGGCTTCTCACAAGCACCGTAAATTATGAGCCCTTTTTCAGCTCAGCTATTTCGACAGTTGTCAGTTGGGTTCACCAAAATTAATATAAGATGGCGCTGTACGCAACCTCGCCTGGGAACTTATTTTGCATGCTGGGACTTTATTTATTACGCATGACAAGAAACCAAAGAAAACTCGCTGCATATTATCCGCTATGCAGACAGGTCAGCTGGCCTTCTTTCATTCGGATAGGGTTTACGCCAGCGCCGTCTATCGAACAAAGAAGGTATTAGTTTGTAAAAGTCGCTCTGAAAAGGGCTCATTCCGTTGAAACTCATTGGGACATAAATAAATAGAAAAAAAGGGTTATGCCAGCCTCACATTGAGTGGGTATAAAATTTTATGATTTGGCCACGACGGAGAAGATATTGATATCGATCGACATAAATAATGTTTTGACATTGCCAGTGTTGATTGCACTCATGAGTCTTGACATTCTTAGGTAGATGGACGTTCCTACCAACTTATGAATGTCCCTACAGGATGAAGAGATAATGGTGAACTTTGATGTAACGATTCACCAATGGACCGGTCGAGTCTTCATATCTTTTACTGCATACTTTCTACTGTATTCCTCACTACAAGGTTTTAGTGCTCGTGTGCTCACCCAAGACAAAGAAAAGATGAATTTATATATTCAGTATTCACCTACTTGGATTTGCTCTGCTCACCATGATTAAGCTCTGTGAATCCTGGTCTGAATCTTCTGACAAAATTAAAGTAAGTGGATATCTTACTTGAATTTTGTCGGAAGCGGAAGATATTTAGGATGGACATAAATGAGGAAAAGAAAAGTATATTGACCAGTAGCAAAACATTTAAGGAAAATAAGTTCATAAGTATAAGTACGTAATATGTGGCGTAATATTAAGATAATAAAATACATACATCTACAAAAAAATACATTATGAAAATACACAATATACCTTTGCAACAGTTTTACAGTTTAAGAGGTGAGGTAGTGGGATTTCACCAAAACATCATAAAAATACAGGGACTGCTTTTGTCACTTCCACATCCAGGTTATAATTATAAAATATGGTTCTCTAATTCAAGCGTTACTTCAAAAATCAACACGTTGTATATTGGTTTACTAGTATGTTGTTTATTTCGAGTTGATTAGTCACATACAGCGTAAACAAATTACTGTCACATACATCCGTCATTGAAGTAGTTCTTCAATTGAAGTGGACGGCATACAGGGCGTACAGTGCATGCACGGCGTCGAAAGCCACATGGCGTTGGTGACACATCTTTCGAGCTATTATGTATGGAAGTTGAGGTCACCAGAGTTGAAGTTTCATCTGAAGTTCAGTGCATTATCCTACCGTATCAATAAATACCTTCGTATATGTGTTATCACTACTTAACTATACTACAAAAAGAAATAAAAACCGGCTAAGCGTGAGTCGGATTCGCGCACGAAGGGTTCCGTACCATCGCCTATAAAAACCGCAAAAAAAAATGGAAGCCTTCCTTAAATTTTTGTTTTTATTTTAATTTATTTTTAAAGTGAATATATAGCTCAACATTAAGCAGTTGGTGCCGGCTGCCGTCGATAGATGGCAGTCGTTAAGGCAAGTCAGAGGCCTTGGGTCGGCTTGAAAACTTCTGACTGTAAGACCAGCCACTAGTCTTACAAGCCTCCACCAATTCGAACTAGGCCCCCGTGGTGGAGTATGGCCTATATCTTCCTCAGGGAAGAGACCCGAGCCCCTCAGTGGGGACGTAATAGGTTGATGATGATATAGCTCAAAATAAAAATATTCTGTGATGATTTCAAGCGTCTACCTGTTGGCGTTATTAATATCGAGTAAAAACGAGCAAAAAAATTATGTTTGGTGTATATAGTCCCTTTTAATATGAATAATATTCAATTTTTTGTATTTTTTGTTAAAGCGGCAACGAAAATACGTCATCTGTGAAAATTTCAACTGTCTAACTACCACGGTTCATGAGATACAGCCTGGTGAGAGACGGACAGACGGACGGACAGACGGATGGACGGGCAAACAGGGGAGTCTCAGTAATAGGGTCCGTTTTACCCTTTGCGTACGGAACCCCTAAAAGAGCTCAAAAGCTAAAAAACGCGCGAAACCTGCTAATCAGCCATTTGCTTTTTAAATGTGGTAAGGGCCGATTTCTGAATTGAGAATTTCGCTAAGTAATTACTTAACTGTAGTGCTGTCTCACCAAAGGAGGACCAGACAAAATAGTCCTTGATACCAATAACCACGTGACATATCTCATTAGAAAGGTATTCCTATACTCTACAATAGTTACTATGGGAGCTCGGTTCAAAACGCTGTGTGAAAAAAGTTATAGCGATATAAAAAATATTTTTTTCATAGACCATTGCAATAAAAAATATCTTTTCACTTTAAAACGGCATTGGCAGTCGCTTTGTGAGTACCTACGCTACAAGTGAATTTCTTTGTATTCTTGATTGCCGTGACTATTTTTGACTCGACTTTGATATTGGACTTTGTTTGCTTTTCCGTTGACCCTAGGCTTGTTATTGGAGTATCGTTGCTTACTACCTATTGAAAACGGTATTTACCTATATTAGACTCGATATCATAATCTGTTTTACCTTTGTTTATCTAAACATAAGAAACCGTTATTTGTTACTCACATTGATAATAATAACAACAATGATATGATACCTAAAACTAATGAAGCCTTATAATTATTATTATGTAAAACTTCCCGATAAGGCAAGCTAAGTGTCCCTGCGCACGAGCCACTCGCCACAGCCACAAACGCCGCCACAAGAAGCTAAAAGCGGCTATAGAGTGGCTGAAGCGCGCGACATCCACTTGTGGCCGGTGGCCGACACTTGAGGTCGGTGGCCGCTACTTTTTTATTTAACCATCGATCGCAGGACGGTATTGAATCTCTGATATAAATAATTCTATTTCCATATTTATTTAAATGAACAACAGACTACGTGGCGTTGCTGTCGACTCGAACAGGTTAACTGAGGTAAGGGAGAGAGGGGTGAGGAATAGCGCGAGTGGCGTGTGTCGGCGTTAGTGGCCGGTGTGGGCCACAAGAAGCGAGCAGCGACGATTATAGTGTGTGGCGGCCACCGGCGTCAACCGTGTGGTGCGGTTCGAATAGCGAATAGCGCCCTTTAGCTTGCCGCATTCAGCATCTGCCTACAGTTTTTCCCAGATCGTCATCCCACCTGGTCGTAAGTAAGTAAGTAAGTAAGTAAATTATTTATTTGATACTCAAATCTTAATATCTAACAATACAATTTTGAAACATAGTTGAGTTGAAACATAGATTTGGCATCAAATTGGTCTCCGCTCAGCATCATGTCGTGGCCGATAGCGACCACGACGCTGGTTTTCAGCGGTTACCATTTACGGCACAAACAAAGAAAAAGAAACTAAAATACAAATACCAGTATAAAGAAGAAATTAAAACAAAAAGAAGGAGCAATTTAAGTAGCGCTCACTGTATATAAACTGTAAAAAAAATATCCCATTTATCTATATTAGAATTCCTATAAATAGTAACGTGTGTAAGTATGTGTGTGTATAAAATTAATGTGTGTGGTTGTTAAGTGTGTGATATATATTAAATCTAGTTAAAGGGCATTTTGCAAGTTGAGAAGATACTTCTTGTACTTCAATTTGAAAGAGTGCACAGATTGGCTATTTCTAATTGGTGGAGGGATGTTATTCCAACACTTTGTGGCGTTATAACGAAAACTACCACGAAATGCAGCTGTGCTATGTCTTGGACAAACCAATCTCAAAGGTCCCCGCTGTCGTGCCGAGAAGCTGAGCTTGTTATGTAGATACAGCGGGTCCTGCGTTTTTATGATGCCAAAAAGTAAGGAGGAAAAATGCAGTGCTCGACGCGATTCCATATTCAACAATCCTCCTTTTTTCAGATAGGGGGTTACATGGGCTCTGTATGGAATGGTGTAACAGAACCGCGCACAAGCGTTCTGGACCCGCTGTATGAGCTTCTTGGTCCGGACCAAAAGACATCCACCTATGACCGCATCGGCATAGTTCAGCTTTGACAAAATCAATGACTCGCAGAGATAGATCCGCATATCAACATTCAGATGTGGCCGAATTCTGTATAGTACTTTTAAACGATAATAACAGTTTTTTACGTTATCCAGAACATGTTTCTCGAACCTCAGCTTGTTATCCATGAGGATACCTAGATTTCTCGCCTCGTACACCTCTTCAATATCTATGCCTTTTATACTTAGTTTAGTAAAAGAGCCATGAATCCGGTTAATTTGATGTTTTGTCCCTATTACAAGAAACTTAGTTTTAGATGGATTCAAAACTAAGCAGTTTCTGTCTGACCACTCTGATACGTGTTCTAGGTTTTGATTTAATAAACTAACCGCAGTAGCCGTATCGCTGGGCCTAAAAGACTTGTATAATTGCAAATCGTCGGCGTATAGATGATATTGGCAATTTTTTATGCAATTTATTATATCCGCGCTATACAGAACGTACAGAATAGGTCCCAGAATCGAGCCCTGTGGCACTCCTCTATTGACAGGGCGCGTTTGTGAGTATTTTACTTTACCCTGAACATCACTAAGCTCTACCTTTTGATAGCGATCACTCAGGTAGCTAGAGAACCAGTTCACTGCCGCGCTGTCGAAACCATAGTACACTAGCTTAGACAGAAGAAGTGTTATATTTATGGTGTCAAAGGCTCTAGAATAATCCAGCAACGTTAGAATGGTTCCCTCTCCAACATCTTGTCCAGCCAAAACATCATCAACCACATCCATCAAAGCCGTCGCTGTACCTCTACCCTTTCTAAAACCCGATTGCTTTTGAGGTAGAATGTTGTTGGCACCCAAGTATTCCGTCAATTGGAAGCTTATTACTTTTTCTAACACTTTAGATAGTAATGGTAAGATACTGACAGGTCTGAGATCTTTAAGTTCCTTTGGAGAAGTGATTTTAGGAAACGGCCTAACGATAGCTTTTTTCCAGATATCAGGATAGACTCCAGTTTGAATTGATTGATTCACGATTGCAGTGATAATATTCAAAGTACGAGGCAATGTCAACAATACCATATCCAATGTAGCCGAGCTAAATCTGTTAAACCAGAAATAACTTAAATCGGTTATGTTAATCATGTTGTTTCCGGGGACATCAAGAAAGTGATTATTAATTAGATCAGGGTCACTTAAGGCATCTGGCAAATCTAATTCACATTTTTTATTGAAATTTATTAGGTTCTGTTTTATGTTTTTCCAGAGTGCGCGCCGGTTATTTTTATTTTTATTAATAGAATGTGCAAAATAGGCAGTCTTCTCGTTGAACAAAGCAGTGGTGACGATACTTTTAAGCTCCTTATAGTAGGTGTTATCCCTATCCAGCCTTGATTTTCTCCACCTAGCATTTGCCTCGTCCCTCAGCCTCATCATTTCTTTTATCGTAGGTGTTATCCAAGGATAACTGTGCTCTTTAATATAAGTATTTCTTACCGGGGCGTGTTTATCGAATAAATACGATAAGTATGTATTAAAAGCGACAATAGACTCATTAACATCCTCACCTATTAACGCATCCCATGCAATTGCATTGAGGTCGGTATCAAATTGCTCCCTATCGATGTCTTTGAGCGGTCTATACGATATCCACCTTGGAGTTGGCTTGGATTTCTTTATATTTAGTTCACATGTAACAAAAGCGTGACTACTAAGATCCGGTATATAATCAATACGCACCT